>OZ034978.1:8137452-8737452 GCA_964030785.1 Siderastrea siderea | reverse complement strand
CCAGTAGGTTAGTATGGTTTTCAATCATTCTAAATTATTTCATAATTGGGTATGTGCTTTTCACTTGATACTGTCACAGTCCTGCAGTCAGGTTCATAGACAGGGCAGTCACAGTGTACATAGGTACCCTTCAGTTACCCGGAAACAGTTTCCATATTTTCTAGGGCAAAATTTTCTGCGGTCTAACCTTTAATTGATCCAGCATTGTCTACCTTAAATCATTGTCAGGAGTCTCATGCTCAAAACTGAAATACTTAACCATGTAAAAAGGAATTTCAGGTTTAGGGCTTCTTAGGCTGGCTGACTCACTCCTACCCAAACTTGGGTTGTGCACCCTCCTCCCTCTCCTAGGGGACAAATTAATTAAGGAGCCCTGAGGCCCCAGGGCAAATTTTTGACTTTTGGCCCAGGCCCTGGGAGAACTGAGACTGTTTCTCTCCTTTGCACCCCAGGTTTAGAATTATTTTGCACAAGGATGTTCTAATCCTAAAGAGTGACTAAATTAAAGTTATGGTCTCTCTTTGTTGTTGCAATGTCGTAAAAATAACAGGAAAATTTGCCCTTGTATAAATAACTATCTAAATATGAACATGACAGAAAATCTCTGCCAAATGGTAATTTGCTGTCATCACTTTCTGTCACAGGACTGTCCTATCTGTTTTGAAAAGCTCTGTAATATCTCTTCATTTGACGATGAATCTGAAACCACTGGAGAGGCACAATCTTCCTGCATCAAACAGCTGACCAAGTGCAAGCATTCATTTCATGCCTCTTGTCTGCAAGCAATGTACAACAGTGGAGCTCAAGTGAGTACAGTGGTACCCCGATATAAGGAAGTGCCAAGGGACTGGGAAAATGAATTCGTTATTGTGGGGAATTGTTATACCGTGTGGCACTAAATTTTTGTGGGAGTTTAATTTTGCGGATTGGCAATTTTTTGTGTTTTGCGGGAACTAATTTTTGTGATTGGAAGAGGCTGGTTTTTCTTGCTGGGAATTAATTTTTGCGATTTTCTGGAAGTCACGTTTTTTATTTGAGTACATGCAATCGCAATGCAGATAAAACAACATGGGAACGTAAGTCCTACAGTAGCTATATTAGTGATTTGCTTGAAACTTACATTCCTGTTCGGAGTTTACAATCATCAAGAATGAACATGTTAATGATTTCTCAATCAAAGTTAAAATTATATGGGGATCAAGATTAATCAGTGTCACTCTATTACACTACAATGGATCGACAATAACTAGGGTACCACTTGATGTATTATCCACCAAGTTATCTATGGCATTTTCTCGTTCAAACCAGTATTTTTGTATATAATTTCTACAGTGGAGTAAATTTTTGCGGAAAAAAAAAATTTGCGGTAATTTAATTTTGTGGGAACTTATTTTTGGAAATCGCAAAAAAAAACGCAAAAATTAGAACCTGCAAAAATTTAGTGCTACACGGTATACGAAACCCCAACATAACGAATTTGTGGGAAATCGACCAAACCCTTTGTTATATCGGGTTTGATTGATAATTAATTTGTCTCCAATTAAATAGCGTCTGGTTTCATTGCACAATGTATCTGGGATAAATGATCAAATTTATAACATTTGCAGCTTTTGTCTGCATGCAACTGTACACATAGTACAGCTAAATTTTGTCTTGGTAATGTTTTGCCTTCAAATCTTTTTCGTTATATCGGGGTAGTTTTCTAGTTTGGGCTTTTGGTTTTACTTTGTTATAACAGGGATTTCACTATAGTGGGGTTCGTTATATTGGAAATTTTACTCCATACATTTTACTACAACTTTGGCCAGGCTGAAGAATGTTGTTCGTTGTACTGGGGATTTCGTTAAATTGGCGTTTATTAAACCAGGGTTCTACTTGGTAAAAAAGTGTCGCACATGAGCCAAGGAGGCCCACCCGGCCGGACTTTATCCAGGTCTCTGTAGTATGAAGCAACTGAGGGTATTTCTTGTCTCCCTGGATGGGATGCTAGTCAATCACAAGGTTATCCCCAACAGTATGTCACCGGTACCCATTTATACATCTGGGTGGAGAAAGACAATGTGGAGTAAAGTTTCTTGTCAAAGGAAACAACACGATGGCAGGGAGTGGGCCTCGAACCACTGACCTTCAGATCTGAAGTTCAGTGCGCTAACCACTGCACCATGCCCTGCTTGGTACTTTGTTAGAAAACATTGGCTGTGGCAGGCTTTATGCAGGTCCCAGAAATCCTAGAGGGTCCTGGATCAATTTCATTGTGACAAGTCCTTGAAAATTTAGTGAGTCCCATGTCAATTTTATGTCAAGGAAAATTCCATGAACTGTGTTAACATTTGGCATGACATCCAGTTTTCTTGTAAAGCAAAAAGCAGGGTGGTTTGCTGATAACCTGTATGCACCTAACCAATAAGGAAACTAGAAATTAACATTATTTTGTTTTTCTCTGTTAACCACAGGATGGAAGTTTACAGTGCCCCACTTGTAAAGCAATCCATGGTGTTAAACATGGCAATCAACCAAAGGATGGTGTTATGGATGTGCATCGCTCACACAGAAGCCTTCCTGGCCATCCTGACTGTGGAATGATCACAATTACCTATGACTTCAGAGGAGGAGTGCAGGTATGTGTGGTGCGGCAGTAATGTTTCCTTGCTGGATAAGCAATTGACACTCAAAATTAACCTCGTGCACCCCAGTCTAGCATACTTCCCTGTATGCCAGATGATACGACTTGGTAATACATGTAATTTAAAGGTCTTACTTACAAACTAAGTCTCCTTGCTGGTTTCGATGTAAAGGTATTAGTCAACGATCCTATTGTGAGACACGGTTTGGCCTGGTCAAGCTCCATGTTCCATTCACTAATCCACTTCCCACAATTCTTGCATTTTGGGTAACCAGTTGCCCTCAAGATGTTGTCAAAAAGTTGTCAGGCAACGTCATAGAATATTAATCATCAACATTTTCAGGGACCAGAACATCCTAATCCAGGAAGAAGATACAGTGCAGGAGGCTTTCCAAGAACATGCTACCTACCTGATAACCGAAAAGGAAACAAGGTGTTTGTGACTCCTATTAATATCCATCTTCATGTATGCACCTAATAGTTAATTGAGGCTGTAGCTAATTCATTAAAATGTTAATGATAACATTTTTGGAATAACTTATAATAATAATATTAAGTTAGTGTGCACCCATGACATTTCTCAAATCATGACAACTTTGTGAGGGAGCCAGGTTTTGTTACAGTTTATGTCAATAGTAATATTCATGTATCTCCCTTTCTTTATTCCTTGGAGCTCTCTTAATAATGACCCCCCCTTGACTAATTGCACCCAAAGGGCGAAAGGGCTAAAATTTGCACAAATTTTTTCTTAGGCAGCAGCCTTGGCACAATCCCTTTTAGTTAACAAAGCAAATTATGGAATGATTATTATGTTGTTTAATTAACTCAGTTGTAACACACTCTGCTGGCTGACTAGCTCAGCTGGTTAGGTACTAGATACCAGAGTAGGAAGTTACAGGTTGGAATTCCAGCAAGGATACTAACCCGTTAAGCCCCAATAGTGACATGCATCTAATTTCTCCTTACAGTATCCCTACTGGATCAAACATACAGGTCATGTGAATAAGGGAAATGATCACTAAAGCTGAGGTGTCTTGATGCTTGTGCAAATTCACTCAACTAGTGCCATAAGAAATTTATGGAGAACACTAAGGAGAATATACATATTAATACTGAGGCTCTTTCAGTGACAGGTTTAACAAGACTAGTGATAATGCTGGTTGTTATGATCTCATCTTAGGCATGGAGTTTTCATGGGGGATCATTTCATTAGGATATCCTCACTCAGAATGCCTAAAATGAATTTAGTAAATTACTATGGATGAATGTTTATTGGCTATAAAATCAACTTGAAATCTTGTTCTTCAAACAGTGGACAGCACAATTTACAAATACATCATTATTTGTTACTGCAGGTCTTAAAACTCTTAAAAAAGGCATGGCAGCGGAGGCTTATTTTCACTATTGGTACATCAACGACAACTGGTGTGCAAGATACAGTAATTTGGAATGAAATTCACCACAAAACAGAAGCATTTTCAAATCACATGGGCCACGGCTTTCCTGATCCCAACTATTTAGACAATGTTCTTGCTGAGCTGGCTGCACAGGGAGTCCAGGATGATGAGGAAAGTGAAGATCAGGAATAAAATCTCAGGACGTAATTACAGTCTCTCTCAGTTTGTGGACACCTTGCTATTGCAGGTGCTCCATTATTACGAAAAGGAGCCCAAGTCCCGGTAAACTGAAATTTAGAGGCTGGTTAGAGGAGACTGGTATAAATTCAGACCAGTACAGCTCAGACCATCTTGAATTAGTTTACATGAGACCAGTCTGCAGCAGCTACATGAGAGCAGTACAAACTCAGATCAGTACCACTTCAGATTAGCATAAATAAATGTTAATTAAATAATTGTAAAATATGACAGATGCTAGGGAAATATTTACTTTTCTCTTGTGGGCTGCGTCATGGTGTCCTGTCGGACGAACATCTGTGTGCTGTTATTTCTTGGACATCATCGTACGCAATTCCAAATACAATTTGACAAGATCTCCTTCAAGGTCAATTCCTCTACCTTCATAAACTACTTTTAATACCACTAGTGCTAAAATGAAATCCTCAACCAATCCAACGGGTTTCTTTGGGTTTCTCACTATTATCCACCATTTTGGAATGGTTTAACACCACTATTGCGCATGCTCAAAACGAAAATCTCAGGCCGATCTGAACTCTGGTCATATTTACATGATTCCCCACTCTAACTTCAGACCAGTCTGAGTCACCCATGTCAGTTCAGCTCCCAGAATGAGTCAGACCGGTCTGGGATGACATTTCAGACCAGTTTCACATGAACAGAAGCAAGCATTAGTATGGCGGCTGATATGAAGTCATACCAGTCTGAGTTCGTACCGGTCTCATATAATCAGGGCCTTACCCTTGACTAGCTATTATGGACTCTTCTCTATTATCAAAACCAAATTTTGGTCCCAATGGTGTCTGTTGTAAATTATGACAGAGTTGACTCTTTGAAGAGTAGCCTAATGTTATGTTATGTTACTGACATCATATTTTGCCATAAATTACAAATTGGTGGCATGCTCTCAAGTCTGGTCTTCGTGCCTTCGTGGAAGGAGTGTGAGCCCAATTCCAGTAGAACAACAGCTAGTAATCAAGCCACCAAGATCTAAGGATAAAGAGGTTTTAAGCGGATTATCAATAACTGAACATTTCTACTACTGGGTTTGGCCATAGCTAACTATGGTTTGGCTTTTACTCCATACCCCTTGTTTTCATATGTGGAAGAAAAAGAACCAACTCTACCAAAAACACTCTGTAGAAAAGTACAAGAGTTGAAATTTTTGTTAAGATGATAATGGGATAAACAAGTTGACAAAGAACAACTGTGAGTGTTGTGCTTGTAAATGTACTGTAATTTATTGATTCTGATGATGTTTATTGGACATAATTCCTTTTACAGGTTTTTTTAAATTAAACCTATCTCCTTATACACAGTTATTGTCAAAATATTCCAGTTTTAATATTAGATATTCAATGTAAAAAGTATAGAGGTTTGAAGTTGCTGCATAGGAGGTATAATGGTTTATACTGTTGACAAAGAGACCGCAGGTTAGTTCTAATTTTATAAATCACTGTAACAATTACCAGATCAAAGGATTGTTTGTGATCTGCCAAACATTAATAAAAGTCTGCGAGTTTGGAAACGGGCTTTCAGTAACTTTCTAATACAGAGCTCTGTGCTGTATTCTTGTTTTGCTGTAGTTATACAAAAATATAATTAGGTTTTGTATGTTATTCAAATTAAGTCTAGCAAATCCCTCTTGAGTGTATACTAAATATTAAATATTTTATGAAGCATGAAATGTTTTGGTGCCCCTAGTTTCTGTTTAGGTAGTACCCTAGTTAAGGGTGTATTAGGCCTCATGGACACCCTTCAGTTACTAGGAAAAGCTGACTGCAGCCCTTTTGATGTCGCCTCAGGCAAATCTTGGGCATCACATAGCCAGACAGTGTTCTGAAACAAGTTCTCCCAATAGCACCTGCTATGGCTCAGCCATATCTACTACATGTATGATGGCCATATCCTCAAAGACCCCCTGTACTTAGAGCTTGCCACAGGCACCAGACCTGATGCAACACACCTCTGTGTACTATAAGTATATTACTTCCAGACACAAGAAAACCCCTTAAAGCACATCTCCTCTGAGGACCAGACTAACAATTTAGACCATGAATCCCACTCAGCCAGAGGTTCAAGTCCCAAGCCAGAGTGAAGCCTGCAGGAGCTTAGGGCTGATTCTGATTATGTATAGCTTAAAGGCCCACTGTCAGCTGTCAGGCATAGTGACCATTTCTTTTGGTTTTGAAATATTCTATTGTTTTAAGTCACTATCTGATTGGTTCAAGTTGGTGCAAATGAGGTGTCTGGAGCTGTTTTTACTGTATGGAACACAAAGTTCACCTGGGTCATCTGTGACCTTCTTGTGCAAATGTTCAAAACTTTTTAGGATGGATACTTCAGAAGGGGATGTCCATGAAAGCTCTGATCATTAATCTTATAAATGCTCATGTCTTTTCATAGCTGGGAATTGTAGGATCCAAAGGAAGACATTGATGTAATAGAAGCGGCAAGAAAATTTCAAATATGCTGGAGCAAACCTTCGCTGTTGAATTCTAAGATAAGACAAACCGTTTTAAATTTACTTGCAGGAGGAAGATAATGAAAGAGTTAACGCAACTTTGTGGTCAGTCTAGTGGAGAGATTCTGGTAAGCTAAAAAAATTCCTTCATTGTTTCTTTTAGCATTATATTCACTAATGAGCCACCAATCCAGAGTGCTTCTAAAATGTTTGTGCTGAGATGCACCTTACTTGTTCTATAGCTGGACTATTACAAGCTGATGACGTAAATTTTTCTGTACTTTTTTTCACATATAACCCTTTCGTTCACTGTCTAGCCACCAAGGAACAAGGAACTTGCATGCATATTTTGTGTGGCTTAGCTATAAATTTGTAGTTTAGCTGTGTCATTTAGGACCATCATGAAAATGCCCTGTTCAAAGATGGTTTCAGTATGGCTAACTGCATAGGTTGATTTTCCAGCGGAGGTACCATCATATTTCAATTTTTGAGCAAAATAAAAAAAAACACCCAAATTTTTAGCATAGTGTTATCCCAAGCCCTTCAATTACATTCAACTGCTTTGCTTTCACTTTTTAATTATTTCCCTGTCTACTGTCTTGTGCTTTCATGTGCAGAAGGTCCAATGAAGCACCTGCACTCATTTTTGAAATATTACTTTCTGGTACATTATAATTAACACATTGCAATAATTGCAAAGATCTTGGGAAGGCATGCAGACACTTCTCTCCACTGGTACTTCATTCCTCGTCAGTTCACCCTGCAGTTCCCTATACCTCCATGACAAGGTTAGGGAAGGTACGTTTTTTCTTGGGGGGGGAGGGCTGGGGCCTCAGAGGGGAGGGTCATCAGTGAAAGTGAGCACCAAAAGGGGAGGGCCATACCTCATGTGAGCTATTCAAGGGAGGGTCACACATCTTTTCCAGAATCTTTTAATGAGAATTTTTGCGATGTTGCTTTCCATTTTTCTTACAGATTAAGTTTTTCTTTTCACCTACTTTGATTTAATTTGGTGTTTTATTATAGGTACTAGGTTACATTTTTACATGTATATTATGCCATGGCACATAGTTTTTCTCGGAGGACTTGTGTCCTTTTCCTTCCGTATCGAGAAGTACTTGACTCAGGTATCGTTTCTTCAGCTTCTTGCAGTTGGCTATCAGCTGCCTGATCTCCCGAGTCGTTTAGTTCTGAAGAGTTACTAGTAGATCCAACAATGCGCTCTACCCTGTCGGAAATGTCAGAAATATTTGTTTTTGAGAGGCAGATTTCGCATGCTAAACAACTAAACCTTTCTGTTAAAATAACCAACAGCAATGCCAGCTAGTCAGAGAAAGAAGCGCGTGTATTTTCCCTTAGATATTTTATGTTCAAAACTTTTATAATACTCAAATACTTCCATATTCAAACTTCAGCTATAAAACGTAAATATCCCACAATGATTGTTCTCATTTTCCTTTTTTCAGCACGCACACATTCAATATCGAGATATATTCATATTCAAACACTTTGCATTCACAAGCGAAATGTTCTGAGGTTTCTACAGCATGGAACATACCATGTTGTAGTGAGGGGAGGGTTGTGCTTTTGTCAGTCACCTAAAGGTGGGGGGGTCAGGAGTTTTTTATTAAAATGCAAAGGAGGGCCAACACTTTTTTGGGAAAAAAATACCAAAATTCCCCAGCCCTCCCCCCCCCCAAGAAAAAACGTACCTTCCCTTACTTCACTCCATGTTGTAGAAAGTTGACACTTTTACTACTACCTTGCAAACTTGGACATCCCTGAAAACATATATGTAAGTGCTTCCTTTTCAACCACGGTAAGCTCAGGGTGCCAGAGATCTAACATGAGGACAACTCTTTCTCCATCCATCCCTATGTGCCACGCTTCATGGAGGAAAGAATCATCAAACAACAAGAGCTCTTTTTCCTTCCATTCCTTTTCCTCACCGTTCACGCACAAACTGCATCCTTGTGGTACAAGCAAAGGCAAATGGCATCTTATTCTACAGTTTGTTGGACCATAGTGCTCAGTTATGTGTGTTCCTGGTGTAACAACTGAAAACAACGCATTGCCAAATGAACAGCCCTTCATAAATGGTTCAATCGACTCGATGATTTCCATAGTATTTGGACACATAGTACAGTTTTCTTCGACTTTTTCCCCTTGATTAAACAGATGAAAAACTAACCATTCGCCCTCTGGGGTCGTATTTTTAAACCATCCCTCACTTGCGTTAAGTCTCACCCGCTTGAATTCCGATTTTATCAACTCATAATTTACTAACGATTTCAAAGGTTTGAGTTGTTCCAAGTAAGTTTCTTCATACCATGGCTTACAGGAAAGTCCATGGACATAAAACACTGTCGGTTTCTGGGTACATACTGGATCGTTTTGTCTCTTTTCAGTGTCGTAGCGTTCAGTTGCTTTATAAAGTCGTTCAAGTCCAGTTCTGTCTCTTCTTATGCCCCAGAAAGCATCCATCTTCGACAAAACTGCTTTCGGCGTTGTATTATACTTGATAGTGCATCGAAGACATTCAGAAGAGGAGCAAAAATTTGAATCGTTAGAGCCCGATTTATAAGCATTGTCTTGACTGCCGAACGTTTTGGTTAATAAGGTTGCAATCGACAACACAAGTACAGCGATAAAGCCTTTAAGAAGGAAATTGTATACAAAGTAATAGCTTTGGGAAAGAAAGTACGACTCGTCCGCCATATTGTTTTGCTCCTTCTTCAGTTAGTCCCAGTCCCCTGTCGCGACAGAAAATGGCGCGTGACGGTGTGACCCTCTCGGATGTGCGACGTTTTCGACGAAGTTTGTTTGTGATGCAGTGGAAAACCAACGCAAGTTAATCATAGTCGGGATAAAAGTGAAGCGAAAGTCGACGAGAGTTGAAATTTTCTCTCTCGTTCAACCGCCAACTTTGGATTCTCAACAATGAACACCACCTTTTGGTGTTCCGTGACACGTTTTCCTGCCCGTGTTTTTTGAACGTCATGCATTTAGACCTTTAGGACACAAAAGATCACGACCTGATCTACACAATGATATTGGTCGTCGGACCGACCTCCTTGACTAAGCCATGTGCTAGCTAAGCCAGAAAAACGAAGAATGTGCTTGCTAAAGCACTTTCAGTTTCGCCCTCCCCGGCGGCTTCATGTGCGCTACCCTGCAAGCAGAGGTTTCTTAGTCGCCCTATGTTCCGGCGGGCGAATAAGTACATGTGCGCTGAACAAGACGTGTTTTTACTCTTAAGGTAGGCGGGTTTCCTTATTTTTCTTTTTTAAAGGCTTAATCTTCTTCATTGCTGCTTTTAAGAGTCGTATTTTATGGTGGACATCTCTTCCTAATGCTGCGTTTAGCCGTTTTGACAAGCTCTCTAATCGTATCTCCAGGTTTTCGAATGGGAAAAAGAAAGGCTAAGGCATAATACGCTGGTCGATTTACCGATTCGAAGGGCATTTTGTGTCTAGAAAAAGTCTTGCTCAGTATGTACAGCGCAAGCTGGAATTGTACTGGGAAATTTTAAAAACGCTTGCTGGTTTCGTTTTGTGCCTTCCAACTTCCGCTTCTTTGAATGCTTGAAGTCCTCGATTCAACTTTTCCTTTAATGTGCCTCTCCTAAACTTGTCATTTGCTCTCTGGTTTCTTTTCGTGCGCTTTCTGACGGGGTTTCTTTAAGTAGTTAGAGAAATTTGAATAAGGCATTGGGAACATTTACTGTCGAAAGTGAAAACGAAAGTCAAAACGAATGTGCTTCGTAAAGCACTTTCACTTTCGCCGCCCTTGTGAGCTGAACAAGACGTGTTTTTACTCTTAAGGTAGGCGGATTTCCCTAATTTTCTATTTTAAAGGCTTGATCTTTATTTGTTGCTGCTATTAAGAGTCGTGTTTAAAAATTGAAATCCCATATCACGCTACTTTCTCCTTGTGATTTTCCCTTTCCGAGCCCTCAAAAACACGAAATGTCGCTCCCACTCGTAAGCGAGATTTGCGTTTCCCGCTTTATGTTTTTAGCTCCCATCCCGAATATATATCACCACAGAAATTATCCAAATCCCACTCACATCTTGCGAAACCCATTGTGGACCCTCAAAGTACTAGCAGGCTAACAGGAAAAGATCGGAAAGCTACTCACAACGCGACTAAGAAATACAGTGTTCAACGAAGCGTGTTAGCTTCTACAAACAGCTGTCACTAAATACTCAATTGTGCTGCATTTTCACTCAGAATTTTGTATAGTTTATTTTAAATTATGGCCGTAATAATATACCATTTGCAAAGGGCAATGAAGATTAAGCAAGGAAAGAGTGAGACTAAGCTTGCAACTCAACTTGTTTAATGTGCTAACAGATTTAGTAAGAATTCAGCTCTGGGCATCGAGAAAAGCTCATGGCATTAACGGGGATGTACGGCCCGATGGGGTGTGGTTTTCAGAGGGTCTGGTCTTGAACGGGGTATCAATCTCATTGATTTTTGTCTTAAACAGGGTATCATTACAGGATCTTATGTATTCATTAATTTGCACAAACCTCTCTACAAGCCAAATTTATTTAACCAGTTTGCCAATGTACAAGTACATTGAAATAAGAAACAGTATCTGACTAGACCATTCTAGCTATAAAGAGGGTTTGACGTTGGGTTAAATGCCTTAGACAGGGTATGAAAAATTTGAATTCTGTCTTAAAGTTTGTACAACGTAGGGCTCCAAGCATCCTCTAACTTGTTACGGCCACGTACATGGTTGCTTAAGTACACTAACTGACCCCTCTGGACGGGGATGTCATACTCTGTTTGTTGTGATGTTCTCTAACACTTCTTAGCTAAACCTGTAAGTGCTTCAGGGTGCTCCCCTGCTCTTTGGTAAGTATCTCTCAGCCTCATCTGTTGAGCTTCCAACCAATCATTTGAACTCTCATTGACATTTTCACCCTCTCTAAGTAGTAGATCAATGGAGAGTCTAGCATTTCATCCAAATATCAAATAATAAGGACTGTAGTTGGTGATGAATGTGGGGTAGCATTGTAAACATAAAACTCTGGTAGGTATTCTGGCCACTTGTGCTTCTTAGATGGTGGTAGTGTTCTGAGCAAATCATGCCTAGTCCCCTTGAGTCTCTCACGTTGTGCATTTCCTTGAGGGTGGTTGGGAGTACAGGGGCATAGCCAGGATTTTTCAATTCCCTCCCCCCCAATAAATTCCTAATTTTTTTCCCCCAGCTGTGATTAAATTTTCTTTATCATCACTATGGTGAAGTTATGTTTTTTAAAAGCGTAATCGTTCTTACTTGATCTGAAATGACAACTAAAACATAAAATTCTTTGTGAGTTGCTTTTTTGCGGATCAATGAATCGCTCCGATCGCTTATCATTAATAAAGTGGACATGTTGGCGGTATCTCAGACTTTTATTCACAAATGAGTGGTTTGTTTTAACGCTGAGTGCCACATTGTTTTTAGTTCGCAGTTGCTATAGCAACTGAGAACTATTGGGGCTGTCCTGGCGTAAACAGTCGTGTTAGTGTGTTAACTTTTTGGCAAGAAGCCCACAAAGCCAATCAAAGTAGAATCCTTCAAGGCGTAATAGACAAGTTTTGAGGGGCTCTTAACCAAGTATTGCGCAGTCTCTATGGATGAAGAATTAATCAGAGTGTTTGGATCCTCGAAAATATCGTAGATTTTGATTTGCAAAGACAACGTAGGAAGAAATCGGAAGGAAAAGTTTACTCAGGAGCATGTTAGGACTCGCTGGTCTTCAGTTTAGGTTGGCGTTCGCCAGCGGGTTAGGAGCAGCTGGACGAGGAAAGAATTGGTTGTTAAGTTGAGTTGCTGTCAAAAAGATTGTAAAGAAGTCTTTGTGTCTTGATGTTTCTGATCTGCAAGTGCAAACATTTCTTTATGCATAAGTTGTCTGGGGGAGATAATTGGTCATAATTATGAAGTCCACGAAAGGCAATTGTGTACGTTTGCATTTGGTACGGGTTTACATGTTATGAACTATCAAAAAAATCATCCACACCTTACAGAGTTCAAGGACTTTATTGACAGCTTTCAGTTTGAGTTTTATGCGTTTTACTTTGAGCTGATATATAGTGTATGTTGCTCAGAATTATCGGCCAGTCAGGATTTTCCCCGTACGCGCGTATTTAATAAATTTTAAAAATATTCCATGCATTATTGCCAGAAGAGTCCTGACTCTTTCCCGTCATTAAGCTCTCCAGAATCGACCGTTATTGAAGTTTTCTTGGTTTCTATATTTCATGTCCACAGTTTAGTTTCATAGTTCCCACAGTTGAATGTATTCGCTGTTATGACATTGATCTGATGATTTACTCGTTATTCTGAACTTCCCAAATGTTTGTTCTTTGGTGATCACCAGAAAGATTCTTGAAATCCTTGTCGTTAAGCTGCAAAAATGTTTTGTTTTCTCTTGATTAGCCTTTTAGAACGATTATATTCGTGAGGTTATCCTGACACGAAAGCTATTTAAATGTGATTTCATAATTCAATTAGTAAAATGTTTACATAGGTGTAATGTTGGCATGATTTCTGACACGAAAAGTAAAATTTTGTCAATCACAAGTTTTTAAATAAACTCAAACAACTTATATACACGCAAAAACTAGCCCAACGTCTGTTTCTCTTTAATTATGTAAGTATTCTTCTACATTCATTCTGTTATAACGAGAAAAAAAAAAGATTTCCCAGACTTATGATAGCACATTTCTTTTCAAATGCTGGGCTACGTTTTCGTGGTTTCCTCGTTATTCTTTAATTTTGAGCTGCCTGTTACCTATTTAATGGTGACGCTCTCTATCATGCAACCACATCCTGCTCCTGATAACACTGATATACGCTGAACAACAAAGACAGCAGAGACAAAATAGTAGTAACATCTAAAAAACAACTGCGAACTATCCGAACGGATCCGCTCGTTTCACTAAGCTATGCTCAACGTTTTTGTGAATTTTAGCCATGTTCCATAAAAATAAGCATAGTTTTCTCATTAACTGTCGCCGCACTCATCCACTCAAATGGAACATTGTCATGCTTTAACTCACTGTCATTTAAAATGGTTCATAAGCCGTCTGGAAATTCCAATTATCAGAAACACATGGCAAAGTGTAATCAAAACACAAAATTTGAACTCACACGGCTCTTCTGTTTCTTCATGCTGCTCTGTCATTCTGTCAGTGCCGATGGCAAAGTAATAATCTGTACAACATGTAACTGATTTTTGGCCATGGTAAGCCTAGCAAATCAAGAGACTCAGCAAAGACAGGCCAATCCAATAGTATAAAACGAGGTGACCACAACGTGTTCCACCTCTTTACCGTCCCGCTTGGTTTCTGCTCGCTATTTTCCCACCTTTTTTTGGTCCACCAATGAATCACATCACTTCTCCTCCGTAGGAAACCGACATTGGAGCGTTAAAAAAATGCCGTCCGTTGTTTTATAAACAACATTTCAAAGAAACAAGCGGAGAAAAATTGTGCTTTTTAAAAAAATTATCATTTAATATTTATTTGGTTCTTTTACTCATTTTATTTTATTTTTATTTTCAACTTTTTCAGGTACGCGTGTGTCCATGCGTACAGGTACCCTAGTAAAAACAAACCCGGAATTACAGGCCAGACTTTCCCGGAATTCCAAGTAGATTCCAGGCAGAGTCCTCCAGAATTCTGCTGGAATCTGCCGGAATTATTGCTGGCATTCCCCTGGGATTCCAGACTTTTCCAGCCGGAATTCTGCCAGATTATTGCCGGCATTCCGCCGGGATTGCACTGGAATTCCAGCTGGAATTATTGCCGGCATTCTGCCTATATTTAACTGGAATTCCGGTCGGAATTCCACCGGAATTATTGCTGGCATTCCGCCATTATTCCACTGGAATTCCACCTGGAATTCTGCTGGAATTATTGCCGGCATTCAGCCAGAATTCCGCTGGAATTATTGCCGGCCTACCGCTGGTATTCCAGACAACTCCAGCTGGTGGAATTCCCGACCAGAATAGGATAGAATTCTGGCTTGGAATTCCTGCAGAATTATTGTCAGCATTTTGCCGGAATTCTTGACTTCTCGTTCTCCACCCAGCATTGATTCGGAATTCGTACAAACATTCATACTCATAAGCTTTATACACGGTATAGAGTCAAGTGGATGCTGACTCCATCGATTGAGCTCGGTACACCTGTGTCAGTAAAATATCACCAGATTAGACCAGACAGTATAAAACACGGATTGCGGACTATGGACTGGGTATAAAACATTGGACTTAGGTATGAAACGCAAACTATGGACTGAGGGCTAGGTCTAGGTGTATAAAGAGGATTACCTCAAATAATTTGTACTTGTGCAAACACAGAGCGCCCAAAAATTGAAACTACGGCCTCCACAAAGATTTTTAAAATTTGCGATGGTTGTCCCGGAAATTGAAAACTTACAAAACATCTTGCATTGTGACTTATCATATCGACTTGAAAGTCGTTCACATAAAACAATTTATACGGTAAGAAATGTCTGGCATGTAAATATAATGCATTTCAAGCCAGTGTTCCACTGTTTATGAGCATTTTCTCCATCAATCCATATCATGAGTTCTTGGCTTTTGGTCTTTTTTTTCAAACTGTAAACTTTGACTCTTATTTTATCCACAAGATTTTAAATAGAATAAAACCAAAAGAAATATTCTGAATCAGTTTCTGTTGGTATGCAAAATTTGCACTGATAACTCCAATAAAAAAAAAACAGCCAGTGAAACACAGTTTATAGGGTTCATTTCAGTTGTGTGTACTTGGAAATACGAGGTAGATTGATAGCTTACTGTATGCAAAAATACTTCACATCCAACTGAACAGCTACAATGTTATTTGATCCCAATTTGAGGATTGGAACGAAACACTATTTTGAAGAAGGAAGTTTAGCCACCATATCAATCTTGCACAAAACAAATATCTCTGGTTTCGGACTAAATTTATTTGTTTGAATAGTACAGCAAACCCACAAGATATAAACATTGGCAAGATGCTGACATCTATGTTTTTGTTTCAGTCACGCAAGGACAGATACAGTAAAATTTTAAGTTTGTAATTTCTCATTTCTTCAGTTCAATTGCACTTCTACATGTGGTCTTTATTCTTTGTTCATTTCTATTAAAAAATTAGCCACTGTTATTTGAGCTAGCTATCCACGTTTTTAATCCAGTCCGCGTTTTTTACCCATTCCGTAGTCCGTTAGTCCGCAGTCCATATTTTATACTTACCGATCAACAGACTGGGAAATGAACAGAACTCGGTTCTGCCAAAATGTTGTTCTAGTTAAACCGGAATATCAGACTGGAATTCTGTCACAAGGAAAAGTCACCTCAAATTGTTAATTTTCTGTGCAGCTTTCAGTTAAAATGTTTAACTTCACTTGGACGAGTCCAACTCTACCTAGCTCCATTGAACAAAAAGAAACATAAACACGTATCGCTATCATTTTGAGTTTGCCAAGTTTGTGGTGTAGTATATACTATGTACACTTTACGGAAGCAATTTTAAAATAACAGCAAACATGAGTTTCTTCACGTCAAGAAAAACAATTTTCGTGCACTAATACCACAGCGGAATTCGCTTGCAACCTATAATTTTCACATTCGCGCTCCAGATGCAAACTTTGTTCTTGCGGTGACACATATTTTCTTGTAGATCGGCTTTTAAGCTCCACCAAATGGAAAATCCATAAGTCAACTTAATATTTAGTAGAGGAAGCTCGAAGCAATCCAAAACACACCATTTATACAAATTGTAATCAACTTGTCTAAACGAATCGAATCCATTTCACAACACACTTATGTCCCAGTAAACAAAGACATCTGCTGGATATTATTTGCTGTAGTTAACTCTAAGCCCGTTATAAGTTCGTGTCTTCAGTTGATATTCTCCTGCCGTCGGAAGCAAAGTGGAGATGATGTACATGTCCAAGAGCGAAACAACTTCTGAACAGGCAGGAGATTCAAACATAATGACCGCCAAAACATAAACGGCCTGTTTGAAAACAGCGTTCCGTTGATATCAGTTTACATATCACGTGAAGATGCGCGCGTGTGTTCACCAAAAACGTCACATTGTCACCTCTGTTTTTAATATTTTTAACTTTTAAGAGTGTTTGAAAAACTAAAGGTTAATGTCTTTAAGGATTTTTAAAACTCGATCGATTCAACCATATAAGTGAGACTGAACTGTTGCGTGTTCAAGTTGTAAACACAGTAAAGTAATATTTTCTCAGTTATCTGTCACGCACTCTCTCAACTTGGACAGAAAAGCGATCTTTTCTGGATCTAAGCGACTCTTCAAGCAGAGTAATTTGCCTCTGGTAGAAAGAAAAATGCAGGAAAACGTGAATGTTTGCATCCTACGAAGTTGAAACTAGTTGGTGAGTGCAGAAGCGTTTTAAATGTGTTTATCTTTATTCTGAACTTTTGCCGTCTGTACATGCAAAACAAAATATACACTGAGATTCTATTTTCCCCTTTGTTTCTTTACAATTTTTTGTGGAACGTGGTGAACACAATTAAGCATTTTTGTGCCGCAAGCACTTTGCGTGTGATTAGTCAGGATAAACAGAAAATTGCCCACTTGTATCGCTGTAGTGTTTGTGATTCCATGTACGTCTGACTGCAGTTGTTATTTTGCCAGAATAAAGCTGTGTAAACCAGGGGTATGAACGCTGATAGATCACTAACACTTTGTGAACAAAAAAGCAGGCTGTCCACAACTAGTTTTTGCTTAGTTTTGTAACATGTCTGAAGAATCAATGGAAAACTTTCAGGGCATCCATGCATCTGTAATAACCACACTCAGATACAGCAAGACTAGAGTCTGGATTGCTACCCTGGAATTTCGCTGCACCAGCCTCCAGTTTTCCAGCCAGACTCCACCCAGAGCTCCAGACCCGGAATTCCACCGTAGTCCAAACTCTGGACTGGAATGCCATCAGATGGTAAACTTCCAGACCCGGCATTCCACCAGACTCCAGAACTCTGATCCCGGAATCTGCCAGGCTCCAGAGCTCCGACCCTGGAATCCACTGGAATCTGGAATTCCGCGTCTCAGCTATCCGGAATTCTGGTGGACTCTGACCGGAATCCAAGCCGGACCTGGAATTCCGCCAGAATTCCGGGCCTATTTTTACTAGGGTAGCTATGCCCCTGGAGTTGTTCGCGTCTTCTTAATTCCATAGAGTCTACAAAGTTCTGCGATAACCTTGTTTTCAAAGTTCCTGCCTTGGTCTGAGTGGATCCTGTGAGGAATTCCATACTTGAAAGACCATTCTTTCACAAGGACTTAAGCTGTTGTAATAGCTTTCTGATCCTTTGTTGGGACTGCATGAGTGAACTTTGTGAACACATCTGTCATAACAAGAACATTCTCCTATCCATCTGTCACTCGGCTATTTCAAGGACTGTGAAATCCACTGCTAAGATTTCAAGTAGCTTGGTTGTTAAGAGGCGTCCCATAGGTGGCCAGATTCTGGGGCTTAGTATCTTTGATAGCGTACAGTGCTCGCTCTAGTGTACAGTTTTCTACATCTGAGGACATTCCAGGCCAGTAACGTCATTCTCGGGTCAGCAGGAGACTTCTTTCCAATCCCTGATTACCCATATCATCATGCAGGCTTGCCATAACTTTGTCTTTCAAGGCAGCCAGTAACAGAAGTTGTTTCAGCTCTGCAAGTTTGGAATCCTGTACAGTTCTATACTTCAGGCCTTCTTCTCTAATAACCCTGTCCCACTGTCTTAACAGAGTAACACGCTGGTTAGAAAGATGCTTTCTTTCTGCAATGGTAGGCTTTTCATCATTTTCCCAGAATTTGAGGAGCTCAGCTCCCTAATTGGGTCTTAACTGTCTGCTTGCATAGGCAATGAATTTGTGCTGACTGTCTTGATCTTGTAATAATACAATCCCAAATCCTAAATGACTGGCATCTGTTTCCACGACAAATGGATTGCTGTAGACTGGAAATCCAAGTACTGGTGCATGAGTTAGCTTTGTTTTCAGTGTCTCAAATGCAGCTTGACATTCTGAATCCCACCTTTAACAAACAGCACTTTCTGCTTCTTCTCAACTTTCAGTTCGTGCAAGCAGTTGTTAACAAGTTGATGTAATGGTCCAGCTGTCTTTGGACAGTCTCTAACAAATCTTTGATAATAGCTGCAAAATCCAAGAAATGATTTAGTAAGTTCTTTTGCAGTCGTTGGTGGCTTCCACTCTGACACAGCTCTGGCCTTCTCAGGGTCTGTTGTAACACCATCACAGGAGGTCTGATGACCATATCATATGTCACATATTGTTGCAAGAAGTGACTGGTCTGAGCTTCAATCCATGTTCTTTGAGTTTTGTGAAAACTTTGTCAAGTCTCTCAATGTGCTCATCAAAGGTATTGGAATACACAATGATATCATCAGGTACGCGAGCAATATATGGAATATGTATTCATTCGAACAGGTTTGCATAAACCTTTGGAACATTGCTGGGTTATTGGTTAATCCCATACGCGTACATCTTGTTATATTCAAAGATACCAAACTGTGTCGCAGTCTTGTGTCTGTCTTGATCATCCATGGCAATTTGATTGAATCCACATGCAAGATCATAGTGGAAAACCACTGTGCACCACCAATGGCATTGGTTAACTCTTCAATTCTGGGCAAAGGGAACTGATCATGTACGGTCTCACTGTTCAATTTTCTGTAGTCCACACACATGCAGCTTCAGGGAACCATCGTTCTGACCGACCCAATTGGTGAAGCATAAAGGCTGTGGCTCTCTTGGATGATGTCATTTTCAAGGAGCTTTTTAATGTGATCCGTTGCCTCTTAGAACTGATTAGGTGCAATCCTTCTCTTAAGCTGTGCAATTGGAACTTTATCAGTAGTGGGTATCCTGTGCTTGACTGTTTCTGTGTACCTGTGAGGTACAATCTATACCTGACAAGTCAATCGGGCTTTCCATTTAGTTGGTCTGTCGTGGTCTCTCCTACAAACACCATCTCTTCCTTTGCTGAGACTCATTTGAAGTCAACAGTGTTTTTAGTGTCCACAACACAATTGATCTTGTGTAACACACCAATTCTTGTGTGGGGCTGGAGCCAGATATCTTCAGTACTGATACTGGCAAACCCTTACATGCAGCTGTCCATTAGCAACTTGGGTCACAGTATTGATCACGATAAGGTCCCCAACGGTCGGTCCACTTAATGATTCCACAAGGGCAGCCGTGCTACTCGATTGTGATCTATGCCAACCTTTTACTCTGACAGTTGAAACTGATCCAGCTGGAATTCTAACTTGGATCTGCCAGCTACTTTTGCAAAACCACATACCAACACTTTGGGTTTTGATAGTCAAGGTTATCTTCAGTACTTCTCTCCACTTCTGTCCATTTCTCTGTATTTACAATGTTCATGTAGTTGTGAAATAATGTTCATTCCAATAAGTCCAGAGCTAATCTCCTTTCCCTGATTGGCCTCTTGACTCACTGAACTCCTAACAACTAACATTCCTCTCTGTGGGATATGACGTCTTCGATGTCCAGTTCAAGGTATCCAACGTACAGAACCTCTACTCCATTTGCTCCTGTAAGCTTCAACCAGTCGCCAGAAGGTAAAAGTGTTTTTCCTTGAGGGTGAAAGTTTTCATTAAAAAATTCTTCTGTGATTGTTGATACCTCAGATCCTGTGTCCAAGAGACAAGGCATGTCTACTCCACCCAGTCGTACAGTTAAGGTCACTGGGCACTTGTCCACTGTCTTTTCATAAAAACTTGACATGTCCATGTTTAACTGATAACCCCTCCTGTCACTTGGCTCCTGGTGGCAGAAGGAGTCAGTTTGACGAGCTTTCAGGTTTGTTCCTTCCTTGTGATGGTCTTTTTCCGTTATTGCGGTAGTCTTTCAGGGTACAGTTCCTGGCCATATGTCCTATATTGTTATAGTGAAAGCAGACCATGTTGGGGCGCTGTCCATTGCATTTCGTTGGTGAGCTTTGGTTCCTTGCCGGCGTAATATCTTTTACGGAACTCGTCAGTTCTTCCAAAGATTTCTGCTGCGTAAGCAAGGCTTCCAGTACCTTATCCATGGGAGTCGAAGTAGAACTGGTGCTACACTGGGAAACACCATCAGGAGTTTTGGCTGCCACTTCATGCGATTGCAGGGTGCTTAGCTACACCATGCTGTGGTCTCTCCTCGTCTACTGACCAGCACAGGGCTTCTCCCCTTAAATCCATGAAAGTTGGTTACCGCTTTCTGATGAATTTCTTCAGCTCCTTCCTTAGAAGGGGGTCCCTCACATTGTCTGCAAACTGATCTCGCAGGGTCTTCTCTGGGTCTGGGACAGCCTTTTTATCTACCTTGATGACACGCTGGAGTAGTTCATTCAGGCTGTAAGAATACCCTCGGATTAATTCTCCTTCTGCTTATGATCATAGAACAGTTTGAGTAGCTGTGAGCTTGAACACTTCTCCCCAAATGCTCAGGTTTATCACATCTAGGATGAAGTCTGGATTGCTCCTTTCCATCTTGGAGTACATTCACACCCATTCTTCCTTAGCTATTCCTTCCAAATGAGACATGATTAGCTCCACCCATTTAGCTGCAGTCATCTCCCTTGCTTTAAATGTTGTCTTCAGCTCCTTCACAAAGTCTTGCACTGATTTTTCTCCTTCTGTTCTTCTCCTGGTGAACTTATTTAGTTTCTTGTTGTAGGGAGAGACAACAATCTGGTTACCGGTGCCAGACGTCATTGTGGGTGCTGATGGTGACACTGTAGGCATAAAGGTGGATTCTTTTAGGGCCTTATTAGCTCATCCATAGCCTTCTCATACATCAATTCCTCGACTTTAGTTGATAGTTCTTCTGTTGGCATGATGACTCCTTCTGCTGTCGTTGCAATCACCCTTTATTGATTTTTAAAATTTGTATCCTGCTGGCAGTGCCAAAATGTGACAGAGGCAGATTCTGGTGGTGTTATTTGAAGAATGAGACAGACTTTATAGTAGCTGCAAAAACAATTTATTTCAGCAAAACAAGAATTTAAAAAAGGTGATTGCAAACTGAAAAGAATAAATTTACCACAATCACTTAATTACATATATTAAGAAAATAAGTACTGTATTTACCCGTGTATAGGCCGCACTTTTTTCAAGGAAAAAAACGTTTGAAATTTGGTGTGCGGCTTATACGCGGGTACAAGAGTTTTGAGCTCATTAATATGCAAAGTTTTCTGACACACAGAGTCAACAAAGTTACTGAATGCTTGACAGTTTGATTGAATGTATCATATGAGGTCAAGTTAATCCATGTCTTCGAAGAATTTTGCTTCTCTCCGCTGCAATGAGTGTACATGTATCTAGTTTCTGAATATGTTTGTCATTGGATGAAGTCCAAAGAAGTTTGAATGTGAAGCCGCGAAGCCCTTTCAATGCCATTCACGTGAAACTGCGTTACTTTGTTTATTACCGGACTACACAAAAAAAACACAGAACCCGTCATAAAAAGAAAAAGTCATAAATGAAACTGATATAAAATATCACAGTTTCGAAGTTTAATACACATTGTCAGGTCTTTAGCGATAAATAAGAGGTGATTTATTTTTACCCTACGCACGTTAATTTGCATACGTCAAAAGTGAAATTTGAAACCTTTAAGGTGGCTCGATCGAGTTTTTGAGTGACGATACCTCTCAACGTTAAGCAACTAGTGTACCACAGTGAACAACCCAATAGAAAATCGATCGTTACTGCTGACCTAGAAAAAGATGAAAGTTTTGCATGAGGTACGTTTCATTGAAATCGGAGTTACCATAGCAACGTAATGACGTCATCCCCCATTTTACATGAGAGCTAATTACTTGTCACCAAGAGATAATTCTGGGAACCGCTCGACTGGATCTTCGACCTGACATATTTGTCTTCACGTCTACAAAATTTGAAGAATTTCTATGGGAGAGTTTTCGAGAAATGTTCGGGTGAAGTTTTAAGGTGTTAAAAAACAACAAAAACAAAATAATTTTGAACTGCTATTGAAAAGTATGTCCACAGCGACTTGATGAAACAACATTTTGGTTTTAAATGAATGTTATGTCATCTAATTACTTTGTGTGAAAGTTTCGGGGAAATCGTTCCATTTCATTTTTAGAAACGTTGGCTTGAATATGAACTGGTTAAGTGTGTTACGCGGCTTTTTAATCAAAAATCGACCCTACACTTATTAAAATGATTATGAATTAAAAAGCGGTAGATGAATTTTTTTTAAAACTTTGCTTTCAAGGAGAATAATCAATAATCAATACAATCCCCGGGTCTCAAACTCATTGAAACGTTGTAAGGCTATCAATCTTAAGCCTAAACTCAGGAAATTATTGGACTGAATTTTACGCCAGTGGCTTGTTGCTCTTATTATGCATCTCCATTGCTTCGAATAGGCGTGCAATTAATTGTAAACTTCAGTACATCATGAATTCATATAACGCTTGATTGCTTTCCGAAGATGTTCCGAAAAACATGCTAATGTACCAGGTTAGCATTACAATAACAATGGACAGGCTGACAGCAGTGAGTGCAAACCTCAAGGTTAGCAGAAAGCGCAAGCTTCGGTTAGCAGAGAGCGCAAACGGAAAGCTGCTATGCTCAGTCAGTGTTCCAGATTCTTATGGCAAGGAGTCAACGAAAAATTTAAACAGGTCAGTAGACGTGGGTCTCCCACAATCTTATCCCAGTCTCAGCACGTTTTCGGAACATCTTCGGAAAGCAATCAAGCGTTATATGAATTCATGATGTAGTGAAATTTACAATTGCACGCCGATTTAAAACAATGGAAATGCATAATGAGAGCAACAAGCCACTGGTGTGAAAATCAGTCCAATATTTTCCTGAGTTTTGGCTCAAAATTGACAGCTTTATAACGTTTCAATGAATTTGAAACGCTGGGATTGTATTGAATATTGATTATTCTCCTTGAGGACAAAGATATAAAAAAATTCATCTACCGCTTTTTAATTCATAACCATTTTAATAAGTGTAGTGTAAATTTTTGATAAAAAAGCCCAGTAACACACTAAGCAAGTTCTGTCATATTCAAACCAACGTTTCTAAAAATCAAACGGCACGATTTCCTCGAAATTTTCACACAAAGTAATTAGACGATATAACATTCATTTAAAACCAAAATGTTATTTCATCAAGCCTTTCTGGGCATACTTTTCAATAACAGATCAAAATTATTTTGTTTTTGTTGTTTTTTAACACCCTAAAACTTCACCCGAAAATTTCTCGAAAACGCTCTCATAGAAATTCTTCAAATTTTGGAGACGTGAATACAAATATGTCAGGTCGAAGATCCAGTCGAGCGCTTTCCAGAATTATCTCTTGGTGACAAGTAATCGGCTCTCATGTAAAATGGGGGATGACGTCATTACGTTGCTATGGTAACTCCGAATTCGATGAAACTTACCTCATTTAAAACTTTCATCTTTCTCTAGGTCAGCAGTAACGATCGATTTTCTATTGGGTTGTTCACTGTGGTACGCTAGTTGCTCAAAGTTGAGAGGTATCGTCGCTCAAAAACCCGATCGAGCCACCTTAAATACACCATGTGTAACGCAACGATGCTTTTGATACAACTCTCACTCTCGGCAGACGTTTTGCCTTCCTGTTTCACGTGTAAATGTGTAAATTCTTAAACAATCGGAAATTTAGCATCGCTTATACAAAGCTTGTCACTACGCTGAGCCCGTGAAATGCCTGTTTTACGCAACAACAGGGAAAAGCTTGAGTTTTTTTGAGCGACTTTACGTTAGAGCATTTTGTCAAATAGCCGTTTTGAGAATTATCGCAACAATTTCCGTAACATTAAAAACTTAAAGTGGATAATTTACCCTATGAGGAAAGGAGCAGCGAATTTTAAGCGCATGTGTATCATTTGTCATTATTTGATCGCACAAAACGGCGACGCTTGCACCTCATTTTGCGACACACTTGTTGGATCTGTAAACAATAACGCTCGCGATCTAGTTCGGTCCGTTTGTCCGATTCATTTCTCGCTAGATCACTCAAGCGACAAGCTCATTAGTTTCTCGAATCGAAACTCGATTCTTCTTCTTGTATAGTTAAAAAATTATTTTTTTCCCCAAGATTAGGTCACAAGTTTGGGGTGCGGCCTATACGCGGGTGCGGCCTATATGCGGGTAAATACGGTACTTGTATAAACGTAAGTAAAAGTAAAGTCCCTAATGAGCCAAGGTGGCCCACACAAGCTGGAGCTTAACCCAGTTTCTGTAGTAATCCAATTGAGAGTATTGCTACTCCCACCTGGATGGTATGCTAGCCCATTGCAGGGTCACCCCCAGCAGTATGTCACTGGTACCCATTTATACACCTGGGTGGAGAAAGGCAATGTGGTTAAAGTTTCTTGTCTAGGAAACAACACGATGGCAGGGACTGGGCGTCAAACCACTGACCTTCAAGTCCAACGTGCTAACCATTACACCACCGTGCCCCCACACTTTTATAAATGTGACACTAAATATATTATTCCTTTTGAAAGCATGTAACAGCATCAATCAATTTGACTCAGATCGGGTGTATTGGACATGAGATTGGGTGTACTGGACCTATTTGCTCGCCTGTTGGATTTTTATTTTGAAGCAGCAATTTTTTTACTAAATTACATAATTATACAGTGATCACTGTTTGCAAAATTATGAATGAATTCCGGAAATTTACACCTTGAAACATACCATATTACCTTACCCCTTATTGCCTAATAGCAGACAGACTTAAGTACAATCTGTCTTCTAACAAATAGCTTGTCAAGTGCAGCAAACATGCTCTGAAAAGTAATGGTTATAATAGCCCTTGTAAATATCATAAAAGATACAAAATTCCAAGTGAAAATATGGGGAAATTTACTCTTAGGTGACAGCTGAAGTGAGCAGGACAAGTGAAGCGATGATGAATTGAAGATTGATACATTTTATGTTAAGCTATTCACTTTCCATTAGATGAGTCGCACAGGCATGAAAAGCTACCAAACCAAAATATGAGCCGGAGAGTGGCAAGAGCACATTTGTGCAGGGAGGTTAGCGGAGGAGGTGGAACTCCCTGCACAAATGTGCTGACCTCGGAAGCAAACGGAACAGGACATCAAAGGAAGGCCAGAGCAGCATTAAACAAGCTGAATCAAATCTAAATCGTTGGTGGCTAATTGATTCAGTTGTCTCTCTAATGAGAGCAAGCTACCAGAGGAGATCCCTGAAATTCATTCATGGTAGCTGGAAATGAAAAAAGCAGCTGGGGGAAAACATTTGTATTAATAGCAGTGCCTTGATTGTTGATTGTTTTCACTAAACTGCAACCTAAAGTGGTATGGCACGTACTTGGATGAAGGATTTCTTAATTATCTACTCATCTGGTTTCTTTTTTTTCCATTCCTTTTCACAGGTTTCTGTGTGCATAACCTGTCATATCTATTCTAGATCTGTGTGGTCAAAATGCAGTTCTCTGAAGAAATGAAGAGATGGATTGGTACTATAACTGCCACATACAAACTATGTACTCCAGTGCTGCGGACTTTTGTTGCTCAAGAAATTCAAAATGTACATGCTTATTATGACCAAATTTACAACTTAAAAATGCTAACTTTCTCACAGGTGACATCAAACTCAAAACTTAAATCCTTAAAATTTAAGAATATTAACAACAACATATCATTGCATGGCAATGTCATCAAAGACTATGACTACAGCATCAATAGTGTCATTGAGTTTGTCAAGCTTTTTCTACCAGATTATCTCGTGGAGAAGGTCTCCGCCTTTGACGAAACTCTGGATTTATCTGCAATCCTCCGTCTGTTGGGACTGAACAAACCTGCACCTCTTTTTGCGTCGCCTGATCCAACAAATTCAATACAAGCAGCGGCAGATGATGTTAGAGAGGAAGTCAGGAACAAATTTTCTCATTTTAATAGTAATGAATGGACTGAACAATTCTTCGATGATTGTTTTACAAAGCTTGAAACACTAATCAGGAGTTTAGGGCTGAGTGATGGAGGGAAGGCCACTTTGGATCAACTTGCTGAATGTAAAGCAACAGGTACCTTACTCATTCACATGTTAGCATACATTATTTGCTACCTTAACTCATTATTAATTCCTTAACTTGGATTAGTTCTTAGTTTATACCAAGCCAGTGGATATAAGTGTTGTTTTACACACTCTGATTGGCTACTCAAACTTGGTATATAGTGTCTGCCACTTACCTCCTGGCATTGTTCTGGATTTTGCACACAAGTTTTCCTTCATTTCTCAGAAAAAAGGAGCTATTTGTTGCTGGCTATCCACTGGCTTGGTATACACTAAAACAATTATTCACCTCAGTGTCGATGGAAAGTGGTAGACAATTAATTTCTTTGGTCCACTAGTTATTATTCACTTCCACTTCAGTGAGTAATAATTATCAATGTATGTCATGAGGACATAAGATTTCGGTTTTGCATACTTGAAAGCATGATGTAACCTGACGTTTGGAGTCATGCAGACTGGACAGGTTGATACCAGCTTTTCAAATTGATCCAATTTGGGTACAATATTAACCTATTGACTCCTGCATGTTTTGCATGAATTAAATTTTGTCAAGAGCAGAAAAAACAACCCAAATGGGTAGTAGATAACTAAAAATTGTAGGCTCCCCAAATTAACTTCTTTTTACACTGGAATAGGGAAATTAATATATCCTGGTTTAAAAATACTTTGGTTAGGTAATAATTATAACTGTCAACTATAAGGCAGAAACATCCTTCAAAACCAAAAATGCTGAAATTTTCCGTGCATCGATAAAATTAAAGCCGCTTGTATATGAAATTTCAACCTGCCTATGCAAATTAGTCCGTGTTTACAAAATATTTAAACAGGCAGAATAATCAACAAAAAGTTTTTCCAGCCAAAGATTGTATTTAAATAAACAATACATTTTGCTTTTAGTAGTCCAGTCAGTTAGCGTCGAAAGTTACGAAAATCGTGACAAATCGCATTAAAGCACCAAATTTGGCATACAAATTGTCCTTGAGGGCATGTAAAACAAATTTAGAAGGGGTGCCACTTGATCCGAGTATCCGGGGGGGGGGGCACAGCACTCAAATCAATTTTCTTTCATGGTCACAGGATTCCCACGCTCATGAACAGACCACTCACTGGCAAACTGAAAAGGATTTGATAAGCCTTTTCAACTGGCCTTGTAAGCGAACGACAGAAAATGACAACAAACAGTCGTTAAAGTGTACAAGCCACAAAATAATTATCCTTGTATTTTTCTGCTCCCTTTTCGCTAGCCTGGTTGCCCTGTGGTCAAATAGACTTACAAACCGAATTGTTAAACGTACGATAACTGCCGAGGGAAAGAATGATTATTAGTCAACAAACAGTCCCAAATCAGCAGCTCAGATCTCAAAGGAAACGTTGCCTGCTACAGCTATTCAAACATTGCTTATTTTGGGTTATTTTTGTCATACGTTCAGAAACATGTACGCTGGCCATTTAGGAGAAAGGATATCTGAAATAACTAACTTACATTTTTTAATTTATTAATTGTTTTGAATTACGTTTCTTCGCATCCTCTCCCCCATTAAGATCCTCTAGACAATAAAAGCAAGTCGGGTTGAGGAAAACTCCATAAAATGGCAGGGAGTTTATCTAAGTCTTACTTTAAGTGTACTGTTGAGAAAAACATAGCGGGAGAGACATTTTAAGGCAACTGACATACCTGTCTTTACTTTAAACCTCAGTTTAAATAAAAATGCAGTGACTGATGAAACAAAATTGGTAACGTTCAGTTCAATCTGCCACCAGTCGTATGTCACCAGCGAGTACCATAAAAAGGATGCGCGCTTGCTAAGCCCTATTTCACGTTAGTCAACTACCTACAGCTATTAATCACCCCGTTTCCCTGCGTTGAAGGTTTTTGTCTGTTTTGTCTTTAGTTCTTAATTCAGTACACCGCATTGGGTACTTAAGATCGCTAATACCATTAACATTATTGTCTTAATCAAATTCCTCCCTCTATTGAAGGAAAAGTCGAAGACAGCAGAACAGGCTTTCACTGTATGTTTCAGTTGAGCATTCGCCTGAAAGACGCATAAAACATCAATCTTGCTAAATCACCCACGACTACTAGATTCCGAATACAATGGGTGATTCCAGAAAATATTCATACCCCACCACGGGCGGTATCTTCATCTAGACTCCCCTTGCCTTAGGAAATTCCAAAATGGTCAACCCCCCCCCCCTTGCCCTCGAATCTACCCCCCCATGCCTTCGGAATTCCGTAATCATTCAAATCCCCCTTAGAAATTGCCGCTTTTTCTTCCAACTGATTTGAAAAGACCTCTCTATATTCCAAAAACCTTTATTAAATGGAAATTAATCCTTTCGCTCCCTCCGAAAGAAAAAAACGTACATTGAGCACAGCAAACAATCAATGTTGCGTGATGACAAACAGCGGCCGACTGAGTGATATTTTACATTGTAACCTTCCATGGCAAAACGTACACTACCGATAATCTGTTAAACATTGGAAAACTCAAACGGCTTTGAAGTCATTCCAACGCTTGGTCCAATGTTTAAACGTGTGTCTATAATTTTTGGTGTCGAGGGTTGCCATGAATAATTTGCGTGCCGAGTGTGACGTAAAATTTTAACAACAAAGCTAAAATTTTCAGAAGTGAAATTGGAAATTCATAATTGCGTTTGCCAGACTCAAACCTGCCGTCAAAAGCGAAACTGTTGAATGCAAGCTATTCCAAAAATCGAAGGTTATGATGTTAGGAAAAGAATTAGAGTAAAATAGCAAGCTTTTTTTTCTGCAATTACAAATGTATTTTTAGTTCACAGTGAACGTAATTTGCATACTGTACTGCAGCCTCAAATAAATTGCGCGAGAACAAATCAAACTTTTTCCCCACACTTAATATCCTTCGATTTAAATTAAAATAGTAAATGAAACTTACATTGAAATTCAAAGTGAATGACAACTTTAAAAGAATTTGTACAAAATAGTGAATGTAGTCTGCTCAAAAGCGCATCAAATTTGCATAATGCGTGAAATCTGACCTTTTCAATGAACGTCGCATGGTATGTAACGCAACAATTACACATGTGTCTCGATGATGAAAACCCTTTACTGGGATCTACAGAATTGCATTCGAGCAAAACAATTGAAGGAAAGCCTACGATCGCTTTTGTGACCAATCTACTGGCAAGTGAACAGCTTTCAGCCGTCATGTTAGCATAAACATTTTATTGACCATGACCATTGAAATGTGTCTCCGGCATGTTGATTGAGTTGAACGTGTCTCGTGTTTACGAGTGAATCATCGTCCTTATAGATAAGTCGTTTTTGACGAGTTTTTTGAAGAGACTTAACTACACCAAACTGGAAGTTACTCTCCTGAAAATCCCCCCATGCCTTCAGAATTCCAGTCCAATGAACCCCCCCATGTCCTCGGAATTCCAGTCGACGTGAACCCCCCTCCCCTTCGGAATTCCGAGATGCCGCCTGTGGTATGGGTATGGATATTTTCTGGAACCACCCAATGCACAAATGCATGGAAGGCGAAAAGGCCTAGATACGACGACGAGCCCAACCTTTCGCCTTAGAATAACAAGGGATCTAAATAATCACCATCTTAGAGTTTCAGTGTTGACATTTATTGTCAGATAGGCCAAAGCCTTTTCTGACGACATTTCATGTTCTTTAGGATTAACGCAAAAAACTATATTGCTTCATTAATTTTTTTTAACCATCACATGTATTTGTTTTTTCGCTGAACACTGCAGCTAACAGTCAGCAGATCACACCTACAACAGCCTGCATCAGCTTTAGCAGTTCACACCTACAACAGCCTGCAGAACAGGCGTTTTTAAATAATGCCTGTTATGCAGGCTCCCATTTACACTAGAGAGAAGACAGACTAACCCATAAAAATCCCCTTCTCTGGTTTGGGGAAAATATTCTAAAGTTCGCTAGGTCATTCCAGACCCTTTTGATGTTGTGGAGCTTTTTTGGCCTTTATCTCTTATAATGATCAAACTCGAGGTTCACAGTTTGCGTGGCTGAGTGATCACAAATTGAATTATTGAATTATTAAATGAGTTGGTTTATTTATACATCGTATAATAAGAGGTTTGCTGAAAAACTTCAGTAGGAAAATTAAAACTAATGCTGTCCGACGTTTCGATGGTTCTACCATCATTATCAAGGCAAAGTGACTGTTTCATCATGGTTTGAATATAAATGAGTGAAAACAATAGTAGACATTTTGTTTCTTTGTGATCATGTAAATAACTTAGCGCAGTTATACCAACCGACACCTGCATCAACGTGTTGCCGAACACAGTTCTTTGAATTCTTCAATTAGCAAGCACATGCACGATACCCACGGAATGTCAAAACCGAATTTAATTAACAACTTTTTGGTACTGAAAAAATGCCCAAATGAATTCAACTGCTTAATTCACGCAATGCGGATTATCCAAGATCTAAAACCAACTTTGAACCAACTTTGACTCTATCCGCACTAACTTAAGTTATTTACATGATCACAAAGAAACAAAATGTCTACTATTGTTTTCACTCATTTATATTCAAACCATGATGAAACAGTCACTAATTTGCCTTGATAATGATGGTAGAACCATTGAAACGTCGGACAGCATTGGTTTATTTATAACACTCATTTAATTAAATAAGAAATTTCTCTCCCAGATATGTCTTGTCAAAAGACAGCTTGAACTAATATTTAAGCTTCTTGACTGGTTTGGGATAAGCTTAGTTTTCCCTTAATCTGGCTTATTTGTGTTGTCCACACAATGGCCATTAATCTATTTGACCACAGGGTACCCAGGTTCATGAGCAGATCTCCTAGCAGAAAAATATGCGTAATATGTGGATTTAATCTGGCAAGTAACTCTAATGGCTGTTTATTATCATTTTTTTTTCGTTCACTGGTGAAACAAATTAAAAAGTTCCCTAAAATAATTATATTTTGCCACTAGTGATTTGTTAGTGAGCCTGGTTGTCCTGTGACCAAGTTATTAAAAATAGATTTGCGTTCCACGGCCCCCGGGATGCTTAGATCACGTGGGACCCCTTCTGAATTTGTTTTATAATTATGGCCCCAAGAATATGTGTGCCAAATTTGATGCTTTTATGCGATTTGTCACGATTTTTCCTTAACTGACCATACTATATTAGAAGCAAAAAAAGCTATGATTTTCGTGCGTACATGCAAACACATGCAATTTTTGCAGACACTTCAGCTGCGTTCACAGCGACTGGTTGATGAAAAGCGGAGCAGCTTTGCAAACGTTACCGTACCCAAATTGTGAATTAGCCAATCAGAAGCCTTGTTTACTGTCATGATTTTCTACGATATCAAGTCACTGACCTGATATCCTACGATATCATGGACAGTTTGTGAAACTTGCATTTTTTTTGCAGACTTTAGAGGCGAAATTTACAACAGAAATACAACGAAACGTAAAACTATTACATTTGTTAAACGAGAAAGTAATTTGTTTAACGGTAAGAGAGGGGAAAAAATACAATTTCGCGCCAAAATTGGAAGAGGCTACACTGGCGGGCGCTCGCATGAACTTCACGGACAGCGCTGAAACTTTTTTGGTTTCAAAATGGAGCCGGATTTTCCAAATTTCTTTCTTAACTTGGACTTCCAAGATTCAGAAAATAAAACTCCCAACAAAAGAATTAAATAAAATGGCAGATGAGGAGTTAGAGAAGAGTATTGACGACCAGAAAAGTGTAAATACGTGTCGCTCTACAACGCCTGACTGATCACGGTAACTGAAAAAAAAAAAACACGCCGGGTCTTAGGACGAATTTGAGTACGGTAAATACCTAATCGCACCTTTTTTGGTACGTTTCGGCAGCATATGGGTATTTTGGCTCGACTGCGTCTCGCCAAAATACGAACCATGGCTCGACCAAACTCGCCTGATATGCCGCCGAAGCGTACCAAAAAGGTACGATTAGGTATTAAAATTACAAAATTAATTTTAGAAATCTGGATCAAACAATCGATCAAATCAACTTACTTTTCACAAGGCACTTTTATTGACTAATACAAACTAATAAGTAAAACAAGTGTATAACAGCAAAATATATTTATTATAAAATAAGAGCTTTTTTTGCTTTAATATCTCAGTCAAAGACTTGATCTCAGGTGTTTGCCTTTCTTGATATATTCCAGATAATACAGTGGAATTCCGATTTTTGGAACCTCCAAGGGAAATGGAAATTGGTTCGAGAAATCGGGAGTTCGAAAAATCGAAGGTGGCATCAAATCAGACCTATTTTACCGTGGTTTGGTTTTATAAGAACCAAGAAGGCAGACAACAACGGTATATCACTCTTGTTAATGTGTGAACCATCTTTATTTACCAACAAAACGTGCATTTAAAACAAAATGAAAATTTAAGGATTTAAGCCAATTTTGGCGGAACAAAAATCAGTACTGTATTGATACATGTGTCTGTAATTTTGCGCGGACTCTAGACTGCATTTCCTTTCCCTTACTCTATCAGAAAAAAGTACCCTATACTCCACAGTTCAAAGGAACAGCAAAATTTGTTAATGTGCTACGGCAAGACCTTGAAAAATGCAAGTAAACGAAGGAACTTTGATCAGGTACAGTAATTCAAGACCCTCGATTGTGTAACAAAGGCGTTGCAGTTTCTTATGACTTCAATGACAGATTTGTCACTTCCTTTGTCATAAAAAATGCAAGAAAACACCTTCTCCAGAACTTGTTAATTGCATTCAGGTGTGTATGTGGCTAAAACTGGTTTTGTTGGTTCCAGAGTTTTCAAAGTTCGAGAAATCGAATGAGAATTTTTCAAGGGAAGAAAGAAATAGTTCGAAATATTGGGAGTTTCGAAAAATCGGGGGTAAAATTACAGTGTTTGATTGAAGCAAATCCAAGGGAAACGAATTTTGGTTCGGAGAATCGGGAGTTTCGAATAATCGAGTATTCGAAAAATCAGGATTCCACTGTATTGTTTTGCTTAATTCTTAAAGGTGTGCATGATGTTTTTTGCATGTAGTTTTCACTTGTTATGTTTACTGAAATGTGTTCAAGGAATTTTTGTATACCTTGGCTTAGAGTAGGTGAATTTTTAATTAATCAACTGCTGGCCAAAGCAACTCAGCTTCTAGTACCTAAATGCCCCTGGCATTATTCAGGAAAGTATGGTAATGCAATCCTTTTTTTCTCACAGCCTGCCAGCTTTGTACCGTAGGTCAGAATCTTTTCTCTTTGGTGCCAAAAGATTTGGAGCAACTCATCAAAGGCTCCATCAAGAGAGTTGAAGAGCAACAGTCAGCTACACAGGATAAACTAGTTTCTCTAGAAAAAAGATGCTTTTCCCTGGAATATCAGGAACCTTGTAAAAGAGCCAGATTAGATCAACACGATGAACGACTTGATAGAATCGAAAAGAAGCAGAGTGTTCTGGTAACCCAAGTAGAAGGCTTAGAGAAAGACGTCATAGGTAAGATTTTAAGTGCATTATTCATCCATTTACTAGTTGAAAGTTCGTTCCCCTTATAGTGAACCATGTCAAGCGTTCCTACCTGGAATGAAATTTGAAGTTGATTATTGCAACATTGATTTCATTATTGGTTTCAATAATCTGCTTTTCAAACAAGGAATGAAATATTCAAAGCGAAACTCGATGCAATACTCGATTTTTGATTTGATAAATTCATGCGACAGGCAGGTTGGAATTTGACAGGTTTCCCGATTTGCATAAGCCTGTCCCAGTGAATTTTCACCTTGTTTAATCTGTACTAGTTTCTGTTTTCCTAATGTGGTCAACTCCTTTCAATCAAAATGCTTAAAACCTTCTGATTTGTTTCAAAAAGCTGGAAGTGGAGAGAAAAGAGAAAAATGTAAAAGTCAGAATTGACAGTTGGATAACGGTTTAGGAATACCTGCTAAATTCCCACGTTCTTGAGGCATGATGTCATGCATTTATCCAATCAATATTGGGTTATCGGATTGAGTTTCATTTGTAGTATTTCATTCTTTCTTTGAAAAGTGGATTATTGAATCATTGAGTTAATGAATCAATCATTCAGTAGTCGTTTTCAAATTTTATTCCAGGTAGGAACACTGAAATAAAGCATTACACAATTAATAATAATAATAATAATAATAATAATAATAATAATAATAATAATAATAATAATAATAATAATAATAATAATAATATATTTATATTGTAAGTATTTTTATTGTAAGTTATGTTGTCAGTTAAAGTGCTACTATGATCAAAAATATAAATTTTTTGTTCTCTCCATATTTCGAAAATATAAGTACATATTACTCACCGTGCAAAGTCTTAAGTCGAAATTCGTACGGGAAGTCCGATTATTTTAACTGTAATTTTCGAGTTCGGCTTGCCGCCATTACTCAATTCAAAAATGACCGGGACGAGTTGGGCCGAGTTGGCCCAGAGAGGAAGTGACGTAGAAGTCTCAACACAAAACAAACGTGGCTACTTTCTTATGCATTTGGAGAGGTGTGAGGGTTCGCAAGATTCATTTCTTCGATTTTGAGCTGAAGTACGCGTGGTCGGCGCTCTTTTGTTGAAGATTACGGCAAAGAAAGCATCGATGAATCGGAAATTTCCATTCACAGTTCACCGACGAGTGGGTACGTTTATTTTAAGCGGAAAAGCTTCGTTTGTGTTCACCGGAAGGTCTTCAATCCTGTTGGACACCCAGCTGTTTGCTCTCTGCATTTTACGACTGAATGTTTTACTCAAGCATTTGATGAGAAAGGCACAAGGAAATATTTAAAACCAGGATCAGTTCCAGCCATCAGGAACAAAAACAGCAATCATAATTCTGAGCGGGATCGTCGAATGGTGGGCGAATATTTATTTGCCGTTTGTGCTAACATCACATGTACGGTAAGATACACATTTCCTCACATAACTAAGAGATACTTCGCTCGGTTGTCTTGTGCATATACATGTATAATTCCCAACAGATTTCGGCTTAACTGCATAATATGTGCCCCTTCGCATGAACTATTTTCTGTGTCGCCGCCAAGCCGGCTCCGCGATACGCAGAAACTATTTTTATTTAACTTGGCTACGCGGTACGCGGTAAGTAGAAAATAGGAAAACATTACCGTGTATTCCGCGTACTATAAACGTTCACCACTTAAACGTCCGCTAAAAGAATATTATTTGAAGTTCCTATAAACTAGTGGACTAAAATAGAACATCACCGTGTATTCCTCGTTCTATAAACGAAAATATTACGCAAAATTTCTTTGAATTATTCGGCCACAGATAACGTGAAAACATCAACAACGGAGCTTAATCGACCATAACAAACCTTACTGTGTATTGCTTGTTCTTTTTACTGCGTAGCCAGCTTCTAACATCCCTCGTACAGTTCAATTTATCTCTCTCCGCGTACCGCGTAGCCAGCTCCTAATATCTCGTTTATACTTCAATTAATTTCTCTTGACGTACGGCGTAGCGAGCTCCCAAAGTCTATAATTTCTTGAGCCTATCACCGCCGTTCGGGGTAGCCACTTCTCTTAGTAACGCTTTTGATGTGACGGCGTATTCCAGTTTATACGTAGACTTCTGATGGTAAATCAGAGTTTATCTCTATAAATTCGCATTTGCTTGTTTACTAGGTAGTAAGATTACCGTGTTCGCACAATTACACGGGCGATTCGCAACATCACTTCGTTTTAATACGTGAATTTAATTTCCTCGACCTTTTGTCTCATCTTTAAAATTCTGAATGTATGTTGGGCTCAAGGCTCTCTATATGAATTAAAAACCTTTCATGTAGCATTATGTGGGCTTTTCTTATAGAAGAGAGAGCTTATTATTATAGGATTTGTTATTTTTAGATGTAGAATCTTTCTAACTACAATTCAGGATACTGCAACAAATCTGTGAACATAACAACAACAAATTAACCCGTATCGGCAAGAAATAAAAGCAATAGTAAGAAACAGCTGACAGACCCCAACACGACAGACATGTGAAACAGTTAAATTTGTTGTATTATCGGAAGGATTTCAGTGTTTGTGATTTGGGATAACTGGGATATTTGTTCGGCTTCTTGATCAATTCTCGCATTGTGAGACGGCTTCCTCTTCGGTAGCGAGAGGCTCTAAACTGTCATCGTATGGCGCGACTTCTGCGAGTTCGCCGACTTCGCCAAAGAAAACTTTGTTCTTAATCGCTCTCAAAAGAACTGGACGACAAATTCGACGGAAAACACATTCATATAATGTAATGTTTGGCTCTCTATTTTCGACTCTTCATTATACTCTTCTCAGGCCTTTGTTGTGGCGATGGTTGAGACTTCTACGTCACGAGCAAAATTCACGTGGTTAGAGCTAAGACCGCTTCCATGAAATTCGCGGGCTTCTCTTTTGCGAACTGAGTAATGGCGGACGTGTTTACCGCGGTTTTCGGACATATATTCCTGGGCCGTGTAAGCATATATCGATCTAATTTATCGCGATTCATATAATATGGCATCTATTGAACACCTTGAAGTTTGAAAAAGTTGAAAACAAAACAAAAAATTTTCATCGTAGTAGCACTTTAATGATAAGATATTTATTAATTATATTGTAATTATAAGTTAGCATGAGATTTTAAAATGAAAAAAAAAACCGATTGCATGTAGAATCACCATGCTGAATTTAGAAAAATGTGAAGTTTCATAGAAATCTGACACAAATCCAAGAAAATGTGGATGCATCATTTTATGGGAAGCATCAGCTTGTGTGTGGCCCATGGGTACATAGTCTGCCCTCACACCATTTAATTTGTCATCACTTTCAGACCCCTCCCTCCATTACCCCCCTAATTTTAAACTCATTGGGTTACATAATTATGTAATTTGACATGTACTAGTTACTGCAGATCAGAGCACATTATGATGAATACAAAATCTCATGTCTTTGGTTCTCTTAAGGAATGCCAGGAAGAAGCTCTTGCAGTACCTCAGCAGCAAGCTTGTGCAATACATGTGCCTCTGTGGCAAATTGTGAAGACCCTCAAACAGAGGTAAAACCCTTTTAATTGACTAAGTATGCAATGCTGTGATAATTAGTGATGAAATTCTGAGTCACCTTAATGATAAAAGTTAAGCACCTTGAATTGTCTGAGCTAAATGTCTCCTTGGACTTTACCAGAGAGTAATTCCACAATATTTGCCATGCAGTCACTGAAGGAATCAAAATTCAGAAAAGAACAACTAAGTTTTCTTACTAGTTAAATATAATTGAGATACATTTGAACTTTTGAGAAACACCTATACTAATCAAGCCGTTTGAATCTAAGCTCTTTCAGACCTTTTTTTTTTACATGTAAGAACATGCAAGGCTAGGGAGGGAAGCAGCTGTTTATGCTGTTAAGCTGATAAATGCTAATTAAAGTACTTGTGTATTTCAATATCTATACAGGAACATCCGATTTAGCAGTATTCATCTGCTAGTTTAAACAGAGTCTTGACTTAATTAACAAACAATAAATAAAGTTAAACAACTAATAGAAGATATACATGTAACAGTATTTGGAGAACACTGAGATCAAAGAGACACAGAAACTGTACACATAACGCTAGAATGGAGAATAGCACTTGAAATGGTGTTTCGCCTGGACCTTGCACTCCTTGAGATTGTTCACCAGCTAGCAAAACAACAAGTGTATCGTGATCACTGGCATAGAGCTCTATGCAGCAGTCTCTCACGGCAAGTGGGAGATCGTATTTTGTACTAGTTATAGATTATGCTAACATGGGTAATGGGTTGTGCAGATCAAAATCATGCAAACCGTAGATAATTTTCTGCATGATAATTTTCTCTGCTTGTTTGCATGCCATTACATTGTTGTTTATTTTGAAGTTCTTTGTTCAATTCTCCCAATTCCTGAGCACCAAAATATTGCCTGTTTGGGACTTAAAATGGGAAAGCAAATAATTAGTAAGCTTCTGTAAAAAGCTGAAAATGTCCCCAAAGAGATTTTACTCTAGATTGTTGACACCAATTGATTACTTTCTCCTTTTAAACCAAGGTAAAGTATTAAATATTTTAAGTTTTTTGCTAATCATAATAATTGCCATTTGTTATTCAGCTTAAATGCAGCTTTGCTCTCAGTACAAAAAAGTGGCTAAATTATTGTCATCAAGGACTGTATTAATGGATTTTGCAACATTTTTGTGCTTAACAGAAGGGCAAAAGTCCAGTGTCTGAGTCAAGTGGTATTTATTCATTGGATGGATCACAGAAAGGTATAGCTTCTAGAACTGGATTTTGTTTACTAAATTTTTCTTAACACGCTGATTTGAGTCACACATCTACACTTCATTTATATTTTATACACCACATGAAACATTGTGTAGTATATTTTATTGCTTAGCAGGTGTATTTTAGAAGCGATGGAACATGTTTTCACCAACATTAGTCTGAATTTAAAGAAATGAAGTTAATTGTTACAGGGTAGATAATCTAATAAATTGAAAATTTCTATTGTAATGTTTTTACATTAACTATTCAAGACAGATGTATTAGAGCAATAATGTGTCCATAGTACATAAAACACATTGTACTCATTGTACCATTCCCAAGAAATCGTCCAGGTTAGGACAGTATTCTCTGTTATTTTCAGTTGCAAAATGTGGCGATAACCATATCAGATCTTTAAATTCAATTTTCTGGTTTAAGAAATACCTGTCCAGTTTATGAAGTGTTAAAATCTGCTATCAAAGAAGGGCAGTGGCAATGCATACAAAAATTTATAGCCTGACATTAAAACAAGTAATGTCTCTATATCAAACAAAACAACCGAAGCATTTTGAATTCTTATCGGGAACAATAGAAAACATGAAACCTAAGGATACACGTTCGTGAGCCAGGGACGTCAACCAGAAGTTCCCTTTGTTGGCTTGTTTTTGCTCCTCACCAAAGCATGAAAAACTCTTGTTTTGGTGTCCAGTTGCTTGTGCCAGAAGGCAAAAACAAAGGACCCACGAAATGATTTTAATTGAAATAAACTGTGGTTTTGAGCATGTAGCAACCTTGTCCATGTTTTCTCTTTTGTTTCTAATATCGGGTTAAACAAAAGATTGCCGGCACTTCCACTCAAAACGTTTTCCTTGGTGGTTGCTTATAGGTAGATAGCCGAGATGTCACTTTCGCAGATACTCGGGTCGATATAGCACAGTTATTGTGTCAGCTTAATAAACCACATTTACTGAAATACAAATACCGTTTTACTTGTGAACGAAGACACCGCAATCAATTTACTGCGATTAAACGTTTTTTTTTTTAACAAAATCAATGCCAGAAATTAAAGACATGTACGATCGACATCCATCGAAAACATCGATAACAGTAATTACCAGAAGAGTTGTGAGTATCGAATTTTATTGATTTATCGATACAACTGATAACGTTTACGTAATTGATATCGATAGTTACCGATTTATCGAACAGTTTTCCGATATCGATTTTTATTGATTACCCAGGCCGGGACATTAGTATCCAAGAACATCGTTCTGTTTCAGATATTCAGCCGTAAATTTGATTGAAGGGTAGTGTTTATTTGCTTGCTCAATGACCTTAGTTATTTCCTCTCTGCTAACGTCCCAGACGAGTGAAAAAAAACGTCATGTATGAAACGTTTCCAAAATTGGGCGGTTTTATGATGCTTTGGCTAAGGATATCTGTTTCAACTTTCGACATGAAAATTGGCAAAGGCGACTGCCATTTTAGTACCCACATGGTGGTGCACTGTGTGTCTGTAGATAGTTTTTCCATTAAATTGGAAAAAGTATGCCTGTAGGATACGCCTTAGTGCTCAATCAAGTAGTGGCATGGGGATGGGAGTTATATTTTATTTGTATAGGCGTGTAACATCCATTGAGACAAGTAACACTTTCTCTGGTACCTTTGTTCTTTCAATGGAGTTAATTGTTGAGGGGTCTTTGTTTTTGAGGTTTGGGGGTCTCAGGGGTCTTAGTTTTCAAGCTAAGACACTCAGTTGTCGTGCTGTGCGTTACCAGTATCTGATCGATAATACAGTCAGGATCCAGTGTGATAGAGTGAGACTGATTTTACCTCCTTTGCCCAACTCAATGTGACATGATCTGTCATCCATGGAATGATCGGCCAGAATTTAGCATGATGGAGCATTAGACTGATTTTGATTCCTTTGTCCAACACAAAATGACATTTGTGTGGTTGTGTTATGGGCAAAAAATTAGTCTGGAGACCATTTGTCATGCAATAATGTCTTGAGCTGCAAGTGACAAAAATGATAAAAAATGCTTTAAGACTGGCCAAGACAAACAGAGACAATAAAGTAAAAGTAAGAAAGCTTTTTGTCATAGGATTTGCATTTATTTTTTTTCTGTCACTGTTGGACCATTAATTTATAAGTCAATTTATTACACAATATTGGCCACAATTCGACATAATACTATAAAAATTCTATCTGAAAATGCAACAAAATTACATTTATAAACCCTAAAGTGGGCAGGACAAATGATAATAATAATAATAATAATAATAATAATAATAATAATAATAATAATAATAATAATAATAATAATAATAATAATAATAATAAATGAAGAGGCAGTTAGTTGAAGACAAATGTTTTTGCTTTGAACCAATCTAGATTTTCTACTACAACGAACTAAGCTTGAAATCTGTTGTGACTCACACACTAATTGCTTGGACTGTCTGTGGGCTACCAGTTTGCATGTTGCAAGCAAACACTTAGAGTCAAGCCACCAAAATATCTTGTAATTGGCAGTATATCACTCTAATTCTTATTCTTTTTTTGTCAGTGATATCATCTCTGTGTTGCTACGTTCATTTCTGATCAGTTAACATGATTTTTTAATGGCCTGAATAAGTGATATACCTGCAGTGTTTTTTGACCAGTATTTTCCGTGAATTTTTTGGTTGAGGTCGACCAAGCTCGACCGTCCTTTGTATAGCTGTGTGGAGTTTTGTCATGTCGTGTTGTTCTGTTGTGTTGCGTTGCGTTGTGTTGTGTGTGCTGTGTGTTGTGTGGACCGGTTGTGTTGCGTTGCGTTGCGTTGTGTTGTCATCCATTGTATGTGTTTTGTTTTGATTGTCGTATTTAGTTCTCTTTCGTTGCGTTGTGTTTTCCCTGTTGTGTTGCATTTTCTCTGTTGTCCTTTGTTGCTGGCATTCTGTTGCGTTGCGTTGAGTAACCTGCGATCAGGCCGAATTTTAGCATCGCTCTCATATTCTCTTACGTTGGTCGCTCGCTAAAATAGGGCCTGATACAATCTCTCACAGAAGTTCATGTCGGCGGCCAAATTTTGGCCGCGGGAATCTCGCAATCTGATTGGCCCTTTAACAATAGAGCTGTCAACGGAAGTAAATTGTCTACGAGTCTCGCTCACAATTTCGATCCGACCGCCATCGCCAAGGAACAACCAAGGAACAAGTCTGCCGAAGTAAAAGGTGTTGCTCTAATAAATTCTCGTCGTTCTAGGAGAATTGTCACCATTTCTTTCTCTCCTGAGAATGGCGTTCGATTTGACGCAAGCTGTCTCTTACCTGGAGCAGAGAAGTATAGCAACAGTGAAGTATGTATTCCGTTTTATCGCATCGTGTCTCGGAATTTTCATGTGATGGCTTTCAGCTAGTATTGATAACATGAACAGAGTAGTGGTTTTTTCCGCGTTTTACGAAACAAAACGAACAGCAGACGAACACGTATCTTTCGCCAAGAATGATCAACAAGTCAACCGATAATTCGGTAAACTTACGGTAAACTGATGTTTGGCGAGAGCCGCAATCAAGTCGCAATGACGTTTTCAGTTTATATTCATTCATTGTTTAACACTTACGTCGTTTTATTGATCTCTGACAATGACATCAAAGGATCTGACTAGTTTTGTAATAAATGTTCTTCGTTTTAAAATTCGCTGCTGTTTAGAGATAAAATTCGCTGCTAATCTCAAATATTTATCACTTGTGGAACTAAATTAAATTACAAAATACTCCTTTGTTTATAAACGGTTTTATTTATATCTTTACTAAAGAATGAAACTGAAGGTACTTCTCTTAATTGCCCAAGGTTTTTTACACAGAATATCGGTGAGAAATGCGAAGAGAATATTTCCGGATACCACCTGAAATGGGAAAGGATTCAAGCATGCAGCATATTTTGGTACATGGCAACCTCGTCGTGTTTTGAATTTTCATTCAGTTTCAGCTCGACAGACAGAGCAACCATGTACAATACCAGAACCTTCAAGTTAGCAATCGTGTAAATTTGAGTGCTTGTGCCTAGAAGATATCTCGTAGCCTATGATTTTCTTATTTTGCCAACATTTGCGTGACTTTTTGCGAATTGCCGTTAGGAGAAATTTGCATACCGAGGATCATGCAAGCAGAAGAAATTTTGATTGGCTGTTTTGTTGAATGTCAATCAATCAAAAAAGTGGGCGGCAGACGTTCCGTAGAAGAATTGTATCAGGCTCTATTTTTCGTTTCGCCCGTCCCGCCTGAATGTTTCACCGAGCGAAACGAAAATAGAGCCTGATCGCAGGTTATGCGTTGAGTTACTTTGCTTCGCCTTACTTTGCGTTGTTCTTGGTTCGTGATGTTCCTTGCGTTGTGTTGTCTTGTGTCTGGTTGTGTTGCCTTGTGTCTGGTTGTGTTGTCTTATGTTGGTTCCGTCGTGTTGTGTCGTGTTGCGTTTCGTTGCATTGTGTTGCGTTGTGTTCTGTTCGTGTGTTTTGTGTTCTGTTGTTGCGTTGCGTTGCGTTGGGTTGTGTTTTGTCTGTTGTGATGTGTTGTGTTGTTGACAAGTCATCTCTAATAACCCTTGTTATGTTTTAGTTAGACCTCGACACAACTCGACAAACACAACCACCTGCCTAGCACCTGGACCAACCCAACTAACCTCAATCACTGCCAGACAATATCTCGACAGCTCGACACAACTCGACAAACGCATTAACCGGCTTATTTAGCAAGTAGATCAACCCAACTAACTTCACTCACTACCAGACAGTATCTCGACAGCTCGACACAACTCGACAAACACACCAACCCTCGATGATGCGTGTGTATGTCGATGATATACACTAATTATGACAGGGATCTCTTCTCCTATAACATTAACAGAAAGGAAGTCAATTATTTTCTTTAAGGGAGAACAAAACGTGGTCAGTTTTTCAGGGTCGTTTTTTGTAATAAACTTAGGATAAGTGAATTTTCAAACATTAGCCCAGTTTTTCAGGGTCATTTTTTTCAATAAACTAAGGATAAGTGAATTTTCAAACATAACCCTAATTTTTTCAAGGTGCAATCTATTTCCACCCCAACGATTTTTCCCCAGATGCACTCAATTATAGTTTTAGCATTGTCTTTGAGAACTGGTCGAGTCATGATTTAAAACCAACCTGACCCCCCTTTTTTTGTTTGTTTTGTTATTGTTTTTTTTCTTTGTCCTAATCTATCTTCTAGATTTTTATATCAATCCCCGAAATTTCTGACAGTTAGGCTTTTGTTAGCATATCGATTTGTGCTCGTTAGTTAAAGACATGATCTTTTCGCCAACTTCACTTCCAACTTAAAGTACATGAAAAAAGGGCGGCGACTAAAGCTGTTCCTATTGTGGTGTAAGAAAGTATGTAAGGTTTGCTCTGCCAGTACAGGAAGCGCTTCCCAATTTTCATGAAAATGTGTTTAAGTTTATAACTAATGTAGCCTCCCCTGATAAGAATTTCTTGTGTAACACCCCCCCCCCCCTGCCTTTTTTGTTTGCTTGTCATTCCAAATGCAATTTTTCTCGTCTTTGGAAACTATTATTGAGGGCTCCATTCTCGCTTGTCGAATTTGGAAACGTATTCGCCTTTTATAATACCATCGTTCCTATAGCATTAAGGCTTGTTTACATTCTATTGATGTCTTAAAAAGTGCTAAGGTAGTGCTTCTTAAGTAGTTGTTTATTTCATAAATGCCTCTTTTATTCTATCAACATCATGTGGTATATCAACAAGGTTAATTTATTACCACTACCACTGTTGTTAAATTTGGCTTAGCAATTGCTTTCTAAATACAAGCTATTTGTTTATCCATCCAAGGCTTGCCTCGCCAAAATGCTTGGGGAAAAAAATATCATTAAATGTAGCAAGGCCTCTTACTTGACATTTGCGATGCTACGTACAAATGATTCGTCTACCCTCTATCATTTAGATTGGAACTTCTTTGAACATAAAAATGAAAATTATAATACAGTCGGCATTACGAACACTAAACAGAAAAAAAAGGTGTTTGCCTGTGGAGAACACACGATGGAAGTGTTCCTTAAAGTCGTTCTTAAAGTCGTCGCGTTGGTCGAGTTGTCCTTCGGTCGAGTTGTTCCGTCGTGTACAACGAAGGTAAAGAAAGGATAATTGACAAATGTTAACCCTACAAAGTAGAACAAAGAAAAACATAGGAAAGAATAACATTGCGATAACACAACACAACTATGATAAGACAGAGAAGGCTACGCGCAGCGCAACACAACCGGTCGAGCTTGGTGAGCTTGGTCGACCTCGACCAAAAACTCCACGGAAAAAAGTGGTCAAAAAAACGCCGCACATTTGTTGTCTGAATATGTTCAAATTCTTGCCCAGTCAGGCCGTCCAAATGTGATGGCAGTTCATGCCAGCTGATGTCTCACTCTATTCTTGTTCAAATCTTACTTGCTTGTCTTGATCCTGTCAACTGAATTATTGTTACATTGTGTCACGTTTTATATGATTCTCACTAGTTGACACGATTTTTATGGCCTGAATATGGCCGGCACAGCCGTTCAAGTGGCTCGTTCTATTGTCTATTCAGTTCTCTGTCACTTAATTGTCTAGCTTGTGTCACATAAATTACTGCAGTGTCAAGTGTCACATTTGATTCTTGCTAGGCAACCTGATTTTCTTTTTTTTTTGTACGAGAATAATTGTCCAGTAATCTAAAGTTTTACCTTTTTTCCTTCTATGATTAATACCCTATAAAATACTTTTTGATGACGTTGAAAAAAACTCAACCTTAATTGTCTATTGATACCCATTGATAACAGTCTATTACCTCAAGCCAATTCTTGTCCTCTCCATCACTTTTCTGGCTTATATATGAATTGTTTTTGTATTTGTAAATCTTACAGTGTCAAACGTGATGGGAAAAAATTTTGATTTTCTGAAAAGCTTTACCTCTGTGGACAAGACAAGTCATGTTACAGGCATTTAAGAATTAAGATTACAGAAAGTGTGGCAGTCAAAGCATGGGTATTGCTATTTATGAAAATAAGTAATTACACAGTCATTTTACATGTATTTTTACTCATGCACTACTTTGTCATTACAATTCAGAGGCAATGACCCATGATGATAAGCTGTACAAAGGTATGCAGATAGAGGAGATCACTCCAGAAGACTGTCCAGTGAAGGTAAATCTATTAAAGGTCACTCCAGAAACCGTATATTTTTTGTACTCACCAATAAATAGACCACACTGAGTTGAGTTACTGACCGTTGTTTGAGCTTCCATAGTGCATCCGATCGCAATGAAATTCCTCTCCAAAGAAGCAAAACATAGGCACGCATTGCGTGCTTGACCTATGTTGAAATGACAAGTCTTATCCTCGCTTATTTGCGATTTTTAAGACATACTCTGAGGACAAAACAACACACGCGATTATTCTTGCAAATACTTCCCCCTCCACTATAGCACCTGAGTGTATAAAGCCCAGTTCAGACGCTGCACCTCCCATGTGCCGTACCAAGTAGTACGTAGTTTGTTGGCAGTTTTGCGGTGTCCAAATGAGTTTTTTCGACAGATTTCAATTAGGCAAGCCAAAATCTCAGGGTACGGAAAAGTTGGCCACTTAAATACGACCTAGGAGCGAAATGTATTTGGTACGGCCCATGAGAGGTACGGCGTCTGAACTGGGCCTAAAACAGCTTTTTCGTTTACTCAGCAATACCCTTGGAATGCAAAACAACATCCCGCTAAAAACCCAGTTGGACCAAAATTGGAGATAGAACAACCATCGGGCTAGTGGGCTACAGGCTAAAAAGTCAAACTGACACTAGAACAAAACGACTACATAAAAATTTCAAATTAAATCTAAAACTGAAACCTCAGTTAAGGTCCACTAATGATTGTCTGCATATTACTGAAGAATATAAATCGAGGTCACAACAAGATGTGAAAGAAACAAGTGCAGTAGATAATAATTTGAGGAGAGGACAGTCATTGCGGTCATGTTAAAACGCAGCCTGCAGACTGTGCAGACTGCAGACCATGCAGACTACGCAGACTGGTATTTTGTTTTCTTTAAGTAAACTGTGATTTGTTGTACTTTTTAGGACTTTTCACTTTTTGTCGTGTTAAGATGACATGGCCAGCAGCTTGGCACCGAGTTCTCCAAGAAATGCCCCGCTGTAAGGAATTCTCGAACAATTTCGACAGAAACATTCGCACCTTCTGGGAGTATTTCATATTCCTTTGTCAGACGATTCAAAAGTACATTTTGGTTTTGCAGTTAACGAAGTTTCCGAGCTTGAGCGTACCGTGAACTCGCTATGTTACCGTATACATTACAGGTTTAAAAACCTACTGACACGCTTGAATAAACAAGCTAATTTATGCAAATTGCAATCTTATAAACACATCGCTATAAATTTCAAATTACCAAACAAAGCTGTTTCAAACACCTTGCAAAGTACAGTCAATACAGATACAATCTTTTCAACCAACATCTTGCTCAACGATACATACCGGTAACCAAAACAGCTGTTTCATATCACAACTCATAAAAGAACAAATTAAATTACAGTTTCTCGTCAACAAGTCTATTTTTGGAACGATGTTAATTGTTTTTGTCACGTACTCACGTTCCACCGTTGGCCACGACAATGTTCAATTTTACCTGCCCTTACAATAGCTTTAGGAAATTACCATCAATTCCACCACACCAAGCCTTTACTGAAAATATAATATTCGAGAGGAAAAAGTAGAAAAGCACGTTTGCGCTGATCGTTTCCGTCCCATATGTACATTCAACATGGCCGGTAAGCTTAACCTTGTCTGACCTTCAGCTTCAGTAAGCGGATTCTAACCAGCTCTTTCATTGGTAGAATGTACTCTTAGCTTAGTAGCCTCAATCTGATTGGTGCCACATAGTGCCATATAAATTCCCCGGGGGGTGTACTCCCATGTGAAAGGTGCATGGGTGCCGCTCGTCGTCTCGCGTTCTCCGTCTGTTTTAGCATAGCTTTAATTTAAATTTTCCGACGAGCATTCCCGCCCGTCTCACATGAGATTTCCCCCCCGGATCAAAAATACATACATACACACATACATACATACATACATACATACATACACACACACACACACACACACACACACACACACACACACACACACACACACACACACACACACACACACACACACACACACACATAACAGACAGACAGACAGACAGACAGACAGACAGACAGACAGACAGACAGACAGACAGACAGACAGACAGACAAAACCTCACGCTGGCTAAGACCCTATGTTTTCAACATGGGTCAAAAATTCGTCGTCGGGCGCCGCCATTTTTAATAGCGCTTAGGAGCCTGGCCGCGTATTCGTAACGTCAATTTGTCCAAACTGAAATTGGCGCGAAGCTCAAACGTAGCTGGCCAATTTCAAGTGCATAGCTTTTCGGCTGCTCTCGTTTCTTTTTCGCGGTGCCGTTGTGAACTGAAAAGGGAGCTTAAGCAACCACGACGGCAACGCCAAGGAAAACGTTACTTTAAAACTGACTTCCAAATATTTCAAACTTGTTCGCGATAGTTTCAACTCGTCCTATCTGTCTAATGTAGCCGAACAATCCGGGAGCTGACTCTGTAAGGACGGCGTTACAGTTCAGGTAGAAAAAAGAAAACGTTACTTTAAAAATGACTTCCAAATATTTCAAACTTGTTCGCGATAGTTTCAACTCGTCCAATCTGTCTAATGTAGCCGAACAATCCGGGAGCTGACTCTGTAAGGACGGCGTTACAGTTCAGGTAGAAAAAAGAAAATTAACTGTCGTGTGTAAACGTTCTACATTGGTCATTTCACGTTGTTGTTTTGCAGAGGACAGCAAAGAAATGTACCAAAATCTGTATCGCACGTGCAGAGTCATTGTTTTGCTAATTAAACTTTTTGTTTCCTGACGTTCTCATCAGCCGTCGCCGTCATGTCAGCTTACACAGTCCCAGACTGTAGCAATATGTCCGAAAAAGATAAGGAAAGAGGTGAAATCCAGTCCTAGCAAAGCAGTGGCTCAACTAGCTTCGTCATGAGAAGCGATTTGGCTTTCCCGAAAAACTGGAAAATGTCTGTTTTTCAAGACCATTTTTCATGCTGACTGCTTTGAAACCAACTCCTGGGTGGAAATACCTGAGGAAGGATTTAAGCACACAAGAGAGAAGTCCTCGTATTCTGTGACGTAAGAAATACCTGCATATTTCACAGCAAGCAATAAATGGAAATAAACACAGACAATTCAGATTAAGACCACAAACCCACTGCGGCTCCATTTAAGCCACATTTTAATTTTTAAAACAATGTACAAATGAAAACAAATTTCTTCTTTAATAAATCCGACTCTTACTCGTTCGAAGTGTACCTTCTATCTTTGTTTTCCGACTCTGGATGCTCTCGACAGCAAATGCATTCTCTCGGAGTCGGCACACATCTTTCACAAGTGCACCAAAGTGTACCTTCTAACCATTCGTTCATTTAATCGTCTCCACTTTCATTGTCCTCGGAATTACCGGCACGTTCTGGTTCGAAACAATACGGTTTGAGCGCAGCCATCGTATCGGAATACAAACAACCATCTCGGAGCTGACAAGTTGGGCGGAATGACAGATTAACGAGTTGAAACTATCGCGAACACGTTTGAAATATTCGGAAGTCATTTTTCAAGTGAGGTTTTCCTTAGCGTTGCCGTCGTGGTTGCTTAAGGTGATTCCATCGAAAAACAATTTGTAATGAGAATTTGTTGAAACTTTGCACAGTTATTACTTAAACCTAGCACATCAAAAAAATAAAATAAAAAGAGGGGGTCACCGCATCTGATTTCACGCTATAGGGCTGTAGTATAAAGGTACTTTGCAAGCTTTCGACAGCAATATTGAAAAGCCTGTACTTGTACCAGAGACACTCATTACTTTAACAAAGTTATTACTAGCAAAGAAATGTAAGCATTATTCTTATAATTGAAGAACAGTAGTACAGTACAACGTCTTAAAACTGCCGTAAAAATGAAACCAATGAAATAATGGGCAAACCGAGCGTCTGCACGGTTCCGGTGAGACGCCTAAAATCTGACTGTAAATAGTGAATTAACCGGAATATTTCAAAATTGAATGATGAAAAAGTCTTCAAATTTTAATATATCATGTAAAGTCGTATTGCATTTAAATAAATGGAATAAAAAAGTGAGGTCACCGAGTTCGTTTGGGAGAAAGCGACCATTTATGTCTCTGAACAGCTGCGCTTTCATAGAAAACCTATCAAGTTCCGAACGCGCGCGCGCTCGTGCACGCGCTAATCCCGCAAAAAATGATGCGCAGAAAGGATGCACAATGCAATTGAATGGAATCACCTTAAGCTCCCTTTTCAGTTCACAACGGCACCGCGAAAAAGAAATGAGAGCAGCCGAAAAGATATGCACTTGAAATTGGCCAGCTGCGTTTGAGCTTCGCGCCAATTTCAATTTGGACAAATTGACGTCACAAAATGGCGGCGCCCGATGGTGAATTTTTTGCTTCTTTGGAGAGGAATTTCACTGGGATAGGATGCACTATGAAAGCTCAAACAACGGGCCGTCAGTATCTCAACTCAGTGCAGTCTGTTTATTAGTGAGTACAAAAAAATGTACGGTTTCTGGAGTGACCTTCTCCTTTAAAGACATGGGCCTGTCCCCCTATGATCAAATGAAAAAAAAAAGCTCATTAGCCTACTAAAAATATGTTCTGTTTATTTAGTGCAAGCTGCATATGGTATGGTTGCAGTATCAAGATCAGGGGGCCAGGCACTCTTAGTTAACCAAATGGATTTTGGACTCTGTGATTTATCTTAATTACCCAGACAAACTCATGAAGATCGCCGACGTAATAATGTGCAGCAAAATGACTTCTGTTTAAAATGGTACAGATATCATTCAAAAGATACATGTATGTTTATAGTGATTTATTATAGAATTGCACTCACAAGTTAACGCTACTGAACTTGATTTGTAATGATCAGTGATAGTAAATCTGGACTTTCAGTAACTATTTGGTTCTCTTAACTAGGGCGGTGTCTTATTCAATGTGGAATATAAAGAAACCATTCCTGAAGAACTTGATACAGCTATGGTTTTAATTGGTTCCACCTGGGTTGAAGCCGAAAAGTCAAAGGACAAACAAAGTTTCTTTGGAAAAATTCCACCTGCACGTATGTAGAAACTATTTTGTCATAATGTCATTACTGTGATACGGCTTGTTTTCAAGGGGAAGACTCTTTAAACTACCACCTTGTAATGGAAAGTTTCTACCCATCATATCTTGGAAACCCTACCTTCCACTACTTCCACAGTAACAACCCATACCAGAATATAATGGGCACGTTAAGCTAATGTGATACACTTTGGAAGTAAATTTGGAGAGCGCTCGAGAAGCTGGAGTTGGTCTCGGCTGCACCTCGAGCAACTCTTATGCTTCTCTCATGCTCTCCAAACTTTCTGCATGCATCGTCACTCAAATAGAATATACCTGTGCTAAAGCATAAGGCAATTGTTAAACATAATATGAAGGGCTCCGTGCAAGAACGTCCTAAGTGACGTTTTGGGTCACTTGTTTCTTTTTTTTGCTTTAAAGTGCCCGAATTTCTGCATGTGGACTCATATCTAGTCAAAGAACTTCGCTCTGTGTTTTTTCCCGCTGAATTTCGCGTCATTTTCAAGACAAAAAAATAGGCCTTTGTTTCTTAACTGTTAAACGTTGTAAGAACTTGTATAAAATACTTACAAATGAGACGGCCTCTGACAGCGTTAAAAATAAAAGACATTGCCCGAGGAAGTTTTGATAATATTGTGGGAGCATGGGTTCGTCAGGCGCGTCGGCGTGTTGTACAAATCTGTCCCATGGTTTGTTTCGCTGCTCAAACAAGGATTGCCAAGCATTTCAAGTTTACTTACTGGAATTGTTATCACTGTTAGAGCTAGAAAAAAGGAATTTTTCTTGTCGGAAATAAATACTTGTGTCGCGGTGTTTTTACGTGGCCAAATTCGCCTGTCATGTGACCTCGCGTGGCCGGTTGTTTACTTAGAAGTCAGAACAATAATGTCCAGTTCAATGTTTTTACTTTTGCTCGTGAATGTTTTGTGTTTCGCTCAGAATTTGTGCTGTACGACAAGTGTATCTTGTGACTTAAAGTCAAGTGAATTTAAAGAAGTCTGCTACAAGACTTTCCTTCGTAGAAGCAGTTGTTGCGTCTATTTCTGGAACTAGTGCGAAAGTATCGCCGTGGTTCTGTTGCCGGGAAGCTCGGGAAAGTGAACAGAAGGAGATTCCTCGATGTTCAAAATGTTTCGCTACCTTTGTTCTACATTGAAATAACTGTTGCTTAAACTGGCTTCAAACGAACTGAATGAATAGAATTTGCCCGGGGGGGGGGGGAACTTACTTATATACGCTAAATAGGTATGTACCGCCCGATAGGGTAGGGTTTTTGAGGTGCTCAGTCCTTAAATAGGGTATCCTTTTCGGTGGTTTTTGATATTGTGATCCTTAGATGTTCTTTAGATAGGGTCACTAAATTGCAGTATCCACCTCAACGCGCAAAACGAAAAAGATATGGTCTGTTAAAACTGTACTACACGCTATAAAGTTTAACAAAGCGATTTAAAAAGGACCTTTATAGCTTGTGTTGGCGCTCCTCACCACCTAGTTACAGAATTATGAGTTATCTTGTTTCCCTTAAATAGGGTGCCATGTTTTGGTTTTGGGCCTTTTTAAAAAAGGGTATCAATTCTCGATTTTCTACCCTTAATGGGGCTATGTCACGCTATTTTAGTATTTTTTCAAAAAGCTAAAAAGTGTCTTGGCATCAATTGAATTCCAAAAGACTATCTTACGGCACTGAATTTGTTTCCTGTCGTGTGTTGGTACTGATGGCAAGGATGGAAATGGATTGAAACTTGAAAAAATTGGGCCAATTTTTTCAAGTTTTGGTGCTATGCTCTCAAAAATCACCAAAAAATTATTATGGTTAGCTCACCCTAATAAAATTCATTTGAGATCTTTCTCATAGTTTTACAGGAGCATTTCGTGTATGAGTAAAGGTACTAGGGTATTATTTTAGCACGCAACTGATCTAAAATACCAAAATCCTCGTGACATAACCCCTTTAAATAGGGTCAGGGTTTGAGAACCTTGGCGGCACACACCTATCCTAAATTGACAGGAGAACCCCCCGGGAGAATTTGTTACTCACGTGATAAGCCGACGATCTACGGTCAACAGCCTGACAACTGAGAAGATATCTAATAATTTTATTAGTGGACGTCGAATTCTTGTAGACCGGGCCGTGCTAAAATTTTATTTTTAATACACAGTGTTGTTTGAGGTAGTCGAAATGATTTGATACAATGATGTTTATCCATTTAATTGTATAAATGTTATACGAGACAGAAAAAAGTCTGTTTTCTCCTCCACTTTCTATTGTACACGTTCTACATATCTGTGACACGAGCGTGACATAATAGGACAAAATTTTCTGCACGGGCAATGTATTGATTGTGTTACTCTTATGTTAATCGCTAATCGTTTTCTTGTTCGATAACAGCGAATAAAAGAGGACCAGGAAATCATATTAATATTTTATCCGCTTGCGCGAAATTCCACATCTCTTTGGGTTTCCTTTCACAGTGACGCGGCATTCTTGTACAAGAAACTTCACAGAAACTTTCGTTCGGGGATCTATTCGTTCAGGGATCTATTTTACCCGTAAAAATGATATTTCTTAGGGAATAAGTCTTAAAGAACTGCATCACAAACAAGATTAGGATATTTAACAACCTTTTCATTTCTAATTTAAAACCACTTATGACTTTCTTCTGCCACCACATTAACTTATCCTTGGTTTATAAACATACTCAGAGTATACATTGAGAACAAAAGATTGAAGGGCACGGTGGAAAAAGGGCGTAAGTGATGATTATAGTTTGAAAATCTAAATTGGTGCTATTCAGCTGAACATTGGTACACAGGCTTGTTTTTGTGTAAGGAACATTACTGTACATTTATGTCTTGACCTGAGAGCTTCAATTTGAAGAATTAGCGTATTACCTTTGCTTAAAACTGACACAAAGAAAACAATAGGATCGCGGATTCCAGGTTGAATTCCTTTGTTTTAGTTCAGGCAGAGAACAAAAGAAATCATCCACGCTTCGCTTGAGCGAGTTCAGTTCAACAGAACTTTTTGCGCAAAAGTAATACGCTAATTCTTCGACTTTTAGATCTCAGGTCAAAAAATAAATGCACAACAGTGTTGCTTACATGACCACGAGCCTGTGTGCCAATGTTCAGCTAAATAGCACCAATTGTGATTTTAACCTCAAATCATCACTTACGCCCCTTTTCCACTGTTTTATTATTTCATATTAATTATGTCCACACTTTGTAATCATCACGATACACTATGCTGACAAGCAGTCACAAAAACCTTGAGACACTGTATATTTTCGCTAACGTTTCACATTTCGAAATAGGATACCTTTGCCCCCGCTCCCCCCCCCCCCCCCCCCCATCAGTGTTGTATGGATTTCCACGTGTCATTGAAACTAACAAGAAGCAACATTGAAAGGGGGAGGGGGGGGACTCGCAAGAATAGACGTATGCATTGTGGATCTGAGCGGTATTGGGTTTTTGGGTTGTACGCTGAAGTGTCTCAATAATTCAGTTTGCAGCGCTCCAGTTCCCGCGAAAAAAGCGCTTACGGTATTTGGGAGAGAGAATGATCTAAAAAAAAAACCCGGAGTGATGTTGTTTGACTACATATGAGTCCACATGCAGAAATTCCGGCACTTTTCGAGCAAAAATTAAAAAAGTGACCCAGAACGTCACTTAGGACTTGCACGGAGCCCTTCATATACAAGTTTAACCTAAAAGGATTTTACACGCAAATATAAATTTGGTGTTAACTTTTCTCAAACACATGTTGAATTTTAAGTATAAAAACAATTGTTGTGGCTCTTGCATTTATTGTCAGTAGAAGTTGTAAGCAAATCTCAGGAAAGGTTTATCTGTTGAACTTTTTGAAATCACTTTTTTATATTGTCAAAGATGTCAGAGGTTGTAGATAAATGTAATCTACAAGTACCTGAATGGGTGACATAGGCAGATTCAAGTTTTTACAATTGAAAGTTAGTAATTTTTCAGAATTTTTCCTGTTTTGAGCTTGAGGACTCTCGGGATTGAAATGGTTGAAGAATACTTAAGAATTTCTTTAATACGGACCAATTGTTTCTGTTTCTAATAGTACACATTATTTGAAGACTTTTCATTAAAGGTCATATATATATATACATTACCATTCTCAACGTTTAAGTTTTTTTTTACTTGTGAGTCATAAAGTGTTAAATTGACACCCTCTTATGTTTATGCTGAAAAGAAATAAGAGCCCTGTCCCTAACAAGCGCCCTGTCTCCAACAGGCACCCTTCCTTGAGGTCCTTGAGCTCCCAAAATGAAATGAGTGCCCTGGCATGGGTGGTAATTAAATTGACTTATTTTGTTACCTTAATATGAAGTACCAATGGACTACTGCATGAGTGGCGGCCAAGTAAGCATCCGAAAAGGACTGTCCATTATGGAATCATAAGACATATTAGACAATCGTTTAAGATACCAGTTGTTACATAAAGCTAAAGCTAACCCTAGTAGACCAGGATTTGATTGCCACACGATATTTTTACAGCACTGAGAAGAATCATATGACCAGTCAGAATGCTTCTGGTTGGACGATTTTTGCACAACAGCTTTGTCTAGAGTTTAAAATCTCACAACCTAAAAGTATGTAATAATTTGAAATATGTAAGTGAAATACAGTTGAAATCCATAGTGTAATTCTAAAGGCAAATACGTAAATAGACTGTTTGAATTCTAGATGCACCTGGGGTTTTATTAAGCAAGAAAAATGCCCTGAAGTGGATTGGTTCTGTCCATACCTTTACCTGACCCATGTTTTGCTAATTACTTCAACAGCTGGAGAGCAACCAGGACCTGCCAATGTGTTTCTTTACACACCAGATTTGAATCATTTCCTGGGAAAGGGAAGAATTTTGTATAAAGGTGAAGATGAGGCTGTTAACGTATTACTGAAAGCAGTTCACAATAGAAGGTTGCGAAAACTCTTGTTCTTTGAGCTGGCCAAGCGTGAGAGTGGAGAAGATGCAGCAAGCTCACTAAATTCTTCAAGTGTTGGTGAGTCATCTCATTTCACGTATGTTTTCTTACAACATTATTGTTTTGTGGATACTACACAGCAGTAGCCAACAAATCGAGTAACCAATGTCAAGAAGGCTTATACACATGTGATAGTTGGTGTGAGTCCAGGGCTCTGGCAAAAGCACGCAGTACCACAGTTTGTCAGTGCTTAAGCCTAAAAGCGGAGCTCCAATATATATGTATGTATGTATGTATGTATGTATGTATGTATGTATGTATGTATGTATGTATGTATGTATGTATGTATGTATGTATGTATGTATGTATGTATGTATGTATGTATGTATGTATGTATGTATGTATGTATGTATGTATGTATGTATGTATGTATGTATGTATGTATGTATGTATGTATGTATGTATGTATGTATGTATGTATGTATGTATGTATGTATGTATGTATGTATGTATGTATGTATGTATGTATGTATGTATGTATGTATGTATGTATGTATGTATGTATGTATGTATGTATGTATGTATGTATGTATGTATGTATGTATGTATGTATGTATGTATGTATGTATGTATGTATGTATGTATGTATGTATGTATGTATGTATGTATGTATGTATGTATGTATGTATGTATGTATGTATGTATGTATGTATGTATGTATGTATGTATGTATGTATGTATGTATGTATGTATGTATGTATGTATGTATGTATGTATGTATGTATGTATGTATGTATGTATGTATGTATGTATGTATGTATGTATGTATGTATGTATGTATGTATGTATGTATGTATGTATGTATGTATGTATGTATGTATGTATGTATGTATGTATGTATGTATGTATGTATGTATGTATGTATGTATGTATGTATGTATGTATGTATGTATGTATGTATGTATGTATGTATGTATGTATGTATGTATGTATGTATGTATGTATGTATGTATGTATGTATGTATGTATGTATGTATGTATGTATGTATGTATGTATGTATGTATGTATGTATGTATGTATGTATGTATGTATGTATGTATGTATGTATGTATGTATGTATGTATGTATGTATGTATGTATGTATGTATGTATGTATGTATGTATGTATGTATGTATGTATGTATGTATGTATGTATGTATGTATGTATGTATGTATGTATGTATGTATGTATGTATGTATGTATGTATGTATGTATGTATGTATGTATGTATGTATGTATGTATGTATGTATGTATGTATGTATGTATGTATGTATGTATGTATGTATGTATGTATGTATGTATGTATGTATGTATGTATGTATGTATGTATGTATGTATGTATGTATGTATGTATGTATGTATGTATGTATGTATGTATGTATGTATGTATGTATGTATGTATGTATGTATGTATGTATGTATGTATATTTTTTGCTGGTACTTATGAATTTGTGAAAATACTCTCACTGAAGTCGTTAAAAAGAAAAAAGAACAAAATTAATCTTCCTCTCTGAGATTCAAACCCCGATTTAGCACGTCGCAGGCATCTGTGACAAGTAGGCTACACCAACTACATAAAAAAGATATAGGTTTCGCACCAAGGAAAGATGACATTCTCCTCCCTCGGTCAGGTTGGCTTGGGACTCTCCTCCCCCTCCCCCAAAGTCTGTGCGGACGTACGGGCGTCCGCTGACGTCAGAACCAAAATTACCAAATTTCCCTACCGATGGTGCTCCACTCTGCGGCCTTTCAGCCGCAAAGGAGCTCTGCTATCATCAGCAAGTCACTCCGAGACTTTTTCAGACATCGTGATGGTTTTAACCATTTTGAAAGTGATTCTCTCGGACATCTGTAAGTAAAACATTTATCGAGGTATATTAAATAGTTGGCTGCTGTCTTGGTTGAATGACATCATCTTGCGCCCAAAAGTAAAATAGTTTACGCTTGGTGAAATAGTTTGCCATGGTAGCTCAATGGCCTGATGGGTGGAATACGTGCAGTATAGAGAGATGTTGAGGACTCGAGTTTGAGTGTCCTGCAAAGAATACCAAACCTCTTTTTATCCCCTTTTATCAAGCTAGGAAGGGGAAGGGATGTCTAGTGGTGGGTTTGCAGAGTTTTCAGGTAGAAAGAAGAAAGAAGTGTCAATAATAAGTTGCAGTGGGCTCCCCCTAAGCCCCAAACACTTGAGTAAATTTTCTATGACAAATATTACTTGCTCAAAAATTTGACATGTTTATGAGACTTAAAAAAGGCACACCATTGTCCACGCAATGTGAAATTTACTCTTGTAGATGGATCGTCAAAAGAAAATTTGTGAAAGATTTGTGGAAAATTCGTTGCCACAGATCCTTGACATGCCATTTGTGGAGCTTTTATCGGGCCTGACCAACAGGTTTAGCTGTTTCAGGCAATTTCTCTGCTTTTGGAAGCATTTTATCACTACCAGCCTCCATTTTCCACGGTCCATGTAGTTCTCACTATCTTTTTCTGCTACACAATTTCAGCTTCACGTGGCAATAAAACTACTGCTACTGAGCGGCAGGATATAATTTAACTTACCTTTACTTGAAAAACATGTCATATGTTTTAGGATGCAACTTTCCAGCTTTCCCTCCTTGGGTACTTGTTGTTCTGTTGTCTAAACGTCCTCACCAGCACACAGACAAGGACATTTGTCAAAGAAAATTTGTTCACCCACATACAAGGTCAGATCACTTCTCATAGAAAATTTGTCACAGAAAATTTGCTTGCATGCATGGGGCTTAAATTCCACAAAATCACAACTATGGCAATGTTATCTTTCTTGTTCTTAAATAATGTATTCACATTCATAAATACACTTAGGTTTTGTAAAGTTTTGGTGATTATTGCTTCTTTTGTTCAGGATTATCCAGTCAAGGGAAGATGTCAGAGCCGGTTGATGTGCTCATGAGTTTAGTTGACGTTGCCGCAGAAACTGATGGTTATGAGTTCCTTCACAAACTGTTTAACTCGTCAGCTGGAAGGGTTGTCTTCCAGAACTACAAAAGCAGACCCCTATTTCCAGATAGGATTGCCAAGGCCAATGGCCATGAGAAAACTGCTGGTTTCCTCAGGAGAACATTTGAAAGGTAAATAAATCTGTGTGTAGAATTGTACGTACACCATCGCAGTGAAGGTGTTTCAACCTAAGCGGTTGAAAAGAAGAAACCTGAAAAAATTCAGGCTTGAACGGGGATCGAACCCATGACCTCTGCGAATACCGGTGCAGGCGCTCTAACCAACTGAGCTATCAAGCCAACTGGGAGCTGGTCAATTGAGAGTTCGTATTTATCCTGTAGATGGAGAATAGATGAACATTAATATATGAAATTCATGTATTCGAACCGCGGATAAAGATAGAATTGTACGTAGATCATCGCAGTGAAGGTGTTTCAACCTAAGCGGTTGAAAAGAAGAAACCTGAAAAAATTCAGGCTTGAACGGGAATCGAACCCATGACCTCTGCGAATACCGGTGCAGGCGTGGCTTTTTTTTTTTTCAGGTTTCTTCTTTTCAACCGCTTAGGTTGAAACACCTTCACTGCAATGATCTGCGTATAATTCTATCTTTATCCGCAGTTCGAATAGATGAATTTCATATATTAATGTTCATCTATTCTCCATCTACGGGATAAATACGAACTCTCAATTGAACAGCTCCCAGTTGGCTTGATAGCTCAGTTGGTTAGAGCACCTGCACCGGTATTTGCAGAGGTCATGGGTTCGTACGATCTACGTACAATTCTATCTTTATCCGCAGTTCGAATATATGAATTTCATGTATTAATGTCCGTATCTGTGTGTGTTAGAATGTTTAATTGGAAAGCCTAGGATTCTAATTTTTAATTTAGTTTGAGTTATGCATCAGTCATTTCCATCATTTCCAGCAGTGCCCATCCCCCCCCCCCCGGGCCGACCCCCGGGCATTAGCATTTTTTGAAGACAAGCGGGCAAATGCCCCACGGCGGGGACAAACAAGCTGTTCAAATGCCCCGCGGTACAGGTAAAAAAATAAGTTGATTTCTTACTTTTGGGGGCTTACCTTCATTCTAATCAAAGCTAAATCAGGCCAAACTAAGTCTCAAGTAAGTCTTATTTCTCTGTATTGCTCCAATGACCATTCGTTTTGTGTTTCTACCGTCTCATTTTGTCCTTCGTAGACAAAGTTAATCACAAATTTATCATCCTTGCCCGATAAACTTATCATTGAATGGAAGTGACAGTGCTGCGACTTGAAAATCACGAGACCGTCAAATGCCCCGGGGTAGACTAATGCCTGGCCCCCGGGAAGGACAGTGAGGAAAAATGCCCCACTAATGCCCGGGGGGGGGATGGGCACTGCTGGAATTGACTGATGCATTACTCTTTTGACAGGTGCACATGTATTTGTCTTACTTTTATAACTAGTTCAAAAAGTGACATGTATGCAAATTGAAAAAAAGTAACAGTCTTTTTAGTGCAAATTAAGCTATTGGAATGGTATTGGGGCTGTTTTTTTCATTCGTGAATTTTACATTTGTCTATCACATGCAGAATTCATTCACATCTTGGGTGTTTGATGCACTTGTCACATCATGTGACAAATTATTTACTGGAGGGAGCGGAGTCAGGTGTGGTTTCGCGAGTTGATGATGAGCTTAAAAGTCGAAAAATTGAGCTAAAAATTGTTCTCACTTTACTTGTGCTTAAGAAGAGACCTGGAAAAGTAGACCATCCTTTAATACTCACAGCTGCTTAACGCAAAAGAATTCAATTTAAGGCTAATGGATAATTTCAGATTGTCACTAGAAATCCTTCAGCCTCGATTACCTTTGTTCCTTTGTTTGTAAGGCAATAGGATGTAACTGAAATAACGCCTTTAATATTCTAATTTAATAATCTGCTTTTACAGCTTCTTCAAGGAGGAAACGAGTGGTGAAGAACAGTCGCCTGAAATTGACTGGGCAGAACTTTTAACAGTCTTTGAAGTGACTCAGGAAGAACTCAGTAAGTGAAATGTTCGTCCTATTGAAGAGGAGTTGCCAGTGAGTCCAGTCATTGTTTTAACAACATATTAGTGCATTTGCTGTGAAGAAACTAGTCACTACCAGGCTGATAGGCATTGCCCACAGAAGCGTGGTGTTGTTAAAACAATTACTAACCTGGAGTTGGAGATTATATATGCTAGTTTTAAGCACATCAGGTTTTCAAGGGAAGACTTGCCTCTCCCAAGACAAAAACGTTACATACTGACTTTATTATTTACCACTTAATTTTCACCTACCACCGAAATAGCGAAGTGAATGCATAGTATATTTGTTCTATTCCATGTATTTGCTCTTTCTTGATCAATTTAAGCCAAACAATCAGAAAATTTTTAGTAAAAGTAAGAGAGCATTGTCAAAAAGGCAAAGCCAGGTTGACTATTACTTATAGGACAGACAATCTTATTTATGTTTGTGTTTGTTGCTCGGGCAACCGAGCTTAGTTCTGTATTTCGCGCAGAAAATTACGTTGCTTGTAATGCGCAGGTCCAAACAAATTGTCTCCGATTTTCTTTGCTCTGACAAATACAAGCGAACTGTCAGCGAAGGTACGCGTAGCTGTGCCGAGGTCATGTCGTTGGTAATCGAGGATTGCAAAAGCCCATTCGATTTGATACGTTATATGTTCGGACAATTTTCGGGCTTCTCGCCAAGCAGTCGGCCAACGCACGTGGGAATTGACAAGCCTGACAAGCGACTTTTTTCAGCAACGCTCCAGCTTGGGGCATGCCTCGTATCAGTTTTCTACCTGTGAGTTCCTTTTTCTTTATAGCGGACACTTCAAGTGTTTCCAGAAGGTATTTTTTATAACATTATGGCATTGCCATCTGCTTCAAAGAGCGTGATTGCTACATTAGTGCAAGGCATTTGACTTGTAAGCTACTGAGATTAAACAAAGGGTGTGTAAGTTGGCAGCGTGTATTTAGATGAAGCAAATACAATATATACAGGAAAATCTTGTCTCTCAAGCAGCCTCAAAAGGAACTAGATCTGAATAACGCTAAATGTACCTCCGGTTTCAAAATATACAATGAATTTGGAGAATTTTGACACCAAATTTGTCAGGATTTGCGAAGATTTTCTCGGCAAAGTGGCGCTAAAGTGTTTCTTCGTGGCGAAAGTATTCTGTCATTAACTATCCAGTTTGAGCTCGATTGCGGAAAGAAATAAGCAACCTTTATCTAGAACGCCATCGCTGTCTCAATCCAGTTCCAAGGGAGCAAACATGTAAGTCAATGCTTTGTAATAAAACCAGCATGTTAGAGTAATTTTGTGTTCGTGCTGACTGAAAATTTATGAAAACAGTTTATCTTATGTATACGGTTACCCGGTTCTTGACCTTGCATGACGTATTGTTGTAGCATTTTCTGTAGCGTAATCTTCAAAATATAATTTCAGTCGTTGTTCGTCTCTCGATTTAGTCTGGAAATTTATTTATTCCTATATTTTCCGTGTTTGTGTAGTTAAAGCATCATTACGACCCTCGTTTAGGTTTTGTGGTTGAATCAGAGTAAATGTTAACGTTCATCCTGGCAAAGGGGTAGCCAGAGAGTTTGATACTGTATGTTCTCCTTTATCGCGTCGTTAGGTTTCAACTGACGGCAAATTTTTCTTTACTGTCTGGACACTTGGACTTAAGAGTAGGTGTGACAATCAACCATTTGCTTAGCCCAGTTAAGAAGCATGCTTTTGAAATAAAAGATGTTGAAGTCATGGGAAAAGATTGAAGTCTAGTCCATCTATTTTCTTTCAACTTTAATTCGTAGCAATATAAACACGTCACATACATTTTTTGCCCGAGCGAAAAGCCATTGTGGCTCTTGTTTGTATAGAAGACAACATGTTGATAACGGTTGGAAACTGTTCTTTAGGGGATATTCGCACAAGAAACCGTAAACTAAATTGTTTTTTTTTCTTTTACTTTTCAAGAGCCTAGTGTGCATAATTATTGGCAATTAGCAAATCACAAATTGGTATTGACATGGTAAATGTGTACGAAAAGTGTCGCCCCATGTAAGGGAATCCAAGCGAGTCGTGGATTCCGGATTCCAACGGTTGGATTCCGGATTCCAAACTTTCTGTGATTCCGGATTCCAAGGTTTTTAACTCTGGTTTCATTCGTTTTTCAAAGGGCAATATTTTTTAAACAGGAAAGTTCATATGCTCTCCAAAAGATCAAAATTTATTTTAATTTCTAAAGCATGTGTTAATGCTGATGCATCTTTATAATCCACATACAAATACTTGTGATTTTAATGTTAAAACACAGAGATTTCAGAAGTTTTCCAAGAAGCGACATAAGCGGCGGCTTGATATGTGGCAGAGGGAGTAGTATGAAAAAAAGCGACGTAAGAGTCCCTTTAATCTAGAGGGGGGTCTGGGGGCATGATCCCCCAGAAAATTTTGCAATCTACAGGTCAAAAAAGTGTGTACTAAGCAGCAAGAACGTTTAGTTGTTGGTATTGTGACAAATTGTTTGGCCATCAAACGTCATAAAGATTTCCCAACATACCAAAGGATCTCCAGAATAGTTGGCCTTTGAGTGGAAGTGAAGCTGTAGTTAACTTCTTGATTTTCAGGTGCAAATCATGTTGTTCTTATACTAATAAGTTTCTGACTATCTCTATTTACCTCTGGTTTTAAAACAAAACAAAGTCAACTTCATTGAGCTACCTCTCAAAGGCCAGGTCACTAAACACAACTAAAATATTCATGGTCACGTAATGACCAGATGTAATCTCTGTTTTCCAAAAGAACACATTCACTATATTTAAAACTGATTAATTTGCATTCGTGCTAAGATCACACATATCTCACACCAACAGTGATTTCGAAAACCACTTGTCTCCAAAAGGCACCTTACCCTATCCTGTGTACACAAAAACCATGGTGACTGGCAAGCAATGTACTGTCAGGATGTACGTTCCAACACAACAAATAATTCAAAAAAGAAGTTTCACGACACTCTGTTCTTTCTTAACCCCCCCCCCCCCCCTCTAGATCTGTGGTGACATTTCCACTTACCTCTTTCCCTCTTTATGAGTACCTTGCCTGGTCATAGGGTAAATTGGCACCAAAATTGAGTCTGTCATGGACCTTCACCTGCCCATTTGTGGAAAGTCCTGTCCACCACCCATTTGTGCAAGGCATCAGCAGTTCCTTGAGATCTTGAGTAGTTTTTCTCTAGTATCTTTGTGATTTCTTTGTAACTTTATACCCATGTTCATTTGAATTTTCTTCAAAATAATCAGGTCCTTCCAACGAGGAAATTGAATTGAAATTAAAGGCTGCTCTGAACTACCTTGAAGATGGTGAGCCGCATTCACGGGAATCTTCAGTGATGCAGTGGTTGACTCAAGTTGATAGCCGAAACGTAGTCGATGAAGGTAGGTTAGCCTGTTATTTTTACATGTAGAAGCGCTAATTGTTAGTCGGGTCTGGCATAGCGGAGCTGTCTATAGTTCTGCTATAGTTTCTGCTGTAATTTGGCATTATTATTATTATTATTATTATCCCGCTGTATTTAATCGATGGAAATCGATTATCGGATTGCTCAATATCTATGAATCGATATTAATCGATGAAATTAGTTAATTAATATATTAGTGGAGGCGCGGAAGTGTAGGGGTCATTGTGTAGGACTTTCGATCTGACGATCGCGAGATCAAAAGGTCGGTGGCTTAAGGATTGGTTTCTGCATTGTATCGTGTTGTTTCCTTAGACAAGAAACGACTTCATATCGTCTTACTCTACTCAGGTATGAAAATGGTCACCGGTTAACTGTTGGGGAATCCTAACAGAAAATATGGGTAGTAACCCTGCGATGGACGAAGCATTCTATCCAGGAGGGGGTGGGGTGGGAGCTGTGATGCTCCTAGTCGCCCATGCTACGGAAGCTGGAGTTAAACTGTGGCCTTGATGACCCTCCATGGCTCGTTCAATCAACAGGAGCGCATGGGCTCCTGACTGTACCCAATATGGATGATTAATTCATAATCGCGACAAACTGCTCGTTTAATGTGAGCGATTATCGTCGGTTACCATCGATGACCGTCAATTTCGTTGACTCTCATCAAATTCCGTCGAACAGAAAGTTTCTTCCTGTCAGCCGTCATTTGATTGTTGCCCTCGTGGGGGAGTTGTCATGTTAATTAACATGTTAAATAGAAGTTCTTATCTGTTTAGATTTCAAGCGAAAATTTTATCCCCCGAAAACAAACTCCCACTAAAAAATAATCCGCAAAAATTTACTCCCTGTATTTAGGTTCCTGAATTTCGGTGAGCGTGAACAATATTACGATCCCCTTGTTTACAATTGTAACATATTGAGCAGTCTTTGCACTTTCTGGGTATTTTTGATAACAACCGCAGACGAGACCATTTCCTGACAAAGAGCAGTCTATAGTGTACTACGTGGTTCTCTCAGCCTATAAGGCATATGAAATTACACCTTTTGGTAGCTTTGAGTTATGGTCGACCACTCATAATATAACCTGAGCATCCCTTGCTTCCGTATATAAGTTTCGTACGTTAAATTGCCCGAAATCCGCGAAAATTTGTTCTCAGTGGTATACGTTAAGTCCTAAAATACAAATTCGCGTAAATTTGCCCCCGCGAAACACAGAAAATCGTCATTCCGCGAAATGAAACTCCCGAGAAAATTTCATGCTACATGGTAGTCTGTGGACTGGGGACTGGGAACTGGATTGGGGCCGTGGTTTGTGCACTGACCATGGAGCGTTAACTGTGAATAGTGGACTGTGAACTGCATTCTGTGTGACTGCTCCTCATTTTAAGTCATGCTCAAAGTTTTATTCGAGGATTGGAGCCAGACAGCGTGGTTGTGAAGCCCTCAGGGCTACTTGTTTAGTCATGTAATACGGATTACTACCCTGAGCTAAAGTGTACTTCATCTCTTTCTTTTATTTAGCTACTGTAAATAGTTGATTGAAGTCGCTCACGGCTATTTTTTGTCCTTTGAAACATCGCTTTTCTGTGTCTTGGAACAGATCATGACAGTGACAGGGATGAGAAACAGCTGCAAAGAGACTCTTTCTCAGGGAATCCTAATTTGGTTTTGGTAGCGACATGTTCTTCTGATCAAAAAAACTCTAGCTTTGCAAATGAAATTCAATATGTGAATACAGATTCTGGCGTAGAAATTGGTAAGTTGGTTTCTCTGTAAGTTAGTTGTCTGTGAGTAAGTACTTCGATCGGCCTCAAAGTTCTCTATGCCGTGTAAAGCATAAGGCCCCGTGAGTACTAAATGGACTAAATTCTAAAAATCTTTTACTAAAAAATATATTATTGTTCAATAGGCCAAAACCTATTGAGATACAGATTGTTCAAGGTTAGGGCATTTTCGCACAGTTATGTCCCTTTATTATTTCATACCCCATTGCGTATTGAACCAGTGCTAAAATTTAATAATTTCAGAAACTCATAAGTCCTTATGAGTTTCTGATAATTTACATGGGACATTTTTTAAATATGAAGATCTATTATCCCCGCATCAAAAGACTGTGTTGACACAAAATTTTGTACCCTTTGAAAAAAAAAATGGTACCCAGAATTTGATTAATACTGGTCTTCAGGACTAAAATGTGAGATTTGAAAAATGATGACATCGCACTTCACCGCTCTAGTGGTTCAGTCCTGGTTAGTTGGCTATTTAAAAATTACATTGCCATGGCTAAATAGTTACACAAACTTGGAATTTTTAAAAAAATTGATGACTTGTTGCAAGAGATTGTCTTAGCTAGGCAAAAAGGGAGAGAGATGAGCCACATTTTTCCTGGTTATCTCCAAGTTAAATTTGCTAAGCCATATACTGGTGGCTAGTTAGAAATAGACATGCAAGAAATGAAGGTAAAAAAGATGTTACATTTATGTAGGAACTTTAAAGAGACAGTGTGAAGTTGGACATACAAGCGAACCCCCATCACCCGTTTTCAGGAGGGTTGTCCAAGAAGTAAAAGAAAGAGACATCACCTGTTCTTCAGAAGAAGAGCTTGATTTCGATGATGACACTTTAAGAGGTGAGAAACTGGAAATGCCATGCTATGAGATTTTGTGGTATAGTTCACCACATTCCTGTGGTTATTTCCTTGAGCTCTTATGTGGATTTTTTGATTTTCGAGACATCTTTGGCAATCCCAAGAGAGGAACTTCGCTATATCATCGGGCTGTGGCGCAGAAATTTTGTCTCAATTGTTAGTTTTAGGTTCTGTTTTATCAGATGAATAGGGTCTCCGTGGGTTCCTTCTGGTTTGAGTACTAACTTGTGTCGTTCATGAATGATTTAATGCTCAGTAATAGTCATTATTTCAGCCAGTACATTTTTTTTGGTACTTGCTTAAAAGTCAGCAAACACTATGTAGCTGAGTTTTGGGGGACTGTAAGTTAGCCACACATACCAGTGTCAACTATTACCCAATCAGCATGCAGAGTTTTAACTACGTTATCGGAAACCGAGCAAGAAATCAGGAAAATTATTGTCGCATGCTTCACATGTAATACACTGCTGTAATCAAGTTATTGTCAGTGGAACACGATTAAGAAATCAATCAACAGCTGATTGAGAGCCTTCAAAGATGTGAAGGTGGGAAGTTTGCGGTTTGGTGAATTTGAATGCTAAATTCGATCACTAAAAACAGTGCGAAAAGCAACATAAAAAGCCAAGCCGATTAAGCCTTCAACTTTGGACATGAAAAGAGTACATAATATTACCCGACCACTTCCTCGAATTTCCATAACACATGATACTTGTTCGGAAACTGTTGCGTAAAATATTCACGCATTCTATTTTGATATTTGTGCGTGGAGGACAACAAATTTGCTTACGGGATTTCCATCGGCTTGAATTTCACGACCACCTGCTTGCAAGATTAGAGCGAACTTTTAATTAACGGCCGAAGAAACTACTGCAAATGAAAATATTTTTGCGAAAGTTGAAAAAAGAGATGTAACATGTTTAAAAGCAAGCTTAGGCAACCATACGTTTGCGGTTTGCGTAATTTGGCCAATAAGTATGTTTGTTTTTAGGTCAGATGTAGTCGTGTCGCTTGTTATGTGTTCCAGATGCAATAACTTGGTGAAAAGTCTGTTGTTAAGGCAAGATGCTACGTAGTTGAGTTGATTTGTTGACAGTTTGTGTCCTGTACAAAGTTAATTATTATTTTTATGTTCTGATGTATCAGACAACTTGACAACTTGGGTCTCTGTGGATGTATAAAGTGAATGCAAACGCTGTATATACTGTCTTTTTTCCACGTTAGAATTTTCATTAACTTGGTGTTTTTACTTGCACAGTGGTTCCTCCAAAGATTGATTTACGTGGACATCTGGCTTCGGAAGCTTACAACAAGGCCCTCAACGAAGGAAAGGCTAGTTTGAAGAGAGTACCAGTCATGTTGATTGGACAAGACCGGTTTGGAAAGACCAGGTTAAAAAAGTCACTGACAGGAGAACCCTTCAACCCAGATGTTGATCCTTCATATTTCAAAGTTTCAACTGAAGTTTGGAAGGCAGGGGAGAAACGACACAGGACAACAGGTACACTTTTACTTTTGGGTACGTTAATTATTAGTATAGATCGCATTTATTGAGGAATAAGAGCAAAGCTGTTTCTCGGCTTCCAATGGTCTACGGCCGGCATGTCTGAATTTTCTTATATCAATTCAATCGACCCGGGGAGGGAAGGGGGGTTGTCCTATTTGTACCGAGCCCCTGCGTTTAAGGCAAGGTGCTACGTAATTGAGTTGATTTGTTGACAGTTTGTGCCCTGTACAAAGTTAATTGTTATTGTTAAGTTCTGATGTATCAGACAGCTAGGGCCGGACTCGGTGTGCTTCTGTTGGTTGGAGTAAATACTTCTGTCGTTTACTTTATCAATTATTTTACGTTCAGTAATCTTTAGTATTTCAGCCGCTGAATTTTTTTTCAGTCGTCAGGTGTTGCAATATATCTTTCATTTAATGTTCGATATGTTGAGGCAAAATTGAAATGAAATAGCGTTTAATTACTGCGCTGTGATGTGCTGTTAGCAGATGTTAGTTTCTCATTGTGTTGTGTTGTGTTGTTCAGGCGAGCTGTTTCATAATTGAGTTGATTTTGACAGTTTGTGCCCTGTACAAAGTTAACTGTTACATTTAAGTTCTGATGTATCAGACAACTGAGGTATCTGCTTGTTCCCATTGAGTGGAGTAATAACTTCTGTCGTTTATCAGTGATTTCATGCCCGGTAATATCTAATATGTTTTTGAAAAACGAAAATGAATTTTGAATAGGCTAACCAAGCAAAACCCTAACGTTTGCTTTCTAGAGAAAACATACACCGAAGAGGTTCGGAAGAGCGGTCTAATGTTTGTCTGAGTTATGAACGACGTGTGGATTTTCGATTTTAATTACATAATGGTCTTTTGGGGGCAACGAAATGTTTAGTTTCGGTTAGTTTTGCTGATGTCATTGAAAATAGATTTAAAAATTCGCTAATTCTAGCGTGGAAATGGTTGCTTCATGTCTTGGCTTTTTTAACTAGCGAAAACGAATTGTTTCTCTTCCAGCTTCAGGTGCAAGATCTTGTTAGCATGTGGTAAAATATAAAGCTCAACTTTTGGCACCCTCGAACGCTTAATTAATAACAGCCTAATATAGTTCTATCGCAAGTGTTAATTTATTTTGCCAAGGTTTAATAAACTTACAACAACCTTTGTTTTAAACTTGATAAGGGGTCACGATGACTTCGAAACGTCGTTGTATTTTTTTTTTGGGGGGGGGGGGCTGATTTTTATTGTTAAGTGCATTTCAAAATGTTCTCTTGTTAGAATAATAATAGTAATAATAATAATAATAATAATAATAATAATAATAATAATAATAATAAATAACAACAACAACAGCAACGGCAACAACAATACAATATTGGTTTATGGTGGAAATACACTTTGCTATGTGATGCTGTGGTATCTCAGGCGAAGCCGGAGACGGAGTTTGCGATAACACCCCAGCTAATTTACAGGTATTCCACATAAAGGAAAAATGAAAAGTAGAAATAAAAATTGTAAAGCTCAAATACTATTTACGTTGAATTGACAAGAGTTTGCTTCTAAGTACGTAGTAATAATGATAAAAATGTACTAAAATATAAAGAACTTGTTGCAACTTTAATGATACTATAATTAACAATTATTCTACGAGGGCGCGCTGGATATCAAATGATAGATAACCAACAAGGCGCGTAGTGCCGAGTTGGTTATAATCATTTGATATCCAGCAAGCCCGAGTAGCATAATTGTTTTATTAAAAACTTAAAACCACTATTTTAAAAAAAATCAAGAAAAAACGGGAAAAATGAGAAAATAGATAAAAAGGGAACAAGAATCGATCACATGACTGAACGAAAAAGGCGCTAAAACCTTGCAAAGTGTTGCAGCGTTTCACTCGCAAAGCTGAATGAATCAATGAAAACTGCTCGAAAGAGAACAAAGTGGCACAAGGTTTGGAAAAAAGAAATCTAATTATTGGCTCTGAAATATGATACTGATGTTTGACTTTTCCTGAAACATTGTTGTAATCATCGTTCAAAGCGGATTGAAGCTGTACAATTTCACCATGTTAGCTGCTGGAGTTGAAACGGAACAAGTTTGTAATCTGTTTGCACAATGCGGAGCCGTCATGTGCGTGTTTGTTCGAACTGAAGACAGATGTAATTTGGACTTGAAGAGGTAATTTTTATGCAGCTCAGAAGCAAGATTACTGTAGTGAGGAACATTAGAATTCACCATCATAGTTTGTTAAACGCACAGCACAAAATGCAGTTGTTCTCGGTTTAGAGGTTGCGGACGGAATGGTAAAAACAACATTCAAACACCTGGAAAAGCGGTTCAACTCCGTTTACGTGGCATCCGATTTCTATCTGAGCACTTGGACCTGTTGGAACACAGAGCTACAACGAGTGCAGGTAAACCAGTGTCAATTTTGCGTGTTAAAGCCCAAAAAAATCTTGCCCTTCCTTCCTTCTTGGTAGCCTCTGCAGCTGTAGTTTGTTTAGTGCTTGTTTAGACTGCTTCATGATTTTCCCACCGACTCACCATGAATGCGTGATAGTTTTTGTTAAATGCTCCTGCCCCATTTCACTGTGTTTTATTTTATGTCTTGTCTTGATATTTTGAAGTGGAAAGCCTTCCTGATAAAACCTACCCGGTTTGTTCCATTTTAATGATGGACGTGATGATCGATGAAAGAAATTAATTGTAAACACAACACTTAATGCTTAAATTTCTATTTCTGCACAGTTTCTTCAAACATTTATGACTTATGTTAGACGACGCTATTGGTGATGTTTGTTGCTGACGCTGTTGGAATTCCTGCTTAATTTAAATTCGCTGCCAAGTGATTTTTCTTGTCCATTTTTCTCGCCGGGTTGCTCGCGAGAAAACGAACTTTCAGCTCACTTTGTTCATTTTGTTGGTGTGTGTTCATTGACCACATTTGGTCGCAGCAGGTATATGAGGTGATAGCCTAGCTCCGTTCAGCCAATCAAAATGCTAGAAATCCAATATACCTAGTCCAGTTTTTAATAATAATAATAATAATAATAATAATAATAATAATAATAATACGACTGTAATGATAATGATAAAAGTTATAACAAATTTACGAGGTCGAATTGTTTAATGTATTTTTAAACTCTTTAAAACTGTGTACTGTTCTTAGTGAATAATAATAATAATAATAATAATAATAATATTATTATTATTGTTCTTATTATTATTTCAAAAATTAACTTCATTCTCAAAACTAAAAAAAAAATAAATAAATAAAGTAATTCTTAAATAGTATACAAATTAATTCTTTCTGCTGTTCTACTGCCAAGCGGAAATGCTACGTAACCTAAGAGCATCGAATACGGCTCTACCAGCAGAACACGCGCAATCCCTGATTCTTAAAAAGAACCCTTCATTTTCCCGCTGCATATAATTAATAATCGACTCGCTGTAAGGGCTCTATATTCACGTTCTTACTTTCACGAACGCAATTTCATTTCTTCTGTTGCACTACTGCTTCTTTGTGTTAAAAAAGCACATTCGCTCACGTAAACGCATTGCGTTCCTATTTTGATTCGAGGTTTAGACTTTCGTTGAAGAAACTTAGTATATATGATGGTTGTCTATTGGTGTTTCTATCTTTACGAACAACTTGTACTTTCGGAGTTTTATCACGATTTAAAAGCAGCAATATTGGTTTCAAACGCGGAGAAAGGGGAAGAGAAATTGAACTTGGATAAATTTTTCGCTTTCATTGTTGCATGTCCCCAAGTAAGAGCTTGACCGTCCTTCCATCGGTTAAGGAAAACATGTCACATGTTCTCAGTAATATTCCTACTTCTCAACATGTCAACATGTACCGATACCGCCTGTGATCACTAAAGACATGGTAGGGGTGTCTTGATGGCGTGTGTAGGTGAAGGGATCTCCCGACTACTGCTACCTCTGTAGATGTCGAGTAGACGGGTCTTCAACTGCTACTTTAGGTCAGGATGCTTTTACTTTCTCAACATTAGCAATGTGTTTTCTTTTAAATATTTTTCAGGAGCCCATGCCTGTGTGGAGCTACCATCTCATGAAGAAGCCATTGCCTGGCGTGATGAGGGATTAGCAGTATCCTTTGATAATACGTTTATACATCATTTGACATTCATTAAAAGTTCGTTTGTGTTTTGTAATGGTGAAATTCATGGCAAGTTTCCCAATAGTACATGTACTCGTCTCATACTTACAGAACCTCCTTTACAATAAGTACAAGTTCCTTTGGCCGATTCTAGATTTACTTTCTACAGACCAAAACATTTTCTGTTTTTCTAGTACGTTAAGGTGTAGTTGTTTTTGGAAATCGTGTCTTTTTACTTTCTGGGTTCTTTGTCTTTGTTTTGAAAGTGGTGTGTTACATAACTTGACGGTCGGAAGATAAACGAGAATAACCAGACGCTGTTGAATTTAAGAAACAAGTCCATTATGAGTCGATTTCTTGAAGACCAGGTAGGTGCTTGCACAGAAAATTCGAAATCATCCAATAGACATATTTCTTCTTGATTGTTTTAGATTTACAGTTTGCGAACCTCTTTTCCTCGCCTAATTTGGTTAGGCTACCTTTGTCCCTTCTCACTTATTTTCTGTTTAAGGTTTATGAAAAAAAAAAACGTCGGACATAAAAGGGCTTGCATATGAAAAGTAAATCTGAGATATCCAAATTAAAAAGAACATTATTTCGTCTTCACGGGGAAGATAAAACCACCCTTAGCTTAACTTGTTGTTTTTGCATTTCACATCACCTTATCGAGAAAGAGAAAGAAACACTCGGCACATTTCTTACACACTTCTTTAAACTTCTTCCCCACACTTCCTTGTTAATTTACTTAAGTGACAATGGTAGAGACGTGTGCGACCTATATTTCGTGGACGAATATTTTTGATGAAACAAGGGGAAAATGTAAAAATAAGCGAAACTGCAAAGGAGCCGACCTCCTGCCTTTAAGCCAAACAGCACGCCTGTATACCAACACAAGGTTACCCTAGAAAACTATGCCCTTCTGACTCACCATCGTGCTGTTCTTTGAAAATACGAAATTTACATTTTAAAAGATCGTGTTTTGTTATTCATATTTTCAAAATTTACCATCTGACTGCCAACGGTGCGCTTTCATAAACGCGATATGCAAGTGCTATGTGATGTTTTAAAATACTCAAGCAGACCAAGCAACATTCTCGTTTCCAGAGCCTACGTTCTGTTCGGTCAGCAGTGGGATCGTCGGCCATTACCAGATGTCGTGAAATTCGCGACATCCGGTTGTGCATGTCCAATTGGTTGAAGTGCTATTGCGCCTGCTCTATTCTTGTCCGCGGAGCTCTGGGCATGACAATTCTGGCAACAACCTTCCCACCGATCGAGTCATGGTATGAGATCGACTAAACGCTGTTCGGGACTCTCTAAATCTCCTGCAATTAGTTTAGCGGAAAACCTGGAGCTTTAAAAGGAACAAACTCGAGAAACTGTCTTTCGTACCGTAGTTGTTCAGAAGAACGATCGTCCCTGCATTTTGCTTACGAGTTTTGGATTTGTATCTCGCTTGAATAAAGGTATTGCATTTGCTTTTGTACAGTTATTTTATTACATTCGTCTGGTGTCTGTTGAGTGAGAATGTCAACTGTGTACTTATACTTTCGCCACCAAACGCTACACTGTATTACGTTTCACCACATCGGAAATTGAAATCCAGAAGCATCTGGCGGTCAAGTTTTTAAACATCGACATCAAGCAAAAGTTGATGAGACAGTTATATGAGAGTTTATTTATGGACAGGCTGAATTTTTATAGAAAATGCTGTAGCGAGAAAAGAATCGCTGACATTTAGCGACAGTCCTCAACACACTTAGAAATTTGGCAGGTGCATTCTTACGTGCTTAACGAAACAACAAAATTTGGTCGGTTAACTGCCCTAAGCCACATTCTTTACGTGGAAATTGATCAAGTCAACATATAAATTAATGCCCTGTTTAATTCAACCGGAAATAAAACGTTATGCGTAGAAGCCAAAAAATTTTAACGTTATTGCGCATACACTTTGAATCGGCCAATCAAAAAAATAAATTTTTGGCCGTAACCAGAGCTCCACGAGACGTAAATTGAAGAAAGCCGCGTAGCTCTGGGGACGAGAATGACCAAGCAAGCAAGCTTCAGTTAACTTCACCTTTATTCTCTTGTTGCTTGTTGACACGTTCCACCATTTTTCACCCAAACAGTACCCAGACACAAAAAAATAGACCTTATTTGCGTATAGCGATCGACTGTGCGCAACTCCGTAATGACGCGCGTATTCATTTTTCGAAATTTCATCTTGAATGAAAATGTCTGCGTACCGGTATTTTTTAGTTGGCAAAGGAGATTACCAGATTTGTGCTCGTCAGGTCTTTTTTCCTGGAGTAACCAGCAGAGTGTTTTCTGTACTGTACAAGCAAACGATCACCCCTGTAACATCCTTTAATTCGTAGAAAGCTACAGTACTGTCGCTCATTGCTTCCCAGCAATTTTTCCTGTTTAGTGAATAACAGCGCAGAAATTAACAAGTTGTCTCGGACAACTTTATACATCAATTTCTAAGCAAAACGTTGCAGGCAATTCAAAAGCTGTCCGCAAGTGCCCTCCAAGCTTAAGTTGACAAGCATTTTCAATAACACTGATTGCAGTACTGACTTTGCAGTCATTTGGATTTCCTGACTGAAATGGAAAATCAATATAAATGCACAAAACGCTTTTTCTGTAGAACAAAATATAGACTGTTTTGCTTCTGTCTTACAGAAAAGTGGCAGTCCTTTCCAGAAAATATCCAGGACAGTGGAAGAGAGGGTTACAGAAAGAGTTGAGCAACATAATTTTGGCAATACCTCACATGACAGTCTCAGATACTTGGAAACAGAAATGTTTAAAAATTTCAAAGATTTCCGAAAAGCTATAGATGACCATAAATGCCATGATAAAATCGCCAAGGAATTGGAAGACCGGGCAGCAGAAGGAATGGCTTATGGAAATCTTGGCGACACTTTTCACAGTCTAGGAGATTACAATGCAGCGATATACCACCATGTAACGATATACTACCATGTAGTACGCCGTCTTAAAGTTGTCAGAGAATTGCAAGACCGAGATACAGAACGGGTGGCTTATAGCAATCTCGGCAGCGCCTACCACAGTCTAGGAGATTTCAGCGCAGCCATAGACTACCATCAACATCATCTTAAAATTCCCAAAGACTTTCAGGACCGAGATGCAGAACGGATGGCTTATAGCCATCTTGGCAACACTCGTCAAAGTATAGGAGATTTCAAAGCAGCCATAGGATACAATGTACGCCATCTTAAAATTGCCGAAGAATTGCAAGACCGCGATGCAGAACGGATGGCTTATAGCAAACTCTGCAGCGCTTACCGCAGTCTAGGAGACTACAAAGCAGCCAGAGACTACCGTGAACGTTATCTTAAAATTGCCGAAGAACTGCAATACCGAGATGCAGAACAAATGGCTTATAGCAGTCTCGGCAGCACTTTCCGCAGTCTAAAAGAATTGCAAGACCGAGGTACAGAACGGGTGGCTCATAGCAATCTCGGCAGCGCTTACCACAGTCTAGCAGATTTCAGTGCAGCCATAGACTACCATGAACGCCATCTTAAAATTGCCAAGGAAGTGAAAGACCGGACTGCAGAAGGAATGGCTTATAGCAATCTCAGTGACATTTACCACTTTCTAGGCGATTACAAAAGAGCCATATCCTACCATGAACGCCATCTTAAAATCGCTAGGGAAGAGGGAGACCGGGTTACAAGGGGAATGGCCTATGGCAACCTCGGTAACGCGTATTACAGTCTGGGAGATTATAAAACAGCCGTATCCTACCATGAAGGCCATCCTGCAATTCCCAAGGAAGTGGGAAATCGGGCTGCTGAAGGAATGGCGTCTGGCAATCTCGGTATCGCGTGTCACAGTCTGGGAGATTACAAAACAGCCGTACCCAACCATAAACGCCATCTTACAATTCCCAAGGAAGTGGGAAACCAGACTGCGGAAGGAATGGCGTATGGCAATCTCGCTAACACGTACTGCAATCTCGGATCTTACGAATCAGCCGTAGCCTACCATCGTCCCCTAAAAATTCCCAAAGTTGCAGACAGAGCTGGAGAAGGGAAAGCAAATGAAAATCTTGGCCGCTGTTGTCTCTCCCTCGGGAATTTTAGTAAAACTGTAGAAAATCAGCACTCCACTTTGTGGCATTTATTGCTGAGAGTAGGCAAGACAGCCGAGGCTTTGCTTACTGCTGATAAAGAACGTGCACGAGATCTCATGGCATCAAAGTATGGATTGGACACTGGTTCAAGTCCACTCCAAGAAACTACTCAAGGCGTCATTAATTGCCTTCCATCAAATACAGTTTTTATAGCTGTTGACCTACAAGAGATAATTTTCTGGGTCATTCAAAAGAATAAAGTTGTCAAATTCAGGAGAAACTTGATTGATGTTAACAGTTTACTGGATTGTGTGACCTCTTTCTTTCAGTCTGTGTCACCGATTGGTGGAAAAGAAAATGGCTTACAAAGTGATTTAAAATACGAGACTTGCGCAGTAGATAAGCTGAGAGATGAAAAGTCACGAAAAGAGGGTTTCGTGCAGACCAGATCGCAGTCTAGTGCTTTAAAAACACTGTATGACACAATGGTTGGTCCTGTTGCAGACTTGCTAGATGGTCATGAACTTGTTATCGTTCCTGAAGGTCCACTTTTGTTAGTTCCTTTTGCTGCATTTATGGACTCTAACTTGAAATACCTCAGTGAATCATTCAAAATTCGATTGTCTCCATCTCTAGCGACTCTGAAGTTGATGGCTGATTGTCCAACAAGTTACCACAGTAAGACTGGTGCACTGCTCGTTGGAGATCCGTGCGTGCAGGAAGTTTCCAACTGCAAGGAAGAAAACGGTTTGCCAGACGGTGGAAAGGATGTAGAGGTGATTGGAAGAATTCTTAAGACTGCCCCTCTTATTGGAAAAGAGGCAACGAAAAATGAAGTGTTAAAACGACTCTCCTTCGTTGCCTTAGTACACATTGCTGCACATGGTGTAATGGAAACAGGAGAAATTTTTTTGTCACCAAACCCTTCACAGGTATCTGGTTTATATCCCAATAGGGAAGACTCGCTTTTAACGGTGAAAGATGTGTTGAGTCTTAATCTGCGGGCAAAACTGGTTGTGCTTAGCTGTTGTCACAGCGGTTGTGGAGAGAACAAAGCTGAGGGGATGGTTGAGATGGCGAGAGCCTTTATGGCTGCTGGTGCTCGTTCTGTTCTAGTGTCACTGTGGGCAATTAATGTCGAGGCAAGATTGAAGTTCATGAAGAGTTTCTATTCACACCTAGCAAATGGGAGAAGTGCCAGTGAAGCTGTGAACCAGGCCATGAAATGTTTGAGAGAATCAGTGAAGTTTAGTGACGTGAAACACTGGGCTCCGTTTGTACTGATTGGAGATGACGTCACACTGGAATTCGGTAGAGACGACTAGTTGTGTTTAAAAAGTAAGTAGAAAAGAAACTGTCTTTTATAGGTAATAGACCAGGTAACAATAATTTCGTCATTAAATCATCTTGCCGTAAATGTCTCATTTCGGGTTCTGACTCGGTTTAATGCACGGTTTTTCACCTTGCTAATGATCATAACACTGGAGGGCTATTACATCTTCTTCAAAACATTAGTTCCAGAATGGTGCCTCCTATTTTACTGCGCATCTCTGGATGATTCAGATACCTACTAACAAAAACAAAGGTATTTTTGCGCCGTTTATTGTTATGCGAGAAAGCAGTTCTTGGCAAGGGCTGTCAGAATCCAAAAAGAAAATTTGGGGCTAACCATGCATTTGCCAGGGACAATTGGGCTATAATTTTGAAAGAAAATGCCCTACAATGTTATGTATTTTAAAGCATTCTAAAATTATGGTTGCTTACTAGTAATTGTCTCTGAGAAATACATGGTCACCCACAATTTATTGTAAAGAATGCCCTAAGGACGGCTGTTTTTTTTTTTTAATTTTTCACTTTTTTGTTTTACAAAATGAATACCCCTCGATAGGAAAAGGGTTGATCGTTACAGTTGCAATTATTAAAGTTTTGTATTCTTTCTTTTTCGCCTTGTAGGTATTGCACAAAGCTGTACACAAACAACCATAATCATGTGACTCGAGCAAGATTTCTGTATGCTCAAATGACGAAGTCTTTCCGGTGAGATAAAAGACCTTGACCGACTGTGTATAATGTTTTATTTAGTATCATAAGGTTATAAGGCCTCAACAGTTGCTTGGAAATCTATGAAATGACATTCGTATTTGAGTTGCAGTTGAGATCTCTCTGCAATTATCGCATCTGTCTGCTCAGATGGAAAGGTCTTTCAGATACGACAATGATCTCCAAGAGCTTAAAAGACTGTAACTGTATTACTTGGAGTACAGTCTGCATCTGTCTACTTAAATGACAGACAGTTCTTTCTGATATGAGAAAGACTATATAACTTAAGGTATCATGATGATCATTAACCTTTGAGAATTACATTAAAGTGCCACTGGGACCAGAATTTTGGTATTCCATATTTTTGCATTTTTGAAAATAGTCTGTGGTTGTTAGTCACCATGCCAAGTTTCAACTCATTACGATGACTGGAAGTCGCTTTTTTCGGACGGTTTTTGTCGAGATTTTACGGCCGCCATTACTGGCCCTTGTTCCGGAAGCTGGCTTGCGAATTAGCGGAAGTGACGTTAGAGGCTCACCTCAAACCAAGTCAGGCTTCATCATTCGGTTACTTGCCGCGGGAAATGTTACTGTTGTCGAGGGAAGATTTTGTGCCAACTGTTTGCTGTACGGCCTTGAAATTTTTGTTGCTGCAGCAGTTATGAAGGGTATTACTTGTGTTGTACAATGCTACAACAATAAATCCAACCACCGAGCTGGTATTTCGCTTCATCAAAGCCTTGCGAGCGGACCCGCAATGGAAAAATGGATAATGTTCGTACTCACACACAGTGCAAATTTCAACTCGAGAGGTATTTTTGTCGGCTGTTCTGATCACTTCACGGACGAGTGTTTCCAGAGGGCTGTTCATGTCGAAGGATCCCAGAGGTCGATTATTCCATTGTCCATTCCAACTACCTGGAAAGAAAGATCCGCAAAAAAACGAGAAGAAAGGTACCTAATCTTAACGCAGTTGAAGTGATAGTTTGTTTCTTTTTCAGCGCATCCACCCTTGTACAAAACTTATTTTCTTTTAACGTATTTTAAAATTTATTTTGCTTGTGGAAAACCCTTTCGGTTCTGCCGTCTGCTAGCGCGAAGATTGACATTATTGATCGAAATATATAAAGGCTTCGATCATGTCGATAGGTCGGCTCGTCTTGCGTGGAAATTTAAGTTAGGAAAAAATATCACACGCCACTATTTGTCTAAGGGTTTTACAATGTTATTTCTTTAACTGTCATAGCAATCTTAGTAAATGAACTACCAAGAAAAATGATTAGATATCAAGTTATTTTTACGCAGTGAATAAAGCAAGTGAAAGCTTCGTTTCCTTGGCGGTCCGCATGTTGTTGTTGAGCAGCAGAAACTTCTCCTTGTGGCTTTGATTTGCACTACAAATATTTAGATTCCGGTCACACAAGGCCTCCAGTTGTTAAAAGAAGGTCTTGGTTTAGTTCACTTTTTTCGGCTCAAGTTAAGAATTCTACAAAAACTGTTCAAAATATTTAGAAACGCGAAGCACTTGTGTTTCAATGTATTAAGCGACCACTGTACTGTGATGGACACGATAAGCTTCATCAGCTGACTGCCAGATGACTACAGCATTACGGCTCTTCAAGAAAGTTTCCCATACTATGCTAAGAATGGCCAAAAATCTCATTTCTCCAACGAAGCGAACAATAAAATCGATCAACCGATGCTTGAGAATTCGCGAGCATCAAATTCTAGAGTTTTTATAGGTGTTTTGTCTAAATTTCCAAAGCTTAAAACACCAATTTTTCGAATAGCTGGACAGCCATTTATCCGTTGGATAAGAGTTATCCGCTCTTTGAGCAACTTGTGCCTGAACTGTAATCACTGTATAAGCATTATTTCGCGCATATTTTGAACTCCCGCCAATAAAGCGAGAAAAACAACTTTGAACAGTTTGTTTACAAGCTTATAAGCTGAAATCTCCTGACATCAGTTCTTACTCGTACGGTAAGAACAATTCTTCATTTGCCGAATTAAATGAATCCTCTGATGCTTCGGAAGCTAAAGACTGTTCCGAATCGTAGAAATACTCTTCGGAGGTTTTGCAATCGACGGTAGGCATCTTGAGTCAAAATTCACAAGGAAACGCGACTGAGGTGAGCCTCTGACGTCACAAGCTATTAAATTGCGCAATCATCCAGGAACACGTTTTCAGTAATGGCGGACACATTTTACGCAACTTTGGAGCTAAAAAATATTAGGATGGACGGTTTTCTGTTCAGTTTTCTGGGTAAATATAGACACAACGCGATATTCTGCGACAGAATTTGGCGGAAATAAACCTACGAATTTTCGTCTCAGTGGCACTTTAACGGTCGCAGCCGCTTTTATCTTTGTGAAGTGTTTTGATAAGACGAAGTCTTCGAGATCCCAAGAAGAATGCTGTAAATATATAACTTCCAGTAAGGAAGATGTTATGGCCTCAATAATTTTACGAAAATATATAAAATAAATTCGCCGTTTACAAAACAACTCGAATATATTTTCTAATGCAGGTATCAGAATGTCAATTTGCGGTCTCTTAGGAGAAAAAATTCTTTTTTTCAGAAATAATTTGTAATAGTTCAAGGATTAAATTACTTAGTGTGGTTAAAATTTGGCTTAAATGATGGAGACGTCTTGATGAGACCAAGACTTCGAGATCCCGAAAAAGAATTCTGTAAATATGTAAACTGGAATATAGTGCGTATCATGACAATGACGTTCACAGTTTACAAGCACTTTTAAAACAAATTGTGTTTTTTAATGAACGTAACACAATTTCAATTTGTAGCTCCCTGGAAAGAAATGTCAAGAATTCATATTTAGTCCAAGGACTGTGTGAGTTGATGTGATTAAATCTGCATCTTCGAATGACGGACAAGTGTTTTTATAATAACAAATAATAAGTAAAATTTTTATGGTGCCAAATTCCCCGAGTTCAGTGGCGTTTTACATTATTAAAAGTTTATAAGAATAAAAATGAAATATGATAGGTGATTTGGAGTGTCGTAGTAATCATCCTGCAGAATGGCTGGACATCATTAATTATTCATAACCAGTGACGCGGCAAATTTGAAGTCGAGTGCGCTTTGAAAAGCCCAGAATAAGAGAAGAAAGGGCCGAAATCGACCAAGTAGGGCTAGTAAAAATGTAATTTTTCATACACAGAAGTGAGAAGTTAAACTTTCACGCACGGCTTTTTGAAGAATAATGTTGTACCTACAATTTAAGCCTAAAACGAAGGAAATTGAAGAAGTGTAAGGAGTGTTCTTTTAAACTTGAAAATCATGAAAAATCGGCCTTTTTTTTGTATGGAAGCCGTTTTCAAGAGCGATTTTCTAAAATTTTTTACGGCCTTCCAAATTTTCACGCGCGGCAAATGGAAGATGGAACTTTTCATGAACAGAATCCGTTTTAATTTTAAAAATCGGCCAACAGGAACCACTGTTCTTTTTAGGTTGAAAACTGTTAGTTGAAGTTGTGTTTGAAAATGGCGCGTTTTGGGCAAGCAAGCTATTGTTTGAAGCCCACGACTACGTAACAATGGCTGTCAAAATTAACAATACCCATTCAAGAAAACAACTCAATTGGAAAATGGCCCAGAATAGCCGCGAATTTTAAACTGATCTCAGTGCGCCAGCTGATTCATTCCACGTACCGACCAAATTGCGCAATGAACAAGGAAACAGAAAATGTCAGTGATCGGGAGCTCTTTTCAGAGCTCTTCGAAAACCCGATCCATCCCTTACAAATCCATAGGGTACCCTCCATTTGTTGATGAAAATTCACCAATGTTTTACCTGCAACTAAATGGAGACGCAGCGTTGAGATAGAGAGAAGTTTGTGGGAAGCCGAGGACAGTGTTTGATCTACTTCAAGAGAGCGTCAACTCACTTAGTTAACGATTCGAGGAATCAGCTCGGGAGCGTGTTGGGCACGCAATCGAAGAAAGCATTCGACGATTTCGGCGTGAGATGCAAGACACGACATCTTTCACGTGTTTGACGGTGATCGAAGAGTTCAAATTGCTTTGAATGAACTGACGCTGACGACTGGAGTTTTTATAGTAATAAATGACCCGACAAGGAAATGCCGCCGGATCGAAAAGTCCCAACAGTTTCAATCCCACAACGAAACACATGTTAAAATTAGTATAACAAGATCACTCCAAGTTCAGTCTACCTACCCAAAAAAAAATTACTTAGAATGGTTGTAAAAGTGAAAGTAACAGTCTTTTAGCGAGAACAACAGAAGTATTCGTTTGTTTTTATCATGACGACACAATCGGCTAGGCTCCATTCACTGGCACGGGCAAGTTTATTTATGTTTAGAAACTTATGCACAAAGGTAAAAGACTTTTGAATCTTGTGCATGGGGTTCAGGCTTTTAGCCAGGATTTAGAGGCTGGCCGTCCACTAATTAATATGGGACCGAAGGCCCGGTAACGCTAGGGGGTCTGGGGGCATGCCCCCCCAGAAAAGTTTGAAAATTTTAATAGTCGTAGGTGTATTTTCAGCGATTTTCAGCCGATAAACTCGTTGATCAGACAATTTGAACTTGAATGTTAAATGTGTCTTTTTCTTTGCCAAAAACCTAAAATGGATTGACATTGTACCTGCTTCTGCCCATGATAAACGCGTCACGGCGTCAGTTGTGTTAAACCACCACCATGTTTTTCTTTTAATCCAACGTTTATCCGACGTTGATCTTGGCGGCCATCTTGGGGAAGTTGGAGACTGGGAACGAGTAAATATGTCTTGGGGCTGTACCGTGGGGGAGCCTGGGAGGGTGGCTGGGAATTATTTTTGTAAGGAAAGCGGACCGATACAAAACAGAAAACAGAAAAATTGTTATTGAATTTGGCTTCTTTTTGATGTTGAAGATGTATCTGTTCTAGCAGACATTTTTCAAGTCATTAGATCTTGCGGTCCATGGAGAACTTGAAGCGAAGAGCAAGATATTCAGCGCAGATGGAGCGATGACAGTGAGAAAAATAAACAAAGAAGAGAACACGTGGAAATCGGTGGAATCCGATTAGAAACTACAACTTAGAATTTCGTTACATATTCATTAGTTAGTTCTTGTTATACGCTATTGTACCTCGATTATTTTGTACCACTATTTTGAAAACTGTTCAAAAAAGAGTTTTAACATGATCAAATTTTCGCCTTGTTATATTAATAAGGTAAATTGTCCACGCCTTCCAGTAGTTCAAGCATTTCAAATCCTGCGAGGACGCTGGTCGAAGATCACTTGGGCAGCCTCGTAGTTTACATCCTCAATAGGGATTCCCGCATAGCTGAGCCGCATCAACCTTGTCGAGCTGGCTGATTGAAAGGAGGGTTCTTGACTTTGTTTTGATGCGATTTTGGCAGCTGAACACCCTTTCAGGGAAGAGGACGTCCTCTTGCCCAGTCTCCCCTCGTTTTTTCCCGCTCTTTCGCTCGCTTTCTTTTTCGCTCGCGCTCCACTATCTGAACGCCTGGAACAGGCTACAATTAAAACAGACTAGATAATTTGATTAGTGAATCAAATAGATTTCTCGACACAATTTGTTAATCCATACTAAGAGGGAAGTGATTACCCTTTGTGGTCAACTACTAGGGTTTGCTATACGTACAAACGTGGTTGTACAAACATCAACATTGACGATAACCAGTTAGTTTTATGATAGCCTTTTTCTGCACGTGAAAGGAGCATAGCATGAAAAAGAACGAAAATGAATTTTAAAGACGCCTTTGTTCTGGACTAAATTATTTTTTGAAACAAGTACATTTAACTAACAACTTCATAGAACGCTTAATATAAACCTTCCTGACCAGCAACCAGGAATATTGCATCGCCTTGTTTTGATTTCTGCACAGCAGCGCACGGTTTTCTCTGCCGCCATTCGTAGAATTCCCCGCGCCTTCCTAAATAATAACAGAATTCCTCACTGAGCCGAATTCGTGCCCAGTCTCCTCATAGATTCTGGAGTGGGGAATAGCAAACTGCTAACCTGGTGCGAAGCTTTGGTGTGGCTTTAGTTTTCAATTGAGTGTCGTAATTTCAAAACTTAACCTATTGCTCTGGTCAATCACAGCATACGCAAACCACACAATGAACCAATAAGCTTGCGTCATGGGTTGGGAGGGGACGAAGAACAAACTGGAACCTTTGCACGTTGAGCCTGAGACTACAATGTCGGCGGTTCTTCTACTCAAGTATGCGTGGTCGGTTAGAAGTTAGCGCTTATGACTTCAAACAGGGAGGTCGGTGTTTCAAAGGTGGTCTCTGCATCTTCTTTGGACAGTCTCCTGTCCACATTGTCAAACTTTTACTCAGGTGTACCATTAGGAACCATTAGGAGAAAGTGCTTGAGTAGCCCCGTGATAGGATAGTCAGCGATTGGGGGGGGGGGGGGGATAGTAATACTTTCAGCTGCATAAATTATGCAACTATGCATAAAGTAAATTATTTTGTCGTCGTTGATGGAACTGACGTTTGGGGGATAAGCCTTTCTTCAGACTAATGATCATCACTCTGGAGCGCGCTGATTTAAAATTAAGGTGGCTTCCTAGAGTCCCTACAGAAGTGATTATACGAACTGGCAAGACTTGCAAAAGAAGCCCTAGTTCTGTTGTCTTGATATCTTTGATCCTGAATTTTACCAGTAAGGTTACCGACATAATTACCCTTATTTTTCAGGTTTTGCTTCTTAGGCATAGGCTGTTGTCATGGCAACAAAGCATCTAAAGAATGATAGATATTTCCATTAATTCTTTTTTTGTTAAATACTTTGATTTTCCCTCGATGAAATTTTTTTAAAGTGTCCTATTTCGTGCAAATGATTTTGGCTAACATTTTGCAGGGGAAAAAATATGGGGTCGTTCAAAAGGATTCACCGATATCACGTGATTTCTTATTTTTAACCATTAAACTGAATTGCTCTGACAGAATTTTTCCAAAAAATATGTGAAAGGTAGCGTTAATATCTCACAATGTGCAAAATTTAAAAAAAATTCACCGAAGGAAACGCGAGAAAATTCACTGTTAACTTTTTTTGGCTATGCTGACGTCATAAAATATTAGGAAAAACCTACGATTTTATGTGAGTGCGCGCAGATTACTACAGTTCGCATCATCAGCGCGCGTGCGGTCATAAAACTATAGGGAGCCACCTCAGCTTCAACTTGAAAAATGGAGAGTGCGCGAGATAATGTTGGGAATATTGGAAATGTGCACGCAAGTTTTTTAGAGTAGGTGGTTATGCTTACTAGTGGTCCTCAACCTGATAAAAGGCTGTGCCAGAAACGTCATTGGTGAAACTTTTCTGACACTTAAAACGTAACAGTTTGTTTTAATTTTAATTATCATTTAATTTTCGTTTCCATTTGCGCTAACAAATGTGACGCATCACCTGCATTAAAACACAAGATTTTTCGTCACTTCTTTAACTATTCTTATTTCCCTACTGATTTCGGTTCGCACGCATTCGAGCCATTGGTGACGTCATAAATAAACTCTAAATGAACTCCACAAGTTAATAAGTGGAGGCTGTTAATTCAATTATATCCAGTTTTTATTCTTCATTGTAAAATGAGCTTGAAACAAGTTTCTGGTATGGATAAAGGAAATCCACCTTTTCTACTGCACGACCTTCCAGACTCGACAATGTTGCAAATATTTTGTAAATTCACCATCAAAGAACGCCTACTGTTGCGTCGAGTCTGTTGGAAATGGCACCATCTTCTTAACGACTACAGCGTCTGGAAAATTATCGACTTCAGCGAAGACAGCTTTCTCTCAAGCAAAGTCAACAACAAAGTTCTGGAAAGCTGGATAGCTGCGTGGGGAAAGACAATCCAACATATAAATGTAAGCGACTGCAAATGGCTCACGGATCTTGTCATTCAAGAAGTCGCGGAGAATTGCGCTGATCTTCGGAGCCTTAATATCGAAGGTTGCTTTCAAGTGTCCGATTACGGTATGGACGAGGTAGCGGCAAAATGCACGCGCTTAAGAAAAGTCAACGTATTTCTTAGTGGTGTTTCGGAAGAGGGCTTTGACAAGTTGCTCAAACAGTGCCCTGACTTAGAAAATATAAAGCTTGGAAGTAGAGGTAACTGTCATCGTATGTTATTCTCTGTGTGTCGAAACGTAAAGGATTTAAAGGTGATCTCCATACACGATGTTATCCCGTTTGATGAGGGCGAGCCGGTTGTAGATGATCTGTCGCTATGGAGGTTATGCACCTGTTTTCCAAATTTGACCGCCATTGATCTTACATGGTGTTGTTTTATCACTGATGATGCTCTTTTCGCACTTCCTTTCTGCTGTCCTAACCTCACATCGTTCACTATCCGTGAATGCCATCAGATCTCAGATCGCGGTATCCGTGCGGTCATCCAAGTCTGCCATGCAAGTTTATCGTCAATTCACTTGGAGCGCTTGTACAACATTACAGACGTTCTGTGCTATTCACCCGATGAGCTTAACCCGTTTCCAAACCTCTCTTATTTGAAGGTAATAGACACTTCTATCTCCGACAACGGTATTGCGAAGATTGCCGAGAAAAGCCCGAACTTAGAAACTCTCATTGTCGGAGAGCACTGTTTCAATCCGTACAACATTCACGGCGGTTTCATCCCCACGATCGCGAAAACTTGCCGAAAACTGAAGCGGTTTAAGTTATACTCAGGAAGAATGAAAGACACTTATTTGACAGCTATCAGTGAAAATCTACCCTACATAACTGACCTGTATCTCGGAGACTGTCGTGACTGTTCGTCTCAAGGCCTGGGTAAGATTATGAAGCGCTGCCGCTGGCTACAGGTATTGAACATTCAAAATTGCGCCCACGTGACCAGTGATATGTTGGTTCTTATTTCACAGAACCTCAGGAATCTCATAGAACTGGAGATTCTGAACTGTAAGAGTATCACGACTTTAGATGTTTTAGAACTCAAAAGGAAGTTACCTATGTGTGACGTGAGGTATTAGCCGTGTTGCTTACAAGCCGATCAAGATGCGTTTTCCTGTTTGCTTCGCATGCTTAGGTCCGCATATTGCACAAGGGGGAAATTAGCATTCCATCAGGACAGGGTTCACCAAGAGTGTGTGACGCCTTACTGGAGAAAAAATTCCAGGTTTTCATATTGACAAGAAACAACGCCTCATGAAGGTCATTCAACAGATAAGGTGTGAATGGCCACGGGAAAGTAATGCTTAATTATAAGAGCTTTCCTTCGAATGGTTGTAGTTAAGGATTTCATCCACAGACGTAATATTTACAACCTTGTTCAGGAGAATACATAAGGGTATAATCAAAAGCTTTCATCGGAATAGTCACACACAACGATTTCGTCCACACATTCAACAAGTAGAACTGCGTAAGATTTCACTCGTGTGGAAAGAGGACTGAGTCACATAGTACCGCGAAGTGTGTGAAGAGCGAAAATGGTCGAAGCTCGTTTGTGGCGCTTAAAAGAGAAAACGACTGCATCCAAGAATACTGATCGGTGACAAATGTAAGCAAAGTTCATAGCATGCAGTGAATATAGAATAAGCTAGTAGTGAACGAGCTATTGGCTGATGTATCTTCTCTAGAACATCTGTAACTCTCACAAATAGAATTCAGTAGATTTTCAAAAACAAGAGCTCCTAGCAAACAACAGTAATCTGTGCCACCTCCAGTAGTTGTTATACATACGCTTCAGTCAAGTTCGTGAAAATAAAAATTTGTGATTTGTTATTTACTATCGCTTGGTCTGCTGCGTTAATAGCTTAATGTGATCAAATAAACAAGACCAGCATATTTGCATGTTCCGGTAGTGTTATGACGCCAACTGATTTTAGTTCTTAAAGGGGATACATACTTCATGAGCATTTTTACGTTCCTGGGTCATAATTGTGCCGAAATTAAAACTAAACACTGGGGGAAGATTTCAAGTGGTTTTCTCAAAGTGAGAATTAACCATTAATAATTAAGACCGATTCCGCTCAACGTTCGAGCAATAAGTGCAAAAAATATTTACCAAAAAACTACTCATAGCACGGTAACATTTTAAATGCTATTTGAAACATCTCACTCTAGTTCACTTGCCCAAGTGACCCCGCGATGAAATTCTCAAGCATTCTCAAGAAAATTAATTTCAAATCTCGTAAAGGTATGCTAAAAACGAGCACCATTTTGTTTTGAACTGACATGAAGCGTCTTTTTAATTGAAATATGGATAACTTCAAATCCAATTTTCTCTCGCGGGGTCAGCTTGGGAGCAAACGTAACGATAAGTTCTTCTTATCTGTTCTCAAAATGTGACAGTGCTGCAAGCATTTTTTTGGTAACTTAATTTTTGCACTTACTGCTCGAATGTTGAGCGGAAATCGTCTTAAGCGATTTTTCCGAGACACAAGGAGAGAACTTGAAATATTGGCCCAATTTTTTATTTGGCAATCTACAGCCAAACACATTTATAGTTTCGTGAGAAAACTATACGAGTAAAGTATACCGTATTAATTTTGGTTCATTTTGATTTTGATATCTATTTTTCTTCTTTAAGTGATACTTAAAATTGGTAACAGAGTCCCTTTAAAGGCGCAGTGTCACAGGGATATTACTCTCGTTTGTAACACTTTGAAAAGCCAATACCATACATTTGCATGAAGGAAAACCTAACAATAATGGTCGATTTCTCGTTCAGACACCATACTAATTCAGTGAAACTATTGATAAGTGTCTTTGGCCACGCATGGCTGGGATGGAAATGGATTACAACTTGAAAGGGTTCAGTGAACGTTTTGAAGTTCTGTGCATGTGTCTTGCAAAAATCAATTAAAAACTTATTATGGTTTGCTCTGCTTGCGAAAACTCGCTTGATATCTTCCTCTTGGCTGCCTCGTCCCCAGGCGCCGGTTTAGCGCGGGCAAAGAGGGAGCGCGGGGCGTCGTGGGAGCAGTGCACCTATCCCACAACCTCACGGCACCATCATATAATAAGGTTGGACGCCTGGGGACGAGGCAGTTCCTCTTGGTGTTCCAGGAGCATTCAGTGCGTGAGCGAAGGCATTTGATCATAATTTTAGCAAGGTTTTGACTCAGCAAAATCCCCTTTACGCAGCCCCTTTAACTTTTCTTAGCCCCCCCCCCGGGGGGGGGGGGGGCTAAGGCTGACTGTTTTAAACTTTTTCACTGTTCGAATCCCATCGAAATCTTCGTTTATGCAACTCCTCGCAGTAAATAGGGAAGGAAGAATTCTGGCTAAATTTTAGTCTTGGGTACGTGCCTACCATCGTAAAATTTGGGCCTTTCTAGTTCATAGCTTTCTCATAAAGAGGTTCTTATATAAAATATGAAACTTGCTGTACAATCTGAAAGAACACAAGCTGAATGGGCTGAGGCTAAACTGAAAAAATACAATAAAAGGTATACTAGGATCTTCAACAGAATGGGGTCAGAGACCTGTGTGTGTTTAGGGTTAGACTTACATTCCCGATATGAGGCAAAATGTGAAAAAAGAACAGTCACGGTCCGCTATCTCGAGCAGTGTTCTTTTGAAAATATCTTTTACTGCTTATACTCCGGCTGTTGAATCTAAAACCGCCAAAAGGGTTAGATAATTTAGGAAAAATATCAGTAAGTCAGAAGAGAACTGAGTAAAAAATTCAAGATTAGATATTGCCCAACTCAGTTAAAGCTACTCACGTAAAGTTTGATACACACGTAAACTAAATTGATTTTTGTCCAGTATTCTTTTTCGTTGGCCAGGATGCAAAGTGAAGTGTTTGCGTAACTTGGTTGCAGGGTATGCCATTTCTTATATTCCGCCATCATTTTACTTTGAAATTACGTGGGAATGGTTTGTGTGTTGGGCCGGAGGAAAGAGGGAGAACTCGTGCTGCGCGCACCATGTGCCAGGCCTTTAGGTGATTAGGCGCGTCCCCGGGTCCTACTTAAAGTCTAGGGACAAAAGAATCGAAACGGAATAGGCAAGGGAACTATCTGCCTGGCGTAGTACTGTTGGATATCTAGATAGGTATTTTAGTAATTTTTGACAAAATGGAAACTTATGAACTCTTGAATTGTGAGCTAAAAAAGATCAAAAACAACTCTTCAGAATTTAAAATAGCTTTATTCAAGCAAACGATATTTACAAGGCGAGAATCACTTTTGTCCAATAAATATAAATATAGAAATGTTATATTTTCGTTCAGCCTGCTAAACGGATTAAGCGAGTGTTAATAATCTCCTTTTTTCCTTATCAATACATGAAATAGTTTAATTTGATTCTTCGTTACTCAGAATGAAGACTGCTAATAAATTATTCAAAGTCCGATCGCATCGATTCGTTTATGTTGTCTAAAATAAAGTTCGAACGTTCCTCAGATCCGAAAGACCTGACATTATTTCTACAGCATGTTTAAAAGCTTAAAGCAGTCAACTAAAAATTAGTCGTTTCTGGTGACGAATAAAGAAAGATCGAAACTCTAAACCTTACTGCAATTTAAACCTTCTAAGAGGAAAAAATCAGATTAACTCAGGTGGGAATTCAATAACCTCAAAGACAACAAACAACTTCCACAAACTTGTTTTTGTTACGATAAGTTAAATTTTCAAAACCTAACTTTATAACTTTGAAAGATAAATTTGCGGCCTTTTAAGAACACGATCCACCATTGCGCTAGCTTCAATAGCACAGCCCCATGAGAAAGTCACGCCTGAGCCCCCGTGTCCATAGTTGTGCAGAATAGATGGACACACAGGATCCCACTCCAGACGAACGTTGCCTTTACGAGCGGGCCGCAGTCCCACCAACACCTCTTCCACATCCTCGTCTCCATAGTTACGGAGGGGAGGGTAGAACTCTTTGACTTTCTCAAACATCCTTCTGATTGGCGGATAATCCAGCGTGAGATTTCTGTCCCATTGATAGGGTTGTACCATGCCACCCAACCATAGTTTGTCTTCACCTCTCGGTAGGATGAACACAAAGCTTTGTCCTTCTGTTTTAGACTCGTCAATGTCCTCGATCAGAGAGATGCACATTGAATGGTTAAGCTTGGGCATCAGGCTACCGTCGTTCTTTACTTTAACGATCACACCTGAAATATAGACATTGCAGTAACGTGATGCAGTTGTGACTCATTAGTGGAAATGTAAAGGAGTTAGTTGTACCTCTCAAAGGGTAGACATCTTCATCTCCTGCCAGTTCTTTAGCGTTGAGTCCAGAGCAGTTGAAGATCAGCTGAGCTTTGTATTTCCTCTTCAATTCTTCTGCCTGGTCTCTCAGCAGTCCTTTAATTTCATCATGCACAAAGCGACAGCCCTTGTTTTTACACTGCTTGTAAAGCCACTGCATGTACATGACTGTATCAACCATGGGAGCCATGTGTTGGTACGCGTCCACTACACCTGTGTCTGTGTTCACAGCTGAAAGAAAGAAAAGAAAAGTGTTATTTAAACATTTCGTTCTGATCACAACAATACGCACAACACGCAACTAGAGCCAACTTTTTAGGCAGTCAGTAAGATTTTTTATCGATTAAGTGTAAAGCCCTCACAATGGCACGCAATTTAACACCACATTAGAATTTATGGCAGTAAGATTTCCTGAGAAAGCGCGCATGAGCTAAATGACTTGTCGATAGATTTCCTTAACATGTCACTGAACATTGCGCAAATTGGATTGAAAAAGAACAGAAATTAACGAACGAGACAAATTTGAACAAAACACAAGAGGGAAGCGTTCGATGTCTTTAAAAAACAAAACTTGTCAAACGTACCAGTTTCTTTGATGAGTTTGGCGTCGTGACGAAATCCTGGCAAATGACAAAGTTCGTTCATCTTTTCCAACTGTGCTGGGAGATCTTCAACCTTGGAAAAGACATTGTAGTTCATATCATTGAGTTGTAAGATCAACAATACAAGATTAGCATATTGTAAAACTAACCTATACCTGAATTCTAAAAGACGTATGTAGAAAATAGACAATACCTTTTCCTTGAAGTAGAACACAGATTGCCTCAGGTAGGCTCCAGTTTCTTTTGGTTTCATGGCCAACTCCATGAACTTGGCATAGCTGTCCATACACCACACCTTGGACCTTTCCAGTGACTTTTCATCTATGTGTCGTCCGCATACCGCTGGAGGCCATTCCCACAAAGCGCCGGCGATCTCGGAGGTGATGCAGAGGCGACTGGGGAGGCGAACTCTTTTGCTAATACTGTGACTTTGTATCCTTTCTCCAGAAGCTGCAATGCTGACGTCATTCCAACAACTCCTCCGCCAATCACCAACACGCGAGGAACGCGGGCTGGTTTCTATATTGGAAAAAAAAGACGATAATTGCGATGTCATTTTGCGTAACTGTAAGACAACAAGCCGAGAAATAATTTCCTTTCATACCTATTTAAAGTTTCGCAGGACTATTATAAGTGAGTCTATCTATTACGTCAAGGCGCACACGAGAAAAATTGTTTTAAGGCAAATACCCCTTCGGCGATACCCGAACTACGCAGTCTTCGAAATTATTCCATCAAAGATATCTTGTCGTTTTAAATAGCTATACAATTAAATCCTGGAGAAATTTTCTGTTTTTGAGCTCGTTTCGGTAGCATTTGGACTACCGCAGAAGTAATGGCTAGCCGTGAGAAAAAAAAAGTTGGTTAAGGCGGGAGAATATGGCAATTGCGGAGAGGAGATAACAGAGATACGCGAATTCTGTTAAACTTTGTCAAAAAAGAAAAGTCTAAATAAGAACTCAGAAAATAACGCTCATTAAGCGTTCTACTAAAGAGTGATCGTATATTTTTATAAAGTACAGTAATAGCTCGATTTGACGTGGGTTGTACCGAATGTTTTTTTTTTTAAACAAGGAAATGATTATGCTAATATATACATCTATTTTGATCCGGTTGTCATGAAGACACAATACAATACGGATCAACAGCAGTTAAATTAACTAAAAAAGAGACTATGACTGAAACCTCCTTAAAGTATAACCTGAGTGCTGGCGTTTTTTTTGTGCAATCAGTACTTTCAGTGACTAATACTTTGTTTCAGTACATTCAGTGACTACTTCTTTTAGTGTTCTAGACGGTGTTTGCAGTGCTTTTAGAGCTGTCAGATTTTGGCCAATCTGACAGCAAACCAGAAAAAGGAACAAACATGTTAAACACGTGAAAGAAGGTCAGATTTCATGTATTATGCAAATTTGATGCGGTTTTGAGCTGAAACTAACTTCGGACCGTATTCGCTATTTCTTACAATTTCTTTTATGGTTGTCATTGACTTAAAGTTTCAATATGAGCCTCAGTTACCATTTCAATTTTTAATCGAAGGATAAAGTGCGCGAAAGAAAGGTTCGATTTGTTCCCACATCGCTCGCGCAATCAATTTATTTTGAGACTCGCAGTATGTAAATAGTGCACTGTGAACTAAAAATATCTCAGGAAAAAAACTTGCTATTTTACTCTAATGCTCTTTCTAACATCATAACCTTCGATTTTGAGTATAAGTCACATTTAACGGTTTCACTTTTGACGGCAGGTTTGGCGTAGGCATTTTCAATTCTGAAAATTTTACCTTCGTTGTTTTATACGTCGCACTCAGGGCTCGACATTAACGGTAGCCCGTTAACCAATGGTTAGTAGTTTTCAACGTTTGGTTACTAAAAATGTGCCCAAGTAACCCAACATGGTTAGTAAAAATCTTCTTTAAAATAATTGATTATCATACACAGAGAATCTTCTGAGAAATAAATATTAATTTCATGAAAGGTTGATGTTTCTTTTGGCATGAGATTGTTTTTATCTCGAACAATTTGTTGTTTTAAAAGGGAAACGTACGGTACAATCGAACATGAAAACGCTTGGTTGCCTACTGCACAGAACTCACGGTAACCAGGCCTATTTGGTGGATGTGGAGGCCTGAACACAACTTTATTTACTTCTGCCATCTTCTTTTTTGGGAGTCACGCCCGTTCGCGATCAGTGCGTTCTGTTTGTTTTAAACTATCATATCAGATGCAGAAGTCATTAGATGGATTATTCAGAAAAAGACTGCCACCCGAAAATAATGGAGAGGAAAATAATGGAGAATGGAGAAAAATGGAAAAAAGCATTGGTCTGGTTGCAAGTGAACAGATATTGTTAAATGGTCAAAACACAAGAGTAAATGAAAGGACAATGGAATTAGTGTTATATTGTCCATATTTATCTTACAGATCATCAGGTAATTTGAACCACTCATACATTTATAGTTTGTTCCATTTATTAACACAATTTTCAATAATTTAATATAACAGATTATTGCATGGGTAATAAACTTTATAAATTGGTTAGTAAACTTTATGTCTACTAACCCGAAGGGTTAGTTATCCAAAAAATTAAATTCAAGCCCTGCACATTCGGCGTTTGTTTTGTCGTCTTCGCGTGAAGGTTGATGACGTCATTACCAAATTAAATCTCCACCAATCAGCATTTTGCATCGAAATTTTCGATGCAGATATTCAAATTCCTGAGACGTTGTTGCAAGCTCTCTCTCCATTTTTCCCTCTATCGCGCCCCCACCCCCGAGAGAGCTTGCTCGTAGGCTACAAAAGAGATATGATCAGCTTAAGATAGCTGATGATTTTAAGAAAAATCACAAACAGGAGCTAGCTTATTTGATCAGATTGTGCTCCATTTGGTGGGAACACACAGAACATAGAAAAGGCAACCCCTTAAAACAATGTGACAGACTTCAAGTAGTCAACAAGGTATTATTCTTAGTGATAAGTTATTTTTCTGATGAATACATTTTCTAAGAACTTTTTTAACACAAAGAAGTTGATTGCTGGGTTTAGTGATTTATGTGTTAGAAACAGTAGGTCACCATTCTCATGGCTATCGTTACTTTTAGGGGACTCGCGCTACATAGGAAAAAAACCAGTGAAAAACTGTTTGAATGCACGCGCAAAAATGACGAGTGACAAATTTGATGACGAGCGTTTATTAGCGAGAAAAACAAATGAAAACAAAATGAAAAACGGTTAAACACTCATCTACAGTATTTAGGGTTAAGCACTGATCGATAGTGATTAGGCCTAAGAACTCATCTATACTTCTGTTTAGGGTTAAGCACTGATTCTACGACGGTTAGCTTTGTTATTGTTGAGTTTAGTTATTTCTAAACTTTGTACAATTAATTGAATTCGTCATGTTTGCGAGTGAATTAAATTCGTCATTTTTGCGCGTGCATTCAGACAATTTTTTCTGTATATAGCGCGAGTCCCCTAAAAGTAACGAAAGCCATTCTCATTTAGAGGAAAATGACCATTTGTTTCACTGGACAGCTCAGTCTCAAAAAATGCACAAGCACTCTTTTGCATGATAATTGAGCAAGGAATTATGCACAGTAAGGATGCGCAATGCAGTTCTGATCAATGGAATCACCTCATGTAATGCACTTAAGCCGCACTTAGCCTTCCTTAAGGCTTTCTTTATCAAAAATTTAAAACCAAGTATTAATGAAGGACTAAAAATCTTTAGAGAATTAGACCTTTTTCTCTAAGTATTGTCAGTAATGTCTTCACCTGTAAATCTGTCTAATGACTGTTGGTATATAAGCTGCCTACCTGTGACGTTTCTTCACATTAGTAACTATGACTCTAGAGTAGAGTTGAAATATTGTATATTTATCACTATCTTGTAATAAACCAAAACTTGGTTTTACAATGATCACAATTCTTGGTCTTGCTTTTTTCATGATGTATTCAAAACTGTCAGACATGGCTCTGAATTCAGGTAAGTTAGTAAGGAGAATTTAAAGTTCAATTAATAATTTGTTCTAGCTGCAGGTGCTACTGCCCGTGACCCTCTTTCAGAATTTTGCAACGACTTGGAAACAGCCCCAGACGAGGTACTCTTGCAGAAGTGTTAGAAAATGGACTCTTAGCATTTCCAGGGATAGATCCTGGGTGACGGGTACTCCCATATGTAGCCTATACTGGGGGATGTACCACCCAGTAGGGTCCCGGGGGGGGGGGGGGTATTCTGGATTTCTAGTGACTGGGATGATCGAATGGGGGCAAAAATCAAAACCCAAAAAAATCCCTAGGGCTTCCAACAAAACCCAGAAAAATCCCTGGACCAAAAATTACCCCCCCCAAAAAAAAAATCCCATGCTGAATTTCCAGGCCTTAAAAATTTCCAGAAAGGATTACATGATATAACACGAGCTACCAAGAATCTTGAGATTGTTTTGAATACCCCCAAAAAATCCCTACTGAAATCGAGCCACACACACAAAAAAAGACCTGCCAAATTCTCCTACCCAAAAAATCACGGAATCCAAAAATTTCAAACCCAAAGAAATCCTTAGATCATCCCCGTCACTTGAAATCCGGAGTACCCACGTGGGAGTAGGGTATGGTTTTTCAATCATTCTAAATTATTTCATAATTCGGTATGGGCTTTAATTTTCACTTGACACTGTCATGCTCCTGTAGTTTCATAGACAGGGCAGTCACAGTGTACATAGGTACCCTTCAGTTACCCAGAAACAGTTTCCATATTTTCTAGGGCAAAATTTTCTGCATTCTGACCTTTACTTGATCTAACATTGTCGACCATAAATCATTGTCAGGAGTCTAATGCTCAAAACTGAAATACTTTAAACCATGTAAAAAGGAATATTAGGTTTAAGGCTTCTTAGGCTGGCTGACTCACTCCTACCCAAACTTGGGTTGTGCATCCTCCCCCCTCTCCCAGGGGACAAATTAATTAAGGAGCCCCTGAGGCCCCAGCGCAAAATTTTGACATTTGGCCCAGGCCCTGGGAGAACTGAGACTGTTCCTCTCCTTTGCACCCCAGGTTTGTAATTTTGCACTTGTAAGGATATTCTTTTATCCTAAAGAGTGACTAAATTAAAGCTATGCTCTCTGTTGTTGCAATGTCTTAAAAATAACAGAAGAATTTGCCCTTGTATATTAAATAACTATCTAAATATGAACATGACAGAAAATTTCTGACAAATGGTAATTTGCTGTCATCACTTTCTGTCATAGGACTGTCCTATCTGTTTTGAAAACCTCTGTAATATCTCTTCATTTGACGATGAATCTGAAACCACTGGAGAGGCACAATCTTCCTGCATCAAACAGCTGACCAAGTGCAAGCATTCATTTCACGCTTCTTGTCTGCAAGCAATGTACAACAGTGGAGCTCAAGTGAGTACAGTGGAACCAAGGGACTGGGAAAATGAATTCATTATATTGAGGAATCATTATACACAAAACCCTGATACAGCTGTATAACGAATTTGTGGGAAATAGACCAAAATCTTTGTTATATAGGGGTTGGTTGATAATTAATTTGTCTCCAATTAAACAGCATCCAGTTTCATTGCACAATGTCTCTGGGATAAATGATCAAATTTATAACATTTGTAACCTTTGTCTGCAGGCAACTGTACACACAGTACAGCTAAATTTTGTCTTTGGTAATGTTTTGCCTTCAACTTTTTTTCGTTATATCGGGGTAGTTTTTTAGTTTGGGCTTTTGGTTTTCAGTACTTTGTTATAACAGGGATTTCATTAAAGTGGGGTTCGTTATATCGGAAATTTTACTCCATACATTTTACTACAACTTTGGCCAGGCTGAAGAATGTTGTTCGTTGTACTGGGGATTTCGTTAAATCGGGGTTTATTAAATCAGGGTTCTACTTGGTAAAAAATGTCGCACATGAGCCAAGGAGGCCCACCCGGCCGGACTTTATCCCTGTTTCTGTAGTATGAAGCAACTGAGGGTATTTCTTCTCTCCCTGGATGGGATGCTAGTCAATCACAAGGTTACCCCAACAGTATGTCGTCGGTACTCATTTATACGTCTGGGTGGAGAGAGACAATGTGGAGTAAAGTTTCTTGTCTAAGAAAACAACACGATGGCAGGGAGTGGGCCTCAAACCACTGACCTTCAGATCTGAAGTTCAGTGCGCTAACCACTGCACCATGCCCTGCTTGGTACTTTGTTAGAAAACATTGGCTGTGGCAGGCTTTATGCAGGTCCCAGAAATCCTAGAGGGTCCTGGATCAATTTCATTGTGACAAGTCCTTGAAAATTTAGTGAACCCCCCCGTGTAAAATAACTCCATGGAATTCCATGGAACTCCATGGAATTCCATGGAACTCCATGGAATTCCATAGAATTCCATGGAGTTTCATGGAATTCCATGGAATTCTATGGAAGCCCCATGGAGTTCCATGGAAGCTCCATGGAATTCCATGGAGTTCCATGGAAGCTCCATGGAGTTTCATGGAAGCTCCATGGAGGTCCATGGGGTTCCATGGAAACCACAAGGACTTTCGTGGAGTTCCATGGAAGCTCCTTGGAAACCCATGGAGTCCATTGAAGTCTCATGGAATATTGATGGAGTTCCATGGAAGCTTACTGAATTTCATTGTGTGACACATAATAGTTTGAAAATAAAAGGGTGAGTTATCCCCACTAATAATTATTCAAAATGACAACAGTGTATCTTTCATGTGCGAGGACATATATTGACGGTACAGCTGCCTATCAGTGACTTCTGAGGACAGTCAAACTGGCAAGATCGGAGACCGAGTGACCTTTTTGGCAGTCAGAGGATTTTTTAAATTACTGTATCAATTAATTATATTTTGCACAGAACTACAAGCTGTCCAATTTGGGAAATAACTGATTGCTTGAATGGGATTCTGTCAGCTAGCAATATAAATTAATAAATAGTAAAATACATACTTAACCTTACCTCTACAGTCACTCCGAGTAGCAAAATAGTTGTATATTATATTTTAATCATGAGCATAACCATTTAATTCAACAATTAAATGTGATATCCGAGCGCCCAAAACAAAGTGCCTGCATTCAGTGGTCAGCAGTTGTCACTTGAGTCATGTGACCTCTGTATCATCAACACAGGCGCCCTTTTGAAGTGACGGTTGCGATAGTTGCGTAGCAAGCATCTGTGTATGGTTTGAGGATGAAAATGCGTCTTTCAGATTGAAACAGAATTGGATAATTGTAGCTTTAAGGTTAGTTTATGTGCCTAGAAATTTTTTGACCCTTGCACGTGGATTTTTGGATCAAAATGAACCGATGAAAGCGAGGTTATGAGCAACTGCAGTGGGACCGTAGAGCAGCAGCAGTTCGATTCAACAGTTCAAGTGGAAATGTGGACTTTTTAAGAGTTACAATTTACCCTCAGTAATATAAACGAATGAGATATTCTCAACTAAACACAATCGAAATTTTAATGGCCTCAAAAGTAACAGAAAAGAGTCAATAGCCTACAGTGTACTCCAGTGATTTCGTAACCTTTGGATCTGCAAACCGTGTTTAAGCGGGGTAATGTTATTGAAAGAGTTGTTTGTCATGAGGTATGTCGGAATCATTTTTTGCTTTTTTAATAATTTTTTTCAATATACAGTTAGGGAGTATAATTGAAATCTTGTCTGTAGTATTAACATGCAATTTGAAAATTGATACAACATTCGTTAGTGAAAATATTTTTCTCTGTCCAATATGTCTAGTGTCTCTAGTTCTACTGTGTAAATAAGCTTACGTGCAATTAGTGAGAATGTTTCAGAGGAATACCGTTTTAAGTAGCATTACGGAATTGTTGAGTTTGTCGCTTCACCAATGAACTGTGTTGTTTAAGTTAGAAGCCAATTTTCATTTTACTTCAATTGTAATGTATATTACAATTATAGCACAAAGATATAACATATTTAAGAATCCTTCTCTTACTAGCACCGTGTTACTGTAAATATTGAAAAGTTAATGATTTCTTTTAGCAATTAAATCTGTATTTTATTTATTAAAAACTGAATGATAATCTGTCCGTTTCTAAACATTTATCCTTAGACGGACTCTGGGTCACCTTCAATGAAACTCGTCCTGGTACTGTTTTTCGATGGAATTCCATGGAACTCCATGGAAAGCTAGTTCGCTGGAAAATACTCCATGGAATTCCATGGAAATCCATGTCCTAATACTCCATGGAATTCCATGGAAAATATTACAACGAATTGCATGGAACTCCATGGAATTCCATGGAAATCGATGTCCTAATACTCCATGGAATTCCATGGAAAATATTCCATCGAATTCCATGGAACTCCATGGAATTCCATGGAGGTATTTTACACGGGCCGTGTCAATTTTATGTCAAGGAAAATTCCATGAACTGTGTTAACATTTGGCATGACATCCAGTTTTCTTGTAAAGCAAAAAGCAGGGTGGTTTGCTGATAACCTGTATGCACCTGACCAATAAGGAAACTAGAAATTAACATTATTTTGTTTTTCTCTGTTAACCACAGGATGGAAGTTTACAGTGCCCCACTTGTAAAGCAATCCATGGTGTTAAACATGGCAATCAACCAAAGGATGGTGTTATGGATGTGCATCGCTCACACAGAAGCCTTCCTGGCCATCCTGACTGTGGAATGATCACAATTACCTATGACTTCAGAGGAGGAGTGCAGGTATGTGTGGTGCGGCAGTAATGTTTCCTTGCTGGATAAGCAAATGACACTCAAAATTAACCTCGTGCACCCCAGTCTAGCATACTTCCCTGTATGCCAGATGATATGACTTGGTAATACATGTAATTTAAAGGTCTTACTTACAAACTAAGTCTCCTTGCTGGTTTCGATGTAAAGGTATTAGTCAACGATCCTATTGTGAGACACGGTTTGGCCTGGTCAAGCTCCATGTTCCATTCACTAATCCACTTCCCACAATTCTTGCATTTTGGGTAACCAGTTGCCCTCAAGATGTTGTCAAAAAGTTGTCAGGCAACGTCATAGAATATTAATCATCAACATTTTCAGGGACCAGAACATCCTAATCCAGGAAGAAGATACAGTGCAGGAGGCTTTCCAAGAACATGCTACCTACCTGATAACCGAAAAGGAAACAAGGTGTTTGTGACTCCTATTAATATCCATCTTCATGTATGCACCTACTAGTTAATTGAGGCTGTAGCTAATTCATTAAAATGTTAATGATAACATTTTTGGAATAACTTATAATAATAATATTAAGTTAGTGTGCACCCATGACATTTCTCAAATCATGACAACTTTGTGAGGGAGCCAGGTTTTGTTACAGTTTATGTCAATAGTAATATTCATGTATCTCCCTTTCTTTATTCCTTGGAGCTCTCTTAATAATGACCCCCCCCCCCCCCTGACTAATTGCACCCAAAGGGCGAAAGGGCTAAAATTTGCACAAATTTTTTCTTAGGCAGCAGCCTTGGCACAATCCCTTTTAGTTAACAAAGCAAATTATGGAATGATTATTGTATTGTTTAATTAACTCAATTGTAACACACTCTGCTGGCTGACTAGCTCAGCTGGTTAGGTACTAGATACCAGAGTAGGAAGTTACAGGTTGGAATTCCAGCAAGGATACTAACCCGTTAAGCCCCAATAGTGACATGCATCTAATTTCTCCTTACAGTATCCCTACTGGATCAACATACAGGTCATGTGAATAAGGGAAATGATCACTAAACATGAAATGTCTTGATGCTTGTGCAAATTCACTCCACTAGTGCCATAAGAAATTTATGGAGAACACTAAGGAGAATATACATATTAATACTGAGGCTCTTTCAGTGACAGGTTTAACAAGACTAGTGATAATGCTGGTTGTTATGATCTCATCTTAGGCATGGAGTTTTCATGGGGGATCATTTCATTAGGATATCCTCACTCAGAATGCCTAAAATGAATTTAGTAAATTACTATGGATGAATGTTTATTGGCTATAAAATCAACTTGAAATCTTGTTCTTCAAACAGTGGACAGCACAATTTACAAATACATCATTATTTGTTACTGCAGGTCTTAAAACTCTTAAAAAAGGCATGGCAGCGGAGGCTTATTTTCACTATTGGTACATCAACGACAACTGGTATGCAAGATACAGTAATTTGGAATGAAATTCACCACAAAACAGAAGCATTTTCAAATCACATGGGCCACGGCTTTCCTGATCCCAACTATTTAGACAATGTTCTTGCTGAGCTGGCTGCACAGGGAGTCCAGGATGATGAGGAAAGTGAAGATCAGGAATAAAATCTCAGGACGTAATTACAGTCTCTCTCACTTTGTGGACACCTTGCTATTGCAGGTGCTCCATTATTACGAAAAGGAGCCCAAGTCCCGGTAAACTGAAATTTAGAGGTTGGTTACAGGAGACTGGTATAAATTCAGACCAGTACAGCTCAGACCATCTTGAATTAGTTTACATGAGACCAGTCTGCAGCAGCTACATGAGAGCAGTACAAACTCAGATCAGTACCACTTCAGATTAGCATAAATAAATGTTAATTAAATAATTGTAAAATATGACAGATGCTAGGGAAATATTTACTTTTCTCTTGTGGGCTGCGTCATGGTGTCCTGTCGGACGAACATCTGTGTGCTCTTATTTCTTGGACATCATCGTACGCAATTCCAAATACAATTTGACAAGATCTCCTTCAAGGTCAATTCCTCTACCTTCATAATCTACTTTTAATACCACTAGTGCTAAAATGAAATCCTCAACCAATCCAACGGGTTTCTTTGGGTTTCTCACTATTATCCGCCATTTTGGAATGGTTTAACACCACTATTGCGCATGCTCAAAACGAAAATCTCAGGCCGATCTGAACTCTGGTCATATTTACATGATTCCCCACTCTAACTTCAGACCAGTCTGAGTCACCCATGTCAGTTCAGCTCCCAGAGTGAGTCAGACCGGTCTGGGATGACATTTCAGACCAGTTTCACATGAACAGAAGCAAGCATTAGTATGGCGGCTGATATGAAGTCAGACCAGTCTGAGTTCGTACCGGTCTCATGTAATCAGGGCCTTACCCTTGACTAGCTATTATGGACTCTTGTCTATTATCAAAACCAAATTTTGGTCCCAATGGTGTCTGTTGTAAATTATGACAGAGTTGACTCTTTGAAGAGTAGCCTAATGTTATGTTATGTTACTGACATCATATTTTGCCATAAATTACAAATTGGTGGCATGCTCTCAAGTCTGGTCTTCGTGCCTTCGTGGAAGGAGTGTGAGCCCAATTCCAGTAGAACAACAGCTAGTAATCAAGCCACCAAGATCTAAGGATAAAGAGGTTTTAAGCAGATTATCAATAACTGAACATTTCTACTACTGGGTTTGGCCATAGCTAACTATGGTTTGGCTTTTACTCCATACCCCTTGTTTTCATATGTGGAAGAAAAAGAACCAACTCTACCAAAAACACTCTGTAGAAAAGTACAAGAGTTGAAATTTTTGTTAAGATGATAATGGGATAAACAAGTTGACAAAGAACAACTGTGAGTGTTGTGCTTGTAAATGTACTGTAATTTATTGATTCTGATGATGTTTATTGGACATAATTCCTTTTACAGGTTTTTTTTAAATTAAACCTATCTCCTTATACACAGTTATTGTCAAAATATTCCAGTTTTAATATTAGATATTCAATGTAAAAAGTATAGAGGTTTGAAGTTGCTGCATAGGAGGTATAATGGTTTATACTGTTGACAAAGAGACCGCAGGTTAGTTCTAATTTTATAAATCACTGTAACAATTACCAGATCAAAGGATTGTTTGTGATCTGCCAAACATTAATAAAAGTCTGCGAGTTTGGAAACTGGCTTTCAGTAACTTTCTAATACAGAGCTCTGTGCTGTATTCTTGTTTTGCTGTAGTTATACAAAAATATAATAGGTTTTGTATGTTATTCAAATTAAGTCTAGCAAATCCCTCTTGAGTGTATACTAAATATTAAATATTTTATGAAGCATGAAATGTTTTGGTGCCCCTAGTTTCTGTTTAGGTAGTACCCTAGTTAAGGGTGTATTAGGCCTCATGGACACCCTTCAGTTACTAGGAAAAGCTGACTGCAGCCCTTTTGATGTGGCCTCAGGCAAATCTTGGGCCTCACATAGCCAGACAGTGTTCTGAAACAAGTTCTCCCAATAGCACTTGCTATGGCTCAGCCATATCTACTACATGTATGATGGCCATATCCTCAAAGACCTCCTGTACTGAGAGCTTGCCACAGGCACCAGACCTGATGCAACACACCTCTGTGTACTATAAGTATATTACTTCCAGACACAAGACATCTCCTCTGAGGACCAGACTAACAATTTAGACCATGAATTCCACTCAGCCAGAGGTTCCAGTCCCAAGCCAGAGTGAAGCCTGCAGGAGCTTAGGGCTGACTCTGATTATGTATAGCATATAACCCTTTCATTCACTGTCTAGCCACCAAGGAATGAGGAGCTTGCATGCATATTTTGTGTGGCTTAGCTATAAATTTGTAGTTTAGCAGTGTCATTTAGGACCATCATGAAAATGTCCTGTTCAAAGATGGTTTCAGCATGGCTAACTGCATAGGTTGATTTTCCAGCGGAGGTACCATCATATTTCAATAATACATTCAACTGCTTTGCTTTCACTTTTTAATTATTTCCCTGTCTACTGTCTTGTGCTTTCATGTGCAGAAGGTCCGATGAAGCACCTGCACTCATTTTTGAAATATTACTTTCTGGTACATTATAATTAACACATTGCAATAATTGCAAAGATCTTGGGAAGGCATGCAGACACTTCTCTCCACTGTCACTTCATTCCTCGTCAGTTCACCCTGCAGTTCCCTATACCTCCATGACAAGGTTACTTCACTCCATGTTGTAGAAAGTTGACACTTTTACTACTACCTTGCAAACTTGGACATCCCTGAAAACATATATGTAAGTGCTTCCTTTTCAACCATGGTAAGCTCAGGGTGCCAGAGATCTAACATAAGGACAACTCTTTCTCCATCCATCCCTATGTGCCACGCTTCATGGAGGAAAGAATCATCAAACAACAAGAGCTCTTTTTCCTTCCATTCCTTTTCCTCACCGTTCACGCACAAACTGCATCCTTGTGGTACAAGCAAAGGCAAATGGCATCTTATTCTACAGTTTGTTGGACCATAGTGCTCAGTTATGTGTGTTCCTGGTGTAACAACTGAAAACAACGCATTGCCAAATGAACAGCCCTTCATAAATGGTTCAATCGACTCGATGATTTCCATAGTATTTGGACACATAGTACAGTTTTCTTCGACTTTTTCCCCTTGATTAAACAGATGAAAAACTAACCATTCGCCCTCTGGGGTCGTATTTTTAAACCATCCCTCACTTGCGTTAAGTCTAATCCGCTTGAATTCCGACTTTATCAACTCATAATTTACTAACGATTTCAAAGGTTTGAGTTGTTCCAAGTAAGTTTCTTCATACCATGGCTTACAGGAAAGTCCATGGACATAAAACACTGTCGGTTTCTGGGTACATACTGGATCGTTTTGTCTCTTTTCAGTGTCGTAGCGTTCAGTTGCTTTATAAAGTCGTTCAAGTCCAGTTCTGTCTCTTCTTATGCCCCAGAAAGCATCCATCTTCTTCGACAAAACTACTTTCGACGTTGTATTATACTTGAGAGTGCATCGAAGACATTCAGAAGAGGAGCAGAAATTTGAATCGTCAGAGCCCGATTTATAAGCATTGTCTTGACTGCCGAACGTTTTGGTTAATAAGGTTGCAATCGACAACACAAGTACAGCGATAAAGCCTTTAAGAAGGAAATTGTATACAAAATAATAGCTTTGGGAAAGAAAGTACGACTCGTCCGCCATATTGTTTTGCTTCTTCTTCAGTTAGTCCCAGTCCCCTGTCGCGACAGAAAATGGCGCGTGACGGTGTGACCTTCTCGCTCAACTGTGTGCGACTGGTGTGCGACGTTTTCGACAAAGTTTGTTTGTGTGATGCAGTGGAAAACCAACGCAAGTTAATCATAGTCGGGATAAAAGTGAAGCGAAAGTCGACGAGAGTTGAAATTTTCTCTCTCGTTCAACCGCCAACTTTGGATTCTCAACAATGAACACCACCTCAGTTTGGTGTTCCGTGACACGTTTTCCTGTCCGTGTTTTTTGAACGTCATGCATTTAGACCTTTAGGACACAAAAGATCACGACCTGATCTACACAATGATTGGTCGTCGGACCGACCTCCTTGACTAAGCCATGTGCTAGCTAAGCCAGAAAAACGAAGAATGTGCTTGCTAAAGCACTTTCAGTTTCGCCGTCCCCGGCGGCTTCATGTGCACTACCCTGCAAGCAGAGGATTCTTGGTCGCCCTATGTTCCGGTGGGCGAATAAGTACATGTGCGCTGAACAAGACCTGTTTTAAGGTAGGCGGGTTTCCTTATTTTTCTATTTTGAAGGCTTGATCTTCTTCATTCCTGCTTTTAAGAGTCGTATTTTATGGTGGAAATCTCTTCCTAATGCTGCGTTTAGCCGTTTTGACAAGCTCTCTAATCGTATCTCCAGATTTTCGAATGGGAAAAAGAAAGGCTAAGGCATAATACGCTGGTCGATTCGACGGGCATTTTGTGTCTAGAAAAGGTCTTGCTTAGTATGTACAGCTCAAGCGGGAATTGTACTGGGAAATTTTAAAAACGCTTGCTGGTTTCGTTTGTGCCTTCCAACTTGCGCTTCTTTGAATGCTTGAAGTCCTCGATTCAACTTTTCCTTTAATGTGCCCCTCCTAAACTTGTCATTTGCTCTCTGGTTTCTTTTCGTGCGCTTTCTGACGGGGTTTCTTGAAGTAGTTAGAGAAATTTGAATAAGGCATTGCGAACATTTAATGTCGAAAGTGAAAACGAAAGTCAAAACGAATGTGCTTCGTAAAGCACTTTCACTTTCGCCGCCCTTGTGAGCTGAACAAGACGTGTTTTTACTCTTAAGGTAGGCGGATTTCCCTAATTTTCTATTTTAAAGGCTTGATCTTTATTTGTTGCTGCTATTAAGAGTCGTGTTTAAAAATTGAAATCCCATATCACGCTACTTTCTCCTTGTGATTTTCCCTTCCCGAGCCCTCAAAAACACGAAATGTCGCTCCCACTCGTAATCGAGATTTGCGCTTCCCGCTTATGTTTTTAGCTCCCATCCCGAATATATATCACCACAGAAATTATCCAAATCCCACCCACATCTTGCCAAACCCATTGTGGACCCTCAAATTACTAACAGGAAAAGATCGGAAAGCTACTCACAACGCGACTAAGAAATACAGTGTTCAACGAAGCGTGTTAGCTTCTACAAACAGCTGTCACTAAATACTCAATTTTGCTGCATTTTCACTCAGAATTTTGTATAGTTTATTTTAAATTATGGCCGTAATAATATACCATTTGCAAAGGGCAATGAAGATTAAGCAAGGAAAGAGTGAGACTAAGCTTGCAACTCAACTTGTTTAATGTGCTAACAGATTTAGTAAGAATTCAGCTCTGGGCATTTCACAATACCGCATTCAATTCACGTGCAAAGGTCAAGATGGATCGTAACTTTTTCCCCTACGATTTTACCACTTCTCTCTTTTCTCAAAACTTAATACCATCGCCATACTATCCTTTGCCACCTACTGGAGCCCTTGCAGCAACTATTCAAGCGCCTGCAACATCTATACTGGCTCCTGCGCAGGAAACCACAGGCAGCCCAAGCTCACGCCTCGAGAAAGCGAGGAATTTATAAATTATTTATGGTTCTCGAGCCGGGACGTGACTAGCCTCCCACGCAGTCGTTTTTAGGGGAGTCGTATTACCCTCCTCCCCACAAACGCCTGCTTACCTGAGTTCAACATTCCTTTCCGCCGCTTAGCCAATCATATTGTACCTACTTATGGCTGGAAGGTTGACCTTGACCGCAGGACGCTTTCGCGGGAACACATGCAGATAACAGACGCGCGGGACCGCGCGGTATAAATTTTAAAATGTAAAGTAAAACGTCATCTCAAAATCGTTCTTGAATGCAGGGATAACTAAGTTTCCTAAGCTTTGAAATGGCACGTTAAACATCAAAATCGGTACTTAGATTTTGGAGAAATAAATTTATTTATGTGCTCGATAAACTCTGTTTAGGCATAAAATTTACGATATCGCGTTGCAATCCCACGCGGCACTAAATTGTTCCAAAAGCATTAAAATCACTGATTAAATGCGGGGATAATTATAACTACATTCTCTGAGCTTTCAAATGGTTCATTTAACTTGGAAGTGTAGGACTATCAATACTCTATAACCTTTCAAATGCAACATTAAACTTAGAAATCCGTCAAGAGATTTTAAAATTGATAAATTCAACGCCAGAGATAAGCTCTGTGTAATCACAATGGTGATTGTAAACTGGACTACGTGTTATAAACTAGGACTAGCAGTCCCTTCTGCTTTAATAGGGAATGTCGTGCAAAAAGAGCATGCAAACGCACGTTGCAAAAACCTCCTTCGTCCCTCGACGCAAAGATAGCAGAAACGTTAACGGATATGCCAGCGAATTGAGTATGACAGATTTCGCCGCCGCCGTAAATTTTTTGTCATGACTGTTACTACCTTCATAAGACAAGGTAGTAACAGTCATGACAAAGAAAGTCCAAAACAATGAAATAAGCGCAAAAAACACACAAAGACGCAAGAGGTAAGTTAGTTTTATTCATTTCACTGAAAAAAGTGTTGAAATTGAGTTTTATTTTACGTTCGAAATCGACGATATTTTATTCCCCATACAGAGTCTCAAATTGTTAACGGCCGCTTGTAACCCAATACTGGTCTCTCTCGAAGGTCACGTCCCGGCTCAAGAACCATAAATAATTTATAAATTCCTCGCTTTCTCGAGGCGTGAGCTTGGGCTGCCTGTGAGGAAACTAGCACAGAATCGGCAGTGGAAGGTCATTCGAGACAGAAATCGAGTCTTGTTATATGCGGCGACACTACATTCAAAAGTTCGCGAAACGTTTCCTTTCGGACGTGAAGAAGACTCCCTCCTGAAGTAATTGTCTGGAAGTCGATCATCGTAGTAGTGCATAAAAATAAATAATCACGTTTGTGTGACAGCAGTTGGTATCATGTGTCAAGGTCACGTTCAAAAGTGCGACTGCCGGATTAACAGCCATATCATGGCGAGACGTGTCGGTGCGGCATAATAGAACTGCGACATAAAAACTTAAGCCCTAAAGTGCGACTGATACCTAAGCCATGTGCTTGCTAAGCCAGAAAAACGAAGAATGTGCTTGCTAAAGCACTTTCAGTTTCGCCGTCCCGGCTTCATGTGCGCTGAACAAGGCGTGTTTTTACTCTTAAGGTAGGCGGGTTTCCTTATTTTTCTATTTTAAAGGCTTTTAAAATCTTCTTCATTGCTACTTTTAAGAGTCGTATTTTATGGTGGAAATCTCTTCCTAATGCTGCGTTTAGCCGTTTTGACAAGCTCTCTAATCGTATCTCCAGGTTTTCGAATGAGAAAAAGAAAGGCTAAGGCATAATACGCCGGTCGATTCGACGGGCATTTTGTGTCTAGAAAAAGTCTTGCTTAGTATGTACAGCTCAAGCTGGAATTGTACTGGGAAATTTTAAAAACGCTTGCCGGTTTCGTTTTGTGCCTTCCAACTTGCGCTTCTTTGAATGCTTGAAGTCCTCGATTCAACTTTTCCTTTAATGTGCCCCTCCTAAACTTGTCATTTGCTCTCTGGTTTCTTTTCGTGCGCTTTCTGACGGGGTTTCTTGAAGTAGTTAGAGAAATTTGAATAAGGCATTGCGAACATTTAATGTCGAAAGTGAAAACGAAAGTCAAAACGAATGTGCTTCGTAAAGCACTTTCACTTTCGCCGCCCTTGTGAGCTGAACAAGACGTGTTTTTACTCTTAAGGTAGGCGGATTTCCCTAATTTTCTATTTTAAAGGCTTGATCTTTATTTGTTGCTGCTATTAAGAGTCGTGTTTAAAAATTGAAATCCCATATCACGCTACTTTCTCCTTGTGATTTTCCCTTCCCGAGCCCTCAAAAACACGAAATGTCGCTCCCACTCGTAATCGAGATTTGCGCTTCCCGCTTATGTTTTTAGCTCCCATCCCGAATATATATCACCACAGAAATTATCCAAATCCCACCCACATCTTGCCAAACCCATTGTGGACCCTCAAATTACTAACAGGAAAAGATCGGAAAGCTACTCACAACGCGACTAAGAAATACAGTGTTCAACGAAGCGTGTTAGCTTCTACAAACAGCTGTCACTAAATACTCAATTTTGCTGCATTTTCACTCAGAATTTTGTATAGTTTATTTTCTTTAAATTATGGCCGTAATAATATACCATTTGCAAAGGGCAATGAAGATTAAGCAAGGAAAGAGTGAGACTAAGCTTGCAACTCAACTTGTTTAATGTGCTAACAGATTTAGTAAGAATTCAGCTCTGGGCATTTCACAATACCGCATTCAATTCACGTGCAAAGGTCAAGATGGATCGTAACTTTTTCCCCTACGATTTTACCACTTCTCTCTTTTCTCAAAACTTAATACCATCGCCATACTATCCTTTGCCACCTACTGGAGCCCTTGCAGCAACTATTCAAGCGCCTGCAACATCTATACTGGCTCCTGCGCAGGAAACCACAGGCAGCCCAAGCTCACGCCTCGAGAAAGCGAGGAATTTATAAATTATTTATGGTTCTCGAGCCGGGACGTGACTAGCCTCCCACGCAGTCGTTTTTAGGGGAGTCGTATTACCCTCCTCCCCACAAACGCCTGCTTACCTGAGTTCAACATTCCTTTCCGCCGCTTAGCCAATCATATTGTACCTACTTATGGCTGGAAGGTTGACCTTGACCGCAGGACGCTTTCGCGGGAACACATGCAGATAACAGACGCGCGGGACCGCGCGGTATAAATTTTAAAATGTAAAGTAAAACGTCATCTCAAAAACGTTCTTGAATGCAGGGATAACTAAGTTTCCTAAGCTTTGAAATGGCACGTTAAACATCAAAATCGGTACTTAGATTTTGGAGAAATAAATTTATTTATGTGCTCGATAAACTCTGTTTAGGCATAAAATTTACGATATCGCGTTGCAATCCCACGCGGCACTAAATTGTTCCAAAAGCATTAAATCACTGATTAAATGCGGGGATAATTATAACTACATTCTCTGAGCTTTCAAATGGTTCATTTAACTTGGAAGTGTAGGACTATCAATACTCTATAACCTTTCAAATGCAACATTAAACTTAGAAATCCGTCAAGAGATTTTAAAATTGATAAATTCAACGCCAGAGATAAGCTCTGTGTAATCACAATGGTGATTGTAAACTGGACTACGTGTTATAAACTAGGACTAGCAGTCCCTTCTGCTTTAATAGGGAATGTCGTGCAAAAAGAGCATGCAAACGCACGTTGCAAAAACCTCCTTCGTCCCTCGACGCAAAGATAGCAGAAACGTTAACGGATATGCCAGCGAATTGAGTATGACAGATTTCGCCGCCGCCGTAAATTTTTTGTCATGACTGTTACTACCTTCATAAGACAAGGTAGTAACAGTCATGACAAAGAAAGTCCAAAACAATGAAATAAGCGCAAAAAACACACAAAGACGCAAGAGGTAAGTTAGTTTTATTCATTTCACTGAAAAAAGTGTTGAAATTGAGTTTTATTTTACGTTCGAAATCGACGATATTTTATTCCCCATACAGAGTCTCAAATTGTTAACGGCCGCTTGTAACCCAATACTGGTCTCTCTCGAAGGTCACGTCCCGGCTCAAGAACCATAAATAATTTATAAATTCCTCGCTTTCTCGAGGCGTGAGCTTGGGCTGCCTGTGAGGAAACTAGCACAGAATCGGCAGTGGAAGGTCATTCGAGACAGAAATCGAGTCTTGTTATATGCGGCGACACTACATTCAAAAGTTCGCGAAACGTTTCCTTTCGGACGTGAAGAAGACTCCCTCCTGAAGTAATTGTCTGGAAGTCGATCATCGTAGTAGTGCATAAAAATAAATAATCACGTTTGTGTGACAGCAGTTGGTATCATGTGTCAAGGTCACGTTCAAAAGTGCGACTGCCGGATTAACAGCCATATCATGGCGAGACGTGTCGGTGCGGCATAATAGAACTGCGACATAAAAACTTAAGCCCTAAAGTGCGACTGATACCTAAGCCATGTGCTTGCTAAGCCAGAAAAACGAAGAATGTGCTTGCTAAAGCACTTTCAGTTTCGCCGTCCCGGCTTCATGTGCGCTGAACAAGGCGTGTTTTTACTCTTAAGGTAGGCGGGTTTCCTTATTTTTCTATTTTAAAGGCTTTTAAAATCTTCTTCATTGCTACTTTTAAGAGTCGTATTTTATGGTGGAAATCTCTTCCTAATGCTGCGTTTAGCCGTTTTGACAAGCTCTCTAATCGTATCTCCAGGTTTTCGAATGAGAAAAAGAAAGGCTAAGGCATAATACGCCGGTCGATTCGACGGGCATTTTGTGTCTAGAAAAAGTCTTGCTTAGTATGTACAGTACTGGGAAATTTTAAAAACGCTTGCCGGTTTCGTTTTGTGCCTTCCAACTTGCGCTTCTTTGAATGCTTGAAGTCCTCGATTCAACTTTTCCTTTAATGTGCCCCTCCTAAACTTGTCATTTGCTCTCTGGTTTCTTTTCGTGCGCTTTCTGACGGGGTTTCTTGAAGTAGTTAGAGAAATTTGAATAAGGCATTGCGAACATTTAATGTCGAAAGTGAAAACGAAAGTCAAAACGAATGTGCTTCGTAAAGCACTTTCACTTTCGCCGCCCTTGTGAGCTGAACAAGACGTGTTTTTACTCTTAAGGTAGGCGGATTTCCCTAATTTTCTATTTTAAAGGCTTGATCTTTATTTGTTGCTGCTATTAAGAGTCGTGTTTAAAAATTGAAATCCCATATCACGCTACTTTCTCCTTGTGATTTTCCCTTCCCGAGCCCTCAAAAACACGAAATGTCGCTCCCACTCGTAATCGAGATTTGCGCTTCCCGCTTATGTTTTTAGCTCCCATCCCGAATATATATCACCACAGAAATTATCCAAATCCCACCCACATCTTGCCAAACCCATTGTGGACCCTCAAATTACTAACAGGAAAAGATCGGAAAGCTACTCACAACGCGACTAAGAAATACAGTGTTCAACGAAGCGTGTTAGCTTCTACAAACAGCTGTCACTAAATACTCAATTTTGCTGCATTTTCACTCAGAATTTTGTATAGTTTATTTTCTTTAAATTATGGCCGTAATAATATACCATTTGCAAAGGGCAATGAAGATTAAGCAAGGAAAGAGTGAGACTAAGCTTGCAACTCAACTTGTTTAATGTGCTAACAGATTTAGTAAGAATTCAGCTCTGGGCATGGAGAAAAGCTCATGGCATTAACGGGGATGTACGGCCCGATGGGGTGTGGTTTTCAGAGGGTCTGGTCTTGAACGGGGTATCAATCTCATCGATTTTTGTCTTAAACAGGGTATCATTACAGGATCTTATGTATTCATTAATTTGCATAAACCTCTCTACAAGCCAAATTTATTTTACCAGTTTGCCAATTTACAAGTACATTGAAATAAGAAACAGTATCTGACTAGTCCATTCTAACTATAAAGAGGGTTTGACGTTGGGTTAAATGCCTTAGACAGGGTATGAAAAATTTGAATTCTGTCTTAAAGTTTGTACAACGTAGGGCTCCAAGCAACCTCTAACTTGTTACGGCCACGTACATGGTTGCTTAACTACACTAACTGACCCCTCTGGACGGGGATGTCATACTCTGTTTGTTGTGATGTTCTCTAACACTTCTTAGCTAAACCTGTAAGTGCTTCAGGGTGCTCCCCTGCTCTTTGGTAAGTATCTCTCAGCCTCATCTGATGAGCTTCCAACCAATCATTTGAACTCTCATCGACATTCTCATCCTCTCTGAGTAGTAGATCAATGGAGAGTCTAGCATTTCATCCAAATATCAAATAATAAGGACTGTAGTTGGTGATGAATGTGGGGTAGCATTGTAAACATAAAACAACTCTGGTAGGTAATCTGGCCAGTTGTGCTTCTTAGATGGTGGTAGTGTTCTGAGCAAATCATGCATAGTCCCCTTGAGTCTCTCACTTTGTGCATTTCCTTGAGGGTGGTTGGGAGTACAGGGGCATAGCCAGGATTTTTCACAAGAGGTACACACAATCAGTCCAAATTCCTTCCCCCCCCCAATAAATTCCTAATTTTTTTCCCCCAGCCGTGATTAAATTTTCTTTATCATCACTATGGTGAAGTTATGTTTTTTAAAAGCGTAAGCGTTTTTACTTGATATGAAATGACAACTAAAACATAAAATTCTTTGTGAGTTGCTTTTTTGCGGATCAATGAATCGCTCCGATCGCTTATCATTAACAAAGTGGACATGTTGGCAGTATCTCAGACTTTTATTCACAAATCAGTGGTTTGTTTTAACGCTGAGTGCCACATTGTTTTTTCACTAAGCTATGCTCAACGTTTTTGTGAATTTTAGCCATGTTCCATAAAAATAAGCATAGTTTTCTCATTAACTGTCGCCCCACTCATCCACTCAAATGGAACATTGTCATGCTTTAACTCACTGTCATTTAAAATGGTTCATAAGCCGTCTGGAAATTCCAATTATCAGAAACACATGGCAAAGTGTAATCAAAACAAAATTTGAACTCACACGGCTCTTCTGTTTCTTCATGCTGCTCTGTCATTCTGTCAGTGCCGATGGCAAAGTAATAATCTGTACAGTACCGGGCAAAAGTAAGTTGACAGTCCCTCGATACTCGAACGCCTCGACTCGATCCTCGATCCTCGAAACTCGAAAACTTCGAGTATCGAGTCTCGAGTCGAGAACTTCGAGTTTCGAGTCGAGAATTTCGAGTTTCGAGTCGAGAACTTCGAGTTTCGAGACTAGAGACAAAGAGCTTAGCGCTTCATTAATTTTTCACGCGACTTAATCGGAGAAATGACTGAAGGGAAACCATTTCATCACCATTGCGTCCGTCATCGAACGGTGATGGCTGCCGTCGTTCTCTCGCACATTGTCAATCGGACTGTACTAAGTCGAAGAATATTCAAGTCTCCAGCAGTTTGGCTTGTAGCCAGTTCAGTAACCTGACAGTAACACGGACATGTTTTTAAAAAGGCATGCAAACACGACAGTCGGTTTTTCTCCGAAACGAAAATTGTCATCAAAGCCGCTAATATTCTTTACTGCCTTAAGGCTTCATTTGTTTTGTTTAAGTGCTGCTGGGGAATAATTTGTTTGTTGAAGACATCTCATAATTTCCGAGAAAGCTATGTAAATGCCGCTAGATGGTCGGCGCGTGTTTTACCCGAAAAACTGACAAATATTCGCTCGCAATAAATGAATAATACAACCGAGAAATACTCGGCGCATCGTGGGGATCTTAATCACAAATTATGCCTTCAAAAGCAGAGTGTTTTACTGGATTAATCATCTTTATACGCCTTGTAGAACCGGGAATACGACTTTTTACAAACTTATCGTGAAAGCTATGCAAATGCCGCCAGACGGTCGGCGCGTGTTTCCTGTAAAACTGACAAATTCGCTCGCAATAATATTATCGACAAATACTCGGCACATCGTGGGAATCTTTATCACAGATTGTGACTTCAAAAGCAGAGTGTTTTGCTGGTTTAATCTTCTTTCTCAGCGGTTTAGAGACGGAAACATCAGCGGCGAAAGAAAGACGAACGTGACCTCTGCCCGTCAAGTTGTTTTAGATGCAAATTCAAGGCGTCACGTGCGATTGTTATTTTACTTGTCATCTGCGCCACTGCTTGTGCTTCAGCACGAAATTTTCTTGAAATGAGAAGACTGTACCAGATATATTTAACATTTCGATTCAAAAGATTCCAGTATTTACGTATAATACATGCAAATCAGAAATGGTGTTTCTACGTTCCCGGCGGATGAAATCGAAACAGGTCAGATTTCGGATTTTTAAGTTTGCGTCGCGTAAATTGCTATTGTTCGTTGTTATTGTTCTGTATTCGAGAAATAAATCGTTTCCTCGAAATCCCTATTCGAGAGTCTCGAAAAATTCTTCGAGTGTCTCGAAACTCGATCCTCGATCCTCGAAACTCGAGCCTCGAGCCTCGAAACTCGATTCTCAATTCGCGAAAACATCCAGGATCGAGAATCGAGTTTCGAGTCGAGACTGTCAACTTACTTTTGCCCGGTACTGTAATTGATTTTTGGCCATGGTAAGCCTAGCAAATCAAGAGACTCAGCAAAGACAGGCCAATCCAATAGTATAAAACGAGGTGACCACAACGTGTTCCGCCTCTTTACCGTCCCGCTTGCTTTCTGCTCGCTATTTTCCCACCTTTTTTTGGTCCACCAATGAATCACATCACTTCTCCTCCGTAGGAAACCAACATTGGAGCGTGGAAAAACGCCGTCCGTTGTTTTATAAACAACACTTCAAAGAAACAAGCGGAGAAAAATTGTGCTTTTTAAAAAAATTATCGTTTAAAATTTATTTGGTTCTTTTATTCATTTTATTTTATTTTTATTTTCAACTTTTTCAGGTACGCGTGTGTCCATGCGTACAGGTACCCTAGTAAAAACAAACCCGGAATTACAGGCCAGACTTTCCCAGAATTCCAAGTAGATTCCAGGCAGAGTCCTCCGGAATTCTGCTGGAATCCGCCGGAATTATTGCCGGCATTCTGCTGGCATTCCCCTGGAATTCCAGACTTTTCCAGCCGGAATTCTGCCAGATTATTGCCGGCATTCCGCCGGGATTGCACTGGAATTCCAGCTGGAATTATTGCCGGCATTCTGCCGATATTTCACTAGAATTCCGGCCGGAATTCCGCCGGAATTATTGCTGGCATTCCGCCATTATTCCACTGGAATTCCAGCCGGAATTCTACTGGAATTATTGCCGGCATTCAGCCAGAATTCCGCTGGAATTATTGCCGGCCTACCGCTGGTATTCCAGACAACTCCAGCTGGTGGAATTCCCAACCAGAATAGGATAGAATTCTGGCTTGGAATTCCTGCAGAATTATTGTCAGCATTTTGCCGGAATTCTTGACTTCTCATTCTCCACCCAGCATTGATTCGGAATTCATACAAACATTCATACTCATAAGCTTTATACACGGTAAAGAGTCAAGTCGATGCTGACTCCATCGATCGAGCTCGGTACACCTAGCCTGTGTCAGTAAAATATCAACAGATTAGACCAGACAGTATAAAACACGGATTGCGGACTATGGACTGGGTATAAAACATTGGACTTAGGTATGAAACACAAACTATGGACTGAGGGCTAGGTCTAGGTGTATAAAGAGGATTACCTCAAATAATTTGTACTTGTGCAAACACAGAGTGCCCAAAAATTGAAACTACGGCCTCCACAAAGATTTTTAAAATTTGCGATGGTTGTCCCGGAAATTGCAAACTTACAAAACATCTTGCATTGTGACTTATCATATCGACTTGAAAGTCGTTCACATAAAACAATTTATACGGTAAGAAATGTCTGGCATGTAAATATAATGCATTTCAAGCCAGTGTTCCACTGTTTAAGAGCATTTGCTCCATCAATCCATATCATGAGTTCTTGGCTTTTGGTCTTTTTTGTCAAACTGTAAACTTTGACTCTTAAATTATCCACAAGATTTTAAATAGAATAAAACCAAAAGAAATATTCTGAATCAGTTTCTGTTGGTATACAAAATTTGCACTGATAACTCCAATAAAAAAAAAAAAAGCCAGTGAAACACAGTTTACAGGGTTCATTTCAGTTGTGTGTACTTGGAAATACGAGGTAGATTCATAGCTTACTGTATGCAAAAATACTTTACATCCAACTGAACAGCTACAATGTTATTTGATCCCAATTTGAGGATTGGAATGAAACACTATTTTGAAGAAGGAAGTTTAGCCACCATATCAATCTTGCACAAAACAAATATCTCTGGTTTCGGACTAAATTTATTTGTTTGAATAGTACAGCAAACCCACAAGATATAAACATTGGCAAGATGCCGACATCTACGTTTTTGTTTCAGTCACGCAAGGACAGATACAGTAAAATTTTAAGTTTGCAATTTCTCATTTCTTCAGTTCAATTGCACTTCTACATGTCGTCTTTATTCTTTGTTCATTTCTAGTAAAAAATTAGCCACTGTTATTTGAGCTAGCTGTCCACATTTTTAATCCAGTCCGCGTTTTTATACCCATTCCGTAGTCTGTTAGTCCGCAGTCCATATTTTATACTTACCGATCAACAGACTAGGAAATGAACAGAACTCGGTTCTGCCAAAATGTTGTTCTAGTTAAACCGGAATATCAGACTGGAATTCTGTCACAAGGAAAAGTCACCTCAAATTGTTAATTTTCTGTACAGCTTTCAGTTAAAATGTTTAACTTCACTTGGACAAGTCCAACTCTAGCTAGCTCCATTGAACAAAAAGAAACATAAACACGTATCGCTATCATTTTGAGTTTGCCAAGTTTATGGTGTAGTATATACTATGTACACTTTACGGAAGCAATTTTAAAATAACAGCAAACACGAGTTTCTGCCAGGCTCCAGAACTCCGACCCTGGAATCCACTGGAATCTGGAATTCCGCGTCTCAGCTATCCGGAATTCCGGTGGACTCTGACCAGAATCCAAGCCGGACCTGGAATTCCGCCAGAATTCCGGGCCTATTTTTACTAGGGTAGCTATGCCCCTGGAGTTGTTCGCGTCTTCTTAATTCCATAGAGTCTACAAAGTTCTGCAATAACCTTGTTTTCAAAGTTCCTGCCTTGGTCTGAGTGGATCCTGTGAGGAATTCCATACTTGAAAAACCATTCTTTCACAAGGACTTAAGCTGTTGTAATAGCTTTCTGATCCTTTGTTGGGACTGCATGAGTGAACTTTGTGAACACATCTGTCATAACAAGAACATTCTCCCATCCATCTGTCACTCGGCTGTTTCAAGGACTGTGAAATCCACTGCTAAGATTTCAAGTAGCTTGGTTGTTAAGAGGCTTCCCATAGGTGGCCAGATTCTGGGGCTTAGTATCTTTGATAGCGTACAGTGCTCGCTCTAGTGTACAGTTTTCTACATCTGAGGACATTCCAGGCCAGTAACATCATTCTCGGGTCAGCAGGAGACTTCTTTCCAATCCCTGATTACCCATATCATCATGCAGGCCTGCCATAACTTTGTCTTTCAAGGCAGCCAGTAACAGAAGTTGTTTCAGCTCTGCAAGTTTGGAATCCTGTACAGTTCTATACTTCAGGCCTTCTTCTCTAATAACCCTGTCCCGCTGTCTTAACAGAGTAACATGCTGGTTAGAAAGATGCTTTCTCTCTGCAATGGTAGGCTAATTTCATCGTTTTCCCAGAATTTGAGGAGCTCAGCTCCCTAATTGGGTCTTAACTGTCTGCTTGCATAGGCAATGAATTTGCGCTGACTGTCTTGATCTTGTAATAATACAATCCCGAATCCTAAATGACTGGCATCTGTTTCCACGACAAATGGATTGCTGTAGACTGGAAATCCAAGTACTGGTGCATGAGTTAGCTTTGTTTTCAGTGTCTCAAATGCAGCTTGACATTCTGAATCCCACCTTTAACAAACAGCACTTTCTGCTTCTTTGAGTTTTGTGAAAACTTTGTCAAGTCTCTCAATGTGCTCATCAAAGGTATTGGAATACACAATGATATCATCAGGTACGCAAGCAATATATGGAATATGTATTCATTCGAATAGGTTTGCATAAACCTTTGGAACATTGCTGGGTTATTGGTTAATCCCATACGCGTACATCTTGTTGTATTCAAAGATACCAAACTGTGTCGCAGTCTTGTGTCTGTCTTGATCATCCATGGCAATTTGATTGAATCCACATGCAAGATCATAGTGGAAAACCACTGTGCACCACCAATGGCATTGGTTAACTCTTCAATTCTGGGCAAAGGGAACTGATCATGTACGGTCTCACTGTTCAATTTTCTGTAGTCCACACACATGTAGCTTCAGGGAACCATCTTTCTGACGAACCCAATTGGTGAGGCATAAAGGCTGTGGCTCTCTTGGATGATGTCATTTTCAAGGAGCTTTTTAATGTGATCCGTTGCCTCTTAGAACTGATTAGGTGCAATCCTTCTCTAAAGCTGTGCAATTGGTACTTTATCAGTAGCGGGTATCCTGTGCGTGACTGTTTCTGTGTACCTCTGAGGTACAATCTATACCTGACACGTCAATCGGGCTTTCCATTTGGTTGGTCTGTTGTGGTCTCTCCTACAAACACCATCTCTTCCTTTGCTGAGACTCATTTGAAGTCAACAGTGTTTTTAGTGTCCACAACACAATTGATCTCGTGTAACACACCAATTCTTGTGTGGGGCTGGAGCCAGATATCTTCATCACTGATACTGGCAAACCCTTACATGCAGCTGTCCATTAGCAACTTGGGTCACAGTATTGATCACGATAAGGTCCCCAAGGGTCGGTCCACTTAATGATTCCACAAGGGCAGCCGTGCTACTCGATTGTGATCTATGCCAACCTTTTACTCTGACAGTTGAAACTGATCCAGCTGGAATTCTAACTTGGATCTGCCAGCTACTTTTGCAAAACCACATACCAACACTTTGGGTTTTGATAGTCAAGGTTATCTTCAGTACTTCTCTCCACTTCTGTCCATTTCTCTGTATTTACAATGTTCATGTAGTTGTGAAAAAATGTTCATTCCAATAAGTCCAGAGGTAATCTCCTTTCCCTGATTGGCCTCTTGACTCACTGAACTCCTAACAACTAACATTCCTCTCTGTGGGATATGACTCCCAAGGCTTCGATGTCCAGTTCAAGGTATCCAACGTACAGAACCTCTACTCCATTTGCTCCTGTAAGCTTCAACCAGTCGCCAGAAGGTAAAAGTGTTTTTCCTTGAGGGTGAAAGTTTTCATTAAAAAATTCTTCTGTGATTGTTGATACCTCAGATCCTGTGTCCAAGAGACAAGGCGTGTTTACTCCACCCAGTCGTACAGTTAAGGTCACTGGGCACTTGCCCACTGTCTTTTCATAAAAACTTGACATGTCCATGTTTTACTGATAACCCCTCCTGTCACTTGGCTCCTGGTGGCAGAAGGAGTCAGTTTGACAAGCTTTCAGGTTTGTTCCTTCCTTGTGATGGTTTTTTCCGTTGTTGCGGTAGTCTTTCAGGGTACAGTTCCTAGCCATATGTCCTATATTGTTATAGTGAAAGCAGACCATGTTGGGGCGCTGTCCATTGCATTTCGTTGGTGAGCTTTGGTTCCTTGCCTGCGTAATATCTTTTACGGAACTCGTCAGTTCTTCCAAAGATTTCTGCTGCTTAAGCAAGGCTTCCAGTACCTTATCCATGGGAGTCGAAGTAGAACTGGTGCTACACTGGGAAACACCATCAGGAGTTTTGGCTGCCACTTCGTGCGATTGCAGGGTGCTTAGCTACACCATGCTGTGGTCTCTCCTCTTCTACTGACCAGCACAGGGCTTCTCCCCTTAAATCCATGAAAGTTGGTCCACTTTCTGATGAATTTCTTCAGCTCCTTCCTTAGAAGGGGTTCCCCCACATTGTCCGCAAACTGATCTCGCAGGGTCTTCTCTGGGTCTGGGACAGCCTTTTTTTCTGCCTTGATGACACGCTGGAGTAGTTTATTCAGACTGTAAGAATACCCTCGGATTAATTCTCCTTCTGCTTATGATCGTAGAACAGTTTGAGTAGTTGTGAGCTTGAACACTTCTCCCCAAATGCTCAGGTTTATCACATCTAGGATTAAGTCTGGATTGCTCCTTTCCATCTTGGAGTACATTCACACCCATTCTTCCTTAGCTATTCCTTCCAAATGAGACATGATTAGCTCCACTCATTTAGCTGCAGTCATCTCCCTTGCTTTAAATGTTGTCTTCAGCTCCTTCACAAAGTCTTGCACTGATTGTTCTCCTTCTGTTCTTCTCCTGGCAAACTTATTTAGTTTCTTGTTGTAGGGAGAGACAACAATCTGGTTACCGGTGCCAGACGTCATTGTGGGTGCTGATGGTGACACTGTAGGCATAAAGGTGGATTCTCTTAGGGCCTTATTAGCTCATCCATAGCCTTCTCATTCATCAATTCCTCGACTTTAGTTGATTGTTCTTCTGTTGGCATGATGACTCCTTCTGCTGTCGTTGCAATCACCCTCTACTGATTTTTAAAATTTGTATCCTGCTGGCAGTGCCAAAATGTGACAGAGGCAGATTCTGGTGGTGTTATTTGAAGAATGAGACAGACTATAGCTGCAAAAACAATTTATTTCAGCAAAACAAGAATTTAAAAAAGGTGATTGCAAACTGAAAAGAATAAATTTACCACAATCACTTAATTATATATATTAAGAAAATAAGTAGTATACTTGTATCAACGTAAGTAAAAGTAAAGTCCCTAATGAGCCAAGGTGGCCCACACAAGCTGGAGCTTAACCCAGTTTCTGTAGCAATCCAATTGAGAGTATTGCTACTCCCCCCTGGATGGTATGCTAGCCCATTGCAGGGTCACCCCCAGCAGTATGTCACTGGTATCCATTTATACACCTGGGTGGAGAAAGACAATGTGGCTAAAGTTTCTTGTCTAGGAAACAACACGATGGCAGGGACTGGGCGTCAAACCACCGACCTTCAAGTCCAACGTGCTAACCATTACACCACCGCGCCCCCACACTTTTATAAATGTGACACTAAATATATTATTCCTTTTGAAAGCATGTAACAGCATCAATCAATTTGACTCAGATCGGGTGTATTGGACATGAGATTGGGTGTACTGGACCTATTTGCTCGCCTGTTGGATTTTTATTTTGAAGCAGCAATTTTTTTACTAAATTACATAATTATACAGTGATCACTGTTTGCAAAATTATGAATGAATTCCGGAAATTTACACCTTGAAACATACCATATTACCTTACCCCTTATTGCCTAATAGCAGACAGACTTAAGTACAATCTGTCTTCTAACAAATAGCTTGTCAAGTGCAGCAAACATGCACTGAAAAGTAATGGTTATAATAGCCCTTGTAAATATCATAAAAGATACAAAATTCCAAGTGAAAATATGGGGAAATTTACTCTTAGGTGACAGCTGAAGTGAGCAGGACAAGTGAAGCGATGATGAATTGAAGATTGATACATTTTGTGTTAAGCTATTCACTTTCCATTAGATGAGTCGCACAGGCGTGAAAAGCTACCAAACCAAAACATGAGCCGGAGAGTGGCAAGAGCACATTTGTGCAGGGAGGTTAGCGGAGGAGGTGGAACTCCCTGCACAAACGTGCTGACCTCGGAAGCAAACGGAACAGGACATCAAAGGAAGGCCAGAGCAGCATTAAACAAGCTGAATCAAATCTAAATCGTTGGTGGCTAATTGATTCAGTTGTCTCTCTAATGAGAGCAAGCTACCAGAGGAGATCCCTGAAATTCATTCATGGTAGCTGGAAATGAAAAAAGCAGCTGGGGGAAAACATTTGTATTAATAGCAGTGCCTTGATTGTTGATTGTTTTCACTAAACTGCAACCTGAAGTGGTATGGCACGTACTTGGATGAAGGATTTCTTAATTATCTACTCATATGGTTTTTTTTTCCATTCCTTTTCACAGGTTTCTGTGTGCATAACCTGTCATATCTATTCTAGATCTGTGTGGTCAAAATGCAGTTCTCTGAAGAAATGAAGAGATGGATTGGTACTATAACTGCCACATACAAACTATGTACTCCAGTGTTGCGGACTTTTGTTGCTCAAGAAATTCAAAATGTACATGCTTCTTATGACCAAATTTACAACTTAAAAATGCTAACTTTCTCACAGGTGACATCAAACTCAAAACTTAAATCCTTAAAATTTAAGAATATTAACAACAACATATCATTGCATGGCAATGTCATCAAAGACTATGACTACAGCATCAATAGTGTCATTGAGTTTGTCAAGCTTTTTCTACCAGATTATCTCGTGAAGAAGGTCTCCGCCTTTGACGAAACTCTGGATTTATCTGCAATCCTCCGTCTGTTGGGACTGAACAAACCTGCACCTCTTTTTGCGTCGCCTGATCCAACAAATTCAATACAAGCAGCGGCAGATGATGTTAGAGAGGAAGTCAGGAACAAATTTTCTCATTTTAATAGTAATGAATGGACTGAACAATTCTTCAATGATTGTTTTACAAAGCTTGAAACACTAATCAGGAGTTTAGGGCTGAGTGATGGAGGGAAGGCCACTTTAGATCAACTTGCTGAATGTAAAGCAAAAGGTACCTTACTCATTTATATGTTAGCATACATTATGTGCTACCTTAAATACCTTAACCTGGATTAGTTCTAGTTTATACCAAGCCAGTGGATAGTGTTGTTTTACACACTCTGATTGGCTACTCAAACCTGGTATAGTGTCTGCTACTTACCTCCTGTGGGGGGGGACAGGGGGGTTTAAACCTCCCGCTTCCCGTACCCTTTAATCCCGGTTCCCGCCCTGTATTTTTTGGCTCCCGCCCCTTTGCATTTTTTCGATTGCAAAATATTGCGCAATGTTGCGTAATTCTTCCCTTTTTCTCCCGCTTCCCGCCACCTTGGGAATCCCACTTCCCGCCCCCTCTTCTCCCGCCTTCCGTACACCTCCCGCCCCCTTTTCTCCCGGTCTCCCGCCCCCCTGTCCCCCCCCCCACCCTCCTGGCATTGTTCTGGATTTTGCAGACAAGTTTTCCTTCATTTCTCAGAAAAAAGGAGCTATTTGTTGCTGGCCATCTTCTGGTTTGGTATACACTAAAACAATTATTCACCTTAGTGTCGATGAAAAGTGGTAGACAATATTTCCTTTGGTCCACTAGTTATCATACACTTCCACTTCAGTGAATAATAATCAATTAATGTCATGAGGACATAAGATTTCCGTTTTGCATACTTAAAGGCATTTCAGATGTAACCTGAGGTTTGGAGTCATGCAGACTGGAAGGTTGATACCAGCTTTTCAAATTGATCCAGTTTGGGTACAATATTAACCCATTGACTCCTGCATGTTTCTGCATGTTTCGCATGAATTAAATTTTGTCAAGAGCAGAAAAAACAACCAAAATACGCAGTAGATAACTAAACATTGTAGGCTCCCCAAATTAACTTCTTTTTACACTGGACTAGGGAAATTAATATATCCTGATATAAAAATACTATGGTTAGGTAATTATAACTGTCAAGTATTAGGCAGAAAACATCCTTCAAAACCAAAAATGCTGAAATTTTCCGTGCATTGATAAAAGCCGCTTGTATATGAAATTTCAACCTGCTTATGCAAATTACGTAGTCTGTGTTTACAAAATATTTAAACAGACAGAATAATCAACAAAAAACTTTTCCAGCCAAAAATTGTATTTAAATAAACAATACATTTGCTTTTATTAGTCCAGTCAGTTAGCGTCGAAATTTACGAAAATCGTGACAAATCACGTTAAAGCACCAAATTTGGCATACATGTCCTTGGGTGTCACTTGATCCGGGTATCCGGGGGGCCACGGCACTCAAATCAATTTTCTTTCGTGGTCACAGGACTCCCCTGCTCATGAACAGACCACTCACTGGCAAACTGAAAAGGATTTGATAAGCCTTTTCAACTGGCCTTGTAAGTGAATGACAGGAAATGACAACTAACAGTCGTTAAAGTTTACAAGCCACATATCCTTGTATCCCTGAAGTCTGCAGAACAGGGTTTCATTGTATGTTTCTGTTGAGCATTCACCTGAAAAACGCATAAAACATCAACCTTGCTAAATAACCCGCAACTACTAGATTCCCAATACAATGCACAAATGGAAAATAAAAATGTGGCAGCGACCTCAACCTTTTGCCTTAGAATAACAAGGGATGTAAATAATCACCGTCTTACAGTTTCAGTGTTGACATTTATTGTCAGATAAGCCAAAGCCTTTTCTGATGACATTTCATGTTGTTCAGGATTAACGTAAACATGGGCACGCAATGCATGCAGAGCCAATGACGTTTTGTTCCGCAATATGGTGAAATTTATAAACACAACCTATGAATTTCACGATACTGCTGTGTGGTCGCCTCCCCCTTCCCGACAACTTGCGGCTAATGTAACATGTCTTCGCCAGAGCAAGGAATCAGCATATTCAGTTATCATAAAACAGGGTAACGAGCAGTGTGAGACTATGTGACAGTTTATCATTATAGCATGACATTAGCATCGTGTGCGAAGTAAATAAAGCTCTTCCTTTCCCTTCTCTTCAAAGACACGTCTGTTAGGAGTCTCAACTTGCTCAGTACAGTGTATTCAACTCCTGATAGGCATGAAAAAAAACTTGCAAAACTCAGTAGGTCGCCATTAGAATGCTTTTGTCACTTGCGTTTGTTTTCAGTTGTTATAAGTGATGCGTCACATTCCGAAAGTTCAAATTACAAGCAGCTGTTGACTATGCAAATTTGTTCAACATATGCTTTGAAGTTTGAACTATAAATAACCCGAAGTAAGTAACTTGTAAAGATTTTACTCTAATTAATTGATCACCTCTTTAACTTGGATTTTTGGTACTAGTTTCATTCAAGTTTTTCAGTTTTAGGTCTGGAATAGCGAGGAACAAGCCCTCGCAAATCCTGATTTGTTTTTTCTAATTTGCATAAGCGGGGTGAAATTTAATTTATGCGAAAGACGCAGATTCTTACAGTTCATCTACTTTTAGAACCCGTTTTGTGTCTCGGCTTGTACTTGTAGTGTTTCTAGCCAGATAAATATTCTGCTTTGCTTGCAAACAGCACCGAAATATTTATATCCAGAATAAATAAATTGTATTAACGGTATGCAAAAACCGCTTGCTTCTCAGCTTGTGATTCTCATTATATATCTTTCTCTTTATCTTTCTTTTGTAATTCCACTACAAAGTGAAAAACAATTGTTGCCGTCAAGCTGGTCGGAAGTCAAAATGTTCCTCTACGAAAACTAAGAATTCCGCTTGGAAATTAATAAAGGAAAACAGAACCAAACAACGTGTGCGTGATTTCACGCGCTTAAGTGGGTCTATAATTGACGAGTCCGTCTAGTGTATAATTTCTGATGTGTTTGCTGCTGCGAAAATTTGTACTATGGCTATAAGTAAACGCAGGACTACATCGAGAATAAAATCCTGCCAGACCTGAAGTATACAAAACAGCTACAGCACATTCGAAGTAACATTAAATAGTTCCTGTTGATCGCAAAACACTTCAAAACCCGGGGGTCGTACTCCCATAGTATAAGCTGTGTGGGCATGTGCCGCTGATAAGAAGGATTTCAGTGTCCCGGTGGCACACCTCCACCCAACATCTCACAGAATCCCCCTCCCCCTCCCCCCGGCTTCACAGACAAAGACAGATACCGTATATTGCACTGCGTATGTCGTATATCGCCGTTCTTCTAGCCTTTGACATTAGCCATGATGTCACTTTCGTGGCGTCATTGGCTAAATAACAATATTGCTTCTTTATTTTTTTACCATCGCATGTATTTGTTTTTCCTCTAAATGCAGCTAACTGTCAGCAGATCACACCTACAACAGCCTGCAGCAGCCTTAGCAGTTCACACCTACAACAGCCTGCAGAACAGGCGTTCTTAAAATTAATAATGCCTGTTATGCAGGCTCCCATTTACACTAGAGAGAAGGCAGACTAAGCCATAAAAATCCCCTTCTCCAGTTTGGTGAAAATATTCTGAAGTTTGCTAGGTCATTCCAGATACGCCTTTTGATGTTGTCGAGCTTTGTAAGCCTTTATCTCTTATAACGATCAAACTCGAGGTTAACAGTTTGCGTGGCTGAGTGATCACAAATTGAATTACTGAATTATTAAATGTGTTGGTTTATTTATAACACTCATCTAATTAAATAAGAAATTTCTCTCCCAGATATGTCTTTGTCAAAAGAGAGCTTGAACTAATACTTAAGCTTCTTGACTGGTTTAGGATAAGCTTAATTTTTCTCTTAATCTGGCTTATTTTTGTTGTCCACACCATGGCCATTAATCTGTTTGACCATACATGTATATAGGATATCCAGGTTCATGAGCAGATCTCCTAGCAGAAAAATATATGTAATATGTGGCAAGTAACTCTAATGGCTGTTTATTATCATTTTTTTTTTCGTTCGCTGGTGAAAAAGTGAAAGAGTTCCCAAAAATAATTATAATTTGCCACTAGTGATTTGTTAGTGAGCCTGGTTATCCTGTGACCAAGTTATTGAAAATAGATTTGCATTTCACGGCCCCCCAGATACTTTGATCACGTGGCACCCCTTCTGAATTTGTTTTATATGGCCTCAAGAATGTGTGCCAAATTTGATGCTTTTACGCGATCTGTCACGATTTTTCCTTAACTGACCAGACTATATTAGAAGCAAAAAAAGCTTTGATTTTCTTGTGTACAAGCACGCACACATGTAATTTTTGCAGACACTTCAGCTGCATTCACGGCGACCGGTGGATGAAAAGTGGAGCAGCTTTGCAAACGAAATTACAAAATTAATTTTAGAAATCTGGATCAAACAATCAGTTTGATCGTTTGATCAAACTGATAATTTTTAAAATAAATTAAGAATAATATTTTTTTTTTATTCAACTTACTTTCCACAAGGCACTTTTATTAATTAATACAAACTAATAAGTAAAACAATTGTATGACAGCAAAATATATTTATTAAATAAGAACGTTTATTGCTTTAATATCTCAGTCAAAGATTTGATCTCAGGTGTTTGCCTTTCTTGATATATTGCAGATAATATATTGTTTTGCTTTATTGTTCATAAAATAATGTGTAATTGAAGTTTTTGCATGTAGTTTTCACTTGTTATGTTTACTGAAATGTGTTCAAGGAATTAATATTTTTGTTTACCTAAGTTAATGGCTTAGAGTAGTTGAATTTTTAATTAACTGCTGGCCAAAGCAACTCAGCTTCTAGTACTTAAAATGCCCCAGGCATTATTCAAGAAAGTAAGGTAATGGAATCCTTTTTTTTTTCACAGCCTGCCAGCTTTGTACCGTAGGTCAAAATCTTTTCTCTTTGGTGCCAAAAGATATGGAGCAACGTATCAAAGATTCCATCAAGAGAGTTGAAGAGCAACAATCAGCTACGCAGGATAAACTAGTTTCTCTAGAAAAAAGATGCTCTTCCCTGGAATATCAGGAACCTTGTAAAAGAGCCAGATTAGATCAACACGACGAACGACTTGATAAAATCGAAAAGAAGCAGAGTGTTCTGGTAACCCAAGTAGAAGGCTTAGAGAAAGACGTCATAGGTAAGATTTTTGAAGTGCATCATTTATGCATCAGTCAATTCCAGCGGTGCCCATCCCCCCCCGGACATTAGTCGGGCATTTGCTCACGTTTTAATCCCGGGGGTGGGGCATTTGAAATTTTATCACTGCCCGGGGGTCGGGCATTTGCCTACCCCCGGGACGACCCCGGGGCATTTGACAAGGTGAGAAAAACGTTCCGGTGTAGTCAGTCTGAGGTCGTCCATGATCTTCCATTCCTTTGTTGCTGTTCGCTGATTGATTTCGTCGTTTGGTGATTAAATACTGTATCAAGTGAAATTAATTCTACGTACTATATGGATTTTTAAGCTATTCGAGATGACCAGTTTAGTAAAAATATTTTATGTTTTTGGCCGTTTGTTAAATACAGATCATGCATTTTCAGTTCTTCGAAATTATTTAATCATTTCTTTTAATATAGCTTATTTAATAAAACACTTATAAGTTGTGTATGTCAAAATCAAATAAATGAATGTGTTATTGATATTAATAAAGTATCATTATTTTGAAAACAAATGAACAACGGAAGGGGAGACGTACAGGTATAAAATAACCGAAGCGCATTGATAATAATGATGAGTGACACTTTTTTCGTTGTGATTTATTATTAAAATCTTGAGCAGTGTTGCTTTCCAGATGATCCCGGGGGTGGGGCATTTGCCTTCTATTTGGTCCCAACCCGGGGCATTTGACGGACTTACTTGTCCCCACCCCCGGGAATTTGCCATTTTTTAAAAAAAAATGCTAATGCCCGGGGGTTGGCCCGGGGGGGGGGATGGGCACCGCTGGAATTGACTGATGCATTATATATTTACAGGTTGAAAGTTCCCCTTATAGTGAACCAAGTTGAGCGTTCCTACCTAGGACAAAATTTGAAGTTGATTATTGCAATATTGATTTCATCATTGGTTTCAATAATCCACTTTTCAAACAAAGAATGAAATATTCAAAGCGAAACTCGATGCGATACTTGATTTTTGATTTGTTAAATTCATGCCGCAGGCAGGTTGGAATTTGATAGGTTTCACTATTTGCATAAGCCTGTCCCAATGACAGGGCATCAAGTTCCTATTTTCTATTTTTTGGCCTGCTTCCTATTTTCTCCTATTTTTCGAAGAAATTCCTCTTTTTTCTTATTTTTTAAGGGTTTTACTTGGGGCATGGAAACATTTTGAAATATCTGAAATAAAATTATCAATAAAATTGATAAACGCTACAAAAAAACTGAATCCCCTATGTCAAGAAGACCATTTTGAAGCTTGTTTCAATGATTTTCTTCTGAAACTCATGCCCAGACTTTCTCAGTGCTTTTGGTAGTGTGCAAGGAATTCTGGGATGTGCCAGCATGTGCCTAACCTTCTCAAAGTAATGCGAAGGTTCCTGAAGCCCACTGCACTGGAAGGCAAATATGGTGCTGCACTAACTTCTGTTTCCTGTGAGGATGTCAAGTTGCAGCTAATTACTGACAATGAGCTTGACACTGGTGTTCAAACCAGAAAGGCCATAGCATGTTTGAATCCTGCAAAGCAGAGGCTGGCTCTGACTTGGCATTTGACCATTTTATGTGGCCACAGTATCCTACTTTCAGTTGAGGTTACCACTAGGCAATAATCCCTTGAGAGACCTTGCCTACCTAAATCCCCTCAAAAGGGACTGGAAATCCATAGATGCCTCCATCCAGAATCTTACTAGGAAACTTCAACCTCAGCTGGTCATGATGTCCCATCTGAGCTGGACGAGTGGAAATTGCTACAAGCAGATCAAGAGAGGTATCTGAACATGATACTAATCAGCAGATTGATCATTACTGGAATGCTGTGTTCCTGCTAAAGTCAATTGATGGCAGCAGATAGTATCAATCTCTGCCCCTGGTGATCAAATCTGGACTGGTATTGGCCCAAGCAAATGCTGAGTCTGAAAGAAGTCTGTCGATAAATGCAAGAGTGGTAACCAGTGAGAGATCAGCCCTAGGAGAAGTGACAATCACAGGTCTGCGCACTGTAAAGGAGGCAGTCAGGTTTTATGATCCAGTACATGGTCAACCTGAGAACATTCCAATCACAAAACAGTTGAAGCGACCTGTACGATCAGCTCACACTGCATATTATTCTATAAATTGACAAGAATGGAGCGAGACATTTGTATGGCCGTGACATCTAAGCGAAATTTTGCTTTGCTTAAATTAACGTTCTCCGTGATCGCCCGGCATTTTACTAGTAATACAACTTCAAAAAGCACATTTATAGTAATTTATTATATTTAATATCGTTACACGTACCCTATCAACACTGCTTATTTCCACCTTAATTAAATGAGCTCACAAGAAACGTTTTCATAGCTGAAATAAAAATTTTCTCTCAGAAGAAGAAAGCGGTAACTTACCAGCATGCAACGAACTTTTCTAGCAGTAGAGTATAAGACCAGTTTTCTGAAGATCTAATGAAAATCATAGTATTCCTGATGCAAACCAGTTTGAGAGAACACTTCTTACATCCCTCTGCTTTAAAATCCAACAAATGGTAAATCCATGAACCATCTCGAAAATTAGTAGCTAAAGTACGAAACATACCTAGAAGCATACATTCCCATAAATGAATCTCCACGTCGCGTCCATACAACTTTACAACAGCGATTTTTTGTGCTTTGTGTGCATCTCCAAGCTCAACTTCTTTTCTTGGTAACTTTCTTCTTGAAAGTTTTCCAGTTCACATTTCAAAGGTGTGCTTCCAGATTTTCAAGGCTACCCGAACTTCACAATGGACAAAATGATGACTTTTGAAAAGTATAAACCTATTGACTGCCAAATAACGACTGTTTTATGCATTCCATTGGGATCATTTTACAGCCAGTGACGTAGGGATTCTGAGTGGCTTGGTCATCTGGCGGTCTTACCTTAAAATAATAAACATCTTTTTAAGGGGATAACTTGAAAGATGTGCGATGGAGTTTCCAAATCAAGAGTGTTAGAAGACGATTGCTTATCCTTTAAAGTAATTTTGATCTCTTGTGTTCAAGCGAAAAGCTAGCCAACTGATCATGTGCTAATGTAATTAACATGACTCCTGAGCAATCCACAGCTCTGAGGTTTTATAATCGATTCACTCCTGTGCGAGTTTACAACTACGTCGCCTTTTGTTCTGAAATGACAATTTTTGTAGCAAAGTCTCGTGCGGAAGAAAAGAATATTTTAATACCAAGAAAACAGAATGATTCCAAGATCGTACAACTGTTAACCTGTAAATGTTGCGTGCTGTTGATACGCTCTACGTGACAGTGGTGATCCAAAATATCAGGTATATTATGGCCGATAACAGGGCCTGACAAATGTCTCGGTACTGTTGCGAAAGCTAATATTTTCGGTTTACTCTTTATCATGTTCCTTCACGTTATATTATTGACGATAAAACAGCCAGACAATGTCTTGTTCAGTCACACAAAAGAGAAAAATGTTGACTGACAAACAGCACAAACTATTAGAAAGGGCTGTGACGTGACATCAACAGTAAATGCTGCCAAGAAAAAGGGCAAAGCTAAGGTTACCGAAACTGCTAAACGAGCAAAAACATAAGAGCATGACTTCTTGGTTCACAAATCTTTGTTGACGTTATTGTAAGGATTATACAATGGGTGACAGTGAACTTTCATAATGTTTGTAAAAAAAAATCTTGTTGCCTATCCTTCTTCTATCTGGTTAAGTTTATAATGAAATTTGGAATCTGGTAATTTTTGAAGGATGAGATGTGCTTGGTAACATAACTGGTCTCACTCAAGTTGTTTTTGCTTATACTGCAATGCTGGCACATTCGTATGAATTACATTGAGGATGTATGCCATTGTGTCTTAAATATTAAAGCATTGGGTTGTGGAACATAGGTGTTGGTGGGGTGGGGAGTGTTAGAGGGGCACTGTCAGTATGTAGTATCACTTCAAAAAGCTAAAACTTGTCAATCCAAAAATAATGGTCTAGTTTTTTTGCCAAGGACTATATTACTGCACTGAACATTTTACTGTCATCTGTCGTTACGGGTGGCGAGGATGGGAATGGATTGAAACTTGAAAAAATTAGCCAATTTTTTCAAGTTCTCAAGCTGTGTCTTGAAAAAATCGCAAGCAAATTATTATGGTTTGCTCTCCCTGCTAAATTTCATTTGTTATCTTCGTAGTTATGCAGGAGCATTTTTAGTACAATTAAAGGTACTAAGCAATGTTTTTAGTAGAGAATTGTCCTCAACGCAGCAGATTGCCCGTGAAAGTGCCCCTTTAAGAGCATGAAACTCAAAGGAAGCTTCCTATTTTTTTCCTATTTTGGGGTGAGAATTCCTATTTTTTCCTATTTTTTGGCCACTTTCATAATTCCTATTTTCCTATTTTCTGAGTGTCATTTGTCACTTGACGCCCTGCAATGAATTTTCACTTTGTTTAATCTTTATACTTCTGTTTTCCTAATGTGGTCAACTCCTTTCAGTCCCATCAAAATGCTCAAAGCTTTTTTTGTGTTCTGATTTGTTTCAAAAAGCTGGTAGTGCAGAAAAAAGAAGAGAAAAATTTAAACACCAGATGACAGCTGGATAACAGTTCAGGAAACCTGCTAAATTCCCACATGCTTGAGGCATGATGTCATGCATTTATCCAATCAATATTGGGTTATCGGATTGAGTTTCATTTGGAATATTTCATTCTTTGTTTGAAAAGTGGATCGTTGAATTGTTGAGTAATGAAATCAATCATTCAATAGTCAACTTCAAATTTTATTCTCGGGAGGATCAAACACTTAAAGTAATTAGCATTACTCAATTGTAAGTTGGCATGAGATTTTTAATGAAAAAACTGGTCAGAATCACCCCGCTGAATTTTAAAAAAATATGAAGTTTCGTAGAAATCTGACTCAAATCCAAGGAAGTGTGGATTAAGAAGTGCGGGGCTCATGGGTACATAGTCTGCCCTCATGCCATCTATCATCACTTTCAGACCCCTCCCCCATTACCCCCTAATTTAGATCTCACTTGCTTATATATTTCGTTTGACATACTAGTTACTGCAGATGAGAGCACATTGTAATACAAAATCTTATGTCCTTGGATCTCATTCAGGAAGAAGCTCTTGCAGTGCCTCAGCAGCAAGCTCTTGCAGTACATGTGCCCCTGTGGCAAACTGTCAAGTCTCTCAAGCAGAGGTAAGACCCTTCTAACTGACTACATATGCAACACTCTGATAATTAGTGATGAAATTCTGAGTCACCTTCATGAGAGTTAAGCACCTTGAATTGTCTGATCTTGTCTCCTCGGTAATTCCATGGTATTTTGCATGCAGTCACTGAGGGGATCAAAATTCAGAAAAGTAAAACTAAATTATCTCTCTCTAGTCATAAAGAATTAAGATACATTTGAACACTTGAGAAACACGTATACTAATTAATCAAGCCTTTTGAATCTTATAAGCTCTTTCAGACCTTTTATTTTTACATGTAAGAACATGCAAGGGACAGGAAATTAAAGTGCATCTAGCCCCAAAATTTTTTTCCCTGTCAAATAAATTCTGTTATCATTTGGAGCATTTGGTCACAAAAAGTTTTTGATTCAGTGTAATCCCTGATTTTCTGTGCGCGGTTGAAGTACGGGAAATCGGGGGAAAATAGACACCATTTTGGTTCAGGGTCGATCAGTGAGGGTATGGGACTAGTCACTTTGTGACGTCAAATCAAGAACCCGCAGTCTCGCGCTATCTCTTTTGGAGCTACAATGTATATTTCCCTTGAACTCTCGAAGATATACAGAAAACTGTCGACCATTCATATTGCTCCGAGATGTAATACCCAAAAAAAGGAATCACAAGACATATCATTACATAATACAACATTTCTTGACGACGAGCGACCAGAGGCGAAGAGATGAAATGAGCGGATTTTGTAAAGCAATAGTGAGCAAAGCAGCAGCCTTCCAAGCACTCGATACTATGCTCCGATGCATTTCAAACAAAGATTTGTTGTCACAGAAGAAGGTATCTGATCAAACGATAGCTTTTTGTGTATTTCCAATGATTCAACGTCTGATTAACCACAGAATACCCTGCCACATGAACTATTTTTGTGGAGCCCTCTACGTGATACGCGGTGCGCAGAAAATTATTACCTTTGCGAATTATTCAAGTTGGCTGCACGGTAAGAGCTAAATAATTACATGTAAGTGATGCCCAAAACAGCCTAGGGTTTAAGTTTAAAGACCATATTTAAAGAAAGTCCTCCTTTAGCAGAACCGAACGCGCTTCTCCACAATAACAAACCATTGCCATTATTCCTTATTCTAGTCTATGAACGTGCCTCGCTATAAGAATTTTATCTTGAGTCATTTTAAATCACTCGAGCGAGCATAACAAAACATTACTGTGCAGAGATCCCTTGTTCATATCCTCCGTTGAAGTAGATTGTAAGCAGTCTTTTTCTTCTTTTATTACCATTTTTTGTGCGAAAAAAGGCCGCAAGAAGATCGAAGTGCAAGCGATGAGCGGCGAAGCCTCTAGTCGCGAGTTAGTAGCAAGGGCCGGTTGATTTACATAATTTGTACATTTCCGCTCGCACGTAGGAACTAAGGAAACGGTTCGCAGGTTGAAGTGAGAAAACGATTGGTAAGATAAGTTGAACCGATACTAACAAACTCTCGTGCTTATAATTCTCGTCAATGTCCTTTAGAAAAAAATTGCCTTCCCGATTCACTAGAGTTATAAATAGTTGTTATTGTTATGCTGGTTACAGAAATGGACAAGACGTAAGTAATATCGCAGTTTCCACATTTACTTCTATGTAAAATAAATCAATGAAGAAAGGAATGCTTTATTAAAATCTCCATTTCTATAAGAAATTCCCTCAGCTTGAATGTAAATCTCAAATGCGAGAAGCGGAGAGCAGGAAAACCAAGACCAAATGTGAAGACCAAACGTGTGAAATAAAATATGGAAACACTCACGGGCGAAGCTCATCATTCCGGCTTCTTTGCAGCCCTCCAAGGCCAATCATTGCTTTATTTCCTGTTCCAGTTCTTAGTTTGCCTTTATTTCCTTTTTGCATTGAGCGATTCATTCTTCGTTGGTTGGCGGTTTATTAGCAGATATGGCCAGGACGGCACTTTCTTCATCATTTGTCGGTGTACTGTCGACTTCATGTTCCGCGTCTATCTCTTATTCAGGAACTAAAATTCATCTACAAATCAGCAGAATCCGCGTAGCTCGTCTCAGTATCTGCTTTGGATAACAACATTGGAATTTAGGTCATACTATGACTTTGTTCGAATTAGCTAGAAGGTCAGAAGGCTACGATCAACAGATAAAGTCAGAGAAATACAGCTAAAAACGAAGCGGCGTGGAATTCTTGGTTCTTGATCTGACGTCACAACTACAGCTCGCCACAGGTTCCTCTTACTCAGACTTGAACCAAATTTTTGTTGAGTTTAACAGGGCACAGAAAATCGAGAATTTAACCAAATCAAAAAATTTTTTTGCGAAGAAATGTTCCAGATGATAACAAAATTTATTTAGCCGAAAAAAATTTTGGGGGTTAGGTGCACTTTAAAGTAATTGTGTATTTCAATATCTATACAGGAACATCTGATTTAACAGTATTCATTTGCTAGTTTAAACAGAGTCCTGACTAAATTAACAAACGATAAATAAAGATAAACAACTGAATAGAAGATAGTAACAGTATTTGGAGAGCACGTGGAGAGTAAAGAGACGGAGAAACTGCGCACTTGTCACTAGGATGGAAAATAGCACTTGAAGTGGTGTTTTGCCTGGACCTTGCACTCCTTGAGGTCGTTCATCAGTTGAAAATGCTAAGAGGCAATAAAAATTAAGGTCATGTGGCAATGAACCCAATGCTGCCCTAGCTCCTAGTACTTGGTTGTTTTGGTTAAGGCTAGGGCAAACACAGGTTTTGGTGCCTGGTGTTAAAACTGGGTTTAATGAATGTATTTAAATTCTGTTAATAAAAAAGCAGGCACCACGCCCTGTAGAGATTTGTATACAAGGACAGACTTAAGGTAATTGTAACATGCACGAGGTTAAGCCGGCTAAATATGGTCTGCAGTTCATCAGCTCTGATAGATTGGCCTTCAGTGTGTGGCTCCAAGAAATATCCATGCCTCCCCCAGGGATGGTTTTTTGGTTTGAACATCGCACCCCTCTGGAAATTCCGGTTTAGCTTCATACTTTCCTTTGAAATTTTTAGCCTTTGAGACCCCACCCCCTCTGAATATCTAAATACTAGTTATACAGTGTAGTTGTCACTAATACGCCAGCGACCATAGTAACCATAGTAACCTACGATCAGGGGGGTGGGTTGATCGCAGGTTAGCTCCATACAGTTGAGTGGGAGACAGCAAGAAGTGTTCAGTGGTGCTGTGAAAAGAATGAAAAGGAAAGGTTTTGAGTACTATCCAATTGCTTGTTTGAAGGTGAGCTGATGGAATATCTATCAAGAACCATTGATTTGCACTCTCACGCTCCAAATGTCATTTTGGTAATGTGCTGGGCAATCTTCCTCCCACGCACACTAACCTGTGATCATACCCTTTGTGTTTCTAATTGGGCTTTTTAATTGGGGGCGGTTCGCAGCTCATTAAGTAAATGTCTCAGGCGTATTTTTTTCTTCTTGTCTCTTACTCTCCCTTTTCCTGCAGAAAAAAAAATCGCCTGATTGCAGGTTACAGACATGCCAAGTGGGTTGCTTTTCCCCGGTAACGTTTTGTCGCTGTAGGTTTTCGTTTTCTGCAGCCCCTTCCGTCCCTACCTCTAGCTGTAAAATACTATGAGCCCAGTCTTCCCTATATAAGTGAAGGGTCTCTGTGAATCCTAACTTGAGTTTATTAATACATCGTACCCGTACAATGCCCTTAGTGTTGTTCATGTTTGGGTTTTGTCAAGGTTATCTGGCATGTGTAAGACTAGAGATATTTGAACCTGAATGATTGCAGATATTGTAAACAGCTGGTTGAATCATGTGTGTTGACAGGCTAGCATGCAGCAAAAAACTGCAGCTATAAAACTGATGATGCCTATAAACATTATTCTCAAGAAAATGTTCCAGAAATTATAACATTTATTTGTCATGGCTCAGCAACGCTGCTTACATTTTGAACTGAGATAAACGTGTAGATTCTTAACAATATTATAGAAAACTAAACAGAACAAGATAGTATTTCTTGGTCAACAATGATTTGTAAGAAACAACAAAACAAACTGTTGTGTCCAGTTCTCAACAGAACACGACATTTTGTCATTTAATGTTGGCAAAACTAACAGTAGGCTTCTATAAAACATTTAGTGTTTGTCTTATAAAGGTGAAGTATATTGTTTTGAGCTCCATTGAAGAGTTTGTTAACAAACTTGGATCTCTGCACGAACATAAGGAGCACTGTGGGGAAAACAACATGCTGATTGAATTAATTTCCCGAACACGTTCGTTCAATAAGGAGCACGTTCAGTCCACCACGATCCAAGTTTCAGTCCCCACAAAAACAAACAGCGCAAAAATGAAGTTATACAAAGAATTGTCTTACCTTGAAAGTCGCTTTTTAAAACAAACTTAGCAAAACGACAACTTCAACTCCGATGTGTACCCTGTTCCGTAATAAGAAATTACAGCAATACAAACACGGAATTATCACGTGCGTTTCGCACGTGATAATTAAGTCGACTGAAGTCGGGAAATTATCACGTGCATTCAGTCGCTCGGTGGAAAGCTCCGATTGGCTCTTCGTTTGTTTACAAATCTCGTGTCTAAAGTCGGGAGATCATCACGTGGACTTCAGCCGCTCGGTGTCAGAATGACTCGCTTGGATTGGCTCTCCGACACCTAATCTATCGCCCGGTCTTTCTATTGTTACACTTTCTTTTGTTAACAGAAAATATGCAACTGCTCTGAGATTTCTAGTCCGTAACCGATATACACGCATCGGCTCTATAAAGGCTAACGGCCATCCTCGCGTCTTCGCTCGGATGGCTCGTTGGCAATTATGACCATCCATGGGGTGGGTAGGGTTATTTCTTGGAACTGCACAATATACAAGTGGCACGTCAGTTAAACTTGTTTAAGTAGGCTTTACAGCAAGCATAATCCACAGCTATCCCAAATGACTGCACGGTAACCAAACATATAGCTAGGCACCACCATTATGTTATAATTATATAGTGTTAGACATGCAGACTTTGGCAGCACCTTGCATGTGCGGCACTAATCTAGAGGAGATCTTTTTCCCTGATGGTCACAGTTGGGTTTGGTCCAGAAGGGCACCAAGGTATTTAAAAGTTTCTACCCTGTCTAAGTTAGTTTACCTGCCCCATCTGAGAAACTGTCCACTTTACTGAGCTTCTGGTGTGTGTCTTTTGACATTATTTTAGTTTTATTAACGTTGAGTATCAGAAAGTTGGACTGTAAAACAAGCTACGTACCGTAATCAGTTTATTCAAGTCAGACATAAGCTGAGACTCAATATCTGTAAGGTACAGTTCTGCTAGCAAAACAATAACCGTATCACTGGCATAGAGCTTTACGCTGCAATCTCACGGCAAGTGGGAGATCATATTATTTTGTGCTTAGTTATAGATTATATGCTAACAGGGATAATGGGTTGTGAATATGCATGTCATGCAAATCTTAGATAATTTTCTTGATGATAGTTTTCTCTAATTGATTGCATCCCATTACACTGTTGTTTATTTTGAAGTTCTTTGTTCAATTCTCCCATTTTTTTGAGCATCAAAGTACTAGTATATATTGGCTGTTTGGGACATGAGGGTTGTCCAGTACTCCGACAAATTTATGCATGGCATTGTATTGTATTCACTTCACATAACAATACTGTACAAAGGCATAACAATAAAGAATGAAGCAAAACAATAAGAAATTTAACAATGCTATGCATAAATTTGTCGGAGTATTGGACAAGTATGTGGGACATAAAATGGGAAAGCAAAGTAAGCTTCTGTAAAAAGCTCAAAATGTCCCCAAAGAAATTTTACTCTAAATTGTTGACACCAATTGATTATTTTCTCTTTTTCCACTCAAAGTAAAGTATATTTTTAGTTTTTTGCTAATCATAATATTTGTCATTTGTTATTCAGCTTAAGTACAGCTTTACTCTGAGTACCAAAAAAGTGGCTTAAATTATTGTCATCAAGGGCTGTACTGTATTAATGGAATTTTGCAATATTTTTACGCTTAACAGAAGAACAATAATCCAGTGTCTGAGTCAACTGGTATTTATTCATTGGATGGATTGCAGAAAGGTATAGCCTTAGAACTGGGTTATGCACTGCATGACTTGAAACATTGTGTATTACATTTTATTGCTCAGCAGGTGTATTTAGGAGTGACTGAACATCCTTTCGCCAACATTGAGTCTGATTTTAAAAAAATGAAATTAATTGTTAGGGTAGAACAAATAATTTAATAAATTGAAAATTTCTATATTAATGTTTTTAAGGACGGTGCCTCCTATTGTTTCTGCGCATACTTTCTGCCCATCTCAAGATATTCGGGTTTCTTAAGGAATTTGCCCCCTAATACAACAATATTTTTGTGCGGCTTACAACTATGTGGAAAAAGCAGATCTTAGCAAGGTTTATCAGAAAAAAAAAAGAAAATTGGGGGTAACCCTGCATTTTTCAGAGATAATTGAGTTTCAATTTGGAAAGAAATTGCCATACGTTCTTTGTATTTTAACGCTTTTTTTAGAATTATGGTTGCTTGGTTATCTCTGAAAAATGCATGGTTACCCACATTTTTCTTTTTAGATTCCAGTAACCCTTGGTAATATCTCCTTTTTCCCCGTAGTCATAACCTTTACAAAAATACATCCATATTAGGAGGCACCATCCTTAAGTTAATTATTGAAGACAGATGTATAAATTAAAGATGTATAAAACGCATTGTACTCATGATTACCATTCCCAGAAAACCGCCCAGGTTAGGACAGGTGGCAAAATATGGAAGTCAGCATTACTGCTTCATAAACAGATCAGTTGTTTAACATCAATTTTCTGGTTTAAGAAATACCAGTATATGAAGCGTTAAAATCTGCTATCAAAGCAAGCAGCTCAGTAACAGCATATCCTGGCATAGTTAGAACCTAGCCTGTTTCTGGCCATAAAACCATCCTTACAGCATGACAAAGCAAGACCCCAGATTCGTCTCGCTTTACAACTTAAATTAGACAGTTGTCTTGCTGTTACCAGCATCTGATCGAAAATACACAGTCAGAGTCCAATGTGGTAGAGTGAGACTGATTTTACCTCCTTTGCCCAAGTCAACGTGACATTTTCTCTCTGGCATCCTTGCAATGATTGGCCAGAACTCAGCATGATAGAGAAAGACTGATTTTGTTTTCTTTGCCCAACACAAAATGGCATTTGTCTGGTTGTGGTATGGGCAATTTTGTCATGCAAGTGGCTTAAAGCTACAAGTGACAAAAATGATAAAGTCCATTCTTCAATTCTGGCCAAGACAGAGACAATAAAGTAAAGGTAATAAAGAAAGCTTTGTTTTATAGGATTTGCGTTTTTTTTCTTTTCTGTCACTGTTGGTCCATTGCAAATCACATTATTGTGACAAAATGTTGGCCACAATTTGACACAAAATCGTAAACATTCTGTTTGAAAATGTAGCAAAATTGGCAATAAATATCACTCCAATTCTCATTCATTTTTGTCAGCAGAATCTCTGTGTCGTTATGTTCATTTCTTATCAGTTAATGTGGGTTTTTAATTGTCTGAAAATGGCCAGATTCTCCCCCAGTCAGGCCATCCAAATGTGATGGCAGTACAGATGTCTCACTCTATTCTTGTTCAAATCTCACTGCATGTCTTGATCCTGTCAACAGAATTATTGTGAGGTGCATCTTGTCACGTTTTGTTTGATGCTCACTAGTAGGCACGATTTTTAGGGCCTGAATATGGCCGGATTCTCACCCAGTCAGGCCATCCAAATGTCACAGCAGTTCAAATGTCTTGCTCTATTCTCTGTTCAGTTCTCACCCACTTGTCTTGCTTCTGTCACATGAGTTATCGCACTGTCTTCTCACTTGATTCTCTTTAATTGCCTAATACTCATTGATAGCAGTCTATTACCTCAAGTCTCTTTCTTGTCCTCTCCATCACTTTTTTGGCCTATAATGCAAATTGTATTAATTTTGTTGATTTTTGAGCTATTTTGTCTACAAAATAGCCTCATAGTCGGCATGCAGCCTCAAGTTTGTGGGAAGGTTGGTTCTTTGGTTGGTTGGTTTTTGGGTGGACCATGGTCGGCATTCCCGATGAATGTCGAATTTCACCGAAAGGCTAGTTGTCGGGGCCGGAACAAAAATGCAGAGGAGAACGCACGGAAAATTCCGCTACTAAAGCGACACGACGAAAGTGTCCGGATTTCAATTGTTTGACATTGGATATTTATATATCAAAGAGAAATGGCTGGTTTCCTTGTGGTAGACTTCCTTAGAAAACGAATCGTCAGCACAAACCTGGTTTATACGTGAGTGGAAGCGAGTTCTAGTAAATAATTCGTGGGTTATCTGATATTTATGATGTTCGGTCTAGGAAATATTTGTCAGCTTCGTTTGTTTTGGTAGATAAGAATTGGAACAAATCCTTTGTACGCATGCGCATAACTTACGTTTGGAGTTATATGGTTCAACTTAAGAGTGTGAGAAATAACGTGACTTCTGTGCAGGGATGTCTCATAGTAAATGATGGTAAATAGATGGCAAGTAGTTTGAAGGTATAAAAAGGGCAGAATCGTGAATTTCGAACTAAAACGAATTATTGTTCGCACCATTTGGTAGGTTTTAAAATTAATGCCCATGCCACTCGATCACTAGGTCCGTCAAATGCACAAGGTCGGCAAGGAAAAAGATTGTATGGGTGGCATAAACGTTGCTCTTACGTGCGACTAGCTAAGCGCAAAGTTAGAGGCGACTTTCCAGAGAAATGGGTTTCTGGTTAGGCTGCGTGGCGGTAGCGGGATTGGTTTGCACAAAGTTTGAGCGGAAAGATCAGCACGACAATCAAATCAAATCAAAACAATTATCACCGCCAATACGAAGACAAAAACGCAATAGCTCCACGCAAGATTCGTTTCACAGTTTTACAGACAAAAAAAATCGGTTATCATTTTCTAGATAAAAAAAAAACGCATAAAGTTACTCATTACCCGCTTCCTCTTAAGTTTCTCCCTTTGTTCCACAACTCTAGCTGCCACGAAAGCCAATAAAAAGCGCCGAAAACGAACTTTTGACAGTCTCGTGAAAGTCTCGTGACTCGCCATTGAACTTTGTCTCATCACTTGTTTGTACGTGACAAAACACCACTTGTTTACACTAAACAGTAACCTGATCTCACGCTCAATCAACGTAACACGTTCTTTACACATGAAACGACCCACACCAAACATTATCACATGACTGCCCGGCCGTGCGATAAAATCCCCCCCCACCCCCACCCCCGGAGCTATTAAAGCAAAATTTGGCCTTGACTTGATCACGTGTACTCCATGTGATAAAATTCACGTTGTTTACCACACAGGCGAACCACTCCATTATTCTCGAATTCGCTCATTTAAAATTCCAACGATTACCACCTCTCTACATAAAAAAAACATCCCTTAATTTTATTTTCACCCAATTTTGCATCTTACTTTCACATCAAAACGCTCATGAAAACAAAATTTATTCGCTGAACACAACCACTGATTTTTGCGTGGCTTCAGCGAAGCTGAGACCACTACCGTGTGGCACCAATATTTTTGCGGGAGTTTAATTTTGCGAATGGCGATTTTTTTGTGTGTTTTGCGGGACTAATTTTTGCGATTGGGGAAACTGTTTATTCTTCCTTGGAATTAATTTTTGCGATTTTCTGGAAGCCGCCTTCTATTAGAAATTATAACATTCTCGTTTTTTGAGTATAAACAATCGAATGCAGGTGAACAACATGCAGATATATAACACGTTAAATCAGTTAATCAATGGAGTACCTTCCGACGATCCTTTTCTTTAAAGCTTTTAACAGCTTAATACCTGTAATGTACCGACTGCAATTTCATCGTTTTATTTCTGAATATTTTGCTTCTAATTTCGTTTTATTTTTGAACGAAAGAGACGGCTTAAATAAATGGGCACCAACACAATATTACATCACATGTAAAAGGCGATGTTTGTATACAAATTTCGACAGTGGAGTAAATTTTTGCAGGAATTATTTTTTCGCGGGAACTTTTGCAGCGGATCGTGAAAAAACCACGAAAATCCCCAAAATTTGAATTTGAAAAATTAGTGCCACATGGTATGTCAGCACGTGCGACGTTTCTGGCTTTTTTGACAGTTTGCTGCGTGGCTAGTCACGCAAGAGTTGCACAAGTCACACAATGGCATGATCTTTTCTAACAAGGCACGCTTATTACTCGTGTGTTCCAAATTATAATAAAGTTTCGATATAACGCGCGCTCTGATTGGTTGAAACAGCGTGCCTTATCAGAGTACAGATGCACGGAGTAGCCCGTGACGCCATTCTGCGCGCGCTGGCAAGCTGAAATCCTTTCTTGCGCGCGCTTGCAAGCTGTGAAAAAAAACTTGATTTCTTGCAATTAAAAGCCAGTTTCTTTACAAATGTGAGCAAAGCTTTATTATAAAACAAATAAAAAAGCCAAAACCGTGCTTTGTTCTGTGATAAAGCACTCAAGGAAGTGACGAGAGCACTCAAGAAGTAGGGAGAAGCACTCGCCTGCGGCTCGTGTTCACCCTACACTTCTTTCGTGCTCTCGTCACTTCCTTGCGTGCTTTATCACAGAACAAAGCACGGTTTTGGCTTTTTTATTTGTTAAATGTAAGTCCGTGTGAAATAATGTGGAAAATAAAACAGAGCTTATATATATATTTGTCTGGATGCGGGAGTTGCCACGTTCGTCAAGCATGATGTCACGCAAGAAGAAGACGTACGCGATTTTCAAGATCGGCTATTCTCTTCTGGTTCAAACATTACTAAATTAATTTTTGTGACAAGTTACGCTTCCTACTAGATCTAAAATATTTGTCCATGGAAAAATAATCTTTATAATTGAAAACCACAAAATTAAATTTCAATCCATTGAGCTTCCGAGAAACATCTGAGAATGAGCTTCAGAAAGGACTGTTTTGAATTATTTTGTTTGTCCCATATTCACACTGTTGTCAGATATTTTACAGATTTTATCTCACTTTCTTCTTGTTTTGTCGTAAGTTGAAGCCACACTTGTACGCATTAGCGTACCATCTATTCATCAATGACGTATACGAATTCGAAACCACTAACATAAACTCAAACATTGATCTTTGATCACCCTCATTCTGTAAAAGCCCTGGGGACGAGGTTGCACAATGTCGGACACAGCTCCACTTATAAGGTAAACTCTGTCTAAAAACCAATACTTTTCGAATGCTCAACGCTACTCAAATAAACAACATCCCAATAGTGTACCTTGGTACACGCACGTTCATTCAACAACCATTTCTGTACCTCTTCTTGACAGCTACAAAATAGCTCACGCACGCTATGCGTGCCTATGTTGTAATGTTGTCAAAAGTCAAAAGTTTTACATCTGTAGCCGTTACGTTACGGGCATTTAAGATTTAAGATGGCAGTCAAAGCATGAATGTTGATATTTAGAAAAATTAGTAAGTACACATTTACAGGTAACACCTATACTTTTACTCATTCCTATTTTGTTGTTACAATTTAGAGGCATTGTACAAAGGCATGCAGATAAAGGAGATGACTCCAGAAGACTGTCCAGTGAAGGTAAATATGGCCCTGTCCCCATATGATCAGATTGAAAACAAAAAAAGCTTATTAGCCTACTACAGTATGTCCTAGTTTAGTGCAATCTGCATCTGGTGGTAGCAGTATCAAGATCAGATGGCACTCTTAATTAATATCATTATATTGAGGACTCATGTATATTATCTAGTAACCAGACAAACTTGAGATCACAGGTGGAAATGTTAGAGAAAAGTGGTTATTTAATTTGATTTTTTCATACATAATTGCTTTGTAAGACTTGGGTGACTTCAGTAATAACTGAAAATAACTGAAAATAACTGCGAGGATCTTTTTTACATTTAAAATTCAAAACATTTATCTAATTTGTGAGTGCATGGCTAACTTCATTTTTAATGATTAGTAGAAGTAAATCTGGACTTTCAGTAACTATTTGGTTATCTTAACTAGGGTGGTGTCTTATTTAATGTGGAATATGAAGAAACCATTCCTGAAGAACTTGATACAGCTATGGTTTTAATTGGTTCCACCTGGGTTGAAGCCGAAAAGTCAAAGGACAAACATAGTTTCTTCGGAAAAATTCCACCCGCACGTATGTAGAAACTATTTTATCATGTTATCACTGTGATTCTGTTTGTTTCAAGGGGGGTGACTCTTAAATACCACATTGTTGCTGTTGAAGGTTTCTAGCCATCATATCGTGGAAACCCTAAGGAAAAGGGAAAGGTTTTCAAGATTTTCGAGTCATAGTCTTATTCAATCTTTTACATAGTCTTTTATTAGTGTAGTTTATTGGAAGGAGAATTGTAATCATCATTTTTAAAACATTGAATGTTATCTTATACTTAATAAAATTTTTATCTATTAGGTGTCCCCGATTAGTAGGCTAGATTCTAGCCTGCTAGAAGACAAGACACTTTAATAAAGTTGTTCATTCATTCATATATATAAACCTTATTTGACATGTCTCGTGACCTGCAGAACAGAAAAAAGCCTAAACCACAGATGGCGTACAGTATTGGATGTAAAAAACAAAAGTAGTAATGTGGGCTCACTAGGGCAAGTGAGCCTCGTTTTGATGTAAGGATGACGTCATAACCGGAACCGGAAGTCACGTGTTTTTAAGAGGGGAAACCGCTGACCAGTGGGAAAAAAGGGATCGCGGGCTCATGCAACCGGAAGTCACGTGATTTGGAAAGGGAAACCGCTGACGAGTAGGAAAAAGGGATCGTGGGCTCAAGGGGAAGTAAAACCACTGAGAAAACGCGGGCTCAAAGTCCAAAGTCCAATTTGGGGAACGGGGGTAACCCAGATTTGGCACATCAAGCAAAATGGGAAAGAAAAAATATTTTAATGTGACTTTGATGAGTGTTCCTTGGAGTTCCTTTTAATAATAAATATCACAACAACAACTAAGTGTCATGCAACATCTTTTATTGATCCTTGGTATTGACAACAAGTAGGAAAAAAAATTCAAACATTTACGAGAAGCTGATACAGGTTTTCATGCGTCCAATGGCTAGGCTTTTGGTGTGACCCAGAAAGTAGAGGGTTTTGCGGTGAGACTGATAGGGATCTCGGAGTTCTCCCCAGAATCCTTGGAGGGCATGGCCTTCCTCATAGCAAATGCCATACCAGATAGGATTGTTTTTCCAATCGTCCTTGACATGCTGCACAAACTCCGGGTCTTCTTTCCAGTCTTCATGGAGAACTTCCTGGACGACAAGAGGAACGTGGCAGGTAGAGCATAGGCGGGGTTGACCATTCTGTTGCTTGGCACAGGCGACATGACAAGGAATACCACAGCACCTCAACGTGGTATAATTGTCGAGAGGTATCAAACAAATCACACAGGGGTTGGTTCGAGCCATCAGGCGAAAGGATCGGTGAAAGGATCAAACAGTGGATTGGTCAAGAGTTGAAACTCGACGGTGGTGATGATCCCTTCTTTTCGGAGTCGGCACAGTTCTTGAAAAGTGATCTTGTAACGTAAAGGTTGAACCAGGTGATTGATTTGTTTTCGGATCTCTCCCAAACGTTCAATGATTTGCAGGGCTTGAGGGCTGACCTTGCTAGGACTGATCTTGTCAGGAGTGTCGGGTTTATCGCCCATTCACCACCGGTAGAAGTTTTTCAAAGTTAATAAAGCCAATTCGTTCCGACTGAGTTGTTTTTGACTATGAAGTCGGAGCAGTTCAAAATAAGAAGCTTTGAAGCGGATCTGTTCCAAGTCTTTTTCGAGTCGAGACAACAAGGCTCGTAGACGATCAATCACTTGTTGGGCTTCTGGACTGAGGACTGGATCATCCATTGAGTGTGAAAGATGGAATGGGACAGGGGGTTTTTTATAGAGAAACCAAAGGGTCACGTGGTAGGGAAGGAGCCAATGAGAGAAAAGACCCATCATGCTTTGAGAGGGGAAGAGGTGGGGGGACCCCCCTCCCCCCTCCTTAGATAGACCATGGTGCATTGCGCGAATCAGGGTATATAAGTCAAGGGAGGCGACAGGACGTCACTCTTAGCTTTGAGCCGGTCCTAAGTGACTTATGTTTGTTGAGCCAAGAAATGTCTGAAACAAGAAAGCCCTTGGGCTGTCTAGCCAGCGAAATGAACGTGGGAGGTGAAGAGGTGTTGCGGAGGAGAGTGGGGTCAGAGAGGACGGGAGTGGACCGGCAGACAAGGCGTATGCGGGAGAGACGACAGGAAACCTGGCGCCCCCTGACCAGACAGCGCGTGGTCGCGTTTTTCGAACTTTTTTTGCAGTGTCTGGTCTGGACAGAAAATGGCGAGCGGGAGGGCCGGCCACATCCGGAGATCACAGAAGCCCTACTGAGAGCCCTGGTCAACAAAATAATCCCATGGGTCGACCAGCACCGTATTCGGTCGCGATTTGAATGTCGGTGGCCGATGACATTGGAACATTTTAAAGAGGTCGATAACGACCTGGAGTTGCATTTACCAAGAGTGCATGGGGGCCACGCATGGCAACGGATTCGCGGGTATTTCGGGGAGATGGAGCGGGAGCGAGAGGAGCGGCGGGGGGAGGAGCAAGAGAGGAGGCAGCGGATACGGGAGCAAGTGCGACGTGTTTTGTTTCGTTGAACATTTTTTATTGTGAGTCAAGGCTACTGTGAGTCAAGAGACATTTATTTATGATGAACGTGCAAAACCAGTGATGTCATTTTTTAAAATTTTTTAATTAAAAAAGAGTTGATGTTTTCTACAAAGGGTGGTTGGTCTTCTTTTGCCACGCGGGTGGGGCGTTCCTATGTACAAATTGAAAAAAGCTATCTACAATTTGAAAAAATAAAAAGTAAAAAAATTAAAAAAAGAAAGCTATGTACAATTCCAAAAATAAAAACTAAGAAATTACAAATGAAAGTCTTCCAGTTCCGTACGTAATTGATCAATGTTCTCGGGTAGACAGAAGGTGCGGTTGAATAAGGCTTGAATTTCGGCTCGGGTTTTCTCGTCCACATCCCGGGATCCCACAATAGCACTGCTTTGATGAAGGGTGGGCTTTTTAGGTCCCCAAGGGACAAATTGACTGCCAGTGACCAGGGTGGCGGCATTCTCATTGACTTGGTAGTAATGGTCCGAGCGGTACCATGATTGACTGGGTATGTCAAACAGGTAGACGGGTTTGCCTTGATCCATAGCCAATTGCACAGTCCAACCAGTGCCTCCTTTCACGCGTTTATGATCCGGTTCCAAGATGCCAAAGGCATAGATGGTATGGGCTTTTTTGGCCAATTGATAATTGCGTTGCAGCAATTGCAGGGTGTAAAAATGACTGGGCATTTGTTTGCCTAGTTTCTCCGCTGCCTGGTGAAGATGGGGGTTGGCCAGCATCAGAACTTCCACGGTAGAAGGGGTGATGAAAGTGGATCGAGGATGGTTCGGGGGGACCAGGACTTCTAGTTGCATCCCAAAGTGTTTGGCCTGTTGTTCCACGAGGGCATCCGTACCTTTGGCTCCCCCTGTGTAGACCACATGGCCATGACCCACTTGCAGTTCCAAGGCACCGAGATCTTGTTCTCCGATCATGATGTCTGGGGGCATGGCTTTTGAGAATGAAGATCTAGAGACCAAGGGAGCTCCTTAAATAGGGACAACGGACCAATAGGAAGACAAGAGGACCTTATTTGGATTGAACAAGCTGACCAATGGGAAGATAACAAGTCCTTATATGGGTAGGATAAGCTGACCAATGACAGTCAAGGGTCTAAGGTATAAAAAGGCATGGTCGGTAGGGGTGACATCAACCTTTGAGTACGATGTCCACCGATCGGAAGAGAAAATCAACCCATCCCCCAGAGGGGAAGAAGAAGAAGAAGAGCATTCAACATATGACGCCCGTGGACTGTGATCCTGTGGTCTGCGAGGTCGTGGAAGACACCCGAGCTGCTGTGGAAGATATGATGAAAGAATTGAATGACATGGTGGAGCAATCACCCCCATCACCTCAATTCACCTTGACGACCGTGTATGATCCTCCCAGTTCAGTGGACACTATGGTATGCCCTTACCATGAGGTGCGTTTGGAGGCCCGAGAATCTCAAAAGGGATGGAAGTATGTGAAATGTCCCATGCAACCGTGTTTGCTGTTTTGTGGTCAAGATAAAGTTCTGGAGTATATGAAAGCCGTGTATAGTCAACCTCATGTAGAAGTGTTGGACATGTGGGGTGGTTTACAATGCTTTTGCCGTGAACCCGCTACGCTTCAACAGAGTCATTCGACTCAGAACCCCGATCGGTTGTTTCTGACTTGTTCCAAGAAAACGTGTGGCTTCTTCCGGTGGGCCGATCAACCCTTGGGCCCCAAGTACTGGACGTGGTTTCATGACAACCCTCCCAAAAAAGCCGACCAACAAGCTGAAGCACCCACCCGTGATGCTCAAGGATATCCCAAGAGGGGCTATGACATCCCTGGCCCTCCAGTCCGAAGGAAAGAGGACGTGGAACGAGAACGACCCCTGACAGACTATGAGAAACAATTGTTACGAGAGATTCAAGAGCTCAAGAACCGTCAAGAAATGATGGTAGCCCCAGCTCCACCACCCCCCAAGTACAGTGACAGTGTGGAGAACTGGCAGAAAGGTCTAGAGACCGTCAGTTACGGCCGTCTAGGTCTCTTTTAAATGAGAGAACGAATAAAATTTTTTATCAATGTCACCATGGAGTCTGTATGTGATGCGTGGGAGTCTGTCTTGTCCCTGGGGCAATGGCAATGTCATCAAACCCTTTGTCAAGTCTTATATGATCATCAACCCGGCACCCAAATCCCCATACCCCCTTGTCCCGAGGACACGCATCCTCTGCACCTCTTTGAAGAAACCCATGTGGACCACAACCTGTATCGATGGGTGGTGTTTGTCTTATGGTTAAAAGCTCACCCAGAGGCATGGCGATGGTATCGAATCATTCAAAAGGCGCACCCCCACACGGTCCCCACCATATCGACCTTATGGGATGAATGCCAAAAAGTATGGCCCCTCGAAAGAGAACCCAACGCTGGAGTTCGTCGTCCTCATGGTTGAAGAAGAAAACCAAGGTTTCGTCAACGAAGAAGAAGGCCAATGTCTCGCAACAATGGTTGAAGCGTTACCATGATCCTGGTGCCCCGGGGAGTTTAGGTGGGGTGCAACGATTTGCTAAAGCCCAGGGTCTCCCTTTGAAAAAAGCCCAACAGGTGTTGGAACAGGATGTGGGTTACACCTTGCATAAACCACGACGTCGTCGTTTTGCTACCTTACCCGTGATCGTAGGGGGGTTGGATGATCAATGGGCGGCGGATTTAGTGGAAGTACAACGTTTGGCCAAACATAATCGGGGTATACGCTACTTGTTGACGGTCGTGGATGTCTTGTCGAAGTAAGCGTGGGTCGAACCGTTGAAAACCAAAACCGGGGTGGCCCTCGTGAAAGCCTTTGAGAAGATTGTGAGACAAGGAGGACGTCACCCGAATCGATTGCAAACGGATCGAGGGAAAGAATTTTATAATCGGACCTTTCAACGATGGGTGGACGAGCAAGACATTCAACATTTTTCGACCGAAGGGGATGCGAAAGCCAGTGTGGTGGAACGATTTAACCGCACCTTGAAAGAACGGTTGTACCGTTATTTGACCGCGGCCAACACGTTGAAATTTGACGATGTCTTACCCGAGTTGGTGCAGGGGTATAATGCCACCCGTCATCGAAGTATTGGTATGCCCCCCGAAAACGTGACGTGGGACAACGAAGAAGCCGTGTGGAAACGATTGTATGCCAAACGATTGAAAGGCTACAAAAAACCCCAATTGAAGGTGGGGGATCATGTCCGTCTCAATACGATTCATCGTACCTTTGAAAAAGGGTATTTACCCGGTTGGACCGAAGAAGTGTTTGTGGTGCATCGTGTGATCCCTGGCCCTGTCCCCACGTATAAGATTCGCGAATGGGATGAGACCCCCGTCCAAGGTACGTTTTATGAAGAGGATTGACAAAAAGTCCATGTGTCCGAGGTGTTTCGGATCGAGAAGGTACTTAAGCGACAAAAAGGTCGTTGGTTGGTCAAGTGGAAAGGGTGGCCCGACAAGTACAATAGTTGGATTGCTCGTGGAGACGTGACATCCCTTCGACCCCGCAAACGACGACGACGCCGCTAAAAAACAATGACATTGGTGCCCAATTCTTCGTTTTACGTGACGTTGATGAGTCATGCGAGTACCAAAGAGTTTCCTGGGAACAAGAGTCATCATTTCAGAAACCGATTGCCTAAACCCATCCGATTTGTGGGACGAGGATGGATGGTGGGTATGGTGAGTTTATCCTTACCCACCATTCCCGTGGTAGCGGAAGAAGGAGGCGTGGGTGATTCCCATCCTCTGTTGTACGTACGATGGCACGAACGGGTGTATACCAAAGACGATCAAGGCAACGATCGATGGTATCATGAACGTCGCGAACTCACTGTGTACGGACGAGATATGAGAAAGGAGATGGCCTCGTTGACGGGATCGCACTTTTTTCATCAATTGGTGTACCGTTACGAGCAAAGCCGTGCCAAACAAACCGAACCCCTCAACAAATGGGCCGAGGACAATGGCGTCAAATTGTACCCGACGTTTGAATGGACCTCCGAAGGGGATTTGGTGTTGAATACCACCAATGTGGATTACACACGACAAGTGGCACGCGTGTTATGGGGCCGAACCTTGGCGCTGAGAATGGGATGGATTGAACAAGTGTCCCCCGGCCAGTATCGATTGGGTCCGAATCTCTTGCAAGAATTTCATACGGACTCCATTCCCACCCCGTCCGATGTCCTGGATGGCAGCAACAAGCCCGCCTTTTGGAAAGTGGATGGGGATTATCTGAACTTGAGTATGACGTGTAATTGGCGGTTTGTGAATGTGAACAAGACCTTTCGTCCCTCGTTGGAATTTCCCTCCACGCGTCCTTTGCACGTGTATTGTGATGTAGGGACCAGCAGTATGGTAGGGGGTCGCATCACCGATCTCTTACGAGAAATCAAGTACCAGCCACAAAACACCACCCACTTTGAACCTCGACATATTCAATATGTCCCAGTACGCAATGAAGTGGTAGAAATTGTCGAAACCCAGATGGCCGAAACCAATGGGGATCTGGTGAAATTTGGTGAAGGGCGTACCCTCCTGACCCTCCACTTTAAAAGGGAAGTGGTGGTGTGAAGAAGAAGACAACATGTCGTTCTACGTGACGTTACCCAGTCATGCCAACCGACGTGAATTTCCCAACAACCAACCTAATTCCTTCAAGATTCGTTTACCTCAACCGTTACAGCTCACAGGGGGTGGATGGCAAGTGGGGTTGAGTGCCATTTCCTTACCGGATGCTCGCGTCAATTTGTACGAGTTGGTGCAGAAAGATGGGTACATGATGTCGTCGATCTGGCGGCAAACCTATCCCAAACCGAGTGGAAAAGACGGGGAAATGATCACTCGCATGGGATACGCTCAAACGCTCATCAATGACGTGAAAGATTTGGATTGGGTGGTGGATGGGGTGAGTTTCATGAAAGCCACCATTGTTCACTTGGAACAACGACGCATGGAAACGGCGATTCAAGGTGGTCGGTTTACCAACGATCAAGGCAAACACACCTACGCCAAGTTCAAGTGGGAAGGCGAGGATCTGCTCATCGACAACACCAATGTCTGTCATTGCGGCACCGACACGCCAGGCATTGACATCAATACCAAATTAGCTGTCAAGATGGGATGGTTACGTAAAATTAGCAGTGGATGGATCTTGGGGCCGAATTTACAGCAAGACTTCATGGGGGATCAAATACCCGACATGACCAAGAACAGCGATTGGAACGATTTGAAGGACGATCAGCACAACCCGGTCTTTTGGACCGTTCGGTCTGGGTTACTGGATTATTTACAATTGAGTATGAGTTGTGGGTGGCGTTTCACCAACTTGAATGTGGCATTTCGTGCCGTGGTGGGGGAACCCACACGATCGTTGCACGTGTACTCCGACGTGGCAGGCAGCACGGTGGTGGGCAATCGCGTGACTGATTTGTTACGTGAAATCCAGTACAAGCGAGAAGCACGTGGCACCCTGTATTTTGAGCCGTTGCACATTCATTACATGTCTCTTCGTAACGAGGTGGTGGAAATGATTCACGTTCAAGTGGCTGAAACGATTGGTGCCGGAGGAGATTTGGTCAAGTTTGGTGAAGGTCATACCATTGTCACGTTACACTTCAAAAAGACATAAAAAAGAGAGACGAGAAGGGAACCCAAATCAATCATGCCTCCGAAACGACGACGACGACGACGACGACGACGCCGACCACAGCGTCCACAAGCGGGGGAAGGGGTCAACGCGGTGATTGCCGGGATTCCTAAGGCCGCTTGGTCCATCACCAAAGGGGTAGAAAAGTTAGCCAAAAAGAATTACCTAAGATCAACGAAGAAACGTATGGAAGAAATGCGAAGTGGGAAACGCAAACGGTGGGCGGGGGAATCGTTTACGTGCAACGTCATGTGAGTATAAAAAGAAAACAAGAGTTGTGAAAACAAACAAAGATGCCCAAGACAAGAGTGCGTCGAAGAAGGCAACGAGGGGGTCTCTTGCCCCTGGCGGCCCTCATTCCAGCCTTGATTGCTGGGGGAAAAGCTGTGGCGTTGGGTGCCGCAAGTGGTGCCGCGAGTTACGGGGCTAAAAAAGGGTTGGAAGCCGCTTTTCGGAAAAAGCGACGACGACGATGATGACGGTATAAAAAGGGGGTCACGTGAAGCACAGACAAAACGTTTATCCCTGGTGAAGAAGAAGGCACCATGCGTGGGGGAAGTTTGACACGATTTCGAACCGACGAGTGGTATGATCAACAAGGCAAAGGAGTGATGACGGATCTGGTGCGTGGGGGGTTGCAAGGTCTTATAAGGACGCGAAATCCTTTAAAATTGCCTAGTAATATCAAGAGAGGCTTGGAAACGGGTTTGACACGAGGTATCAAACGCAAAGCCGAAGACGTCCTTAAAAAAGAAATCACCAAACAAGCCAAGAAAGCGTTGAGTCATAAGAACGTGAAAGACGCCGTGCGTGTAGCCACTGCCTTATTTCCCAAACAAACCAAACGTGCACGTGATATTTTGGGAGTGTGAACATGGAACCCGTGCATTCACGACCTCGACGAATTCGTAGTAATCGAGGGTTGTCTCAATGGGGTGGACTGTATCCGTTTTGGAAACTCATGCCACGACGACGACAACGTGGTGGATGGTTGAGTCCCGAGGTCATGAGAGTCCCCGGGTTTGATTTGAGACAACGTTTAGGACGACGACGACGCTATAAAAACCCCTCACGACGACGACGGGGTACCACTCGACGACGTTAAACATGCCTGACGTGAGTACACAAACCGCCCCAGCGCATCCGCGTTCCGAAGGGACCGTCAACCCAGCGTTACGGATTTTCAAGGTGCCACCGACCGACATTAGCATCAATGCCTATCGCATGGTCACCATTCAACCCACCACCACGGGTATCAATCCTATGGAATTCATCATTCCAGGGTTGGACGATTTTGTGGATTTGGGACGCAGTTACTTTACCATGGAATTGAGTTTGAAAAAGGAGGATGCCGGGAACTTGGTGGCCAATCAGAAATTGTGGCCCGTCAATAATTTGGCCCATTCCATCATCAAACAAATTGACTTGCAGTTGAATGGCACGTTGATCAGTCCACAATCCGACACGTATCATTACAAAGCTTACCTGGAAACCTTGCTGAATTATGACCGAGAAGATGGCAAGACCGTGTTAGGACCCCAAGGATGGTACAATCAAGTGGATTCCCCACCCGAATGGACCAACAACAATACCAACAGTGCCACACCGCATCAACATTGGCGTGATCTCAGTGCCAATCACAAAGGGGCGTTGGCTGCCATGGTAGCTGAAGTGGCCAAGTATGCTGGAGGTGTCACCCACAGTCTAGTGTTTACCCCGCACTTGGAAGTCTTTCACACTGGCAAACTGTTGGTGCCTGGTATCGAAATCAAGATGAAATTTCATTTCAATGGCCCCAACTTGTTTTTGAATGGAGTGGCTCTAGCTGGCCGATTGATGGAAGGGGATGTGAAACTACGGTTTCATCTCTGTCAACTGCGTTTGAATGACGCCATCTACCAGAGTATATCTGAAAAAAGGCACAATGAAGGCCAAGTGGCGGCTTACCCGACCGTCCGCAGTGAAATCCGGACCTTCAGCATGCAAGGCAACCTGGTCCGCTTTGATATCCCCAACCTGTTTCAAAACAGAATACCTGACCGATTGATTGTGGGATTACTGGACAGCCGTGCCTTCAATGGAGATGTGACCCGAGATCCGTTCTGTTTCCAGAAATTTGGGCTGACCTCCATTAAACAGATTGTCAAAGGAGAAGAATACCCTTATGAAACCCTCCAGTTAGTGCATGACAATGGCACCCGAGATAATCTAGGTTACTTCCGTTTTCTGCAAGCCAGTGGTGCTTGGTGTAAAAAGAAAGGCAATATGGTAGAACTGCTGGATTGGGGCCAAGCTAAAAATTGTACCTTGTACATGTTTGACAATGTGGCCAATGGATGTGCTGACAGTCAAAACCTCAACCCCAAGCAAACGGGAGATTTACAACTGGTCTTGGAATTTGGAGCTGCCCCCGGTGTCAATATAACCGTACTCGTGTATGGAGAATTTGAGAATTTGCTGGAGATTGACAGGAACGGAGCCGTGTTGTATAACATTTACCAGCACTGAAGAAATGGAACATGTGGCCTTGAATAATGTGCAATTGGATTATTTAGCCCGAGACGACCCCCAATTGAACCCTGTCTTTTACGGGACGGTGGCCTGTGATCGTTTACCCAAGACTCCTGTCAAGACTACCCCTCAAGGGTACATTGTGAATACGGACCCACACGATCAACCGGGACAACATTGGTTAGCGGTGTGGACCAATGGAAAGGTGTGTGAAGTCCTGGACAGTTATGCTTTGCCATTGGATACGTACGTGCAAGCGACCCCGTTACGAGATTGGATTGTCCAACATTGGAAGTATGTGGTGACCAATGGCAAGTCCCTCCAAGCCATTACAAGCAAGAGTTGTGGTGATTACGCCTTGTTGTATTTGAAAGCCAAAGCCCGTGGACGGACCTTGCAAGCGTTTTTAAATGAGTTTTCGGATCATGATTATGTTAGTAATGACCATCAAGCCGGTCAACGCCTTCAACAATTGATTGTAGGTCAAGAAGCCAGATGGTATCAACTGTGTTGTCATCCGTATCATCAATGTAATCATTAAATAAAAAAGTTCGTTGGAAAAAAGTGGTGTCGGAGTCGTAGCTCAGTCGGTAGAGCCTTTGGATCCCCCCCTCGAATACATGAGGAGGGTCGTGCGTGGGTTCGAGTCCCACCGATTCCAATAAAAAGGTGCCTTTTTTTTTCTAAGGGTAGTTCGTCATCATGCAAACGGGGAAACCGTTTCGTTTTCATACGCCTTCCTCTATCTTGGTGGTGGGTCCTTCGGGATGTGGTAAAACCGCGTTTACGGAAAAACTCTTGGTAGACAACCCGGAGTTGTTTGACACCCCACCGACTCAACTACATTATTGTTATGGGGCCTGGCAAGATCGATTTCAAGGCATGCAAGATCAAGGGGTGGTGTTTCACGAAGGGATTCCCGATCATGAGGCCTTAGTGCAATGGTTTCCTGAAGGACAGGGGGTCCTGGTCTTGGATGATTTAATGGACGAAGGGAGTCACGATAAACGCGTGTTGGATTTATTCACCAAACATTCACATCATCAAGGGGTGACGGTATTGTACTTGTGCCAAGACATGTTTCCCGTGGGTCGCTATGCGAAAAGTATATCCCGCAATGCCCATTACATCGTGGCGTTCAAGAACCCCCGAGATCAATTAGGGGTACGCAATGTCATGCTGCAATCGTTTCCGACCACTTGGAAAGACACGTTGGAGACGTTTCATCAAGCCACCACACGACCGTATGGGTATTTGGTCTTGGATTTACATCCCGCCTCCTCCGATCAACAACGTGTGTTGAGTCACTTGTTAAAAGACGAAGGATGGACTCGCACCTATCAAAAACGACTATAAAGGCACCCCATTTCAACAGGTAAAAAGAGAAAGCAACCATGGCCGATGATGATGACCGTCAACCTCCGCAATCGTACGATACCGTGGCCCCTGCGGGGGTGGGGGCGGCCAGCGGCAATCAAATGTCCCCAGGGACCCTGCAACAACTGTATTTCACGGGAGACGAAGGCCTTGTGGACGTCGCCCTGGAGGAAATGCACCCCGAGGTGCTCAGTGAGTTTTTGAGAAGTCTCCCCTCCCCCAGGACAGTCGCCACCTGGCCCGATCTGGATGGTGCGCCCCCTGCACAGGCTTCTTCCCCTGCTGGGGTAGGAAGCCCAGGAAGTCAATCATTCCGTAGTATACAGACCACCCCACCGTCTTCCGTGGACAGTCCACCTACTTGGGGAAGCGCACGCGTGTCACCCGATCCACGAAGAAGAACTGTAGCGGGTGCTCGAACAGCAGCGGGTGCAGGGGGTAATGGAAATGGACGTGGGGGACGTCGTGGTCCTAGGACTAGAGGTGGCGGACGTGGTGGTGCTGGTGGTGCTGGTGGTGCTGGTGGCGGAGCAGGTGGAGCTGGTGCTGGTGGTGGTGGTGGTGGTGGAGGTGCTGGTGGTGCTGGCGGTGGAGCAGGTGGTGCTGGTGGTGGTGGTGGTGGTGGTGGTGGTGGTGGTGGCGGTGGTGGCCGTCGTGGTGGCCGACGTGGGCGACGACGACGACGACTTTTCCCCGGTTCACCTAGGACACCTTCCTCCAGCCCCTCCACTCCTCGAGGATCTCAGACTCCACCCCCTCGTACCTTGCGTCAAGCGGATTTACAACGACGTTTACGTATGCTGTTACAAGATCAAGAACAATTAGCCCAAGGACGTGAAATTGCTAATGTTACCATGACCAATAGCATTGTGACCAGTTATAAACAAGGAGGAGCACCGAGCGTACAAACCTCGTCGTCCCGTGTTTCGCCGTGAGGATGAAAACCGTCGTGTCGTTATTGAATGGATCCAAACAGCATGGTCTTCCCTTCCCCCCGGAATTATTACAACGGATGGATTCCTTGTATGCTTTTTATCATCAACAATGGTGGTGTTATCGAAAAATGTTGAATCATTACAGGTGTATCAATGCCTTGTTCAATGGCATGGCCTTACTCCTGATGGCCGCGGGTATGATTGCGGGTCCCCTTTTGGAAAACAGTACATTGGTAGCGTGTTTGGCGGCCGTGGGGACCGTGGTCAAAGGATGGAATGATTTTAAACAATACCGATTTAAAGTGACCATGAGTCGGTTTGCGTTTACCACCTATGCCAAAGCCTTGACCGAATTGAAAACCCATGTGCGGGGTATTCCCTTGGAGGATCTGGAACGATTTTTAATCAAGATGCAAACCTTGGATGATACCATTGTGGATTTCACCCCTCCGTTACCCAAACGATGTCTCCAAGATTACCATGGGCATTTTGTGTACCAACCCTTGGAAGCCCTATGCTATGTAGACGGATGTCCTCGTCCCTTGAGACCCAAAGACTATTGGATCCATAAAAAGCCGCTCCCTCCTAGTCCCACACTCTTAGAACCATGGCCGTCCAACGACGACGACGACGCAGAAAAAGGAAACAACGAGGAGGGGCTTTAATGCGTCGCAAACCCCGTTTGGTGGATAAAATTGCCCATGGCATGAGTATGTTTCTATCAGGGCCAGCGCCTGGGTTTGGACTGGCTTTAGGCAAATTAGGCGGCCAAGCCTTGAAAGGCATTACCGATAATGTACAACATTACCGACGACAACGAGGTGGGGGTTGGTGGCAAGATTTCAAACGCAATACCCGTCAAGGCTATAAAGAGACGCGAGACGTGATCAAACAAGACAAAGCCCTTCAACGTCTATTGACGGGTCAACCATGGTGAGGAGGAGAAGACGACGCCGTCAACGAGGCGGTTTTTTAAATCTATTGGTGCCCGCTATGGTAGGATTGGGGAAAGCCGCGGCCTTGGAAACGGATAAACGTATAAAACGCACGATTCAAAAAGCCAATCAACGGTATCGTCGTCGTCATCGATAAAGGATGCAACGTCTTCGACGTCAATTCCCGTTTTTACGGTCCATGTTACAAGAAGCCAATGGTTCCAAACGTCAAGAGTTGTTACAACATGCCAATGCCGATCAAATCAATGCTGTGAGTGAACTGGTCTTGAACTTTTTAAAAAACAAGATTCCTGTGACCCCACCCATGCTGGCTAAACTTCAACCCTATAAAAAGGTACTACGTGATTTGGGACGTCGTCGACATTCCGTCAAAAAACGTCGTCAGTGGTTAGTCCAACAAAAAGGACAAGGGTTGTTTCAAGGACTTCACGAGGTGCTATGTCAATGTGTTCGTTAACCCTCCCTACGTGGATGACTCTATTACAAGAGGCCAATCGGGCCACCGACAAGTGGAAAGACGAGTGTCATTATTGGAAGCATAAATATCACCTGTTGTATCGAGAGTACCAACACATCTTGAGGGCCCGTCTTTGTAAGAGTTGCCGTGACCAGGAAGACGGGGAACTTTGCTCCGAGTGTAGTCAACGAACATGGACGAAGTGTACATGATTCCCCAAAAGGACTTGGAACAACTCATTCAATATTACAAAGGAGAACTCACCGAAAATGCCTTGTTGAACAAAGCCGCCACGCTCGCCGCCCAAAAACATGTGTTATTAGCCAACCCCCAATTACCTCCCGCCCTGGTCAATGCTCAAACCAAACCGTTGAGTCAAGAATTAATCAAGTTAACCAAACGCATTCGTCAATTTCCTGGTGGGGTGGGGGTTGGTGCCGCGGGTGCACCGGGTGGTCCACCAGGCGAAGAAGAAGAAGCCGGGGATTTGGTGACGGGACCTGTGGAACAATGGTTGAAGCGCATGATAAAAGGAGGTCCGTCGGCTCCCAAACCCACCATTACCCCTGCTACCAGGGAAGGCGCGAGAGAACCGAGACCTTCTACCAGTCGAGCAGAAGAGAGACCTTCCACCAGTCGAGGGGATATCCGATCGCGTTTAGAAGCCGTGCGAGAACGACGCAAGGCCTGGGAAAAGCATTTAACCGAAAGTGGTGCCGCGAAAGGCAAAGGCAAAGGCAAAGGCAAAGGCAAAGGAGTCTCCCGGGAAGTGCAACGATTGAAACCCTTACCCGGTTGGGAAGATTGGACCAAAACCAAACAGCCCCGACGGAGACGTTTGCAGTACGACAGTGAATAAACATGCCCACCCAGAGGAGAAGGGGTATCAAACGGAAACGCCGCCAACGAGGAGGGGCCTTGGATGTCCAAAAATGGATTGCGAAAACGGGGAAGGAATTTCATTGGCCCGGTTATCAGTACATGGGACCTGGCACCCATTTGGCTAAACGCCTGAAACGTGGGGATCCCGGGATCAATCGCTTGGACCAAATTGCTAAGCAACACGACATTGATTACAGCCGTGCTAAGAATTTGCAAGATAAATGGAAAGCCGATACCAAGATGATCCAAGCCATTGATCGATTACCCGGCAAGAAAAACAAGACGGAACGGGTGGTCAAGAAAATCATGCAAGCCAAGAAACGTTTAAAATTGTAAACATTTAATTAACACCTCCCAGTTACATGTTGAGTAAAAAATGAAAATGTCTCATTGGTATTGTTATTCTGCAGTCTGTTCTTCTGTAGTTCGTGTTGAGTCTCAAGCAGGATTGGCGAGACAAAACCCATTGTGGTGTAGACAATCCTGATAAAATAAAAAACAATGTCACTGTCTCATTTGGTTCATGAATTGTCAAGTTCCTTGTTCTGTCAAAAATACTGAGACGGATGTTCTGCCAAAATACGGAGACGAGGGGGTTAAGACACTAAATCAAACAATAAATCCACGCCCTCGTCGGATGACATGTCATGAACGAGGTCTTCAGGGGGCAACAATGCCTCCACATCAAAATCCTCGACATCGTTCATGACCTGCTGCCAATCCTCGGGTGACATGTCTTTCAATAACTCCTGCAAATACGAAACGTTCTCCCAATCAGGGGAGTCCGCAACTTGCACGCCCCCCGAATCCAAATCAAACAGAGTATGAGAGTCCGTGGGCGGTCCGTTTGTATCCACAGATTCCTGCGTCACAGGAATGGATTTCAAATAATCCGTCGGTCCGTTTGTATCCACAGATTCCTGCGTCACAGGAATGGATTTCAAATAATCCGTCAGGGGGATGGTTAATGTCAAAGGTCCTAAAGCCCTCATTTTCTCTCGAGTTCTCTTTTTCTCCAGCAGGTGGGCTCGACGACCCCTCTCTTTCTCCCTCAACACCTCTCGATGGGTCTCCCGATATTGCTGTTCATACGCTAGGCGCTGTTCCAGATTCTTTTCCCGGTAGCGTTTTTGGGCTTTCACCAGCTTGGCTCGATTCCTTTCCCGGTAGCGCCTTTGGGCCTCCGTCAGCTTGGCTCGATTCCTTTCCCGGTAACGCTTATCAGTCTCAGCCACGCGCTCTGGATACCTTGCCTTGTAGCGCTGGCGGGCCGCCGCCAGCTGTTTACGACGTTTGTCCCGGTAACACTGGCCGGACACCGCCACACGGTCTGGATGCCTTTCCCGGTAGAGCCTTTGGATCTCCGTTAGGAACTCTCGATGTGTTTCTCGGTACTTTTTTTTGGAGGCGGCCACTTTCTCTGGGTGTTCGGCCCGGTACCGTGCACATTTGGCTATGTTGCGTGCTCGTTTAGCCCTGAGGACTGCCCGTTCGTACTCGTCGTCGTCCTCGTCGTCGTCGTGGGGGTCATAGTCGGAGTCGTTGGTGGAGTCATCGTCGTCGTCGCTTTGATGGTAACTGACTGGGGGTCTGTGACGGCGGCTGCGGGACTGTCTTACGCGGGACATCGGGCGATGGTGGCGGTGCTCGGGGAGGTGTGGCTGGCCGCTTAAATTGGTGGTGCCAGTTGGTCCAGCAATAATCCAGCCCCTCGATGTACCAGTCACAGGTCATGTGAGGGTAACAATATTCCTCCAAACGAACGGCCTCTTCTGCTCGGCGTTTCTGCGCCTCGACTTTCTCCGGTTCCAGTTGTTTCAAACGTTCAGCAAACTCAGCAAAGGTTTCCTCCTCCTCCTCCTCCAACTCCCTCTTCACTTTCTCTAAGATCTCTTCGACTTCCAAATCTACTTCAAATTCTTCAAAGGATTCCAATAGCTTCTCATGACCAGCGTCCATTTTGAGATGACTCACCTCGAGGGTCGATCTGTTTTATAGTCTCTCATTCGTTCCCGTGATGCACCATGGACCCTAACTAGAGAGGGGGGAGGGGGGTCCCCCCACCTCGTCCCACCCCTCCCTAGGGCACCCCCTCTCAGGGGGGCACCCTGTTTAGTGATTGGCTCCTTCCCCTCCCACGTGACCTTTTGGTTCTCTATAAAAACAGAGCCCCGATCTCCAGTAAGTTCATCTGATCATGTCCTCTCGCCAAGACGAAGCGGGACCCAGTGGCCTCGCTAGAGGCGAGGTCATGTCCTTGCTTGGACTAGAGATGTCCGATTCAGAGCCAGAAGAGACAACTTCCTGTGTGGGACCTATGTTATGTACCGAAGACATGCCGGACAGTGATGAGATTTGTGAAGAGGCCTTGGATCGCTTCGAACGCCAACGTGCGTTTCAAACCCATCTTCTTCAACAAACTGGGGGAGGTTTGGATGCCAATGCGGAGGGTGTCTTCGAGTTTGAACTCCAACCCTATGTCGATCGTTTGAGCAACCGTCTGGGAGTGCGTGAACGTCATTTCAACACCCAGTTACACCAAAGGGGGAATTTCATTCCCAATCAGAGCATGACTCGAGCTCTAGAAGAGGGGTTACGTCGCGCGGTGAATCAAGTGTTGACCACCACCACACCTCCCCTCCACGATCAAGATCGCCTGTACTTTACCATCGCCTCCAACAGACTCCATAATAATTTTCAGGGCTGGGGATTACGTGCAGGTGAATGGCGCCAAGGCGGCGACCGTGTCGAGGCTTTATTCCAACGTTTAGCCCAAGCCCTCAACAGCAATGAACAATTTGAAATGGACGACTCCTTTCAAGTCTCCATTACTCAAGTCCATCATGCCCCTCAAGGAACCGGCCGCCGACGCCTGGAGAAACCCGGACATCAACCTCTCCGAAATTTAATACCCAAGAAACGTTCCATTATCCAGATCCGCAATGACGACGATCTCTGTTGTGCCAGAGCCCTCGTCACTGCCAAAGCCAAAGTGGACCAACACCCGAAATGGTCATCCATTCGACATGGAGGGAAAATCCAAAAAGAACTCGCGTTGCTGCTTCATCACGAGGCCAACGTGCCCTTCGGCCCTTGTGGCTACGATGCCTTGACCCAATTCAGTACCGCTCCTTCCCTGGTCGGTTACCAGATCCTGTTGGTGGATGCCGACCGTTCTTTTCACATCACGACCTTTGGTCCCCTTCAAGGCAAACAATTGATCCTGTTGCATGAGAAAGGCCATTATGATGTCATTACCAAGTTGCCAGCCTTTTTCGGGGTCAGTTACGTGTGTGCCCATTGTTGGAAACCCTACAACACCGAGGGACAACATCGATGCAACAACAAACGTCATTGTAGGGCCTGTTGCCAAAAAGACTGTCCTGATTTCCTGGAGGCGTACCCTCGAGGCCAGAAAGCCACTCAACGTTGTCAACAATGTCATCGGGACTTTTTTGGAGACACCTGTTTCCAAATGCATCTGGTCAAGGACCACGCCGGCAAACCCGTGACCAACCTAGACTCCTCCGTCTGCTTTCGGCGCCGTCGCTGTGCTCAATGTCTAATCCTACTTCCTGCTTGCCACATTGACAACCATCAATGTGGCTACATTGATTTCCCCTGCTGTCATGAGTACGTGGACGGTGCAACTCATCGTTGTTTTATTCAAATAGCCGCTCAAGACAAGAAAAGAAAGAGGAAACGGCAACGAGGTCCCCGCGCCAAACGTAGGGTGGGTGTAGATGCCACACCCGAGGAGGAAGACGATGAGGAGGACAGCATACCACCCCTTCATGTCTTCTTTGATATTGAAGCCATGCAACCCCAAGAACAACACATCGCTAACCTCGTCGTGGCCGAAACCGAAGACGACGACCAACCCGTGTGTTTCCATGGCAACCATTGCGTCCGAGATTTCCTGGAATGGTTGGATACCTTGACACTCCATGATACCCGCCAAGTTAATGTGTTGGCCCATAACCTCCAAGGGTACGATGGTTACTTTATCATTCATCAATACTATGGCGACAATAGGATCGTCGAGCAGCTCCGGAACGGGTGTAAACTCTTAGAGATCAAGCATGACCGTATCCGCTTCATCGACTCTTTGAGTTTCTTCCAGATGCCTCTGTCCGCGTTTCCCAAAACCTTTGGATTGAACGAACTCCGCAAAGGGTACTTCCCCCACAAGTTCAATCATCCAGACCATCAAAACTACGTAGGACCCATCCCGGCCCTCGATTACTACATGCCTGAAACCATGTCCCCCGAAGGCAAGCAAGCCTTGGAAACCTGGCATCAAGAGCAACGCGACAAGGTCTTTGACTTCCGCAAAGAACTGGTGGCCTACTGCAAATCGGATGTACGTCTCTTGAAAGAAGGTTGCTTGACATTCAAACGATTGTTTGAAACGCTAACGGGCTTCAACCCCTTCGACCACATCACCATTGCTTCTGCTTGTAACCGCGATCTACGCATGAATCGCATGATCCCCAACAGTATTGCCAGTGAACCCGTGCGTGGGTGGAAGAACAATATCAACTACTCCAAGGCGGCCCTGGAATGGTTAACCTGGTGTGCCCAAGAACAGCAGACCATTCAACATGCCCGTAATGCTGGCGAGTATCGCATCCCTGGCACTAACTTCCATGTCGACGGTTTCGATGCCAGTACCAACACCATCTACGAATTTCACGGGTGTTTCTGGCATGGGTGTCGTCGCTGTTTCCCCATTCGTCACGAAAGCCATCTACGTCACTATGATCGAACCATGCAAGATGTCTACGAGACCACCCAGCAAAGGATCCAACAATTTAAAGAGCAAGGCTTCACTGTCGTGGAAATGTGGGAATGTGATTGGACCCGTCTCAAAGACACCTCCTTGGACATCCGAACGTACCTGGGCACCCTTGACTTCACAGAACCTCTCAACCCCCGTGACGCTTTCTGCGGGGGTCGTACCAATGCCGTGAAACTGTACCATCGCGTGACACCCAATCAACAAATACATTACATTGATGTGACCTCCTTGTACCCCTGGGTGAACAAGACCTGTGTGTACCCCAAAGGCCATCCTCGTTTCATCTTCAATCCGGGACACACCGACATCACCAAGTACTTTGGCCTCGTCCAATGCAAAGTCCTGCCGCCACGTCATCTCTACCATCCTGTCCTGCCTTACCGTCATGACTCCAAACTCCTTTTTCCTCTCTGTGCTGCCTGTGTGGAACAAGAGATGGCCAAACGACCCTTAGACAGATGTGCAGAATGTGTGCACACCGACGAACAGCGAGCCTTGACGGGAACATGGTGTACCCCCGAATTATCTAAAGCGGTGGACTTGGGGTACGACATCCTGTACATCTATGAGGTCTGGCATTTTGACGAGACGTGTGAGGGCCTCTTCAAAGACTACGTGAACACCTGGTTGAAGATCAAGCAAGAAGCCAGCGGGTGGCCATCCTGGGTCGGTGAAGACGAAACCAAACGTCAGCAATACCTTCGAGAGTACTTCGAGCATGAAGGCATTCAATTGGAGTACGCCAACATCAAAAAGAATCCGGGGTTGCGTACCCTCGCTAAAATGATGCTCAATTCCATGTGGGGCAAGTTTGGACAACGTCTGAACAAGACCCAAGTCGAAACGTTTGATGACCCTCAAGCCTTCCACCGTTTTCTAGATACCAGTACTTTGGAGGTACGTCACGTCTCCGTCATCAATGACCACTTAGTGGAGGTGCATTACCAGTATCAAGACGAAGACATCCCTGTCTCACCTAACCTCAATATCTTCGTGGCTTGTTTCACTACCTGTTGGGCCCGGCTCCGACTGTATGCAGCCCTGGAACAGCTAGGGGAACGTGTCCTCTACTACGACACGGACTCCGTCATCTACTGGACGGACGAGAATCAAGCAACCCCGGTCTTGGGCGATTACCTCGGCGAGTTTACGAGTGAATTGGACCCTGACGATTTCATTGTGGAATTTGTCTCAGGGGGTCCCAAGAACTATGGATACCAAACCCAGAAGGGTCACGTTGAGTGCAAGGTGAGGGGTTTCCGCCTTAACAGCGAAGGCAAAACCCAATTGAATTACAACATCATGCGTCAGAATGTCCTGGACGAAATCCAGAAGCCCCTTCTACGTCCACGGCAGACCCAAGTCGTCAAGACCTACCAAATTGTGCGCGATCCCAAACACTATCAACTGTACACCTTCCCCGAATACAAACGTTACCAGTTGGTCTATGACAAGAGAGTCGTGGATCCTGTCACTTTCCAGACCTACCCCTACGGGTACCAGTGAGACTCTTTCCTAAGAGTATACCATGAGGATCATCAAATGTTTGCATTTGCGTCTTGTTGAGGCGCCTGTGCATCGCTATCGTCATCATCTGTGATTGCCACTTGAAATGCTTGCTTGCTGACTGGCTTGGGAGCCATCAATGACATCATCTTGACCGAGCCCATGACGTCACCTTCCATCCTTGGTTGATTTTCAACCAGGTGTTGACGTAATCGTTGGAGAATCCTTCACACGACACCCATCTCAACTCATCTTATCAATTGGAACACTCGGCCCATATCAAAAGGAATACTCATCATGGAACACTCATATTATTAAAAGGAACACTCATATTATCAAAAGGAACTCAAAGGAATACTCATATTATCAAAAGGAACACTCGACCCATATCAAAAGGAATACTCATCATGGAACACTCATATTATTAAAAGGAACACTCATATTATTAAAAGGAACTCAAAGGAATACTCATATTATCAAAAGGAACTCAAAGGAATACTCATCCTCTGCAAGCCACATTAAAATATTTTCTTTCCCAAATGCCTTTTGCTTGATGTGCCATATCAAACCCATATCAAATCCATATCTGGACCAGGTCACCCCCGTTCCCAAAATTGGACTTTGGACTTTGAGCCCGCGTTTTCTCAGTGGTTTTACTTCCCCTTGAGCCCACGATCCCTTTTTCCTACTCGTCAGCGGTTTCCCTTTCCAAATCACGTGACTTCCGGTTGCATGAGCCCGCGATCCTTTTTTCCCACTGGTCAGCGGTTTCCCCCTCTTAAAAACACGTGACTTCCGGTTCCGGTTATGACGTCATCCTTACATCAAAACGAGGCTCACTTGCCCTAGTGAGCCCACATTACTACTAACAAATGGCAGCCAGACATTTATCGATAACAGATAAAGTTAGAAAAAAAGACTTCAGGCAGTTCAGGAACCTAGTGGGTCACAAATGTTGGAGTTTAACTCCAACTACTGCAAACAAACCACCGGTTTTGTTGTATTTAAAATAATACCCACGAGGCAAAACAAGAGCCCAAAGAACATGCCTCTTCCACAAATGCAAAATGGTGAATGGCAGGTTGCCAAAAAGATATAAAGAATACCCCTCAAAATACCTTGATAAAGAATTTCAGACTAAAAATTACCCATATCTCCCCGTCAATTTAACACAATCCCCCTGGGATGTGGGGTAGGGGAGTTAGCTTTGTTGCACTCCCAGCTCTTGTTCTGTCTTTTGGAGTTCTTATTTTTTTGGACAAATTAGGTCTTAATTCATTATTCCCAATTTTCTTTCCGAAAACTCTCCCTAGTCCTGGTTTTCACGTGACGTCATCAAATTCTAAAATCATAAATCGCGATGTCTCTTGATTTTATATCGCGACCGACCAGGTTGAAGATGACATAAAACTGTATCTTTTCACAAGTTTCCAGCCATTAGCGTCTTTCCTTTTGAAAATACAGCATCTTGAATTTCTGGCTTTTTACCCTACGTGACACCAACATAGCCGGTCTTATGCAAGAAAGGGGGCGTTGCGTTTTCTTAGCAGTTTGGACAGTTAAAGCACTAGGAGGGGAATTAATGTGAATGTAGAGTAGTTCATGAGAGAAAAGAAATTGCTTGAAGAGCAGAAGTGAATTCCATATGTTTTCATTGATTTCCGGTCGCCAAATAACTCAACAATGGAATACCGTACGGATATGAGACTTGGCGAAGTTGTTCATATGATTATCTTTTATACCACTACAAATTCGTGGCTTTTTTTCCGATCAGCTGGTTTCGAGTGTAATATTTTATGGCGTGACAGTGAAAACCGAGAATTCAAACCCATTCGTCTGAAACGGTTAAATTTGCTGCAATTTATCCCATTTAGTTGGGGGGAAATAGTCGCTTTTGGCCCGCATTGCATGTTTTTTTTTTCTAATTAGCAGGAAGAAATTCCCGAAGTGCACAACTTCTATCCATGCCTTTACCTGACCCATGTTTTACTGTAATGACTTGCAGCTGGAGAAAAGCCAGGAATTGCCAAGGTGTTACTTTACACACCAGATTTGAACCATTTCCTGGGAGAGGGACAAATTTTGTATCAGGGTGATGACGAGGTTACAAAGGTATTACTGAAAGCAATTCACAGTAGCAAGTGGCGGAAAGTCTTATTCTCTGAAATGGCTAAGCGTGAAAGTGGAGAAGATGCAGCACACTCACCAAATTCTTCAAGTGCTGGTGAGTCATCCCTGTGCAACTCTTTTTTTATTTCAATATTTGCACAATCACATGCTATGACAATACTATCTTTGGTGTTCCTCTAATGTATATCGACATTCTGTACTGTAAATTCAGAAGTTCTGTTTTAGCCCCCAAAATGGGGCCGTTTCGGTGAGTAAAATACAGTGCCATTTTTGGGGCTAACTTGGCTCTCTATTTTAAGGCCATAATAGCCCTATTTCCAGGGGTTGGGCCGGCACCAAAGGGCCAAATTGGGTCCCTCTATGGGCTGTTTCGGCTTCTAATGGGGTTAGTTCTGTCCCAGCTGTGGCTGAAATAGCCCCACAGTGGGCTGATCAGCTCCAGGGGCCTCAGAGGCTAATTTGGCATTTTGGGGCTGAAACAGATCTTCTGAATTTACAGTGAATTTACTCTTCTTTTGCTTAGGATTATCCAGTCAAGGGAAAAGGCCAGAGCCAGTTGATGTGCTAATGAGTTTAGTTGACATGGCAGCAGAAACAGATGGTTATGAGTTCCTTTACAAACTGTTTAACTCATCAGCTGGAAAGGTTGTCTTCAAGAACTATAAAAACCGATCCCTGTTACCAGGCAGGATTGCCAAGGCCAATGGTCATAACAAAACTTCTCATTTCCTCAGGGAAACATTTGACAGGTACATATTAAGAATTTTTTATGGAGAACAAAGCATCTCAGAGTCTTAATTTGCCTTAAGTGTACTTTGTTAACAGGTGCATATTCATTAGTAATGAGAAAAGGACCGTAATTTCCTCTTTTGTGAGGAGGATTCTCATTTAATTGAGGAGGATGCGGGCAGAGGAATATCTTAATTAAATGAGGAGGTATATTTGCGGAGGATTCTCATTGGATTGAAGAGGAATACATTAATTGATCGTTATTGCTGTGGTATCTATTTGCGGACTGATCCAGAATAACCAGCTCCAAAAACCAGTTTTACAAGTTTTAGCAGAGGAAACCGGTTTCATGATGATGGCGCAAAAGGCTTGCCTGGCCTTGTTCTATTGTTTTCCCAAATCCGGCAACACTGATTGGTTCTGACGCGCTTTATTGTCTTCAAAACATGAAAACATGTATGTGGTGAATGAATTGGATCAAGTCATTCTCTTTCTTAGATTAAAAAAGGAGTGCATCTAAAATTATTCCTGTTGTAAATTGTCACATTGCAAATATAGCACTTCAAATTGCAGAGGAAAGTGAACTTTACAGTCAAATACAACAAATACAGTCAGCTGTCAAGCAGGCGTTCACTCTGGAGAACTGGTACTTTGAGAATTTGGCTGGAAGCGTTAACCATCTTTTGACAGTTAGACCCTGTTAACGCTAAAAAATTCAAGAGTTTTAATGTATTGAGGTGGCTCTATTAGATTTCTTAGTAGTGCTACCTGCTACCATCTAAGTTTGGAAAAAAGAATGAACGCGAATTACACCTCCATAAGGAATAAAATAGGGCTAGCAACTGCCTTCCCTTTGCTAGCAACAGATTGAAGTCTTGGCTGAAGTGAGAATTATTGCACTGGGGGTTACCATAGCTCCATAGCCCTCAGTGCAATGACGTCATTCTTATTTTTCCTTTTTTTTTTTTTCATTTAAAGCGGTTCGTGGTACTTCTAGATCAAATAGCTGCCTTTATGTGTACTAAGTTTAACAAAAATTTGCCCTGGAGTTTTTGCCTTAAAAAGTAAAAGAAAGTCATTCGAACTGCTGTAGCCTTTGTTAACCAGACTTGACGGGAATACGTTTTAGTTTATATTCTTCTAGTACCTATCAGTACAGTGAACGTTGGTGAAAAGTTAACAGAAATCGGTTCAATAGTTTTCGAATAATGTGAACTTAAACAAGATGTGTATTTCGCTCTTCGACCTAAATTCGCTACGTCTTAACATGAAAGGTTACAATAAAAAAAAACAATCGATGATTCTTTCTAAAACTTTGTATACAGTCCATTAGTTCAATTAATGTCTTGAACGATCTCTGAATTTCAAGTCCATCAAAACCCTTCAAGGTAGTCAAACAATAAGTTTATTGCCCTTGGAAACTTGAACAGAATATGCTAATCTTTGACCATGCTAACCTTTGACAGTTTTTCGCGTGTTCAAAGACAAACAAAACTGTCTTATTAAAATATCTAAATAAAAATTACTCACACTTTGGACATAATGGACATCAGTTTGCGTTACGGCGTTACGGTCAGATGTGAAATTATAACTGCAGTTATAATTTCGTACACAGTATGGCTTTTGATGACCGATAAATTTAGCTCAAATACCCACCCTTTCATAGTATTTCGAACATTGGCTTATTCGGGTCAAGTCTCCGAGGGCAATCAAGTGTTGTTGGAAGCTCGTGATGTTGCATTTGAATTCACACTGTTATGAAAGCATTATTATAGAAACAAACAAAAAATAGGTCGTGAAAATATTAATGGAAAGATTCCTGACTTGAAGTCAGTGTCGGACCTTGGGCATCGGAATTTGGAATTGGAAATTTGGACATCGTTCAAAATATTAATTGAACCAAAAGACTACAAGGTTTTAGAAAAATTCATGTACTGGATTTTTCAGTATGACCTTTTCTGTAAGAGTAAGCAAATTTAGGTCGAAAGAGCAAAATTCACATCTTATTAAAGTTCAGTTATTCGAAATTGAATAAAGCAATTTGTTATCTTTTCACGGACTCTCGCTGATAGGTATTAGAAGAATATAAGCTAAAACATATTTCCCTCAAGTCTGGTAATCATAGGCCAGAGCAGCTCGAATGAGTTTCTTTTATTTTTAAAGCGGCGTTTTCTAAAACAGACGTGCTGCAAATGTTCCAAAATGTAATGAAGCGATACAATCCGCCAGTGCTAACGTAAGACTTGTCATTCGTATTATGAAAGGAGGTAGTTTGAAGCCACAAGTATTCGTCTAAAAATGCGAAAGAAGTTTTGGTTTTGACACTTGCTACAATCTGTATCTGGTCAGGAAAGATGTGAGGAAATGTACGTACAAGTCACACCAAGACGTGACTAGTTTTTCAGCAACCACACTGTCAGCTCTATCTATAGAATGATCATATCTCATTTAAAGCCACGCATGTCCAAACACGCTCAAACCATGTCTGCATCCATGCAGACCATTTATTTAGCAAAAGTTGATTGCACCGTTTTATTTCTTACAGTGGTGCAATTCATGTTTAAACGTGGAAGGTATCACCACTAGGAAATCTAATCGAGCCACCTTAATTATGCTTTTACAGCTTCTTCAAGGAAGAAGGGGAAGGTGAAGAACAGTCACCTGAGATTGACTGGGCAGAACTTTTAAGAGTCTTTGAAGTGACTCAGGAAGAACTTAGTAAGTGAAATGTTTATGATACCTATTTAAGACGACTCCCGTGAGACCACGTTTCTGTTTCCATAACATATCAGTGTTTCTGTGAAAAATTAGTGTCACCTAGTCACAACCAGGTTGGTAACTGCCCACAAAAGCGTGGTGTTTTAAAACAAGTACTAGCCTGTTAAGAGTGAAGACAAGGGTTCATATGCTAGTTTTTAAGAACATCAGGTTTCCAAATGAAACTGTCAGTCACTGGTCCCGAGACAAAAACATTTTTGATTGTATTCCTCAACACTAAATTTTCGAAAACCATCTAAAAAAGGGAAATGGATGTGTGGCATTTGCTCTCTCAGCATGTGTAATGCTGAGACCGCACATATTTCTCAACAGTTTGATACCGCCTAATACTCGGTTAAAAAGGCAGAAAAGATCAGAAACTCCCAGTATACAAGCAAATGAAGAACAGCGTGTTTGTAGTAGGTGATTTGTGGATCTGAATGTATTCAATTCTCTTCGACTTGTGAAAAAATTGAACTACCAATTGCTTTTCCATTATTTCTAAGTATAATAAAATGCAGCATCTATACAAACGACCCCACCTAGTTTCAGGACCTTTACAACGGTTCAAAACATGCTTTTCCTCCACCCTTCATTATTTGGAAATGAAATGTACAATGCCCACCTGTTAGTGGTAATCTTGTTTAGTGGTTCTTTACAATTATATATACAGTAGGTGTGTCGCATTTTATCGAATAAATACTGTTTCTTGTTCAAAACAGTCAAGCTGACAAAAAATAACTTTATGTTAATCCTGCAACTCCCAGTCAAAATTACCGGCACTCCACCACAACTGATACACAAAGCAAGGATGCAAGGAATTTAAACAAACGGAGAAAACAAAAAGTGCTAAGTCATTTCTAGGACCAATCACTTTATGTTGTATGTCAGGATATGTAAAACCAATCTTCAACTGGTAAATTGGTTACTGAAGGAGCTCTTTTGTAAAACTTGACAAATTAGGTGGCGTAGAATAATCACTTGAGAGTGGCAAACTGAGTCCTATTTGCTCCTCAAAAAAATGAATGCGTTCAACAGATTGTCACAATCTCTTGATACTGTTTATACGTGACCACTGAATATAATTCTTCAGCTATTTCTCAGTGAATTTTGACTTGGAAAAGCGAACTGTTCCTATACTTGGAGAGTACAGAAATTTTATTTGTATGTTTCGCATTTGGTTTCTATTTATTTGCATTGATAGTTAAGGCCGGCCGTTTCCAGGACTCTGGGATCCATATAGAAAGATATAGCAAACTTTGACGGCTTTCTAAGCCTTGTTTACATATGAAACTTTACTTCATGTGAATTATTTTTGTTAGGGGAGTAAAATCAGTAAACCAGAAAAACTGAAAAAGTGCATCTGGTTGAGATCACGTTAGCACTCAAAAGGACGCCTGTTGATTTCCCAACGAATGTCCAGAAAGTACGGTAATTTTTTTCTCACAGTGTCATACAGTGAACCTGTGTTAAGTGGAAACCCACGGGACTCTCGCTAGTGTCCGCTTAATAGAGGTGTCCCGCTAAATACAGCTTCGTTTTACAGAAAATATAGAAAGAAACGTATGAAACTCACTGACGCTTGTGTCCGCTTAATAAAGGGTGTCCGCTTATTGTGGAGTCCGCTTAATACAGGTTTCACTGTAATATAAAATCGTTCACCCAACCAACAGATCCAATGAGTGATGGAGTAGAAATGGCATTCCAAAAGGACGTTCTCTCCAAGTACATTGGAGATGACGAGCCATTGTATTCCAAGGAATCTGCAGTGTTGCAGTGGTTGAACTGTCTTAACACAGTTTATGAAGGTAAAAGAGTCTGTTAGTTGTACATGACTAGAAGCTGTATTAATCATACATTTTATATATTTTTTAAAGTGGACATTGGGGCATTCATGAAACGTTATGTGACTTTAGAGTGGTACTCCTCTGAACGTTTTATTTAATCATGACCCAAAAGATGTCCATGTGCCACGTGGTTCTCAAAACGGACCTATTTCACACCAAAGTATGTGATTTTTCTTAAAAAAAAAGAGAGAGAATGACATTTTCTACTTGTCATCTAGGCAAACCTTGACGAAATTGTCTAAAATGTGCTTTGTAGCATAGAAAGTATTTCTTTCAGTAGAGGGCCGTTTCTCCAAGTTTCAATTTCGGGCATGTGCACGGTTCAAAATTTAAGAACAACTCTTTCTCCTACTCAGACCCGTTGCTTTTATTTTTCTTTTCCTTTTCCTTTTGCTCGTGCTCAGCCATTTAGCAGACGTTCCTTTGCGATGGAAAAATTTGCCCTTAAGGTTTAACGAGAGAGTAAATTTTTAACAAGAAGTAGCGGACCATGGGAAGGCCACATTTTTCTTCCATTTTACTCTGGAAAATTTCTTGGTTTTTGCAATGTGGCCCTGGCCAGATTTATCTGATCATTTTCACTGAGGCATAAAGTTTCATTGCATCAAACGTATTTGAGCTACCACAATGCGTGGAATGTGTTGGAATAAATTAATATTTCTCCCTTTCACAGGACCTACTCCACCAGCTGTGTTAGCAAGAGGAAGCAGAGCCGCAGAAGCATACAGAAGAGCACTAGAGTGTGGTAAGACGTGTGACAAACGTGTTCGAATCTTGCTGATTGGTCAGGAGCGTGCAGGGAAAACAAGTCTTAAGAGATCTCTCATGGGTGAGATGTTCAACGAGCATGAAAGCAAGACACAGGGCGTTCAGATTGGTGTACCCCTGCTAAATGTTGGTAACAAGGAATGGAAATATCAAGCTGATCCAGTTACCACTTATTTTGATCACAAATGTGCCGAGCTTGTGGCCCAAGAGCTCTTGGATGCAGCTGATGAACTTGTAGAGGAAGAGTACCCTACAGGAAAGAATGGTCTGTCTGACAGAGGGAAAAGTTCTAAAGGTTCGTCTGTTCCTAAGGGATGTCCTTCTAGAAGAAATGCTGCATCCACTGAACCTTTACAGTCTCCAGAAAAATCAACCACTGGTTTCACAGAAGGATGCATTGCAACAAAGGACTTCCTATCTAATGAAATGCAATGCTTCAAAGGTCTGTTTGATTCAAAGAACCTTCGCTCTGATCTCAGCTCTGCACCCAGTGAAGTAGAAACCTGTGTGGATTTGTCAACTCGATGCATACAAGGTTTGTTGACATAAATAACTTAATAAGTTGTTGATTTGAAATTGTTGTAAATCTAATTAGCCAGGCCACCAACTTAAAGGTACAACTGGCCAGCCCTGTCAAAATGCGCCGGTAGCCACTTACAGTCAATTACTTCCTACTAGCAGACGGGAAGACCCAGTCCTTGCTGCCTACTTATTCTATTGTGTTGCCTGTTACCAGAAGTCGTCAGGACAAGGCTGCCTAGCTCATAAACATCTCAAGACTTGATAGATCAGTTGGTGGAGCAATGCACCGGTATTGCAGAGGTCATGGGTGCAAATCCCATTATAGCCTTGAAGTATTTTTTTCAGGCTAATAAGGAGTTGCTTAAATTGCTATGCACTGCGAAGATAATTCCACTCATTTGACATGCACCTTTTTTCATTTCATTTTCTCCAAGGCATTTACCGCAGACAACTGCCTTTCACTCGGCCAACACAGCAGTCGTGCCACTTCCAGATTTTCACTTTGGCAGGGAACTGACGCAAACAAATTAGTCGTTTTACCAGCTATCAAATTGAATTTGGGATTCTATTAGATTCTCAAGATGATTTGTGCATCTCGAGGTAGAAGGTCTTTTTTATTTCCATGCTGTTTGGCTGTGTTTATGGCTGTTAAGTAACAAATTTTAACAAATATTTTACAATTTCCAAACAAGGAAAATTCCAAATCTTGCTACGTGAGCAAGGTTTTTCCAAATTTCTTGAAATACTTAGAGTGCGAGTTAAAATGAAAGGCGCTTACAAAAGAACCAATAACAACAAATTTTATTTGCACACATCGCGCAAGGCATCAAGCCTGAAAAGAAATAGTCATAAAATGCCACAACATTCCCCTCCCAGATTTTCAGCGAGTAATTTAAATGACAATGTGTTCTATAGTTTGGCAATTCATAATTATGGAGAAATCGCCAAAATTGGTTTCCTGCATGTTTAGTCTACTGTCTTCACGTCGACTGCATGAACACATCCATCATTTCCACGGTAGGTTACTGCAATGTGTCCAATCTTCAATTGCCTTCTTGGAGCACTTGTGTCAGTGACTAACACCACATCTCTTTTGCTTACTTTTTTGTCCCTTTTTAGCCATTTCGTTCAGGCACCAACGCTGGTAATGTACTACAGTGCCAGTTGATTCCTTTAATTTGTTAGATATTATCATCTGAATATTTTCTCAATCGATTTGCTTCAGTAACTTCTGAATGTCTTTGTAACCACCAATGAAATTAGCACCGTTGTCACTGGGCATGTCATGAGGCCATCCTCTTCTTGCCACAATGCGAGTTAAGGCATCTTAAACTAGCGACCATTCCACTTCAGGGAGACAACAGAGTGTTTAAAGACATAAAAACATACACGGGTATCATTTGGCTTCATGATACCAAGTTGAACTTTTCCGTGGCTCTGATCCTTTTGACATTCTTTGTTAACTTTCATTACTGCTTATCTTCCGTGTACCACAGCATACTTTTCTTGAAGGTGGTTCAAAGTATAATTGAAACCCATTTCATGTCCTGCAATCTCGTGACAATACTTCACAATTAGTCTCGTAAAAGGATGCCTCTTTGGTAGGATTATGAGATACTTCGCTTCGTCGTGTAGGTCATTAGAATAGCGGAGTTTTGTATCTGATCGCAGGATACCATCACTAACTATCTCTGTGAAGGTAAGAGGAAGGCACTCTTCTTGGCGAGGACTTTCCCGCCGAGTAGTGCTTTGAATTCTTCAGTGTACACGTCATGCTGTGCTTCTCTGATAATACGCTCTTCAGTTCTCTTCAAAATACGTCTGGTGCTAGCTCTCTGGTACGGTGCTGTTTAACGGGCTGTTCAACAGTTGTTGATGAATCGGTAGACCCAGCTTTGCACTCCCACCAGTGAAATCCCAGTTCAGGCTTAATGTAAGTGGAATGGGGTCCAGTTTCCCCTTATGCCCTTTCTTAACCGCACTAGTTCCAAAACTGTTTGGGTTATTTTCTCTGGAATTTCTGTTTGTTGAGAAGCATAGCTATCATCTATTCACATGTCTCTCTCTTTTCTCTTCACATGTCCACGCTTGCTGCTGAGTAATTCTCCTCTTACTGTTAAAGATGAAGGAAAATCGAGCTGATCAAAGATTGAGGCTGTTTCATTCATTCGTTCGTTCGTTCGTTCGTTCGTTTATTCGTTCATTCATTCGTTCATTCATCAGTACATCAGTTCATTCAGTACACATTTCTTTTCGTAAAAATGAACTCAACTGGTGGGGCTGAATTCTGGAATGACAACTTGCCTGTTTGAGCAATCTACAACACGCCTCGTGCCCTTGTTGCTGGGAACTTCATCTTCCTTCAGTCAATTTTGGCTGCTCAATCCTGTTCTCAGTTCTTTTGGTTGATGTGAGATACGCTTTCATAGATGGAATCCGGAGTTGTCTTCAAGCTCCAAAATTTGCTTCCTCATCATCTTAGCTTTTTCCATACTCTTAACAGATGGCATGAGGTCATCCATGTAATAATTGTATTTTTTCTGGTGCCAGAGGGTACTACTCTTTGTGGTCTTGTGTGTTGTTGCCAAACGTACTGAGCACAGGATGGGCAAAAACACCTGCCAAAGAAAATGTTGGAATTCATATAATTATGGCTGCCTCGTTTGATCAAGATCTCGCCAGAGGAATATATGAAAGGCTCTATCCCTAGGTCAAAGTGCCAACTGCTGATACATCTGGCTGTTATCACCAGCGAGGGCCACTCCTTTTTCCTGAATCCCACCAGTATATCGAATGTGTTGCTTTGTAACTTGGGGCCTGGCAAAGTCTCTGTGTTAAGACTTGAAACGTAGCTGATGCAGTAAACAGTATTCTGAACTTTGTCGTTGCTCTTTCTGGTCTGATAACTGGAAAATGAGCAACAACCATTCCACCCTGCACTGTTCCTCAGCAAGTAGGATGCACTGAATGTACTTCTTTGGTAAGTACTCATCAATAGTTAGTTTGTTGATATATGGTTGCTATCTTTATGTGTCTTTAAGCAGTTTGTGCTCGACTTTGTGTAGACGTCTTTCAGCTAGGGAGCAGTTCTTTTCTCCAGGGAACTGCCACTTGGTGCCATTACCCGGCAAAGATTCTCGATTTGCTAACCTTTTTCCATACTACTCCTCCAGGGTTAACTGCTGTGTGGAAGAGAGGATTGTATGTTCTCTATCTCCCAGAATTTTTTCAATTTCTTGTGAATGGCTTTCTCTTATAAGGAAATTTCTTCTGAATGCTGGATAAGAAAGGTGCAAATCATTCCATTATGGTGCTCACCACCTGTTTCATCTGTATGAAACCGTCCGGTGGCCATCCGTCCTAGTGGGCAGAGTCGTCCACTTTGTTAGTTCGATTTACCAGGTATTTCTTTGATCATAGTCATCAATTTTGTGATCGTTTGCTCTGAGAAGAACATCGGTCGATGACCCCTTTGGGAGAGCTGCGGAAAAGACTAACACTGTATAAAAAAAGGTTAAGTCTTGTGTCCAATCTATTGGATTAACTCCCGTTTCCATAGCGTGAAGTAACTGATAGCATCACTACTCCTTCCTCCGGCTTTTCTGCTAGGATTCCCTAGGATACCCATTTACACACCTGGGTATTAAGAGAGAGACAAATATGGAGTAAAGTTTCTTGTCTAAGGACAAACACGATACAATGAAGCACAGAGACCATGCCTCGAACCACCAACCCTTCAATCTTGTGATCGTCCAATCGAAAGTCCTACGTGATGACCACTACACTACCGCGCCTCCACAACTATAATTACGTATAACTACGTATTGGGAATGAGTGGGGTAACGACATATAATGCAGCATGTCACATGTTCCCCAATATAAAAAAGAAAGAAAATAAAAAGGTCCTCACAGCTGTAGCTTAAAGTGTAGCTTGTACATGAACTAGAGAGCCTCAATAATAAATGTTTCAAAGGCCAGTGCAGATTTGATAGCAGCCTCTACTTTCCCACCAGTTTTACTGTCGTTAGAGAACATAACCATGTGTTCGATGTCCAAGGTGCTTGCCAACTTTTGGATCTCTGCAGCAACAAACTGTGGGCCATTTTCTAGTTGACAGGGACTCCAATGTCTTGCTAAGTACGCCTTAGAGTGATGTTGGAGCCACGGCCCCTGCATCTGTTCTATGCAATTCTGTGTAAACAAATCCACAGCAACTTTCTCGAACAGCCTCTGTGGAACTTTGTGGTTCGTGAGAATCTCTTTGCCATGTGAAACTTCAAATGGCAGGTTGAGAACCAGTGTCTGCTCAGAATTCATGCCCTGCCAGTAGACACTTTCCCTTGCTCCTGAAGCAGCCTTTTACACCAGCATTTGGTGCGTTTTCTTGGCCTGTAGCCCCTGAGATGTGAAGTCGAATCGTCTGTATCCTCGCTCTTCGCATGAGAGGGAATTGGACTACAGTGAGAACTTCAGATTGGCTGGAGGTCCCTTGCCTATCAGCTGGGAGGGAATTAAATTCGCTCATCACGTCTGCCAGGTGTTAGGTATGACCGGTAAGCACGCTGGACGTTAGTGTCATAGGCCAACCTTCTTAGCAGGAGGCCTTACAGGCGCTTTGGAACCCTGTCAGGAGGTTTAATTGTGATAGTTCCAAGTGGCTTGTGGTCTGTCCGGACGATAACATGGAGGTCAAAGACAATTACTGATGCCATCTTTGCAGTGTAAAGGCAGTAGCCAGCGATTCTTTCTTTTTTTATTATATTTGCAACACAATACTTGCAACCTACTCTTCCCACATTTCATTTCCATTATTATTCTATAACATTTACATAAAAAGCGGTACGTTTAGTAAAATAAAAACTTAACAAGGATAAGAGAGGAGTCCATCTGGCTTGAAATTGTGCTACAGTTTCGTTTCGTATGACAGATTTCAGCTCCATATCAATAGTTTTTCCTTCAAAAGCCAAAAAAAAAGAAGGAAATGCATGAAGTTTTGAATCAAGTCTCTGGATCCGTCAGTGCCCTGCCGGCACATACCAGCGGTCTTCCTTCTTGCATCAGGGCAGACTGTAGTAAGCAAGAATTTGGAGCTTGTGTGACTAGCTGTGCTCTGTCTTCAGGGACAGCCAGTGCCATTCAACTGCTATCTTAATAAGCGCCCTAAGCATTTCTGACTTAAGGGAGTTTCAAGAAAAGTATGGCAAATAGTTAACGCTGTGTTGTTCACTTGCTGTATGTTCTCCTTGGTCTTTGGCATTTGTAGCTTGAGAATAACTTCCACTTTACTTTGGTCTGGCTTCAACCCTGTGCAGCGAGGTGGTGCCTCGTGAAAGCAAGCTGCTATACTCTGAGAAACACTTTGTCACTTTTGAGGTTGATGGGCTTTTTCGCTTTTCCTTACCGTACTCCAGCAGCAGTGCAAGGTTCTTGGGATTATCAGTGTTTATCGTCACACATGTGCAATTGCATTGTTTTAGAGTTAAGTTAAATTTGATTGCTTACTGTTGTTTGTTTTTAATGTATTTTTCTTAGATATTCTCTAAAGGTTGTAAGGCGCTTTTGATCTGCTATAATTTATTCATTGTTTGGCATCATAAACAAACGAACATTTCTTCTCCTTGTTATTCATTGCCCAGCAGTTACTTCAGCGTCCACTGTATTTGATTAGCTTGGAAACCAACCAAGCACTGCAGTGGGGGCAGAGCCTTCCCTTTTAATAGGCTCACTCCGCGTGTAAAAAAGTGTTGTTTCCTAGCTTTGGGAAGAGTCAATTAAAGGCAGATGAGCAGTGTTCTCCCTAGTTTTCGGGTAACAGGTAAACCAGTTTTCTAGACCGGTAAAGCAGCGCTGTTGAAAATCCTTTTCTACCCCAGAGTGGAAGTGTCGTCATGAGACCCCGAATGTTGCTCGCATGACACTAGACTCACACGTGTCTCGAACACGTTACAAAATGCTTGATGTCTGCGATTCCTGTTACAAGGGACGTACTAACGTACAGGCAAACACCTAGAAGAAAAAGCTTAAAGTAACCTAAAAAACGTTCGGAGAAGTGCCTAAAAGATAAGACAAATGCTAACAGCACCTTACGAATAAACCTGAACTAACTAACATACGGATAAACGTGGAGAAGATAACACTAGTATCCTGTGACAATGCTAACGTACGGAGAAATGTCAAGGAGATACAACTAACATTTTAATTAAGAATATACTAACATACGGACGAGTAAGAGAACAATAATGCTTTTGAATGTTCTAACGTACGGAGAAATGTGGACAGTCGTGAAGAAAAGACCAACACTGATGAACATACTATCGCACGGAAAATGTCAAGAAGGCTAATACCTTAGGAATGTACTAGCATTCTGAGCAACTTTAAAAGGATACGACTAACATCTTACGAAAGGTAGAAACATGCAGAGAAACGTTGGGAAGATGAGACTATTGTATAACAAGAAAGCCCAATGGGCATTTTAACCGGCCATTCTGACCCTCCCCACCCCTAGGTTTCACAAATGTTAGCGTGATCCTCTTTTTTTACGAACCGGCGTGACGAAAAGTGTGATTGTGTGACACAATATTTTGACTATAGCGGTACTGGATGACGTAATGTTTAAACTCTGATGACTCAGCTTATCTTTCTTATCGCTTTATTTGTGCTGAAAAACGCAAAACCACTCAAACGTTGAATGTCGATATGAATTCGTCCACAACTGAGAATGCTCACACAGGGACGACGAAGTATTTACTGTTGTGCCTAGACCTTAAATACAAACAGTGAACATAGCAGTAGAATCAAAATATAACGCTTGATAAACACGAGCTCGAGCAGATCGTCAGAGTATGGAGCACGTCAAGATATCTCATGACGTGATGTTTAAATCCAGTTTGCTAACCCGGTAAACAAGCGAGCGGGGATGAAAGTCGCCCACGTCTTTGAAAGCTAACGCGCCTGTCGAGCCGCAATCGATTTCGCGCTCACTCGCCTGTTTTTCTTTTCCTTCACTATCTATCTCTGAACGGAAAGTGAGACTGCTCGTAGCCTTTAGCGAACACCACACGCAAACCACACAAATCCGTCGATAATATTCAGATATTTTCGTTCTTTCAATGCAAAAAGACTCGTAACACCTGCCTTATTAATTAATCTCCTTATTAATGACGATTCCTTCGTATCAACTTCTCGTCTCAAATAAACACTCATTTCTCTCCGTTCACAAGAACTATCATGTACTGATGTGCAATCAACTAATATTGCATCATCATACTAGTACCAATTCCTTCTCTTCCTAGCCCACGCCGGCAAAACGCAACTGTCCTTTTTGTCCGCTGCGAAATACAAGTTAGCCAATCAGAAATCTTACAATCCACTTCGCAAACCACCCCCCCCCCCCACCCCATAAAACGCCAAGGGAAACTGCCTCTCACGCAAAACGCAACTTTCAAAGCAAATCACATTCACAGAAGCGTGATATGCTCCTGACATTCACAAATCTTTCTGACTCCCACATTTTTACACCCTTCAAAATGTCAATCCCAATAAAAAAAACTCCTGCGCTAAAAAAATTTTCACCATAACCACTAACTAGATCAGACAACACAGTCAATTTCGCATTCAATCCTATTTTCGCATTCAATCCTATCAAAAATAATGCACGCGCAAGAAGTGGCGCAAGAAGTTCTTGCGCCGCAAGAACACGCAAGCCCGCGCAAGAAGTGAAAGTGCTAGGTTTTTGCAGTTTACCCGCAAGAACATTCGAAACGCAAGAAGTTGAAAATCTAGCCGCGAGAAGTTACTAATGTTACCGCAAGCCGCAAGAAGGCGGAAGAAGTACTGAGGGTCCAGCCGAAGAAACTTGTAGTGCTCGTGTTAGTGTGAGGTATTGCAAAAGTAATGAGAGCGAATCTCGCGCTCTATTCTCTTTGAAATATCACCGAGCTTTCGAGCGATTTTTCGCCGTGTTGGCGTGTTGGCGTGTTGGCGCGACAATTCGCCAAGTCAAGCGAAAGTTCACAAGGCTAATCAAAAAATCAAGGAAACAAATGTTCGAACAACCGAAGTATCGAAGAAAATTCACATCACGAAATGGAATATCCGCCAGCTTTCCGACTGGAAGATAAACACCTGGTAAACATGATCTCCGGCACATGACAAAACATGAACAATTTTTTTAAGCGTGTCTCAGATACAGTGATACGGGTTCAACTCAGAACTGACTCAATTCAGTTTTTTATTCCATCCAAGAAATAGAAACAAAAAGGTCCAAAAGCTATAATTGTGGCAAACTGCGCGAACTCTTCTTTGACAGGCAAGACAAGACAAGACTTACACATGCAGGAGGTCATGCCATCGCGTGGGTGAAGTCATCAAGAATCCCTGCATCTTTACCAGTTTAATTTCCCAGCAAAAAAGGGATACTCGAAGAAATAGCATAGACATATGATTTCAACTACACATTCGCCTTTCGACACAGCTTGCTGCCCGGGGCTTGCTGTCTTGACGGCTTAGAGAACTGCTCATGCATTGCGTTACAAAATGTCATTCAAGCAAATCATACCAAATTTGCATACGGCAGATTTGTGTTTACTCAGGTTAGAATTGACGTGCCGAATTTCGTTCAGATCGCGGAGTTTTAGTTTCCTTCAGACTTTTTTGGTTTACTTCGAAGATTTAAAATGTGATATCGACTTCAGCGTAATGAGTGGAACTATTTTTACAAACATAATGTGTTTTTCCAATTAAGACTTCGGGTATTATTTCTTCTCATCTGAGTGACCGTGTTCATTTCTCACACGTGTGAGCGCAACTAATTAAAAGTATTTGTCCGAGGTTAATATGTTGGTGGAAGTACAGCAACACTGAACAGGTGAATGTCGGTTCTTTAATAATGTGACTGATGGACTGTGCTTTGCCATTGTTCCTCATTTAAGTGAAATAAATCGAGCGAAATCTTTCGCGCCGCTAAGCGTACCGCATGTCTGGGACTCCGGGACACATAAACAATAACAGACGCGTGCTTCGTTTGAGTCTCGTTTCTCCCTAGCCGTTAAAAAATGACATAGAAGGCGACCAGTGTCAAATTCAGAACCTAGTGAACTCTTTATCGGATAAAAAATTCAAAACCGAAGAAAAAAACTTACAAGGGACCAAATAAACAACTGATTGCAAGTTACAAAGGCAGCCAATTTCGAACGTGCCTTGCGCTACAAAGTGGTCTCTTTTTTGCCTTCTCCGGGTTCCGGGTTTTTAAGATGTTAGCGCAAAGACGTTCTTGCGCTTACTTGCGGTCCAGATATCTTACCACAAAGAAGTTCTTGCGGTTTTAACTTCTAAACGCAAAGACGTTCTTGCGGCTTGCAGTATTCAAGTGCAGGCATCCTGCAAGTAGCCGCAAGAAGTTCTCGGCTTGCGGACGCAAAAAGAAGTTCTTGCGCGTGCATTATTTTTGGGCTGTACTGTACAAAAAACCCCAAACTTAAACAACCCTTCGCCGTTCATATCTTAAATACTGTAAATTAAAAGACAAAAACATAGGAAGGTAATACTCAGAAGACTAATTTGCGCATGCGTCTTATATAAGACAGTACCGCTCTTGAGTACCCGTACCACAAGCTTTACAGCACTTTCTTCGTATGTTAAGCCAACTTGCTTTCACGAAAAATCGTGTCCATTTTATAAACCGGCGGTCGCCATCATTTTCAATTCAGTTTTGAGAATTCGTAACCTAAGATTTTTTACTGCTGTGCTATTGATCTTGAGTGAATCTCAGGTCTGGCCTTGATCTTGTTTTGTTTATAATGTGTGTGTTGCTTGTGTACTTAATCTTAAATGAAGTCATGTAAATTTGACCAAATTTGGATCTGAAAATCACGTTACATTTCTTTGCCTTTGTTAATTTTATAAAAGAAATAGAAAATGGCCGTTTGATACTAACATAACCTGATCTCAACACTTCAGGGAGTTGGAAAGGATTTCTTCCAAGAGTAACATAAATATGTTCAAATTCTCCCAAAGACCTGGTTGTGTTTGCATCAGGTTATGCAGCACTTGTGCGTTATTCTTTTTTGTTTGTCTTAAGACCGCATCACTCCATTTTTGTTTTCAGAAATGGATAAAGGAGACGTTGTTTTGATACCTCCACCAGTTCAAGGCAGTGTCTTCAATAGTGATTCAGAACCTCCAAACAACCTTCCAAACGAAATCAGCAACTTGGTAGAAAATGCCCTAATAGAAGAGCAATCAACTGTCTCTGAAGAGCGGATCTGGCCGGTGATCTGGGACTTTGCAGGCCTACCCCTCTATTACGCCACACATCCAATGTTCATGTCGCAAAAATGTATATATCTGCTGGTATTTGACCTGCGCAAAAACCTGTTCAAGAAAGGAGATAGTTGTTTTGAAAGATCACGCAGTGGTGAATCTAGTCTTGATCACCTTACTAACTGGTTGTACTTGATCCATTCTATTCGGGATAAAAGCCCTGTGTCCTGTCTTGGCACCACTCATCCACGTGTCATTTTAGTTGGAACACATGCAGACAAAGTTGTTGGAGACCCTTGGGAGGCCATGAATGCCATACACAACAGCTTTCAAGGAAAGGTATTCTCAGAACATATACTTGGTGCGAAGTTTGTTGTGGACAACACTCGTGCTGGGCAGACTTTTCAACAAGAGGATCCTGGTGTCCAAAGACTGAGAGAAAAGATTATTTCTGTTGCCTCCACATTACCTCACACAAAGCGAGAAATTCCTTTACGGTGGCTTCATGTCGAGAACGTAATTCAGCGCCTTGTCAGAAGTGGAGTCAAGTGTGTTACTAAAACAGAGTTTAAGGCCATCACCCCTGAGATATGTGATTTTGAAGTAGACGAGCTTTTGCACTTCCTGTGTGATCGTGGTTCAGTTTTCTGTCTCAGCGACGCTGATGATTCCAGCAGTCTGGTTATATTGGATCCACAATGGTTAATTGATGTATTTCATCAGATGGTGTCAACTGCGTCCAGCAAGAAAGAACCGATGAGGATCCAACAACATCGTCAAAGTCTTGCTAGGAATTGCATTTTGTCAGAAGAACTTGTCAGCTTTGTTTGTCAAAACCTTGGCCTCAGCCTTCATCCGGACTCCTTGATTTCACTCTTGGGGAAAGCCAACCTCGTTTGCCGTTGGGTTGCTGAGAATGATGAAGTGGTCTATTTTGTGCCAGCCATGTTGACAACTGAGCCAGATGAAGAAATAACTGATCAAGGCCCAGCGGCACCAATTTACCTCACCTTTGATTCTGGATATGTTCCTTATGGCTTATTCTCCAGATTTCTCGTGTTGTTTGGCCGGTGGGCCAATCAAAAGCACTCCACAAGTCCTCCGAAACTGGTTGCTAACACAGCACGATTTTTCTTTGGCAAGAATGACGACTTCAGTTTGACTTATGTATGCTTAGGCAGTGTGATCAGGATTCATTTGGGTCATGAAGGGAGGTCAGAGAAGGAGATGGAGATTGCTCTTCTCCTCCAGCAAGTTTGCAGGTTGGTCTATTTACAACCAGGGTCATAACTATTAAACATGAAAACACACACACAGTTACTACCTTCGTAAGGGGGTCGGTAGTGTTGTTTCAAAGTAGTAAAGTTTTTTATGCAAACAATTGTAAGTGACGATTCTGGTGAATTTTCTTTTACCACAAACTACATAGTTTTTTGCACATTAGACCCAGTTGCAATAAGTGAATTTACTTCAACACCTCAACATTTGTGAACATTTTTTTTGTGAGGTCAATTTTTAAACGCGCCAAAAATTTGCTTTTCTAACAGTTTGTTCTGTGTGACCTTTTTCCAGTATTTAATTTCTCTGTTTTCTGACAGACAAACTCCATCAGGCTTATCACATGTACCAAACTTGTGGCTTTCAAGAAATTAGGTTCAGGTCTACCCCACTGGTTAAACAGCTCGAAAATATTTGCAGTCACACATATCAAACTCAACCCAAGATTGCTGGTCAAATGAGAAACCGTTTTGTTTAACTCATTCGCTGTCAGCGATTTTCGGATCAATTATCTTATCAAGCAACAAATGGCACTTTCTGCTCGTCATTTAAGCAAAGTGCGGCCAAATCGTCTAAAACGCGCTCTGTAGCATAGAAAATAATTGTTACTTTCAAATAAGGGCTGTTTTTCCAAATTTTAATTTCGGCCATGCGCAAGATTCAAAAATTAGAGTTTTTGAATGAGAAAGACGTAACCAGCACAACTTTTCAATCTTTCGTGCTCAGTTCCGTAGCTGTAATTTCCCCCTTATTCTGACTTATTGCAGTTGTAGCTAAACCTAATCTTTTCTTTACGCCATACTACTGAACTAGACAAAGCAATTGGTGGTGGTCTCGATATTTTGGTTAAACAAGAAAAGATGTCTCAAAATCTTAATCCTTATTGACATTGTTTGCAAACGTGATCACCTGTGTTGATTTCACGATCAGCATGGTCAAGGTTACTAATTTTACAACGTGAAGTAAACATGCAGATTTAGCACAATCGTTAAGTGTGTCTAGCATTACAAAACTCCAAAACAACAAGAATTTCGCTTCAAAACAATATCGTATTTTCGCTGTTCTCGACTGATATTTTCTACGCTAGTCCACTGTGAAGTTGTGCTTCGGCAGCCCAGTTTCCATATAAGGTACCAGTGGTGTTTGATTGACGGAAGTCTCCCTCCAGTGCATTTTGATTTCGAAGGTCGTGTAACATTAGAAATGGTGGTAAACTTTTACTGGAGCATGCACGTTTTGGGGAGTGCATTGTGTGCATGACCAGAATACTGCAAACTGGATTATAATAAATTGAATGTGTTTTGGAATTCCAAAAGTTGACAAAAAAATTTGTTCTGGCAGTACAAAACACGGATGGCGGACAGAAATACAGACTAAATGTCAGGTAAAATGTGGAATGCAGAACGGGTGTAAAAATGTGGGCCATAGCTGAAATAATTTTGCTTTTCATACGGCTGGGTGATTACCCAGTAGTAGAAAACATGAACTTCACAAATTAGCCACACTGGGTATTCTTTGTGTTATTGTCCAGTCAATCCCTGCTTGACCTATGGGCCATGTTTCGCCCTAGCCTGCAGTCTTTGTTTTTATTGTGACTATGAACGTTACGTATGTCCAATTATTATTTTGTCCTTCAGATGTGTTCATGAGATTCTAGAATCTCTTCGCCAGCAGTGTCAGTGGCTGCGCTCGATGACATGGCAGCTGCGTGTACACAGTGAGCTTCATATGCTGAAACCTCGGTTGACGGTATGTTAAAACTAAAGAATCTAATCTACGTACAGTAGTTTTACTCTACTTTCAAAACAGGACAACACTTCTGATTTTTAGACAAGACAGTTTTCGAACGTAGTCTGCTTCTTTCAAGAACTTTCAAAACAAATGTAACTACCTCTTACTCACTATAACTTATCACAAACCAGAAACATAGGCGGCAGTAGCAAAACTTAGGGCAGGTATTCACACTTAAGAATTGAAGCTCGAAGGCATTCCACCCCTAAACTTCCTGAGCATCTGAGAACCTGTCAGCACTGCAGCTCAAATGAAATTGAAAACGAGGTACGCTTCCTCTTGTCTTGTATGACACAATTAGAAAAACACTAATGGACGATATTATTAGTAAATGTTTCAGTTTCGATTCTTTAAATGTCCATCACAAAACTGTATTTCTTTTTAATAGCATTGATGCTTTCATTTCTAAAAAAGTAGGTTACTTTATTTACGAAGCTTTTGCATTAAAAAAACGAATCAACAGATCCAGGAATTATTAATTAATCCTTTCTTCCTTTTTTTTGTACAATACCATTTGTAACTGGGAATGCAAATACAGTGTTGTTGTTGTTGTTGTTGTTGCATCCATGTTTGTTTTATTAACCGGTGCCGGCTAAGGCAAGTCTGTTTCTCGTATTACAACGCTTTTTGTTTTGCTTTGTTTGTTTGTTTGTTTTTCTGAACAGCACGCCCCGAGCATCCGGTTTTTGTTCTGCCAAAACAGCAAGCATATCAACAACCGATTTATTTGCATTCTTAGAGACAGGGTACATTAAAATTTTTTTTGGTTATGATACTAAAGAAACTGTAGGTTTGCTGGCTGTGTCAATACCCTTTGTAGATCAATATCTGTTTTGTTTTGTTTTGTTTTGTTTTTTTGTTGTTGTTGTTGTTGTTGCTGTTTTTTTCCAATCAGATTAAATTTGGATAAACATTTAAGGATAAAAATTAGCGAGAAAAGTTTAACACAACGTTTCGATGTCTCCATGACATTTTCAAGTGAGAAAATAAAATAAAAATGAGTTAATATATACAAGGTGAAGTGTTAAAAAGTAAACAATAAGTAACATATTTGGCTTGTAATTGTGTGTGCATGGTAAGTATGTCTAAATAAATAGTTTTGCGCGGATAGAGTCCGATTGCGTGTTCAGGTTTGGTTTCTTCTTCTTTATAAACAACATTTCGTAAATTAAACAGTCCAGTTTTCCGCCGCATTTCTTGAGGTCGGAAAAGTTACTGTTAAGGTCGCCGCTAATTTTTATCAGTAAATTTTTTTTCTAATCAGGTGTATTGTTTAAACAGTCCACAATGTTAAAGCTGTTTCTGTCTCTTCCTCAGGATTTCCATCGCGGAAAACAGTATGCAGGTAAACGTTTCTTTCATTTTATTGACTTTGAAAATGTGATTGCTCAGTTCACAGTTTTAAAGAGCAGGCCACACTTCTTATTACATGCATGTAACGAAGACGTAGTATTTTGAATGCTTGTCAACATTCTGCTTGTAAAATTATGACTTATTCATTAATCCACCGCTAGACCGCCAGTGCTAGGATTAGCTGTGCTAAATTAAGCACTAAATATACTGAGACTGAAACTGGTATATCACACCTCAACAAATTTTAAAATGGTTAAAATAACGTAATGTAACGTATACATTAACGCTGATCTTCAAACTATCCAAGGACGCTTTAAAATATTTAAAGTACGTAAAAATTTAATAATGAAATAAGATAAAATTTGCAAGATGTGTAACGCTTTGGCCCGAGAGCTAACAGCGTTCTTGAAATAAATGGAGTGATCTTCCCGGTTTCCTTTTTTTTTTGGGGGGGGGGGGGCTGAAAAATGATTTCAAGGCTACAATGAGAGGCAGTCCCGTGACCTCTGCGATACTGACGCCTTGCTTTGCCAACTGAGCTACGGAGCCTATTGCGTTCTGTTTCAATTAATTCGATAAATTGTTTGTTTCGAGTGGCACGTGCTGAAGTTATTAAGAGGTTTCTGAATTGTTTGTTCCAGTCTCTAAAAGTCTAGCCTTACGTGTTGTTGCGCACTTTTTTGACTACAAAATTGGCGCCTCTGTAATCTTGCTTTCACGTCTGGGGTAAGCTTTACTTTTCAAAAATCGTTTTAAAACCAATGCAGCGAATTGCTTATTTATATTTCCATGCATTTCCGACCAGACTGTTGTTTTTTGAAAAACTCGCGCGTAAATGAAGAATATGGAGTGTTCACAGATCACTAACAGGTAAATTACGAGGAGGCGGAATGACAGTCTCAATACGAAGTCTACCGGCTCCGTCTCCCTTTTCCCAAGCCTCGCACCGCTTGCTACGCTTGCCGATTTTCCCGCTTCCAGTCCCCACTAAGGAACCTGTTCACAGGCTTCAACATTAGCTTAACGTTTCAAAATTGTTCAGGTCTTTCAACATTGTCAAAACGTGTGAGTCAAGATTTAATCCAACATAACATAAACACGCTTTCAACAAGCTTTTAATAGTTTTATGACATTCAGCAAGACTTGTTGAAATGACTCAACATTTGGTCGTAGTAGATTTGGTTGAACAATTGTTGAGCTACTTTTGAAGATGTTGAGACGGTCAAATCGGACCTTTAGTTAGCCTCAGTGTAACATTTAAAGGTATGTCACTGGGATTTTGCTCATTTTTTGTCATAACTGTGCTAATAGTATAACTATCACCGGCAATAAAGATATCAAGTGAATTTTCGAAGGGAGAGCAAATTATAACTAGTTTTTAGTGATTTTTCTAAGACACAACGATACAATTTGAAAAAGTTGGCCCAACTTATTCAAGTTGCAATCCATTTCCATCCTGGCCATCCGCAGCTTAAAACACTTACCGATAGTTTTGATACACTAATATAGTTACCTTCAACAAAACTGGACATTATTTTGTAGCTTTCTATTGATGCAAATGTGACTTTCGAAAGAGTTACTAAAAATAGCTGACATAGTCCCTTTAAATACACAACAATTTTGTTTTCTTCCCTAGGGTCTGTTGCACTCGGTCAGTCCAAAGTGAGGAGGCATCCGCGTGGAATTTGCCTCATAATCCATAACAAGACCAACGATCACCAAGGCGCCGAATTTGATGAAAGAGAGTTGGTAAATCTTTTCGAGGAACTTGGTTTTACCGTGTGTGTTAACAACGATCTTCAGAGGGATGAAATGCTGAAAGTGGCTGCTACCTTTACAGCGAAACATCATGTCCAGTATGATGCCTTCGTGTTTATTGTCATGTCGTGTTATGGAGACCGGGATTTCTTTTATGGAGTGGACGGAAGACACACCCAAGTTGAAGATTTGATGTCCGAGTTCAAAGCGACTAACTGCCCATCGCTCCGAAATATGCAGAAGTTGGTTTTTATTCAGACATGCAGAGGTTCTTCAAATGAACGCTTAACACCCGCCATTGGTGGTGCTTCATTTTCACCCGACTCCACCGTCGCAAGAACCGTGTGTCTTCAGGAAGCCTTTTCTACTGCGCTTGGCTATGAGGCTGGGCGGTATCCACAGTCTGGTTCTTGGGTGAGTCTAAATAGGGAGTGTAATGGGAAGCTTAAGCAAGCACGACGACGACAGCGTCGAGAACGGCACTAAGTGAAAGGTTTACTTAGCAAAACAATGACTGCGCATGGGTTTTGCATTTTGGTACATTTCCTTACTGTCCTCTCCAAAACATCGACGGAAAGTGACCAAAACCTGGGTTTTGTGTCCTCTCCTCAAATTATTATTTAATACGCTTGTTTCTTTCACCTCTTGTTGTGACCTCGATTTATATCATTCAGAAATATGCAGACAACTATTAGTTGACCTCACTGAGGTTTCAGTTTTAGATTTAATTTGACTTTTTAGCCTGTAGCCTACTAGCCCGATGGTTGCTCTATCTCCAGTTTTGGTCCAACTGGGTTTTTAGCGGGATTTTGTTTTGCATTCCAAGGGTATTTCTGAGTAAACGAAAAAGCTGTTTTAGGCCCAGTTTAGACGCCGTACCTCTCGTGTGCCGTACCAAATACATTTTCGCTCCTAGATCGTAATTAAGCGGCAAGCTTTGCCGTACCCTGAGATTTTGGCTTGCCTAATTAAAATCTTGCAAAAAAAAACTCATTTGGACACCTTACAACTGCCAAAAAACTACGTACTACTTGGTAACGGCACACGAGAGGTACGCCGTCTGAACCAAGCCTTTTGCACTCAGTGTGCTATAATGGAGGGGGAAGTATTTACAAGAATGATCGCCTGTATTGTTTTGTCCTCAGAGTATGTCTTAAAAATCGCAAACAAGCGAGGATGAGACTTGTCATTTCAACATAGGTCAAGCACGAAATGCGTGCCTATGTTAACAAACAGTTTGCTATGATTTATTTATTTATTTGTTTTCATTTTCGGTCATAGATTTTGGTGGAAGCTACCAGAAATCGTCACCACCTGCTCGACATTTTGACAGAAGTTATGAAACGTATGGTGAGCATTGGCGTATTCAAAGGAAGGGTAATGCAGCTTCCGGCGATGCCGGAAGTTAAGAACGGAATGGTGAAAGTTGACACAGACGAAGGAAGGGTAATGCAACTTCCGGCAATGCTGGAAGTTAAGAACCGAATAGAGAAAGTTGACGAAGGAGGGGTAATTCAGCTTCCGGCTTCAACCTACACATTGCAAACCCAGCTGTATCTGTGAGGAAGCATGGAAATCAACTTGAATCGGCGGTTAAATTGGGTGGCCACACCACTTAGGAGTTCTCTCACTCTCGCAAAAAAAACTAACTTCTGGTACCCAGGGTAGATAGGGGAGGGGGATGTTGATGCGTAAAACTCATACAGCGTGCGTTTTTGACACTGAAATCATTGCCAACAGTAAAAAAAAAAAAAGGAAAAATACAAAACTAGGACATTCAAATTATCATAGAAATTGTAACGTCGCAAACACGGTAAACGTCAAAAACATTGGCCCCCTTAAATCCCATCCACCTACCCCCTTTGCGCCACTAGGCGTGAAGGCCTACGATGTTGTAGCTGTAAATTAATGGCGAAATATTGCTTCCATTGTTATGGTCGCTTTAAAACAATAACGTAGTTTACGTACAAAGAACGTCTAGTTGACAGTTCTTTCGTAGGACTATTAGCAGTCTTGTTGTGAAAGAGAACTTAGATCAGAAGGTTTTCACATGATGCGGTTGTGCCGCGTTTCTACAAACAGTTTTCATGGCTGTATATACATATAATTTTTTTTTTAAGGACATGATTAATACAAGAAAAGAAACGAACGGCACGAATTTTCGTGTCGGAATAACGATATGAAATTATGTACAGGTATTAAGTTAACGAAAGCAGACCCACAAAAGGGAACCGAGATGCACTCTTAATGGAATGAAAGTCGTATTGGTATCGGGTAAACACCCCCTTAGAAAAAGTAGAGAAATTGTATATAAGAGATCGTGGTAAATAACCACCAAAACTTCACCAATGAATAGTAGATTAAAATCGTGCACAAGCTAAGTGCTATATGAACACACCCTTAGAACATTTAGAGAAATTGTACAGTAGAGATCGTGGAAAATAACCACTAAAACTTCACCAATAAAAAGAAGTTAAAATAGTGCAAAGAATGCTATATAAACACTCCCTTAGAAATGTACAGAAATTGCATGGTAGAGATCGTGTTCAATAACCACCAAACCTTCATAAATGAAAAGAAGTGAAAAATAGTGGACAAGCTAAGAGAAGGTTGAATTTACTCCATATTTCTGTGGGCTATGATTTCTCGAAATTCGAGGCAGCTTATTTGCTGTTAAAAATCCAAAACTACGAAATTTGAGACAAGCTTGTTCCAGGAAATACGGTACATGTGAAAGTGGTTATTTGTAATGTTAATTGTTAAATATAGGGCCCTCTGGAAACCAAACTGAAAATAAAGTGTCCTTTCTTTCTTGCTTTCGTGTCCTGTCTTGATAACGTTGTGCCCGTCCCCACCCCCTTCCTCCACCATTGCCCCAATACGTCTTTGGCAGTTACACGAAGCAATCTGCTGTATCTTGCAACGCAGCGGCCTTGTGTGGCAAATTGCGGACGATATTGCTTGTGTGACACACTCTCCACAACTTGTGTTGCAACGAAAAATTGCGTTTCGAGTTCCAGGAAAAGTAGACTAGTTTTCTACTTTTCGCAACGTTGCGAGCAACATGTCTCGCAATGCTCTCGTCGTCGTTACGTTGCACGTCGCAGGAATAATTGCCTTGTGTAAGAGCGCATTTACCTGTAGTCTTTCTCAGCCTTTCGTACGTTCCTGAAACGGTATAACGGAACTGTTTTATAGTCTGTCATTCTTGGGTAGTAGTCGTAGTGGTCCTGATTAGGACAAGTAGAGTTGTAAAGTATGACCCAAATTCCCGGCTGATCTCGCCCTTTTTGTTTGTTGATAAAACCGTTTTCTCTGTTTCTAAAAATTACGAAGGGTAGCAAGTGCAAGATCGAGAGAGGAGAAAAGCTGTAGAAACACAATACGAAAAGAATAGTGAAGGGTTAATGCGTGACGGGTAATTAGGGCAAAAGTCAGTAGGTGACGTCGCGCGTGAATTAGGTAAAAATGTGAAACGAGGTCACGAACCCCTCCACTGCTCCTTCCCTCCAATTACCCTGAACGAAGGCAACGAGACGACGAGGTTTCCACAGATAACGTCACCAATTGTATCAACGTTCACGAGCGCGCGGATCGAGTTTTTTGTGACGTCATAATCTAGAAAATGAACTCTGCTTCTAATTAAGTGAAATTAATTAACTCAAATTTTATTTCTTGATTGCTTTATGAGTTCTAAAAGTTACCGTTATGGATAAAGAAAATCCATCTTTTCTGCTGCACGACCTTCCAGACTCGATGGTATTGCAGATATTTTGTAAATTCACCATCAAAGAACGCCTACTATTGCGTCGAGTTTGTTGGAAATGGCATCATCTTCTTAACGACTACAGCGTCTGGAAAAGTATCGACCTCAGTGAAGATAGCTTTCTCTCAAGTAAAGTCAACAGCAAAGTTCTGGAAAGCTGGATAGGTGCGTGGGGAAAGACAATCCGGCACATAGATGTAAGCAACTGCAAATGGCTCACGGATTTTGTGATTCAAAAAGTCGCAGAAAATTGCGGTGATCTCAGGAGCCTTAACATCGAAGGCTGCTTTCAAGTGTCCGATTACGGCATGGACGAAGTGGCGGTAAAATGCGCGCGCTTAAGAAAAGTCAACGTATTTCTTAGCGGTGTTTCGGAAGAGGGCTTTGACAAGCTGCTTAAGCAGTGCCCTGACCTAGAAAATATAAAGCTTGGAAGTAGAGGTAACTGTCATCGTATGTTAATGTCTGTGTGTCGAAACGTAAAGGATTTAAAGGTTATCTCCATACACGATGTTATCCCTTTTGATGAGGGCGAGCCAGTGGTAGATGATCTGTCGCTATGGAGATTATGCACGTGTTTTCCCAATTTGACCGCCATTGATCTTACATGGTGTTGTTTTATCACTGACGATGCTCTTATCGCAATTCCTTTCTGCTGTCCTAACCTCACATCGTTCACTATCCGTGAATGCCATCAGATCTCAGATCGCGGTATCCGCGCGGTCATCCAAGTCTGCCATGCAAGCTTATCGTCAATTCACTTGGAGCGCTTGTACAACATTACAGACGTTCTGTGCTATTCACCCGATGAACTTAACCCGTTTCCCAACCTCTCTTATTTGAAGGTAATAGACACTTCTATCTCCGACAACGGTATTGCGAAGATTGCCGAGAAAAGCCCGAACATAGAAACTCTCATCGTCGGAGAGCACTGTTTCAATCCGTACAACATTCACGGCGGTTTCATCCCCACGATCGCAAAAACTTGCCGAAAACTGAAGCGGTTTAATTTACACTCAGGAAGAATGAAAGACACTTATTTGACAGCTGTCAGTGAAAATCTACCCTACATAACGGACCTGTATCTCGGAGACTGTCGTGACTGTTCGTCTCAAGGCCTGGGTAAGATTATCAAGCGCTGCCGCTGGCTACAGGTATTGAACATTCAAAATTGCGCTCACGTGACCAATGATATGTTGGTTCTTATTTCACAGAACCTCAGGAATCTCAGAGAACTGGAAATTCTGAATTGTAAGAGTATTACGACTTTAGATGTTTTAGAACTCAAAAGGAAGTTACCTATGTGTGACGTGAGGTATTAGCCGTGTTGCTTACAAGCCGATCAAGATGCGTTTTCCTGTTTGCTTCGCATGCTTAGGTCCGCATCTTGCACAAGGAGGAAATTAGCATTCCATCAGGACAGGCTTCACCAAGAGTGTGTGACGCCTTACTCGAGAAAAAATTCCAGGTTTTCATATTGACAAGAAACAACACCTCATGAAGGTCATTCAACAGATAAGGTTTGAATGGCCACGGGAAAGTAATGCTTAATTATAAGAGCTTTCCTTCGAATGGTTGTAGTTTAGGATTTCATCCACAGACGTAGTATTTACAACCTTGTGCAGGAGAATACAGAACGGTGTAATCAAAAGCTTTCATCGGAATAGTCACACATAACGATTTCGTCCACACATTCAACAAGTAGAACTGCGTAAGATTTCACTCTTGGGGAAAGAGGACTGAGTTACATAGTACCGCGAAGTGTGTGAAGAGCGAAAATGGTCGAAGCCCGTTTGTGGCGCTTAAAAGAGAAAACGACTGCATTCAAGAATACTGATCGGTGACAAATGTACGCAAAGTTCATAGCTGCATGCAGTGAATATAGAATAAGCTAGTAGTGAACGAGCTATTGGCTGATGTATCTTCTCTATAACATCTGTAACTCTCACAAATAGAATTCAGTAGATTTTCAAAAACAAGAGCTCCCAGCAAACAACAGTAATCTGTGCCACCTCCCGTAGTTGTTATACATACGCTTCAGTCAAGTTCGTGAAAATAAAAATTTGTGATTTGTTATTTGCTATCGCTTGGTCTGCTGCGTTAATAGCTCAATGTGATCAAATAAACAAGACAAGCATATTCGCATGTTCCGGTAGTGAATGTTATGACGCCAACTGATTTTAGTTCTTAAAGGGGATACATACTTCATGAGCACTTTTACGTTCCTGGGTCATAATTGTGCCGAAATTAAAACTAAACACTCTGGGAGAAGATTTCAAGTGATTTTCTCAAAGTGAGAACTAACCAGTAACAATTAAGCGATTTTTCCGAGACACAAGGAGAGAACTTGAAATATTGGCCCAATTTTTTATTTGGCAATCTACAGCCAAACACATTTATAGTTTCGTGAGAAAACTATACGAGTAAACCTTACCATATTAATTTTGGTTTATTTTGATTTTGATATCTATTTTTCTTTTTTAAGTAATACTTAAAACTGGTAACAGGGTCCCTTTAAAGGCGCAGTGACACAGGGATATTGCTCTCGTTTGTAACACTTTGAGAAGCCAATATCATACATTTGCATGAAGGAAAACCTAACAATAATGGTCGATTTCTCGTTCAGACACCATACTAATTCAGTGAAACTATTGATAAGTGTCTTTGGCCACGCATGGTAGGGATGGAAATGGATTACAACTTGAAAGGGTTCAGCGAACGTTTTCAAGTTCTCTGCTTGTGTCTTGCAAAAATCAATTAAAAACTTATTATGGTTTGCTCTGCTTGCGAAAACTCGCTTGATATCTTCCTCTTGGCTGCCTCGTCCCCAGGCGCCGGTTTAGCGCGGGCAAAGAGGGAGCGCGGGGCGCCGGGGGAGCAGTGCACCTATCCCACAACCTCACGCGCACCATCATATAATAGGGTTGGACGCCTGGGGACGAGGCAGTTCCTCTTGGTGTTCCAGGAACATTCAGTGCGTGAGCGAAGGCATTTGATCATAATTTTAGCAAGGTTTTGACTCAGCAAAATCCCCTTTACGCAGCCCCTTTAACTTTTCTTACGACGGACGTTTATTTAAGGGGGCGGGGGGGAGGCTAAGGCTGACTGTTTTAAACTTTTTCACTGTTCGAATCCCATCGAAATCTTTGTTTATGCAACTCCTCGCAGCAAATAGGGAAGGAAGAATTCTGGCTAAATTTTAGTCTTGGGTACGTGCCTACCATCGTAAAATTTGGGCCTTTCTAGTTCATAGCTTTCTCATAAAGAGGTTCTTATATAAAATATGAAACTTGCTGTACCATCTGAAAGAGCACAAGCTGACCGGATGAGGCTAAACTGAAAAAAAAATACAATAAAAGGTATATTAGGATCTTCAATAGAATGGGGTCATAGACTGTGTGTGTTTAGGGTTAGACTTACATTCCCGATATGAGGCAAAATGTGAAAAAAGAACAGTCACGGTCCGCTATCTCGAGCAGTGTTCTTTTGAAAATATCTTTTACTGCGTATACTCCGGCTGTTGAATCTAAAACCGCCAAAAGGGTTAGATAATTTAGGAAAAATATCAGTAAGTCAGAAGAGAACGGAGTAAAAAATTCAAGATTAGATATTGCCCAATTCAGTTAAAGCTACTCACTTAAAGTTTCAGATACACACGTAAATTAAATTGATTTTTGTCCAGTATTCTTTTTCGTTGGCCCGGATGCACAGTGAAGTGTTTGCGTAACTCGTTTGCAAGGTATGCCATTTCTTATATTCCGCCATCATTTTTATCATTTTACTTTGAAATTACGTGGGAATGGTTTGTGTGTTGGGCCGGGGGAAAGAGGGAGAACTCGTGCTGCGCGCACCATGTGCCAGGCCTTTAGGTGATTAGGCGCATCCCTGGGTCCTACTTAAAGTCTAGGGACAAAAGAATCGAAACGGAATAGGCTGGGAACTATACGTAGTACTGTAGGATATCTAGATAGGTATTTTAGTAATTTTTGACAAAATGGAAACTTAGGAACTCTTGAATTGTGAGCTAAAAAAGATCAAAAACATCTCTTCAGAATTTAAAATAGCTTTATTCAAGCAAACGATATTTACAAGGCGAGAATCACTTTTGTCCAATAAATATAAATATAGAAATGTTATATTTCCGTTCAGCCTGCTAAACGGATTAAACGAGTGTTAATAATCTCCTTTTTTCCTTATCAATACATGAAATAGTTTAATTCGATTCTTTGTTGCTCAGAATGAAGACTGCTAATAAGTTATTCAAAGTCCGATTGCATCGATTCGTTTATGTTGTCTAAAATAAAGTTCGAACGTTCCTCAGATCCGGAAGACCTGACATTATTTCCACAACATGTTTAAGAGCTTACAGCAGCCAACTAAAAATTAGTCGTTTCTGGTGATGAATAAAGAAAGATCGAAACTCTAAACCTTACTGCAATTTAAACCTTCTAAGAGGAAAAATCAGATTAACTCAGGTGGGAATTCAATAACCTCAAAGGTAAAAAAACAACTTCCACAAACTTGTTTTTGTTACGATAAGTTAAATTTTCAAAAACTAACTTTATAACTTTGAAAGATAAATTTGCGGCCTTTTAAGAACACGATCCACCATTGCGCTGGCTTCAATAGCACAGCCCCATGAGAAAGTCACGCCTGAGCCCCCGTGTCCATAGTTGTGCAGAATAAATGGACACACAGGATCCCACTCCAGGCGAACGTTGCCTTTACGAGCTGGCCGCAGTCCCACCAACACCTCTTCCACATCCTCGTCTCCATAGTTACGGAGAGGAGGGTAGAACTCTTTGACTTTCTCAAACATCCTTCTGATTGGTGGATAATCCAGCGTGAGATTTCTGTCCCATTGATAGGGTTGTACCATGCCACCCAACCATAGTTTGTCTTCTCCTCTCGGTAGGATGAACACAAAGCTTTGTCCTTCTGTTTTAGACTCGTCAATGTCCTCGATCAGAGAGATGCACATTGAATGGTTAAGCTTGGGCATCAGGCTACCGTCGTTCTTTACTTTAACGATCACACCTGAAATAACGATAACAACACTATGGTCAGACCACAGTTACAATTCAGGCACGTTCTTTAAAGATGAGCTTCCTTAAAGAGAGTATGACATTGCAGTAACGTGATGCAGTTGTGACTCATAAGTGGAAATGTAAAGGAGTTAGTTGTACCTCTCAAAGGGTAGACATCTTCATCTCCTGCCAGTTCTTTAGCGTTGAGTCCAGAGCAGTTGAAGATCAGCTGAGCTTTGTATTTCCTCTTCAATTCTTCTGCCTGGTCTCTCAGCAGTCCTTTAATTTCATCATGCACAAAGCGACAGCCCTTGTTTTTACACTGCTTGTAAAGCCACTGCATGTACATGACTGTATCAACCATGGGAGCCATGTGTTGGTACGCGTCCACTACACCTGTGTCTGTGTTCACAGCTGAAAGAAAGAAAAGAAAAATGTTATTTAAACATTTCGTTCTGATCACAACAATACGCACAACACGCAACTAGAGACACAGTAAGATTTTTTTATCGATTAAGTGTAAAGCCCTCACAATGGCACGCAATTTAACACCACATTAAAATTTATGGCAGTAAGACCTCCTGAGAAAGCGCGCATGAGCTAAATGACTTGTCGATAGGTTTCCTTAACATGTCACTGAACATTGCGCAAATTGGATTGAAAAGAACAGAAATTAACCAACGAGACAAATTTGAACAAAACACAAGAGGGAAGGGTTCGATGTCTTTAAAAAACAAAACTTGTCAAACGTACCAGTTTCTTTGATGAGTTTGGCGTCGTGACGAAATCCTGGCAAATGACAAAGTTCGTTCATCTTTTCCAACTGTGATGGGAGATCTTCAACCTTGGAAAAGACATTGTAGTTCATATCATTGAGTTGTAAGATCAACAATACAAGATTAGCATATTGTAAAACTAAGCTATACCTGTACCATATTTGCCATCTTGTACGTGTAAACTGAATTCTAAAAGACGTATGTAGAAAATAGACAATACCTTTTCCTTGAAGTAGAACACAGATTGCCTCAGGTAGGCTCCAGTTTCTTTTGGTTTCATGGCCAACTCCATGAACTTGGCATAGCTGTCCATACACCACACCTTGGACCTTTCCAGTGACTTTTCATCTGTGTGTCGTCCGCATACCGCTGGAGGCCATTCCCACAAAGCGCCGGCGATCTCGGAGGTGATGCATTTACCAGAGGCGACTGGGGAGGCGAACTCTTTTGCTAATACTGTGACTTTGTATCCTTTCTCCAGAAGCTGCAATGCTGACGTCATTCCAACAACTCCTCCGCCAATCACCAACACGCGAGGAAGGCGGGCTGGTTTCTATATTGGAAAAAAAAGACGATAATTGCGATGTCATTACAAGCCGAGAAATAATTTCCTTTCATACCTATTTAAAGATTCGCAGGACTATTATAAGTGAGTCTATCTATTACGTCAAGGCGCACACGAGAAAAATTGCTTTAAGGCAAATACCCCTTCGGCGATACCCGAACTACGCAGTTTTCGAAATTATTCCATCAAAGATGTCTTCTCGTTTTAAATAGCTATACAATTAAATCCTGGAGAAATTTTCTGTTTTGAGCTCGTTTCGGTAGCATTTGGACTACCGCAGAAGTAATGGCTAGCCGTTAGAAAAAAAAGTTGGTTAAGGCGGGAGAATATGGCAATTGCGGAGAGGAGATAACAGAGATACGCGAATTCTGTTAAACTTTGTCAAAAAAGAAAAGTCTAAATAAGAACTCAGAAAATAACGCTCATTAAGCGTTCTACTAAAGAGTGATCGTATATTTTTATAAAGTACAGTAGTAGCTCGATTTGACGTGGGTTGTACCGAATGTTTTTTTTTAAAACAAGGAAATGATTATGCTAATATATACATCTATTTTGATCCGGTTGTCATGAAGACACAATACAATACGGATCAACAGCAGTTAAATTAACTAAAAAAGCCGGAGACTATGACTGAAACCTCCTTAAAGTATAACCTGAGTGCTGGCGTTTTTTTTGTGCAATCAGTACTTTCAGTGACCAATACTTTGTTTCAGTACATTCAGTGACCACTTCTTTTAGTGTTCCAGACGGTGTTTGCAGTGCTTTTAGGGCAGTAGCTCTTTTGAAGGTCACTGAAAGTTGTGATCCTCCCAAAGAATCTGTTTTACTCGTAAATAACCTTAGCATAATAACGCAACCAGCTGTAAAAGAAATGTACTTACTTATTTCGGTTTGATTTACCTGTTTGAGTGCATCTTTATTTATTAGCGTGTTTTATGCAAAGAATAGATTTCTCCTATACTTTTATTTCAACCGGTACATACAGGTTTATTTTGGATTGAATGTCAGGGGCACCCAACGAGAATTTTTATACAGAATACCTCAATACCAGAATACCGCTGTTTTCTTTTTTCTCAGACTATTTCAAGGGGCCCGTTTCTCGAAAGTCCCGATAACTTTTCGGGTCCGGAAAGTTATTTTATGAGCCCAAAATTTGCCTTAAAGATTCAAATTTTGTTGGTTTTCAGCCAAGAATAAAAATTCTAAGCTGACGAATCAGGTCGAGGTGATTTGCAGGCAAAAAGCTACACCCCCATTCTATAGGCGCGAAACCTTACAGGGACCTTCGAGAAACCAAGGCCCTTTAAATGGATATTTGTGAAAGATAAAATCTGTTAGGATTCTGTTCGGATTGTTTAGCTAAAAATGTAAGTCGAAGAAAATTTTAGAGAATAGAATCTCATTCGCCCAATTTTCGAGCTTCTGTTGGCTTTCTGAAAATGCTAACTGACGGTATTTCACACTCTAAATGATGTATTTGTCCGCTTCGAAAACAAAACTACATTATAAGGAATTAGTTTTACCATGTTATGAAAGTTTAAGGTGACATTTCGCCAAATAAAACCTAGTTTTTCAGCACATTGAAATCCGAATAATAACTAAACTGAACTGAACTAAACCAGAAAGTAATTTTTTCCCAAGCGGAGTTTAATACAAGAATTACTCCCGGTAAATACCGTATTTACCCGAGTAATCGCCGCGGCGCTCTTTAAATTTTTAGTGTTTCAAATACGGCGCTTATTCGGGGACGGCGCTTATTTGAAGGTGGCACTCTTTAAAAATCATAATATTTGTAAACGATAACAATCAAATGTTAACAAAGAAAAAATAATGAAATATACCCACTTCGAACTGAAAAACATGATAATACGGGAAAACAAATTTCGGAGGCTGGTTTAGATTGACTTGTACCGTACTTGTTTATTAGTTTGGCTACTCCAACACTGATTTAGTCTGGTGATGCTTCGTTGTGAATGAATGCGGCGCTTATTCGAGGGCGGCGCTCTTTAATATTTTTGCTCTCATATGCGGCGCTTAATCGAGTAAATACGGTATTAGCATTCAAGAGAAACTGGGTGAGCTGGAGCTTTGAAATCAAAGTATTTTAGTAGTTCCTGTCTTTAGTCTTCTTCTTAGAGTAAAATGATGTTTCAGTCATATATCTAGGGATACAAATGGATTGTACTTTGAAATACTTAAGAAAACAGTATCTTTAATTGTTTTAAGGATTTCTACTAAATATAAATGCTGCATTTGATCTTAGCACAGAAACATGTGATAAACAAGGTGTGTAAATAAATTGCCATATTGCTGGGGAAATTAATGCGAACCGAAAGTGCTGAGGGTTGTAAGATGGTGTTAATTTGTCCTCTTTTCCAATGCCGAAGAGAAGCAGTTTATAAATTTCACTATATGCATGCTGTCGAAACCAATGTGTAAAAGCCTTCTGCTACTGATCTGAAAAGATCATGACAGAATTATCCCAACCAATGTTGTTATCCAAAATTTTTAAACTTTGATAATTAAATTTACCTTTGTGGCGCGAGAATTTCTCGGGAGTCCCATTTCTTGTAATGCCACCGACATAGTCGTTTTCTCCCTTGCCCAAAGTGCTTTTGGCTTATTAAGTAAGACTGCAGGCAGTTCACAACTGATTATGACCTTTTTCCACCCTTAATTTATATGCTTGATGACCTTGATGGTCCAGAAGGTACGTGACTTACACACTCCACGTTTTGCTAATTCATGGTCCGAGCTGACGTCCGAATTGGTCATCTTGCTCATTTCCTCTGTCAATCAAATGCGGCAATTGTAATTGACAGTCAGTAGAAGTGATCGCGTATAAGATATCACACTGACTTTGAAGCATGACGGACGGAAAGGGACTGGGCTGTACCAGGAGCTATGGCCTTGACTGAGAGTAATAAATTTCTGCCTTTGTATTCTATAATGATAGGAATTTGCAGCCTCGAAGGCTCTGTTTCCTTTAAAAGAACATTTCAGTCTTCTGTCTGTTTCAGATTAGTCTGAAAGATAAGTGAAGAGAGTCAATGAGACTCTCCCCGTCCCTCATCCCCTTCACCTCTTAGGAAATCGATTTCATTGCCCACCCCCCACCTTTTCCCACTGATAAGCCTCTGCCTGTACATTCTATGCCCCAACGATTGTCGTTTTAGAGGATTTAGTATAAACATATTGATCATGAATCGAGTTAACACTTTTGCCCTTTTGTAATTTGGTCGGTTTCGAACTATATGTGACAGCCCCACTCGAAATTTCATAAAGCCCCCTATCCTTGTGATCTCTCAGGAAAGAAAATAATATGGGTCGTGACCTTCACTGGAGTTAAATCTTAATGTATATGTGCTTTTAAACTTTTGAGTGTCTCGATGGGATCCTCAAGTGTGACCATTCAAATAAATTTAGATTGTATAGCACCCTTTTGCTTTCACTGAATAGAGGTTCTAGTGAGTTTTGATGGTGTATGTTAACTAGTACTTTAGAGACTAGTTCTAACTTTCGGGTCTGTGGACGAAATCGTTACATGTGACCCTTCAGTAAAGCTATCGAGCAATGCAGTCCTTTGGTCTTGAACGTCGCTTTCTCGATATCTCACGGACTGTCGGATATTTAGGGTTATTAAGTGGCCTAGTTTTAGATTTAGGCAATTCCGGGAGTAACGGAAATTGACGCAAGAGGTTCGATCATTCTTATGGCAAAATAAAAATCCCAAAGAGGCTATTTTTGAGGCCATTCTCGTAACGTTTTGACTGATCCTCCCACGGTATGCAACTACTTAGACAAAGTTGACCTTCTTAAACCTCTTGGTTCAACGAGTCTTTAGCGGCTTAGACTACGGGCAGTCTCTCTTTCCACTCAGGGATAGTCGAACGAAAAGAACACGCGAGCGAGCGCGAAAATCGCCTCCTGCGTGGAAACGTGACGCGCGCTTTTTTTAGCTAGCTCCCTAAGCGGATCTGGTAGCCTACTGCCCCTAAAATACCTCTGATATATGATAATATCCAAGTGTAATGAAGCCTTTGTACCTTGTTTTTGCTGTTTTTAATAAGAAATTTTAAAAGTTAAAAACATGGTTAAGACGTGATTTTTGTACTTGAAGCCTTTTCTGCGGGAATATTAGCCAATGTTTTCCGGATTTGTTTTCCGCTTTCGTAACTACAGTTTCCGGAAGAAATGTTTAAACGATGTTTTAAAAAGACTCCCGATACCACCAGCGATGCGCGAAGCGTGACCATGTAACAACGTCGTCACTTTCCCGGCGTGACTGGTCAATATCGTTTTTTAGTGAACGTCCTTGAAATCATAATACGGCCCAAAACTTTGGAGTTGTTTTTTCGCTCAGGAAGTATACTTCAAATTGTGCCGAGAGGTTACTGACTGATTTCTTTTGGGAAGTTTTCCAATTCATTTCTGAGTGTCGAAACCTATCTCATTTACTCTGAATTTGTTTATATTGTAGATATAACCTTAACTCCACGTTCTCGGTTAGCAATATTGGCTTACTCGTTACAGATCTTTATTGGAAACCATCGTAAAAAGTTAGGGAAGCTAAAAAAGAGTTGATTCCCTCATCAACACGACGTCCCACAAAGCACCCTCATTTCGACAAATTTCCTGTTTTTAGTAGCTTAAGTGACTTAAGTGGCCGAGAATTCGGAGAAGCTGAAAAGCAATCCCCCTAAATTTCCCTTAAACTATGTCAAGTCAGGTAGTTTTCCTAGCTTTTTTTAGACTTTGGATGAGACAGAAATACATTTAGCACTCATAGTGTTTTCTATTAAATGTTTCCTTATTCAGCTTATTCAAATTTGAGTCTTGCCATGGGAAAAGAAGAGAACGTGCAGTTGGGCGGAAATCTAATCCAGGTCTCACTTTTACAACTCGTCGACCGGAACTAAAAGAGGTCACTACTCCTGACGATACGGCTACCGGTAAATAAAAAAAAATAGGCTTGATCATCGAATTCAACATTACATATTCTGTCATTCCAGATCTCTACTACTACATAACAAACATTACATTAAAAATGACTTGTCCCTGGTCTTTTGTCATTGGCATCGTGGATTGTTGATTCACTCAATAGCGGTCTTAGCTTTTGTGACGTCAAAATGCGTAAAGGAAGCATAACTCATTGGAGCGTGGAGAAAGCAAAGACCAAAATACATAATGGTGATTTCAAATATTCAGCTATGAATTCGTATTGCGAAATACTTAGTCAGAAAGTTGAAGCATTCCTATGGAGTTAATTTCACATCATACTAACACAACCTCACTTAAAAACTGAACTTATCGTTCTATTTTGATTGATAAAATTGATTGAATTGAGATAGAAATGCGTGAAGTGGAAGTCGAGTCATCGTATAAAACCTTTCGTCCGTGTTGCGGAAAAAACCCCAAAATAATCCTATCTATAGAAATTAAAGTACTGACATAGTCAACACCGCAATTTTTCAGTAATCCAATCCCGCAGATCGGAGAATTCGTAGAAGCTGAAAAGAGATCCCTTTTTGATTTCTCAATTTCCTTCCTCATGTGGGTCACTTAATTTCGTTCCACCTTTTAAAGCGTTAGAATTCAAAGGTTAGCGACACCTTCGTTGGGTGATTTCATTTACTTTTCTTTTCTTTTCTTTGTTTTCAAATTAGGGTTATGTTTTGCGGCGTGAAACGTTAAGAACGTAAAGTTGCGTAAAGTTGCGACGAAATCCGTTTTATCCACGTATCACTATTTTAATCAACCGGAACTAAAATTTATTATCTGATATAAACAGCACGCGTGACCTTTAAAATGACCTCTGACTCTATGGCAACTCTCAGATTTTTACGACTGGTTGTCAAATTCAAAATTACATGGTCATAAACTGCAAATCTCCTAGAGACCGAAACAAACAAAACATTAAAATGATTTGTCATATCCTTTGCTCTTTGTCATGTCTTTTGCTTTGTAGCTCCTTAGATCGCTGATTTATTCTCTGGCGGACAGAGTTTTTGTGACGTCAAAATACATAAAGGAGTTTATCTTTCTTAATCCCGCGTTTACCGCGCTAGAAGCGAAATGATATCGAAAAATACTTGAATGCAATTGAAGTATTCCTTTGGCGTAACAACTCGACATCACTAAACGCAGTCTCCTTACCTCCCCTTTTTTTTTGCATTTGGTTTTGATTTTGAATGGTTTTGAATTTTAAACAGATGTTCCCTAAGGTTACTATTATTTGCAGCGACAACTTAATTTAGCGATTTTTGCTCTTGAAAACTGATTTAGCGACTACCTAGTTCAGCGACTTAAACGCTTTTTTGAAATGTTTGAGCAATTTTCATCACTCTTTGAACATATATTATATTTAGCAAGCACATAAATTAGTGATTTCACAAGAGAGAGCTAAATTCGCTAAAGTAGGTCGCAGTAACCTTAAGGTGAGTGAAGTAGAAATACAATTACAAACTTGTGTAGAACATTTGATCTGAGACGGAATATTCCGTTTATTTTACGAAGAGTAAAGCATTTCACTGGATCTTGTCAAATCGGAGGCTTTCTCAATATTACCAGTTATGTAAGAAAAACGTTGTAGAAATTATACAATGATACTATCAGTGTACTGGATGCAGCTAATTTGAAATATATTGATAAGTGGCTGAAACGGTAGCCTCCCACGCAGTCGTTTTTACGGGAGTCGTACGACTCCCCTAAAAACGACTGCGTGGGAGGCTACTGAAACGGTTGAGTGGTCTATTCTATGAGAATGTGTTGTCATGGATTTACGTCATCGAAAAAGAATTGCGTCACGCTACCTCTCTGGAGATTACGCGTTACCGGAAAAACACGTGTACCGTCCGACTAGAAGAAAAAGAGAGGAATGAATCATCGAACAATTACTTAAAATCTATCACTTTTCCAAACCCAAAAATTATTAAAATCTGTAAGAAAAGACTATATTTTCTACGCAAAATGGTGTATAACACAGATGATATTTTTGCAGTTCTGGGAAATTAAACCCGCAAAAAATTAATCTGGAGAAAGGAAAAGGAAAGGAAAGGTTTAGAATGCGTACAGCAACCCGCTCTGGCGGCTGATCAAGGGCTAACACTGGTTTGTCATGAAACCTTTTTTTGTTACGGCACGTGCCGGTTTAAAATGAAACTTTTATTTATTTCTTTTTTTTTCTTGGTGGGGCGAGACTTTTGCGAAAATTTTACTTAAATAAATCTAACAGGCTAATACATTTTCCAAGATTTTCGTGAACAGTGAACTCTGTATTTAAATGGCAGTAAAGTTACTAAAAAATGTTCCCGGATTAAGTCGTTTATTCATTCAAGAGTTTTTTATTGGACAAGTGAGCTCAAATGTATTAGCTTTCAAGGTGATACACAAAGGCTTTTTTGCATCATGATTATATAGGCTTTCAGAATTGCAGAAATGACTTTAACACGCTGATGACATACGCGCTCCAAACAAATTGTCATGATAGGAAGAAGGTAAAAATTGGTTTCCAAAACAAAAGTGTTTCGTACGTGGTCGCCAATACACAAAACGTGCGTACATGTTGCCTAGTCATGGATCTCGATGTGTACCGGAATTTCGCGTTTTGACGTCACACTGACTTCAGAATGAGGAGACTTATTGTTTGAGATTCTCGGAATGTTTGAATGGTGTGGCTATAAAATAGGCGCATTTCCAAAATCGGAGCAAAACAGCTCGAGAGCTCGAGAGAGAAGAAACTAAAAGATTGCAGCCGAAGAACTTCAGCCTTTTCAGGAAAAGAGAACACTCATTGAAAAGATAGAAAAATGGCTTTGCAGTTTACAGGAACCTTGGACAAAACAAAGAAACTGAAGGTAAGACATCACAAAATTCTAAAGAAACACTTAGGATAAAAAAGCCTTTTCTTATTCATATCCGCTGAAACTATTCCACTCAAGTAAAGATTTTTCAAGCCTTTTTAATTTCAGTGCATTTAGTGAAACAAGTCTCCTAAAACTGATTCGTTGGTATGCCATAAAAAGCATCTTCTAGGCAGTGATTTCCTTAATTATTCTCCCCACTGTGTCCGTTTGACAACGTGTAGAAAATGTGAGAAGAAGTTAAACGTTGATCACCGCTATAACCTAACATCAAACGCAGTGTCCTCTTTAAAGTCTTAAGCCTTGTACGTCGACAGAAAAGTTGTTTTAAGACTTTTGTCCTTTTTCTGCTTTTTTTTAGAACCCACAGAAAACACCTCGTATTCTCATAATTGGAGGCGGAGTTGTGGGAATGACCAGTGCTCTACAACTATTGAACAAAGGGTAAGTGAGCTTTCCAATAGCGAAACCTAAATTTTCACAACTTATTGAAAGATCTTTATTAAAAGTCAAACTTCGGATCAAGCAAGGTGGTTCTAACTTTTGAGTTTGTGGATGAAATCCTAAAGTGTAACCATTTAAATGAAAGCTACTGAGCAGTACTTTCCGGTTGTGCCGTTTATTAAGCTGTCCAAGGTGGTTCTAAATTTTCAGTCTCCAGATGAAATTCCAAAGTGTGTCTATTCAGATGAAAGCTACTGAGCAGAGCAGTACTTTCCTGAGGTGATGTTATGATTGTGAACAAGTTCGTTCTACTTTTGGGTCTGTGGCTGAAATCCTTAAGAGTGACTGTTTTTGTTTTTTTTAATTTTAAGAGCAATATTTTCATGTGATACTCTTTGTTATTCTGTACAATAGAGTGAAATTGTTATTTTTCAAAAGATTACAGAGTAAAATTACTTTTTCTCTCGTTATAAAACATTAATCTTGCTGATGTTTCAAATTAAACTTGTAAAATTTGGAACCAGCATTTCCCGGTTTGGGTGAATTTTACGCGGAACTGTTCAAGAATTAATATCAACATTACACAGCAGTTTTATAATGAACTCCTGTCGTCAAAGTTATGGTTACGTAAATATTCCGTAATATAGGTTTAAGCAAAACAGGAACTCGTAATAGAAGACTTCCTGATCAGTAATAGACCCGTAATAGAAGCCTTTCTGACTTCTTTAACACGTACAGCTTCTACAGCGTTTAAGTCGCAGTAAAATTGAAACCAGAATAACTCTAGATAAAATCACTTTTGTTTAGCCTGCATGACACGTAACTGCCTAACAAGTATTTTGCGAGGATACATTTCCGTTCGCGCGACGTTTGCGTTTTCCTCTTATCCTTTTTTGCCTCTCCCTTAGCTGCCAATGAGGTGTCACGCTTGGCGTTCCATAACCATTCTCGGAAAAACCTTAATCACTGAAAAATTCCGTCAATGCGTGATTACCGACGGATTTATTCTTTTTTCACAATTCCTTTTCATAGGTACAAAGTCACAGTATTAGCAAAAGAGTTCGCCTCCCCAGTCGCCTCTGGTAAATGCATCACCTCCGAGATCGCGGGCGCTTTGTGGGAATGGCCTCCAGCGGTATGCGGACGACACATAGATGAAACGTCACTGGAGAGGTCCAAGGTGTGGTGTATGGACAGCTATGCCAAGTTCATGGAGTTGGCCATGAAGCCAAAAGAAACTGGAGCCTACCTGAGACAATCTGTGTTCTACTTCAAGGAAAAGGTAAATGTTAATTTTTAAAATCCGTCTTTGAGAGTTCAGCTTTTACGTACAAGGTGGCAAATATGGTACTGGTATAGTTTTACTCTCACGATAGGCTGATTTTGTAGTGTTGATCTTATAACCTAGTGATATTAACTACACTATTTTTTTCCCCAAGGTTGAAGATCTGCCATCACAGTTGGAAAAGATGAACGAACTCTGCCATTTGCCAGGATTTCGTCATGACGCCAAACTCATTGAAGAAACTGGTACGTTTTACAAAGTTTGCTCTGTAAGACCGTCTCAACGTTTGCCCTCTTTCGTCTTGCCTGAATTCCATAGTTGGACTTTAATTTCTGTTCTTTACCGACCCAATTTGCATCCTTTTCGAGAAATCTTACTGCTCATATATTTTTATGTAGTGTTATATTGCGTGCCACTGTGAGGATTTTACACTTTATCGACAAAAAATCCTACTGACTGCCCAAGGATCTCTCTCTAATTGTGTGATATGTGTATTGTTCTGATCAGAACGAAATGTTTAAATAACATTTTTATTTTCTTTCTTTCAGCTGTGAACACAGACACGGGTGTAGTCGACGCATACCAACACATGGCTCCCATGGTTGATACAGTCATGTACATGCAGTGGCTTTACAAACAGTGTAAAAATAAGGGCTGTCGCTTTGTACACGATGAAATTAAAGGATTGTTGAGAGACCAGGCTGAAGAATTGAAGAGGAAATACAAAGCTCAGCTGATCTTCAACTGCTCTGGACTCAACGCAAAAGAACTGGCAGGAGATGAAGATGTCTATCCTTTGAGAGGTAACAAACTTGTCCGTCTCCATTTATGATTTACAGCTTCATCAAGTGTGTTCCTTTAAGGCAGGTCATCTTTGGAGAACGTGTTTGGATTGTAATTGTAGTCTGACCAAAGTTTTCTTGTCGTTCTTTCAGGTGTAATTCTTAAAGTGAAGAACGACGGTAGCCTGATGCCCAAGCTCAACCATTCTATGTGCATCTCTCTGATCGAGGACTTTGACGAGTCTAAAAAAGAAGGACAAAGCTTTGTGTTCATCCTACCAAGAGGTGACGACAAACTATGGCTGGGTGGCATGGTACAACCCTATCAGTGGGACAGAAATCTCACGCTGGATTATCCTCCAATCAGAAGGATGTTTGAGGAAGTCAAGGAGTTCTACCCTCCCCTCCGTACCTATGGAGACAAAGACGTGGAAGAGGTGTTGGTGGGACTGCGGCCCGCCCGTAAAGGCAACGTTCGTCTGGATTGGGATCCTGTGTGTCCATCTATTCTGCACAACTATGGACACGGGGGGTCAGGTGTGACTTTCTCTTGGGGCTGTGCTATTGAAGCCAGTGCAATGGTGGATCGTGTTCTTAAAAGACCGCAAATTTATCTTTCAAAACTTTGAACATTTTTGAAGTTTCTTCTACTGACCTCTTGAGACTTTTTGTGCTGTTGCAAATTTATTATGATTTTTTGTGAATTTCCAGTTGTTGTGTAAGAAAAGAGTAAGCGTTCTGTATCAAGGAACTCCGTTTGATCGCACATGTTCGTTATTCCGAACCTGAAGAATAGTTCATTAAAGAATAAATTTTTGCAAGAATATTATGTCCCGCATGAATGTAAAAGTTGTTTGCAATGAAGTTGGGACTGCTGTTCGTATGGTATTATTGATATTTAATCGATTAATTTATATTTTGTAAATATAAGATAATTTAATATTGTAAATATTTAATAAAAATCACTGGCTTCCTGAGCTTGCGTTGATGTTGTTGTTCAACTTAAACGCGTACAACACTGAGAAAACCTGCTTCTCAAGGTAATTGTCAAACTATAGCTTATCCACAAAAGCTATTTTAATAGCTTTCGCATAAAAATGGTCGTTTTAACCCTTTAAGGCCCAATATTAACATACAGATTCTCCTCACTATTCTCCTTATATTTCTTATAGTTGGGAGAATTTGCTTAAAAATCAACACATTGGATCAATGGTGGTCATTTGTCTTTATTCTCATGACCTGTATCTTTGATCAAGTAGTAATACTGTAAGAAGAAATTAGATGCTTGTCACTATTACTAGCCACACAAGCACAGGTGCAAACATAACAGCGCTTAGTACCTATCGCACGACCGAATAGCATGTGCTATTCGAAGAAGTGGACACCTTGCGCGAGTGTATGCCCATTTACGAACAGAGGCAATGTGGGTGGCAGAATCATCTAGGGCCGCTCCACGCGTGGAGATGTGCTTAACACGCGCGCGAGTGTTAAGGTTATCAATTCTGTGTGTTATGCTTCATGAATAACATTAGTGTCGCTAAGAAAATCAAACTTAGGGGTGACGAGGATCCGGTGACAAAGCGAAATATCTTATATACGTGAAGCGGATTAACTGTTCTCCACTCATCACGGCAAAACGGCGAAGTTACAAAAAGCCACAACCACACCATTTCTATACTTTCCTGGCAAGGATGTGGGCAATTTGGTTTTAAATCGAAAAGATCCACTTCGGAGAATTTGCAGGAAAAGTCGCACGTTTCTCTCACTAAGCGAACGCCGCGCCATGTTGTGTGCCTAATTTCAACTGGTGTCGGCTTTCAAACATCGTGTTGTAGACTTGCTCCAGGTCCACCTCTTCGATTCATATTAATTTGCCCTGTGTTTTGCAAGTAAAGCGAGCAAAGCGAGCTTCCATGAGGTAGCGAAAGGTCTACTATCCTCAAAAAAAAATTGCAGGATTTGGGAAAGTCAGTCGTGTTGTTGAGTGGTGAATTGTTCACGGGTACGTATCAGCTAGTATTTTGTAAATAGAAGATAATTTAATAAGAATTAAGTCAGTCAAATAGGAAATGATTCACACCCTTTTAGTCCTGTTTGAATCAGGTTTTTTCTTCCTATTTGGCAAAGTTCTGAAGAAGTATAAACAAAGTTTGTCAGTATTAAGTATAACAGTTACCCCTTAATGAATCTGCATGATTCTTCAGATGGTTATAGGTCGTCAGTAGGCGATATGGAGTGTTTATAAATTGTTACCATTGTTAGTGTCCGAGTTGACTTAATAAAATAATGAATAATAAACAGCAACCGGGAATATACTGCTCAGCAGCTTTCATTAGAACGATCACATTTTAGGATTTCATCCACTGGCCGAAAAGATTTTAAAAATCACTTTTATATTGCATAATGAAAAGCATCAAATTAAAGAAAAAAAAAGCACCACTCAATAGTTTTCATTTCAACAGTCACACTACATGATTTCGTGCAGAGATTCCAAAGTTAGAACCACATGGAATTGTTACAGCATAATTAAAGCCTGGCAATGCCAATATTTTTGCGACAGTCTATTGATACAGTTAAGGTACGAACGTGACACTGATGAGAGAGAGGTCGTGCTCAGGGCCAATACTCAGAAATAAAATTCATGAACCATTTGGAATCACAAGTAAATACCCAACAGAATCTTCTCCGAAACAGTGTCTAAAAATTCAAATAGCTTAAAACGGGAAGTTACTGAATACTATTAGAAAGAGCATGTTTTAGTCAGTCAAGAAATGTTTCATTGAAAAGTGTTAAGTTTGTTGATAGTCCGTGCTTGACTGCGTTCGTATGCCATTTCAGGGGAGAGAATGGGTGGTACCCTATATTGGGACGTGCGTTGTCATTTTGAACTGAAATAAGAAATAAACTCAAATCATGGTTAATTGAGACAATTTCGATCCTTCCCACTCGCGTTGCCATTTTGAACTGAAATAAGAAATAAACTCAAATCATGGTTAATTGAGACAATTTCGATCCTTCCAACTCTTAGTCAATCTTATCGGTAAACCCCTTTTAATCTATAAGTTAAATTTTATAACAAAACTAGCGCGCTTTAAAAGGCACGTTTTTCCACTTTCAGAACAGTTCAAACGTGATACGTACTACAGGATAATGGTGCGAATTATATTTATCATGATAACCGTTTTTCTTGACAGTTCATCTGTGGCTTTTGAAAACCTATACATTGTTTCCGACCCAAATGTTCCAAATTGTTGAAATCTATACCCTACAGCTAATCAAAATGACCCTAAATGTTATTCAGACCGAAACGATCAAGACTGAACTGTACTCTGTTTCAAAGTAACGTGGTCAAGATCTATGCTAATAGTACAGGATATTCTTATATTTTTTAACCATATTTCAGGCAACTTTTGTGACGCCAGTTATTGAGACAGAAACATATTTTCAAGACAAATAGGGGATGAAACGGTCAGGAAGGAAAACTACGACAAATTAATGGAAATAGTAGCCTGAAGGATTAGCTAAATGACTAGCTGGTAAGGGTCGGTAAGGATCAAGACGAGTTAAAAAGTGGCCGAGATCGCAATTGACTATTGAAGTTGACTGGTCAATTTACTCTTGTACGTGATATCACGATAAAACCCGGGGTGGGGGGGAGGGGGGGGTATAAAACCGGCAGGTTTCTTTTACAGGTCACATTCCTCAGGTCACCCGTACAGGACACTGTGTTACCGATAAATAAACAAGCCAAACAGTGTCCCCCAGCCCTAAATCAGTCTAAAACATCACCTAGTATGCCAGGTGACACTGTCCAATGTGTTTATATGTCGGCAACACATTGCCCTACATACATACATCCATCCATCCATCCATACATACATACATACATACATACATACATACATACATACATACATACATACATACATACATACATACATACATACATACATACATACATGCATGCATGCATGCATGCATGCATGCATGCATGCATGCATGCATACATACATACATACATAAACTTTATTGAAGTGTCAGGGTCTTTAGCTATGGATAGCTAATTGGGGACACTAACAAATACAAATATAAAATATAAAATACTAATATTATATAAAATAGATATATCGGTAGGTAATTAGAAATTTAAATATGTTTTATAGGTCTAATTAGTTAAAAAATAAGTTCAAGATTACCTAAATTAGTTGTATTATAATTATGTTGAGCAAGCATAGCAGCTGCATCTTCCGTCCAACACATCTGTTTTGACCTGTGGAGTGTAACCTGTAAAATACACCTATCCCGATAGAACCGGTGGCAACTGATCACAATAATTCAAACGTGATGTGTAACACACTTCGACTTTCAAGACCTTTGTAAAGTTAAAATGGTGTACTACTCAATGGTTTCATTGTCGTATATGGAAATGTAACATGGAACTCAAGGCAGTAACGAGTGCCAACAATTACCTCTTAAAGAATTTCGTAATCCATGTAATGCACTGATTCAGCTGCTCAAACGAGAACAAAACCGAAAACAAAAAGAAAAATAATACTTTATTGTTTGTGTTTGCTCATGATCCTTTCGTATCACGTCACATAGGAATGAACATCACCTTTACCTTAACCCTTTAAGGCCCAATATCAATATGCATGTTCTCCCTTCTGTTCTCCATATATTTCTTTTGATATTACTTGTGAGAATTTGAATAAACATCAAGGCATATCAACTGCGGTGATCATTTCCTTTATTCTCGTGACCTGTATGTTTGATCAAGTAGTGATATTGTAAGGAGAAATTAGATACTTGTCACTATTGGGGCTTAAAGGGTTCTTTGATTCAAATGTAATGAGCCAGTTACGACAATTCTTTTCCTGTAATAACCTATAGATTTATCAACCTATAAATTTGTAAGAGGCCAATAACTTCTTGATTTCGACTTTCGTGTTAAGTGATAAATCAAACAACTCTGCAGCAACTTGAACTGAAACACAGCTATCAGAGAATGCAGACAAACCTGTGTTTTTTTTTCTAAAGCTCCAAAAACGGTTTCTTAGACTGATTTTAGTGTAAATTGACAACTTCAAGAAAAAATTATAAAGTGGGACGCGCCAGGCAAATAATCAGTGATGTCAAATGACACTTAAGAATTTCCTTATCATGTAATACAGTGAGTCAGCAATAACATATTGTTCATGTGTTTGTTCATTGTATCCTTTCGAATAGATCACGTCTGAACTGTTTTCAAAGCGGAAAACTATGATTTCAAGCACGGCAATGAAAAAACTGTTAAAATATGCAAAAAACCTGATGAAACGTTTAACGAGCGAGATTGATATATAAGGGATGAACATTACACGAAAATTGTTTTAACCTTGGTGTCAATTGCTTCTTGATTTCAAGATGTTCGTGTTAAAACTGACTGTGATAAGAATCGACACTGCAACAACTGGAAGTGAAAATTAGCCAACAGAGAATGTAGACAGCGTCTAATTTTTCTTCTTAGCTCTCTAAAGAGTGTTCTGGACTAATTTCAGCGTATGTGGACAACTTGAATGTAAAATGTAACGCTGGATGCGAGGCAGTAATAAGTGGAGTGAATTACCCTTACAAAGTACTCTCTAATTGATTCAAAACATAGAGAGTCAGTTTGCTCATATAAACGAAAACAAACAAGCAAAAAAACCATATTGTCTACATGTTACAATGAAATAACAATTTCGCGAAAAGCTAAGATTCAGTTCCGACGTAGTCACACCTTTATCACAATTTTCCACTATCCGAACTATTATATTGTAAAATGTGAAAAAAAAAAACAGCCATCACAGGGAAAAATAGGTGCAGACCAATTTCCAAAAAATTGGCTAAATTAGACATGATCCAGTGCCAACCTTAAACATGGACCTGATAGTTTCAGAAAAATTTCGTGCAAAATGTAACAAGGGGTTAAAACAATACCTTCTGGAAGCGTCGACGTAATCGTAGAAAAAATTAAGTTTTTTTTTAGAACAACTCTCGCGAAAAATCATGGTTTACGTGTATACCTAGTCAAGCGAAGAACAAATGAAATATGTACTCTAACTCATTAGAGAAGTCTTCTCAGACGTGTAATACTTAACTCAGTTTAATCCAACAATCACTTTTTGGACCACTCAATCTAAAAAAAAACGATTAAATTTCCATTTTGTAAAATGTTAAATTAGACAGTCATTTCAGGAACTCTGTGGAACAATTTTCATGACAAGGTCATGATTTAAAAAGATGTCCCGAGTGATGCTAATTTCGTTTAAAGAGAGAAAATGTTACTGAATAGCTACAGTGACAAAAACAAAACGTAACTATAGTTGTGTATAAATTAATGCGTTCTTGAAAACTCCCGGTGAGAAAGTATTGTTTGTCAAGAAATGCAAAAACCTAAACATTACGCTATAAGGATCTTAACAAATTGTGACAAAGAAATAAAAAAAATGTAGTACGTAATCACTGACGTTACAACTCACTAATTTGCGGGTTGCACTGATATCAGAAGCGCACACGTGATTTTAAAACAAAGATGGCATTAAAAATATCAACTATGAGCGAAGTTGACGCACTTGACGCTAGATTTCTATTGTTGTCTTCCCCTGAAAAATCTTGACATTGTTTTATAGCTCGAACAAGGTGATTTAGTGCAAGTATACCCCATATGAATAGTTGGGGCTACGGATATATAAACGACGCGATTTAGTAAAGTGTGGGGGTCAATAACCTCTTTAAGAAAATTCGTGTTCCACACGACGAAAGTGGGTTAGTAAAGCGTGAAGTATCAATAACTTCTTTAAAAATTGCGTAATCAGGCATAAAGCTCTGAAGATTACTGACATGGGAACAAACAATAATGGCATTGAGATTATAAATATATGAAAATCATATATTTGAACTGCGGAATGAAGAATTAAATGTAAAGAAGATCCTCGCAGTTATTAACGCAACTTATGCAGTTGCGAAAAGAAAGCCTGAAAAAATCAGGCATTGCCAGGATTCGAACCCTGACCTCTGCGATACCGGTGCAGCCCTCTAACCAATTGAGCTAACAAGCCAACTGGGAGCTGGTCATTAAATTGGTTCGTAATATACCCGGGAAAGATGAAGATGAGATTATAAATATATGAAAATCATATATTTGAACTGCGGAATGAAGAATTAAATGTAAAGAAGATCCTCGCAGTTATTAACGCAACTTATGCAGTTGCGAAAAGAAAGCCTGAAAAAATCAGGCCTGATTTTTTCAGGCTTTCTTTTCGCAACTGCATAAGTTGCGTTAATAACTGCGAGGATCTTCTTTACATTTAATAATGGCATTGTTTAACTTAGTGAAACTTAGAATAGGTAATCATAAATTATTGATCGAAACTGGCAGATATGATCAAATCCCAAGGGATAATAGACTCTGCCTTACATGTAAATCAAACCAAATTGAAGATGAAATTCATTTACCTTTCCATTGTACTAAATACTGTAGTTTTAGAGATGAATTTTACAAAAAAATAGAGAACCAAATACCAAACATAACACAATTACCTCCTATGCAAGCCACCAAAAAATTAATGAATTCTGATAATTATTATTTAAATACTCAACTGATGAAGTTCATTTCGAGATGCTTATCTTTACGAAATAATCTTCTATCGAATGAAAGTAATGTAACGCATACATAATTGCTTTTTTTCCTATTACATGATTATGATTGTAATAAGTTTCGCTTTAGTTAAGTTTTACGCTTTTGCAATACTGCATGTACTTATAGTCATGCAAATAAAGCTTGTTGTTGTTGTTGTTGTTGTTTACATTTATGCCAAAGACGCCGATATCTTTCGTTCGGGAGCAATTAATTGATCGACGCAAATGGAAAAGGAAATATAGGAATAAGTTACGGACAACCGCGTGAAGTCGCGTGTAGATATGCAAAAGAGTTTCTTCGTGTGCTTGTCTGCACGTTTGTTAGTGGAAAAAAGCTATAAATGCAGGAAAGAAATACGAATGAGGTTAGTCGTGAAACGCCCAGCCGTCTACGTAGCAGACAAGAAAGATTTTACCCGTTTTAGTGCAGCTCGAGAAATCAGCAACTGAAATGTCGATTCCTGCTCCGACATCGAAACTTCCAAGTTCCTCTCGCACCACAAAGGTAAACTAACTGAGTGTTTTTCCTCCATGTTAGGAGCAGCTGATTTTAAGGTACAATTGTCGAGTGAAAGGGCAGGAATGCCTGGCGTACAATTCTTAAACGAATGAAAAAACTTTAATTTTCAGCTAAAATAAAACAAATGATTTGATCTTTTGGAACGAAAATGTACTGAATGATAAACCATATATATATTTTTGGAAACATTTCAGTGTTCACTTCTTTTCGTGTAGGTGACGGCGTCGAAATGCGCTGTTTTAATCCTGGACTTTTTTCAACCAATTTTTCGTACGTTGGGGGTAAATTCCATTGTTTCCTATTTTTTCCGTCTTAAGAGGGGATGTCCACTAACATCGAGCGAGTGGCGGCACATGATGAAAAATAAAATTCCCTCATAAATTTTCCACGGATACCCTATAGCAATCTAAGAAACGTGGTGGAATTTTTTTCTTGAAATTTTTTTTTTAAGCCCGAAAAAAAAATTTAACATGTTTACGCCACACGTGTCCTGTAAACACGCGAAATAAACGTGTATCATACCTTCTCGTAAACTTCGCTCTGTTTGATTTGCACCCCAGAAAACCCCCATTTTAAGCATGGAAGTTTGCTTTTAAAGTGTGTAGGAAGTAATTGAGTCCTGTTTTAGATCTGTGAATTAATTTTCAAGGTCATGGCGAGCCGCTGAAAATCACTAAAATTCGCTTGCGTTGAATTCTCAATTTGGCACAGTTTTTCAAGAGAAAGTTTTCCTCCCCGGTAAAACACCAAATCACTTGAAATTCAGAATTCTTGAAAGACGAAATACCATTCTAAAATCAGGTTTAAAAATTAGTTTCGGGCTTTTTATCAGCGCCGGGTACAAACGCTCTCAAAATCCCGATAATCACAACATTAACCTGTCAACCAGTACAAACAATAGTCGCGTGCCTCCGACCGAATAGCCGAAAACTTGGAATTTTTTCCTTGTATCCTTTGGTATTTGGATGAAAAGTACAGGATAAAGGTCATATCTAGCTTACCTTGAATAAGATTTTGTCTAAATGCCAGGTTCCGTCAAGTTTTAGGTGTACTGTCCAAGGGCCATCTTGACGCGTGGAATCGACCGTTATCTCCTGGTATCTCCAGATTGACTTTCAACTAATGAATAACGACTCCACCAACACCTTCGCATCCCTTAACGAATGGCAAATGAACTTTTAAAATCTCCCAGTGTTAATTCCCTCAAGAAACTAAATAACTTTGCAGTGATCTCAACATTCATCTTAGAAACCACACTGTTATTATGGTCTGATTTAACTAAATTTGTCTGTCACGCAACGGGTTCTGGTCAAGTCACAGGATAGGTTTTGGTGATGGATTGCAAAACTGGGAAAAAAATCGAAAGATTAGGACGTCTGAAATAACTTAAGCTATGAAAAAAATTACACAAGATAGAAGGCGATGTAAATAGTGATGGCGTTTGTTTCAGCAACTCGACCGGAATGATCCTTTCCCGTTTTCATCCCAGATGCCGGACTGCCTCAATGTAAAAACAAACCGCAGAGATAGCTGAATTTTTTTCCATGATTTAAACTAAAGCATATCGAAGGCTAACAAAGAAGGCATCCATTTGTTTTTTACAAGTTTCCTGAAAATTTTAAGTTCACTTTTCTCTATAATCGTAAGTTTTCAATGCGTAGCACTTGGCTACAACTGTGTTTGTTTACTTACATTCCGTCCTCCTGTTTGGTGTCATGTTACACCGCCGAAGTTATGCCTGAAATATCTTTCGACTAGTAAAATAGAGTGATACTACATATGACGGGATTATTCACTACGCAATTCTGACCTGTGAAAAGGAAGTTGCAGATTACATAGATGTACATTTTGTGACGCTCTGGCGAGAGGAAAAAATTGTCACGTGTTCACTAGAAGCAGAAAGTATTAGCTTCCGATAGTCTAAAATAGCAAATTTCAAGAGTTCGACTTTTCAAGTCTAATTAATTTCACGGTGAAGGATTTCAATATCACTTGCAAGCCACCAGTGTTGCGTCGAAGAAGGCGCCTCGAGAAGCTGCCATTTGCTGAAATAATTTTCTTGTTGGAAATCAGGCGTGTGAGAATTTCAGGTGCGGCATTATTGGAAACTAGGCAAAATGTCTTAAGTGCGGATCGGCTTTGAGTAAATGTTCAAAAACTGATAATTTTGGTAAAAAAAAAAAGAAAAAAAAGGAAAACGCCAGATTTAACACGCAGCAGTTGTAGAGCGCTTCCTCTATATCGCACCATTGTAAAAGGATAGGTTCTTTGGAGTTCTCGCAGACAGGATCCCTGTCACCGAGTACAATAGCCAATCAAACCATTATCTCCCTTGGCTGCGAATAGAGGTCACTTATTCTTTTCCGAAACTAGCTGCAGGCGTTTGCGCCTCTTACAAGCGATATGAACAAGCAGTTGCTGTTCCAGTTGCAAAAAAGACTTTTAGGGTCACACTTGCAGTGTTGGAATCAGCGATATCCACTCAGAAGTTGAGCTTCGTTGATTTTCTTTTATCACGCGCAAAAGTATTTTTAATTAATCGCTCTTGTCTGGGAATAGCGCAGAGGGAACTAATCAACGTTGGTCATGTTGAGTTCTACCAGGGCTGTCTAAGTATGCCTCGAACGGGAAAGTGAGAAAAGCAGACCGTGGAAATGGCAAGTCGGAGTCCAAAGCTATTTTGCAACACATCGGTGTCTTCCCTCCAGTGGGCTCTGGAAAGTACACTTTTTTCTCATACCCACTTTCGTGCATTCCTCGGTGTGATGGCAGACGTCATTAAGCAGATTAACACTACCATACCAGCCCTGAAGACAGTCAGCTTCCGGCAAGACAGCGCTGGCTGCTACCACTGTAGGGCCTGCAGGGCCACCATAGTTTGCGCAGGAGTACTAGGAGCAGAGCTGGGCGTGGTGTTCAAACTCTTGGCTTCCTTCCCTCCCCATGGAAGGAAGGAAGCCTGCGACCGCAAGGCCGGCGGAGACTAAGTCGGATACATTTGTCCTCCTAAACTCCGAACACGATATCAAGATCCCGGTGGAGAGCCATCCTTAAGTGTCATCCGGTGCGCGTCCATTGCAAGCCGTTTAGTTACCACTTGGAAGATCGATGGTGTGAATATACAGTTTTCTAAAGAAAGAATCCGTCCGTGTATGAAGAGCATATGGCGTGGGACCTATAAGACCAATAACTGCGCTGAAATCTAAGGCCCTGTCATCTGATAGTCTACCGTCCATAGCAGTGCTCTAAGCGAAACCGAGCTCGTTCTCCTCAGCCTTGAGAAGACGCAGAAAAATCGCACAACCAACTGTCTCTTGACAAAAAAGGAGGTTAGTTTCTAGAGAAACTGTGGTGCTGCATCGGTGGGGAAGCGAAACACAAAACTTTGTATTTATCAACTGAGTTGATAAGGTAAATTGAGCCACCGTGAAGAGATTGAAAGCTGACGTTTCGAGCGTTAGCCATTCGTCACAAGGATGGTTCTCCACCTTCGTCACCTGCACTGCTCAGAAGATCAGGCGGAAAGCGACAAAGAGCCCTAAACATTAGGACTCCTTGTCATGATGAGTTTCAACATGAGTTGAGTTTCAAACTCAACTTAATTTTGAGTTTCATGTATAAAATTGTAATCCGCTAGGTTTGCCATAAAATGGTTTCATAAGCTTATAAAGAACGAAAAGGACGGTTCCGGCACCCGGCTGGCCACACCCCCTGGTCTTGAGTAAACTCAACATACATTTTTACATTCTCACTCCTGTCTTGAACAATTTTTGAAGACCAATGCATAGAGACCTAATAATAATTTCTTTTTCAAAGCCCTAGCAACAGGCAAGGTTTTGGCAAGGCTTCGCTGCCTCTAATGATACTGATAAATACAAAAATACCGTTAACTGCCACTTATAAGCCCAACCTCCCAGTTATAGGCCCATCTACCTGTAACTGCAAAAAAATACATCCGGTATAAGTTCCACCGGATATAAGTCGCCCTCTAGTTTTCCCTGTTTCCTTAATATTAAGCACTCTCACAGAACACTGCGAAGATGAACTCTGAGCTTCTGTTTTGTTGCGTTCCGGTTACGTTCGTGTTGTTACAGTTTTGATTTTGTTGTTAAATTAAAATTGAAACGAATTCGATTTATTGTGACGTTTCAAAGGTTAATTGAAAACTGGTAAATTAAAAACGTATTTCGATCAACACTGCTGTGGCTCATTTCGAAACTTAGAAGCCCCCCCAGATATAAGCCCCTCCGTTTATAAGCCCACCCAAAACCCTTACAAAGTTGTATAAGCCCAGGGCTTATAAGCGGCAGTTGACCGCAATCGGTCCTTGGGTCCACAGGTTTTCAAAGTTCTCATTGCTTTGTTTTTGTTTGTTTGTTTTTTGCTTGCTTGCTTGTTGTTTTTTTTGTTTTGTTTTGTTTCCTGTGCATTTCCCCCTCCAAGTCAAACCCGACGTCAGGTAAAATCAAGTGCGTGACATTTTGTTGCGTGACTCAAACTAAACAGGCTTGAAAGCTTTTAGCCTGCGTGCAGACGTCTGCTATAAGGAAATAGGAGACGTCTGCACACAGGCTAGTAAGCGTTCGGCAAGGAATTATCGTTTCGAAATTTTACAACGAATACAGATCAAGAAAAGAAGTCTTATAGGAGAAAACTCTTTTGAAGTTCAAATAAGGCAGAATCATTTTATTCCTGAAGGTTCTTCATTTTAACAAAAGGAGGCGGGATGGAAATAAGTCATTTGGGTTGATTGCCAATACGCGATGCTTCAGTGATGTTGTTGACCCCGGACGCCAAGATGGTTATTATGAAAGAGTACGCACAGAACCTGATATTTAGACAATACCATATTCAGGTGAGCTAGACATTACCTTTCTGCTGTGGATTACAACCGAATACCGACCAAAATAGAAGAAATGTCCACATTTTCGGTTATTTGGTCGTAGGTATGTGCCAATTGTTGACGTGTTAATGTTGTAATTATCGGGATTTCGAGAGTGTTTGTACTCGGCGCTGATAAAGAGCCCGAAACTAATTTTTAAACCTGGTTTAAGAACGGCATTTCCTCTTTCAAGAATTCTGAATTTCAAGTGATTCGGTGTTTTACCGGGGAGGGAAACTTTCTCTTGAAAAACTGTGCCAAATTGAGAATTCAAAGCAAGCGAATTTTAGTGGTTTTCAGCAGCCTGCCATGACCTTGAAAATTGATCCACAAAAGAATAATTTGACTCAAATTACTTGTAAACTCTTCAACAGCAAATTTATAAGCTCAAAACAGGATTGTTCCATGACGCGAATTAAACAGAGCGAAGTTTACGAGAAGGTATGATTCGCGTTTATTCGGGGTGTTTGTAGAGACACGTAGTGCGGTAACGGTTTTTAAATTTTTTGGAGGTTTAAAAATAGTTTCTCAACAAAAAATGCCACCACGTCTCTAGAGCTACCATAAGGTATCTCTGGGCGAAAAACGGAGAATTTTGATTTTTCATCATGTGCCACATATTTTCGATTTCGCTCGGTCTTAGTGGACATTGCCTCTTAAGATGTTACCAAAAGAAAGGAATTCATTTTCGATAGGTGTTTTTTCGATTAAAAAAACTTAATTTGAAGCTTTTTACTTCTTAAATAAATACTTTTGATGAGGACTGTTTTTTTTTTTCTGGGAACTCGTTCTCTTTAAATAGCACAAGATTTCATCGCAATTTTCAGCGTTTCGGAAATTGTTTTGCCTTGAGAAAGAATCCGTCACATTTTTATTCCGAAAGCTAGAACTTTTGGATGTTGAATAATGTCTTTTTCAGTTCTTATCATAAGCACTTGTCCCGTGTATTTAGAAACGATCCTGCGTCCCTCGGGTGCTGGTGATTGGCGGAGGAGTTGTGGGAATGACGTCAGCATTACAGCTTCTGAAGAAAGGATACAAAGTCAGAGTATTAGCAAAAGAGTTCGCCTCCCCAGTCGCCTGTGGTAAATGCATCACTTCCGAGATCGCCGGCGCTTTGTGGGAATGGCCTCCAGCGGTATGCGGACGACACACAGATGAAAAGTCACTGGAAAGGTCCAAGGTGTGGTGTATAGACAGCTATGCCAAGTTCATGGAGTTGGCCATGAAACCAAATGAAACTGCAATCTGTGCCGGTTCTACTTCAAGGACAAGGTACACGTCAAATTTTCAAATCTTTCTTATTTAGTTTACACATACCAAAATCATTGTAAATTTGCTCGGTTACGAATCTGCTAGCTCTAGGTTTATATCTATTCGTTTAGTGTATTGGAAAAGTTAAAGCAACTCATATTGATTCATTGCTGTTTTTAAGATTAAAGACCTTCCAGGACAGTTGGAAAAGATGAACGAACTCTGCCATTTGCCAGGATTTCGTCATGACGCCAAACTCATCGAAGAAACTGGTAAGCTTAAAAAGTTCCATTAGTTCACTTTGTTAAGGTACAGTATAATCCCTTATTTTACCGAATCAGTTCTGAGTGTTGCTAGGAAACAGGAGACAAAAGGCGAAGAAAAATGGTGAAAACAATAGGTTGACGTGTTGGCTACAAACGATCTATCCATTGTGAGGTCCAACATGTGACAAACATGTGACTGAATTGAGCTATAGATTATCACTGTAACTAAATTTTGACTGCCTTGGTGATTTCATATCCATAACTCAAGCCTGATTCATACTATAGTTCACCAAAACTTCTGAAAAGGCTGAAATTTCCCATCATGTTTCAAAAAAGTGACATTACAAAAAATATATCGGTGAAAGGTTATCCACTCATAAGGAAATATCTAATGCAGTACATTATCTCCAAACCACAGCTAGCTAATGAGCTTTGAAAAACTAGTCTGAAATGTCAGCCTCTCCTCCCAGACTACTGGAAAACAAGACTTAATATTTTATTGTGTCATGTGACACTGAGGTACCTAACAAAATTCGTGCAACATGTCAGCTGGATGTAAAACGTCTCGTGATCTCAGTGGACCTTCAACGTCACTCTTCCTTCATTTGGCATGAAACATTCTCTTGATACAAGTTTTCTTGTTTACTTTTTGAAACGGTCAGACACTTTTTCAGTGTCTCGACCGGCCGGTTACACTACATGGTTAACTATACAAAGAATTTCAAACTTTGTCGACTAAGAAAGCAACGCACCAACAGCTTAAAAAATTTGTTCTCGCGTTGTATTTGTATAATTGTGACCAGAACGCTATATTAAAGAGATCATTTTCCTTTCTTTCCCTCAGATGTGAACACAGACACGGGTGTAGTCGACGCGTACCAACACATGGCTCCCATGGGTGATACAGTCATGTACATGCAGTGGCTTTACAAGCAGTGTAAAAACAAGGGCTGTCGCTTTGTGCATGATGAAATAAAGGACTGCTGAGAGACCAGGCGGAAGAATTGAAGAGGAAATACAAGGCTCAGCTGATCTTCAACTGCTCTGCACTCAACGCTAAAGAACTGGCAGGAGATGAAGATGTCTACCCTTTGAGAGGTAACAAACTCTACCGTCTCCATTCGTGATTTACAACTTCATCAGGTGAGTTCCTTTAAGGAAGGTCATCTTTGAGAACGTTTTGGATTGTAATCGTAGTCTGACCATAGTTTTCTTGCTGTTGTTACAGGTGTGATTCTCAAAGTGAAAAAGATGGTAGCCTGATGCCCAAGATCAACCATTCCATGTGCATTTCTCTGATCGAGGACATTGACAAGTCCAAAAAAGAAGGACAAAGCTTTGTGTTCATCCTGCCAAGAGATGAAGACAAACTTTGGCTGGGTGGCATGGTACAGCCCTATCAGTGGGACAGAAATCTCACGCTGGATTATCCGCCAATCAGAAGGATGTTTGAGAAAGTCAAAGAGTTCTACCCTCCCCTCCGTAACTATGGAGACAAAGACGTGGACGAAGTGCTGGTGGGACTGCGGCCCACTCGTAAAGGCAACGTTCGTCTGGAGTGGGATCCTGTGTGTCCTACCATACAAAATATGATAAATAATGTCAGGAGACCTCTCTTGATAATGTAAGTTCTCTCTAAAACGTTGAATTTGACCAGTAGAAGTTGAATGTTATTCTTCCTTACGTTTTGTAGGCCGTTTCTAGGCATAGTTTATTTATCGCTTAAGTCACTAATTTTATAATCGTTTTCGGCTTCGTTCAGTCATAAGAGAAATTTTTGGAAGAGTGCTGTGGTTGTAACTTTTAACAAACGTATGCTTTATCAGGAGCTGGCTCCCGCTTGTATTTAATAGCAAATTTCATTAACATAATAAAACATCGAGTGTCTGCTTTTTAAACGTTCTGTTTAGCCATCAAAGTAGTTAAAATTCTCTGGGTGTATGACCGTAAAAAATTGTGATTGGTCAGTACCACTGATTGATTGATTAGTGATTGATTAGTACCACTGTAGTGAACAAGCCTAGGGACCACAGTCCTGTTAATCCACAGGCTTAAACGACACAATACGTAAACAACACCACAAAAAGGAACCGCTCAATGACCTTTTGTTTTCGCGGATGGTACTTAGCATTTAATCCATAGACTCAAAAGATACAAGTCTCAAGGTCTGAAAAATGAAATCTTGATGGAAGAGGGGTACGTTTATGGTAACAAAAGGGAGGAAGGGGGCTAACATTGGGGTGTTTATTTCCCACTTCTCCTATGTACTTTACCTACGGTTTCCATGGTTCCCGCTCCTCTCTTCCCTTGTTACAAATACGGTAACATGCAAGGGGAGGGGTACTTGAGGGTATTATGTTCCCGCTTCTTCTGTTCTTCAGGCAAATGTTGAATGAGAGGATTTCTTTATATTTAGCATGGATGTCAGTAAGAAAAAGTTGAATCTTTCTCTTGTTGGAATTTGGCTTGTGTGCTTTCGGCTACACTGTATTTGAATTGAATTTATGCGGCGTTTAAACTTGGTACCAAGGCACTCTGCAAGGGCGCGGGGCCAGGCGGATGCTAATGTGAAGGTGGGTTCTTTGAACTACCCGCCTAAAATTTAGCACAGTGCCCAGGCACCGGGTACAGATTCAAGACCTCGCACTTGGACACTGAATTGGGCATGGTTACCCGTCTGCAGACAATTTTTTTGAGTGATCAGACACTTTGTACACAAACCCTTGCTCTCGATTCTGTTTTTACCCACAAAATTTTAAGGCTCTGGTCGACACAGTCCTGACACAAAATTTGGTTGCACGTTTTTACTACGACTTCCGATTGGCTCATCGTGTTGCTTGTGTCTTTTGTGATTGGTCAAAGTAATTACTTTGGTTTCACGTCATTCAGCGGAAAACCGCTCCAATAGATTTCTTTTGATACAGGGCTTATATCGCTGTATTTGAACTCCTGTCCAACTCCGCCAACTCGGCACTGGCCGCCTCGTTAGCTATGAACTAACGCCAAGCCTGGGCCAAACGGAGTCGCAAGTTCTACACTTGGGGATCGCGCCTTCGCTCTAGCCTCCCACGCAGACGTTCTTTTGGTTCGTCACGCAATCTTTCCTCCCCAAGATTGCATGACCAGCCAAAAGAACGTAGGAGGCTACCCATGCTGCACCTGTTTTATGGAACTCGTTGCCATTAACTATAAGAACAAGTAGCAGCCTCGCCATTTTTAAAAAGCATCTGAAAACATTTCTTTTTAAGAAAGCTTTTGATTTATGAATGATAATAACTTAATGTAAAGCGCTTTTGAATATTTTTTGGTATTAGCGCTATGTAAATTGATTATTATTCTCGCATGCTAAAAACCTTTGGTTATGGCTTGTGTGTCTTTGCGATGGTTTGCGATGGCTTAAGTTCAGTTTGTCCGAGCTCAAATTTACACGCAAGTGAACGCAAGTTTTTCACCGTTTGGCCAACCAACGCAAGTTGGATTTAGTATGGTTTTGAATAAGGGTTCGCCTAGTACGGGCGCGCGCACGAGGTTGTCCCAGCGTTTTCCCGCCCTGTTTCTACTGAAATGTTTTTTTTCTTTGCAACTTGCGTCTTTTTGCGAGTCTGTTTGCCCACACATCGCAATTATGTTTGCACAAGTGCACATTTCCAAACTTGCGTTGACTTGCATGCCCTTTTGGCCAGAGCCTAAAACTCGATTTCGTGAAATACGTAGACTAAGAGCAGTCTCTCCTTCCCTTCATTAAAAGCGGAGGGAGAAGAGCATGGCATTGTTCGCGAAGGTGACACACGTGTAATGAGCGCGTCACGTTTTCCACGCAGTTGCCGACGTTCAGGCGCGTTCACCTGTTCTCCCTAACCCAACTATCAGAGAGTGGGATGAAGGACTGCTCATAGTCTGTGCAGTAGAGTGAAATATATTTTTTCTATACTGAGTTTAGCATAAAACTGTAGCCCCGCTGCCAGTAACACTTTAAAGATCTTCCGAAAAACAGTTCTTGATTGAATAAATGTATGCAGACATATGAGAGGGTTTAATTTTCTTAGCAAGCAAAAGAGTTACATGCAGTTAAAGTGTAAATGGTAAATCCTGTTATGACAGTGGTACAACCAGCTGTGTTACTATAAATGTATGTTTTATAAAAGATTTTGCCATCATGCCAAAAGATATCTCATGAAAGTTTGGCAGGGATGTGCAATTATGTGGAACAAAGACAAAAGTGAAAATTCAGAAAGATATCATGGGTAGGACCTTTCGATCCTCCTTGGGTGTCGACAATAATACGGCAGTGACGCTTCTGTGGGTAATTGTAAAGGTTCCCTGTATTTTTCGCTTTATTTCCGTCCCTTAAAATTATTTAATGCATTTGAAATTTATTGATACGGTGTGGCTTAATTGTTGAGACCAGTGTTTTCTAGACGAATTTTCAGACCGTGTAGCACAACTTGACTGTTACACTACAAGGTTAAGAAAAAAATCCATCGACTAGTTTTGGAATTAGAGCTCCCTTGACAAAGATGGTAGTGTATTTGAAACATTACTTACTGTAAAATAAAGAAAGGAAGGCGAAGGAAGTAGCGTGAAACTCTCCTGGAAAGTAGTCCTATGCGACGACAATACCATACAGTGAAAAAACGAATGTTTCCGAAGATGCTCCCATATCGACCCATAGATTTTTCAATAACTTTCCAGTCGATCAGACCTACATGTGGTCCACAAGGGACATAAGGTTTTTCATTTTATTCATTTTACTACACCACAGGCAACAATACAAAGATAATGAGTCAAAAAAAAAAAAGAATGATGATAATAGTGGCAAGGAGGCCTAAAGGAAACTGTGAAGCTTATGTTAATTAGGCCTCTACAGCTCAATTATAATGTTACAGTTGAAATTGAAATTGTAGCGATGGATGCTAACGCAGTTTTACCATAATACAGTTCATTACAATATCAAAGACGAAAGTTACTGAATACTTTACAAGAACAATTTGAGACAAAAGTAAACACATATCTAAGAATTACTAACTGTTGTTAGAAATAAATGCCTTAAGTGTTTTCTTTCGACAGCGATGTCAATAAAACTAACTTTTTTGGAAAGTTTGTTCAATGTGTAGTACCTTGGTAGTAAATGTGTGAAGTCGCTAGTCCTACCCGGCTCTGGCAGTGAATATCTGCCGTTCAAATTTTGGCGTTTTGCGGGTTCTTCAATGTCCAGGCGAACCACCTTAATTGTGGTTGCTGCCAAACTCGTTCCCAGGATTCTGCTGCCTGGCAAAGCACCATTGCCACAGGGTGCTAGGGAATCTGTTCGAAATTTGAAGGATTTGTATTGGAATATTACGAGAAGAATCCTAAACATCTCAGCTTTGCTTGGTGCACGGTTGGGAAGCGGGGCGATGCGAATCGGTTTGGCACTGGAGCGGTTCTGAGAAGCTTTCCTCCCTTGACATTCTCTTATTACTCTCAGGTAAACGCTGAGCGCTAAACCTTCAGAATCGCCAATATTCGGCATTTGCAACCACAGGTAGCCCAAGCTCACTATTTTAGGCCTTCAAACACAGTAATCCAACCCTCCTGTCGACGATTATAAGAGTTTGTATGGGAAATCTTTCTTTCACTTCTAAAACCGAAATAAAATTGCCTACAAAACTCACCGTTCTCGTTTTCTTGTAGTTTCCTAGTATATCCCCCCCCCCCCCCTTTAATTAAGGTTAATTTGGCGCCTTTCCGAGCGGGCCAACTTATCAGCCCCAGCACTTACACGAATATAAGAGTTTGTATGGAAAATATAACGCGCGCTAAAAATGTGCTTAATGTAAAATAAAGTTGTCTTTTTAACTCACCTCTGGCTCACTCATGCGTTTCTCAGTGTTTTTACAGCGGTTTAGGCCTCGAAGGATCAATAAAACACCTCTCTGAGCGAGACGCTTTTCCACCCTGAGAAGCGTAGAGAGAAGCGAAGCGAAGGTTGGAAACCGTCTCCTGACAGTGGCAAATTCAAACCAACGCGGGGCAGGCACAGTGAAATTTTACCAACCGACAAACGTCAATTTGCAGCCTCAGTGCAATGGGCACAGTAACATTTGTCGCTTCTCAAAACTGGAGGTAATTAACCACAACATCACGACTGTTAGCGAGATGACAGACGACCTTTGCTTTATATCCGAGGAATCACGTCGGTGAATATTTTTGCCAAGCCGTCGTTACTCCAATTGCTTATTTTTGTACGTGCTCGTTTCATTTCGTCAATTTCGTCTGGGCGATTGACATAAATACTTCACGAAGGACTACTACGAAAAAAGGGTAGATTTTTGAATCACTGTAATTCTAAAATTGACGAAATGAAACGAGCACGTACAAAAATAAGCAATCAACTCAGTTGTAATTTGCGTTACTTTCTGCCTAATGTTAGAAAAATATTAATAAACTTATGATTACAGCTCTCTGTTTGCAAGGCTTCAGATTAGCTACAGCTACTTATAAATTTGTCTTCTGCCTTATTCTAAGCCTGTCTCGCTCATTACAAAAACAACAGTTTTTTTTAAGTGACTGCGTAAATTGGAGTAACGACGGCTTGGCAAAAATATTCACCGACGTGATTCCTCGGATATAAAGCAAAGGTCGTCTGTCATCTCGTTAACAGTCGTGATGTTGTGGTTAATTACCTCCAGTTTTGAGAAGCGACAAATGTTACTGTGCCCATTGCACTTAGACTTCAAATTGACGTTTGTCGGTTGGTAAAATTTCACTGTTCCTGCCCCGCGTTGGTTTGAATTTGCCACTTGACGGTTGGAGTCCGTTGCAGGGCAGCCCGGTCCGCGCGTAGTCATGCCGTAGAACTGCTGAGTAAATTGACCATTTACGTCTCTCAAAATAGGAATTTGGCAATGCGAACGACGTAGAAAGGTCGTTGTTTATCTACAAATCTGTCGCTGGTGGAATTTTCCCCGTGGTGCACTTTCAACGGGATTTATCGTCCCCGAAACCGTCAACGGTCAGGAGACGGTTTCCAACCTTCGCTTCGCTCCTCTCTACGCTTCTCAGGGTGGAAAAGCGTCTCGCTCAGAGAGGTGTTTTATTGATCCTTCGAGGCCTAAACCGCTGTAAAAACACTGAGAAACGCATGAATGAGCCAGAGGTGAGTTAAAAAGACAACTTTATTTTACATTAAGCACATTTTTAGCGCGCGTTATATTTTCCATACAAACTCTTATATTCGTGTACGTGCTGGGGCTGATAAGTTGGCCCGCTCGGAAAGGCGCCAAATTAACCTTAATTAAAGGGGGGGGGGGGGGGGGGGGATATACTAGGAAACTACAAGAAAACGAGAACGGTGAGTTTTGTAGGCAATTTTATTTCGGTTTTAGAAGTGAAAGAAAGATTTCCCATACAAACTCTTATAATCGTCGATAGGAGGGTTGGATTACTGTGTTTGAAGGCCTAAAATAGTGAGCTTGGCCTACCTGTGTTGCAACTGCAAGGACGAGAAAATACGACAATCGAGGTAAGTTAATGTTTGTTTTGAAGAACAATATCAACATTATCCCCAAATTTTCTGTATTTTGCTTTAAATACGAACCTCGTAATATTCCCATACAAATCCTTCAACTTTCTAACAGATTGTCTGGGTGCCCTGTGCCATTGCCGGATACGATACACGGCTGCCGCTTTCAGTTTTCGGGAACCAGGGAGATAGTTGTTTGTAGAAGTGAGATTTGAAGAACATCAGGACTGAAAAGAAAACTCAGATTTTTAATACAAAGTTGCAACGTGCTTTTTTAAAGCGCCAAAGCACTGTGAAAGCGGAGATTTGGAAACACTCACTAGTCTGTGATCTGCCAGCAGCCGTGAATGGCTGGTAGGTACATTTCGCTGACCCCCAGTCCATGGACCTCCACGATGGACTACCAAAATGGACTACCTTGATGGACTCTCAAATGGACTACCTAGATGGACTACCTATATGGACTACCTAATAAACTACCCTGAAAAAAAAAATTGAAAGAAATATTACCCCTTGGTTGTTTGTTTTGATCAATTCGCCGCGATCCGCCATCTTGTTTTCATTTCGTGTTTATTACCGCTGCTCAGTTGTTCTGCAGGCGCAATCGCTCACATGATGTTCTGCATGTTCTGGCATGTCGGATGAAACTTGTAATCGTTTGCATCTCTGTCTTTCGAGTAAACTTTGGAAGCCGAGAACATGCAAATTCGAAACCACATTTTTCTATGATAACTGTCTTCTCTAAATTTGTAGACGATTCCTTGCCTGGCGTCCTCGACGCTGATGCCTTTGAAGAAGGTAAGCCCCAAGCTTATTACTGAAATCTCAACTTTTTCCATCTTTGAATGTGCTTTCACAGGAACAAGTGGCTAAGGTTTTTTGGAAAAAAATTGTATTGTATTTGTATTTTCTGTATTTGCAGACGATTCCTATTTTAATGTCATGCGTAACCGCTCAAAAGTAATTTACCAGTCGGTCAGTACAAAATGCAGACTGCAGACTGCAGACTGCAGACTGCAGACCGGGTACAAAATGCAGACTAGGTACAAAATGCAGACTGCAGACTGCAGACTGGGTACAAAATGCAGAGTGACATTTGAAACTGTTTTTTTTTTAATATTATTACCGGTTGTCACGCAATCCCTTTTCCGATGTCATATTCCACGAAAACTCGCATTACCGGGGAATGATCTTGCTCCATTACCCGAAACGAAAACGCTGAGTCATGATTTCATTTTGTGTAGCAATTCTGTGGTCATTCATGATCCGATGCGATAAAACCACAACAAATGTAAACAAACTGTCAGTCACGGAATCTTGTCCTCGAAAAATTCCCCCGATTTGACTTTTGTTATCTTCCTGGTTTATTAATTAGTAAGTACAAATAAAACACATTGCAAATGTAGGAAACTTAAACTTTCTTTAATTTTCTCCAAAATATATTTTTGCTAACCAACCATAACAATTAACACTGCTCCATTTGTGTAAAGTTCATTCTACCAGCCTGGCATGTCTGGTTCAAATATGGTGATTCAATATATAACAACCATAACAATTAACACTGCTCTTATTGTGGAAAGTTCATTCTACCAGCCTGGCATGTCTGGTTCAATTATGCTGATTCAATATAATAACTATAACAATTAACACTGCTCTTATTGTGGAAAGTTCATTCTACCAGCCTGGCATGTCTGGTTCAAATATGCTGATTCAATATAATAGCCATAACAATTAACACTGCTCTTATTGTGGAACAAGACTAAGAGAAAATACAAAAACGAACTTGTAAAAATACAATCCGATCTAAAAGCTACAAAGAAATGGTAAGATACAACACGAAATCTATGCTCCTACTTCACATGCAAGATCTAAATTCTCTCACGAGGTATAAAAATGGCGGCTCAACAAAACGGCGCGGGAGAGCGAGGACAGCTATATTTTCATGATAAATGCGTAATAGTATCCCGTTTCTTTTATTGTATTATAATTTAAGTCGATCCAGGTTGATCCGGGTCGATCTGGGTTGATCCGAGTTGATCCGACCCGGATCAAGCGATCCGAGTTGATCTGGTCCGAGTTTTGTACCTGCCTGTTTAAAAAGTATATTTCGAGTAATGGAACAAGATCATTCCCCGGTAATGCGAGTTTTCGTGGAATATGACATCAGAAAAGGGATTGCGTGACAACCGGTAAGTTATAAAATGAAATAATATATAAAAAAAAAAGAAAAAAAACAGTTTCAAATGTCAGTCTGCATTTTGTACCCAGTCTGCAGTCTGCAGTCTGCATTTTGTACCTAGTCTGCATTTTGTACCTAGTCTGCATTTTGTACCCGGTCTGCAGTCTGCAGTCTGCAGTCTGCAGTCTGCATTTTGTACTGACCGATTTACCAGTCTCGTCTCGTTTCTCTCGAGACGAGAGTCTCGTCTCGCGAGACTAGAATCTTGTCTCGAGAGACGAGAGTCTGGTCTCGAGAGATTCACTGAAGCGGCAATTTTGGAATAAATTACAAGCGAATTGTCTCGCGAGAAGCCGACTAGAGTACTGTGCAAAAGTAATAAGAACGAATTTCGCCAAGGCAAGCGAAAAATCGAATCGAAAAATCGCTTCTTCGAATTTTCGAAGTAGGGAAATATCGAAGAAAATTTACATCAAATCAAATGAAATGTCCGCCAACTTTCCGACGCCCGATAAACATGAACTCACACGGCAAAACGTAAACAATCATTTCAACCGTGTCTGATACGGTGATACAGGCTCAACTCACTCAATTCAGTGTTTTATTCCATTCAAGAAATAGAAACAGCAAGTCCAAATGCTAAAATTCCGGCAAACAGCGCGAACTCTTCTCAAAACAAGACTCTCATTGGAACCACGTGCAGGAGGTCACGGCCGATTGTCTGATGGTCTCGTGGATGAACTCGCCAAGATCTTTGCATCTTACCACTTTAATTTCCCAGCAAAACAGGAATACTCGAAGAAGTAGCATAGAAATATATTTTAAGCACCACCATCGCCTTTCAACACAGCTAAGAAGGCAATTTGCTGTCTTTGAGAACTACTCATTGCGTTACAGAATGCCATTCATGCAAACCATGCTAAATTTGCATATGGTGTATTTGTGCTGACGTCTCGAATTATGCGCCGATCAATTCAAAACTTCAACATCCCCCCCCCCTCCCCCCGGGCATACCCCGGGCATTTGACTGTGCATCGTGCCCAGGGAGGGGGGAATTTGAACGTTGCATTGAAAGGGTGGGGAATTTGAACCAGATTTATCTCTTGTTCTGACGTAATACGCCCGTGAGTTTTTTCGGTCTTTACAGGGTTTGACGGATTCACAAGATAGAATTTTGCTTTGGTTAGTGAATAACTCTTTCAAATGCGTCTTTAAAAGAAGTTTGAAGGTATCATTACAGCATATCTCTCTCTGAAAAGCGTGTAAAGTGTTTGATTGAAGACGAAATTGTCTTGGTGGAGAGGTATTTCAGTACTAATTGGTGGGGCATTTGAACGGCCTTTTTGCCCCAAGGGGAGGGAATTTGAACAAGCCAATCTTCAAAAGTTCAAATGTCCGGGGGGTTGCCCGGGTGGGGGATGTGGAACTTTCAAATTGATCGGTGCATTACCTTTTAGATCACAGAGTTTTCTTCGGTTTTTGTCTCGTTTTGTGCGAAGATTGATGTGATATCGACTTCAGTGTAATGAATGGAAAAATTTTTCAAACATTACGTTGCTTTCTATTCAAAGTCTTCGGATTTATATTCCTTCTCACCTGAGTGACTACTGATGCGCTCATCAGCGGCTAATGTTTACTAAAAAAATGTCATTTGCTCGCAATACGGTACTGAGAAATACTCGGCGCATCGTGTAATCCTTATTACAAATTGTGCCTCTAAATGCAGAGTGTTTTCCCGTTTCAATCATCTTTATAGGCCTTTTAAAACTGGAGTTATGACTTTTAAATTTGCCGTGACGCTCGCAAAACAAAAGCGCTACTGACGCGCTTATCAGAGGCTAATGATCATTCGCTCGCAATATGGTGCTGAGAAATACTCGACACATAATCCTTATTACAAATTGTACCTCTAAATGTGGAGTGTTTTCCCGTTTAAATCATCTTTATAGGCCTTTTAAAACCGGAGTTATGACTTTTTAAAAATTTGCCGTGATTTAGTTTTCGATCACTTCTGCAATCGATGGGCTTGCGATAGAGGGAACTCGGTGAATTCAACTCGCTTCGCAACAATGCATCCGTACCTTCACAATAGATGTCTTATCTTGCAAGAACGGCAAGCATTGGTACTTACAGTATTCTTCAGCCTCTCGCGAGACGAGACTCTCGTCTCTCGAGACGAGAATCGCGTCTCACGAGAGGGTGGTAACTTACTTTTGATCGGTACTGTAGAAGCAACTCACACTACAACTTCCCCATAGTCCATATAGGTAGTCCATCTAGGTAGTCCATTTGAGAGGCCATCAAGGTAGTCCATTTTGGTAGTCCATCGTGGGGGTCCATGGACTGGGGGTCAGCGAAATGTACCTACCCGCAGCCGTGAATGGCCGATCTCTCGGAGGAAGATTGCAGGAATCTCCAGGAAGGTATGGCTCCGAGTGCAAGCCAGATACTCTGAAGTGCCATATAAACTCGTTAGAGAGCCTGCTAAAAGAGAAGAACCAAGTTAAAGGTGTCCCTTACCATAAACGGGTCAAGAGTAATCAATTCAAGACATTGAGAAAAGGTACCAACGTGATCATCATGACATGTCACGGTATTTTCATTCCCTTTTCTGATCTGACAAAATTTTTTTCTCATTGAGGGAATAATAGTTTCCTAAGGTAGAAAAACACCAAAGAAGTAAGAATAAACCAAAAGTAGACAAGGATAGTTACGACTGGGGAAGATTAAGATGGATTACGAATGACAAACTTGAAAAAACTTGCCAGTTTTTTCAAGATGCGTTATCCGTGATGTAGCTCCTTTAAAAGCTTAAATGCCATGAATTTGACAGTAAGAAAGGTTCAAGTTTATGGACTTTTAAGTATAATTTGCCCCCCACTTGTGATAGAAATTGGTTGTTTGTATACACTTGATTAAAAAAACGGGGTCGGGTAATTATAATAGGATAATTCGATAATCCATGAACGACACACAATGAATTTCTGGGAAGACAGCACTGGCAAGCTTATCACCCAGATTCAGGGTATTTTCATTCGTAAAAAGATTTTAGAGTAGATTTAGGTATTCTGTTCTATTATAGTGTCTACGGTGGCTGAAAACAGAATGAAGTTTCCTGCTTTCCAGAAAACCATTGTTGAGTTCATGGTATATACTTCTTGCATGAGATTTTTTTAAAATTAGGTGCAGGCTTACAGCTTTTTCAATTAACGTTGTCGGAAATTCTACGCGACAAAACTGCAAGGTGATTCTTTATTACCAAACTTAGACTAAGACTTACCCCTACAGAAAATCAATCACAAAGGCAAGTGTTTATGGTACTTTCACCCATCCTTTGGCAGTGACAGCAGTGAAATTACACCCAAATCGCAAAAGATGCACAGCTACCCATACTAACTTCCGCCTTGTCACATAAGCTTGAGGCTTTAAGGTCCAACGACATTAATTGAAATAGCTGTATGTAAGCTGAAGTTAGGGACAGGTCATAAAGTACAGAAGGGGGAGGGGGGCTATGAAAAATGATTTTTTAAAGACCAGTTTCCAGTGACCCACCCCCAAGTTATTGGAAAAAGTTGGGGCGGCCCACCCCTAGAGTGGCACAGAAAAACTTAGAAGCCCACCTTCCCCCCCCGCAACCAAAACCAGTAATGAGGATAGGTAAGTAGGCAGCATTGGCTTACCACTTTTTAAAGTCACTTTAGTCTCTATTTTACCAGAGATCACACATCTCATTGAACAAGCTAAAAAACACCACCAAACTATCAAGTTTGTGGCTAAAGTATCTGGAACAGAAACAAACTTCTTTGACATTACTGTTTACAAAGGTGAAAGATTTAAAACTGAGTCCATGCTAGATGTATGCACCCACTTCAAGCCCACTGAAACATTTTAGTACACCCATTTTTCAACCTGCCATCCATCAGGAGTAAAAAGAAGCTTCATCAAAGGTGAGGCTCTAGGACTACTCAGAACTAACACTTCTAAAACAATATGTGATTGAGAGATATGGTATACAATGTACTGCTGTAGGCACATTATTAGACAGTTTTTGCGAGTGAAACAGAATCTGCATGGTCAATGTACTCCATGTTGTGCTGTTAAACTTTTAGAGAACATGACTCTGTGGTTGCCCTCAGCTCAGAACTCAAGACAGTGAATTTCATATCATGCAAATGTAAATTCTACACTATAGATACAAGTTCCTTTGCCACCAAATAAATTTTTTTTTTTGTCATGTAGATTGGGTGCTTTCTATGAGAATACAGCAGCGTCTGTAATTTTTTGTGGCTTAAAGCATCACTTTGCTTACATTGACTAAAATTCATTTGGAATTGGTTGCTTGCTTTTTCCTAAGTAAAGCTTGCCTTCAGTTTTCTGAGAATGGACATAATTGAATGTGAATTGATTTTAGTGAATGCAAAAGCAAATAGGTCTTTTGAAAATATACAGATGTATGCCATTGAGTGGATTTTTTGGGGGAATGCAAGTGTAGCCACAACATCGAAAAGTGTAGCAGATTTCAAAACCTCTGGAAAGCCTGTGGTTCATCCTTCTTTTCAAGAATCTTACATTCTTCACTAACACCAAATGGAAAGTATAGTGGTGATCAGTTAATACAAAATATTAGTACTTTTTAAAAAAAATTCACACCTTAGTACATCCCACGCATGGACACAGGGTTTGTTGCAAATGGCTCCGGTCAAAAAATCAGACCTGTTAGGCCTTAACACAGGATGCAATCTTTGGACATTGAAAAAGTCAGGTCCAATTTTGACACCATTCCATCCCCAAATTGTACCGCTTTCATGTATACGCTTATGCCAATTTGTTTTGGTACCAGCAACACAATTTAGGCTTGAGTGCTTGTTAAATTTATTATGCTCACTGTTGCCGTTTGATTAAATTCTGCTGTGTATGCTGTATTTTGTACTTGCTAGGTAAAATATGGGTATAATGTAAAATATACAGGCTACAGCAACATTCATAACAAGTGGAGGTTGGGTGCCCAGGGGAAGCCCAGAGACTGGGGAAACGACCCCAGCCCCCCACTATGGAAGAAGCCCACTTGACTGGCACTGCCTGCAACCCAGCCATGAGCCCCCCCTCACCTGCCACAAGCTAAAACCCGGCACCAGTCACACTGAAAGAAATCCAGTGGAAAGAAGAAATAAAATAAATAACAAAAAAATAATGAAATAAGTGGAAACCTAACATAACAACCAGAGGGATGAGGGGAGTTGAACTACACTTGAAGGCAAGCTGAAATATGAGCTTAACTCCTTCAAGTTGATAAGGTCTGCATTTAAGTTGATTGTTTCAAAAAATTGATTTGTTTTAAACTGATAGCTGGCACAAACCCACAAGTAGCCAGATTATTTTGCTGCTGTTAGGGACAGCCCTGATGCCTGTACACTAACCTCCGTGCCAGTCAATGGAGGTTGTTTTGTGTTTCCCTTGGCTGAACTGTTCGTCATCACCATAACTTGAGCATGCAGTATGAGATTCCAAGCATCCCTCTGGACTTGAGAGACAGGGCTCTTGCACAGTTGTTAGGATGGGGACAAATATCCTGTGCTGACCTGTGCACGATGCAGCTCTCCGTGTGTTAGCACCCAGAGCACCAACGGCCATGTCGGCAGTTCTGAGTGCCTTAAGTCCAGTGGCCTACATCTGATCCTTAGAGAGGGGGTGAAGCCTGTGCGGTTTTCAAGTGATGTCTGGTCTTGTGAACTAAAGACAATTGACATCATTATTAGCATTGTTCTGTAGATTTTTTGTAGCTTAAAACTGTTATGAGCATCTTTTTTATAGCATTTTAGTAGAAATGTTACTGTTAAGAATCAACAAAGGTGGCAGAAGATAACAACAGATAAATTTGATTCCTTTACAGGTTCTGCCATAGGTATTTACAATTGGGCTGACACATTTTCTTCCATGTGGGATATGTGACAGTTCTGATGCCAGTAAGATACTGGTACGGAGTAGTGGATAGTAAAAAAAGGTTTGAATGGCTTATTTACTGACGTGACAAGAGAGATCAGAGAGATCTACTTGGAAAATCTGTTGACTTTGATTCCTTTGGTTTGGCCAAAATCCATCATTGAAAAAGAAATACACTTGACAAGGCTGGCCTTTGGAAGAGAAATTGTTAGTTGCCACACTAACATTCGGCTGAGTTTGACAAGGAGGGTCACCTGCAAGAAGTAAATTCAGTGAAAGAGGGTGAAAGGTGAGAATAATGATAACTTCAACTCATTATATTTGTATTATAAATGATATAAAGCAGTAAGTAATATAAGACATAGGAGCGGGAGATCCATATGAGTGTCTTCAGGTTGAGCCTATAAGAGAGGCATTGTAACTTCCCCTACGGATGGGATCACAATAGCAATGAACCTTATGACTACTCTGATACAATCATGTTTGTGTCATACAGTCCATCTGTATTGGCACTGAAAGAGGTACCGTCGTATGACTTGAACACTGTGTTTTGACTGCTTATTGCCCTCATTAAATAGTCATGATTTTATTGTTTTGATGTAATACCACTGAGATGACGAATTGAGGTCAAAAAAGCCAAACTAGGCATGTTGTTGTCGCAGTGCATGTAACTATTTCACGATTGTGTTTGTTTTTGGTGAAACATAGCAATGGGGCAAAATGTTTTCTGGAAATTGTCTGAGCAGGAAAGTTCACCAGTTAGAAAGAAAGAAAGAAAACTGGCTGTCACAGTGGTCCATGCTGGGTCTATTTTGACTTCCATGGTGGATTGAAAAATAATGGCAACTAAAATTGTTGTGTTGGTGACCTGTGCTCCAAGAAGTAGGGTGCTTAAATTAGGACAGAGAGATACCCTGTCCAGCGGCACGTCACCGTATAGGCCATAATATATCTAAGGGAGAAAAGGACTGAGCTTTCTTTTGTTGTTTGGGCCACAACAAATTGACAGGATTACCTACATGGCACATTTTAAAAGAAATTCATCCAATAAAGACAGGTATTATAGTAAGAAAGAGCATATGACATTTAATTTTCGTGCCAAGTTTAAAAGGAAACATGGGGACGCAGTTGTGTAGTGGTTAGCATGTTGGACTTCAGATCTGAAGGTTGGTGGTTCGAGGCCCAGTCCCTGCCACTCCATTCCTACCATTCCAGTTCCTGCCATTACATTCCTACCATTCCAGTTCCTGCCATTACATTCCTACCATTCCAGTCCCTGCCACTCCATTCCTACCATTCCAGTCCCTGCCATTACATTCCTACCATTCCAGTCCCTGCCACTCCATTCCTACCATTCCAGTCCCTGCCACTCCATTCCTACCATTCCAGTTCCTGCCATTACATTCCTACCATTCCAGTCCCTGCCACTCCATTCCTACCATTCCAGTCCCTGCCATTACATTCCTACCATTCCAGTCCCTGCCACTCCATTCCTACCATTCCAGTCCCTGCCACTCCATTCCTACCATTCCAGTTCCTGCCATTACATTCCTACCATTCCAGTCCCTGCCACTCCATTCCTACCATTCCAGTTCCTGCCACTCCATTCCTACCATTCCAGTTCCTGCCATTACATTCCATACCTTTTGTACCATGTATCAGTTGATTAACACCCAACACAGCTGAAATGATTGCTTCGGTATAAAGAGGAACAAAGGCTTTGGAATGTTTTGCTCCTTGAAGTAGAGCGCTTTTCAATTGACTGTCGTAAGACGAAAACCAAAGTAATTACCCCAGCCAATAACAAAAAAACACAAATTACCCATTGAGCCAATCAGTGCATGTAACAGGCGTGAAGCGCAAGAAAACAAGTGCAAATAAAACGCAATAGGACATTTGCACGGTAGTGTTATTTGACTACAACTACCAGAATTCATTTCGTTTCTCCTTTCTTATTAAAATTTTGTAACCCCAGTGAGGTTTCCATAACAATGACCCTAATTTGCATCAGAAAAAAAACAAACTGAAGGATTCTGGTAGCTGTAGTCAAATGACGCCATCGTTAAAATGCCCTATTGGTTCTGGTTTTACTTCTGCATGATGGATTGAAAAGTGGCGCGAGATTTTTTAACCAATAATAATTTTTTAACCAATTACGTCGATCTGTAATTATTACAGATCGACATAAAGCAATACCAAAGCAAACTGAAATTTGCTTGAAATTGAAAACCGATCTGAGAGTCAAAGTGTACCAGGCGAAATGTTGGGAATGAATGGAACGTAGTTTAGTTAGGACTTTAGCAGTCGTTAGAGGGGAAGAGAAGAGGCATTGAGCGATAACCCAAATAATGGGCTTCATTGGAGATTGCAGAAGTACAGAATATAGTACCAATCATCACCCACGCCTTCACATCACATTTAATTTCTTTTGGTTCAGGAGACAATGAGCAGGAAGGAAGAAGAATTGACACGTTCAGGGCCATCGTGGAAAGCAACCTTTTGTGGTCACCCAGAACACATGATTCTAGATTGCAAGAAGAGTCAAGCTCAAGCAAAGGGAAATCTGATTACACTTTCCTGGTTAGCTGCTGGAAAGGGACGTACAGCAGGCTCACTTGGAAAGGATCAGTGTTTGTCTTCTGTGTGGAAGTGGGTTTTGAGGCATGTTCATGACGACAGGGAAAATTGTGTGTTACGACAGCACTGGACAGCCAGAATGTCAAGAGCAAATGCTCTCTTTCTATCACTTTTGTTCTCCTACCTTTGAAAGTAAGACTCCTCCTCAACAGGAAATGGAAAGGGTAAGGTCATATATAGTGTATGATTGGAGCAGAGGCTATGTTGCACAAGATGAGCTCTGGTCACTGGATGGCAATGGGTGACAATGGAAATAAGATATAATTCTTGAAAACCAGTGTCCCTGGTGAAAATCTTTGAAGGATCTTCAAGGATCCTTAAAGATCTCCACGAGGACCTTTGAGGATCCTACTGAGGATCTTGACAAAGATCTTTATAAAATCTTCAAGGATCTTCAAGGATCTTCAAAATTCTTGCCAAGATCTTCAAGGATCTTCAACATTCTTGCCAAGATCTTCAAGGATCTTTTATTTTCTTCCCAAGATCCTCAAGGATCTACGAAGATCTTTCAACTTCTTGCCAAGATCTTCAAGGATCTACAAAGACCTTCAAAATTCTCTCCAAGATCTACAAGGATATTTAAAGTTCTTGCAAAGATCTTCAAAATTCTTGCCAAGATCTTTAAGGATCGTCAAAATTACTCTCAAGATCTTCAAAGTTCTTGCCAAGATCTTCAAAGTTCTTAGCAAGATCTTCAATGTTCTTGCCAAGATCTTTAAGGATCTTCAAAATTCTTGTCAAGATCTTGCCAAGATTTTTAAGGATCTTCAAAATTCTTGTCAAGATCTTCAATGTTCTTGCCAAGATCTTTAAGGATCTTCAAAATTCTTGCCAATATCTGTTTTGATCTTCAAAATTCTTCCCAATATCTTCAAATTTCTCCATAATTCCTGCCAGGATCTTCAAGGATCTTCTAAAGGTCATCAAGTTCTTGCAAGATTAAAAAAGATCTTCAAAAATCTCCCAAAGACCTTTTTGGTTCTTTCAAGATCCACAACAATCTTTGAAGACCATTTGTTGCAAGCTCTTACAAAATGAAGCTAGGAATTCCTAGGAATTCCAAGCTTCACATGGTCTTAGATTAGCATGGAGAAAATTTCTAGGAAACTGAGAGAATTTGATAAAATTTGAGAAAAAATTGAGTTCCTAGGAATTACTGAGAATAGCAAACATTAGGATCTGATGTACATCAAACAACAAACAAACTTAAAGTTGTTTAAGTATTTATTGCAAAAAGTGTAAGGATTCTTCACAAGTTTTCTTTTGGGCCACCAAATTCAACATTGTTTTCATTAAATGAAAATTTTAAACTTAAGGCCTGTATTATGAAACCTTAAAACACTTTCTTGTGAATATGTTTAGAGCACTAATTTACCACAGTTTCAGCACTCTGGAAACTAGCCTAAAGACAACATCATGTACTGACACAGTGCAGCTGTGATTAAAATAACATCTCCATAAAGTTCACAAGAGTTTCTATAAAATTATGACATAATTAAATACCATATTCTTCGGACCTATGTACATGACCTATGTATTGTCCTCTGAATTTCACATCACTAAATACATAAAATTTAATTCAACATTGGGAAAATTACAATAATATTATTATTCTGAATTGCTACACCTAGAACTACTTTTACATAAAGCTTCATCAGTATACACAGAGTGAATCAGATGACGTTGTCTTGATTGTCTCTTTTCTCAAAGTATTTTGCTGTGTTCATTTAGAGTGGATTTATAGAGACAACTTACAATACATTTACAATTGCATTGTGTCCTGGTAGTTTGAGTAGTTATGATTCACAGAAAGGGAATCAGTAAAATTGACTGCTATGTTCATTATAAGCTTAAGCAACTACTGTTGAACAGTTCAATTATGATCATGAAATATAAAGTAAAACTGATTATTTTTTGACAAATGAATTTTTATGTTTTATGGTTCTTGCACAGAATAAGCATAACATTCCAAGCAGAAATTGAGACTTATGGTTATCTGAAAGTCTGAAAATTTTGTTGGATACATGTACTTTGTAGTGATAGCAGTTTTGTTTTTTGATCACACAACAGATCAGACATTAGAATAATACTCACCACCTTGCAAGATCCTCATTATTTTAGTCCTTTCAAAGAGGATATTGAAGCAACCCAGCAAAGCTCTTAGGAAAATCCTTGCAATGATGTTTGTAAGGATCCTCATCAAATCTTTAAAGATTCTGTCAACTGTGTCAAATTTTTCAAGGATTTTGTAAGATCTTGTGAAGGAACCTTGTATGATCCCCAGATCAAAGCAAAAACTTTAACACAATATTTTCAAGATCTTTGAAATCCTTGAGGATCTTGCAGGATCCTTGCAAAGATCTATCTAGATCTTGTAAAGACATCAATAATTATTGGCATAAGATTACAGATTCCTTGCAAGATCCTGATCAAATCCTTACGAATCCTTTCTAAGATCTTTATGCATCTTGTTAGGTCTTCAAAAGAACTTCATTAAATCCTTGAGGATCTTGAAGGAACCTTGCACAAATCTTGTAAAGATCTTGACAAGGGTCCTTGGGAGATTCTGACCAAATCCTCAAGGATCATAGCAAAGATCTTAACAAGATCCTTAAATGGATCGTTTTAAGATCTTTGAAAGATCCTCATTAAAGTGCTACTATGATCAAAAAATCACTTTTATTTTTTCTTCGGATTTCGAAACTATGTTTATTAAACACTCCCCAAGCGAAATTATAAGCCTTAATTTTGAGAAGAAGACCGTTAATTTAAACTGCAATTTTCCGTTTTAATGGTTCGCCATTATTACACCAGAAAGGATACAATGACGTCATACACTCAAGAGATGTAGAATGCAGTGTGTGTGAAAGTGCCTTATTTAGTATGCAGCACGGGAGTTTTGAGCTTTCACACTCTCAAACTCGTGTTTTGCATAATTTGTAAGCCGCGTTCACACACTACATTTTACAGCTCTTGAGTGTATGACGTCATTGTATCCTTTCTGGTGTAATAATGGCGGACCATTAAACCGGAAAATTGCAGTTTAAATTAACGGTCTTCTTCTCAAAATTAACGCTTATAATTTCGCTTGGGGAGTGTTTAACAAACATAGTTTCGAAATCCGAAGAAAAAATAAAAGTGATTTTTTGATCATAGTAGCACTTTAAATCCTTGAGGATCTCAAAGGATCCTTGCACAGATCTTGCAAAGATCTTGACAAGGATCCTTTTAAGATCCTGACCAAATCCTTGAGGATCCTGGCTAAACTCTTAACAAGATCCTTGAAAGGATCCTTTTAAGGTCTTTGAAAGATCCTTGTTTAGTCCTTGAGGATCTTGAAGGATCCTTGCAAAGATCTTGTGAAGATCTTGACAAGGATCCTAAAAAGATCCTGACCAAATCCTTGAGGATCCTGGCTAAGATCTTTAAAAGATCCTTGAAAGGATCCTTTCAAGATCTTTGAAAGATCCTTGTTTAGTCCTTGAAAATCTTGAAGGATCCTTGCAAAGATCTTTGCTAGGATCTTTATTAGGATCTTTGTAGGATCCTTGGAAGATCTTTGTCAAATCCTTGAGGATCTTAACAAATGATTTTGCATATAAAGATCTTTGAAGATCTTTCAAAGATCCTTTAAGGATCCTTTAAAGATCCCTGTCTTTAAGGATCTTTGGCAGGTCTTTGACAATCCTTAAAGATCCACTGAAGATTCACGAGAACAAGAGAAACAAGAGAAGCAGACCACTAATCTGAAAAATACTAGCCACTATAAAACAAATATGGTGCACGGTGTTGAAGTGAGTGACGATAGTTTCAGTCGTGATTTAATTGGGTGGCATTGGAGGGGGTGTCTTGTGTACAAATTACAGCAAATGTTAAAACTCACCGGTTGTTCAAAAGACCACTGTTCTTCGTGTCGTGAATCACTATATTGACAATGATGATAACCCACAGCTACTAGGGATCTTGAAATTACAGATGCCATAGCCACTTGCTCACACCTTGCAAACAAAACTTGCCACCATTTCTGTTACTAAATTTAGGTACAAAGTCACGCCTTCTAGTGAAGACTCAAAAACAAGGAAACTTCAAGACAACGAAAGGAAACCACAAGCACATATCAAAATATACTTTGGCTTGTAATAAACTGAAGACTCTTCCTTTCATAAACTGAAGAGCAAGTTTCTAGGCAACAAATGTTTTTCATGAAAGAACATATCAGGCTTATGCTGTCTTTTAGGTTTATGTTAAGATATAGGTCACTTAAAACTTATGGTAAGCTGTAATTGTTTTTCAATTAGTGTTCCGGAATACTTTGTAGCAACTGTTCGGACTCTCTTTTCAGTAAGACGAAGCAAATTTGTATTAATAGTGGATAGACAAGATCTTACACCAGTGAAAGCTACAGGGGCCACTAAAGCTTAAATATTATGTAGATACCATGATTTTGGCATGAAAAGCATCTTCAAAACGAAATAAATCACGCATTACTGCGTTTTTATTATCTGAATATTTCGGCAGCAAAATTTCCATCGTTAAATTTCCTCTACACTCTGATTATTAAGCTTTTATTTCTCGTCTTCGGTGTTGTGCTCACTTACCTAACGATAAAAATCATAAAACCACAAAATAACTCGGTATAGCTATACTTTTGGCAATTCGGCGAATACTACAGTTATTTTAGCGAGCGACTCAAGTCCATTTAGTAGAAAAATCTACCATAAACAGTAAAACTAATACTCACCTTGAACTTAGCGCCTCGATGATACGTTTCACCAATGTCGCAGTTCCTTCGACTATGTAAAATTGAAGGCTGGTTTTCACGTGATAGCTAGATCGCGACGATTGCCACCGAAAAAGTTGAGCAGTTGTTGTGACTTTGATCGCTTGGCAGTTTCCATAAAGGCTGGTTTCCATATGATTGCTGAACGTTTTTCCAGCGATTGTAGCGATCGTAGCGATCATATGGAAACAAACCTTGAGATAGGGATGCAATAATCAAACAGTATTCGGTGAAGAGATGACATAAATAAGATGTAACCACTCACTTAGCCGTTTAATACCCAGTATTATTCTCTTCAGTCACAGTTTAAGTGGCGTGTCAGGTGGTTTAGCTGCATCAATTCGGGCGTACTAATATAGTCGACCTACGTAAGAGACAGAAGTGAAAATAAATATTGATGAATAACCGCAGGGGGTGACGAGAGCGGGAAAGCGGAAAGCGCTTTGATTTCTTTAAAATGTCAGTAGAAAAGTCAGTACAAAATGTTTTGATGTTTAAGAAGATCACTACAAGTATATCTAACAATCTCGAAATGGCCATGGAGACAGAAACGTCAAAAAATCTGAAAAGACGTAGGACAGGAAAATTTACAAACGCTCAACAAGTTTTATTTGTTCAAGTTGTTAATTAGATGGGAAAGGCAGGTCATTTTTTAGTTTGAACAAGATAAATTTTCATGTTAACGTCAGGAAAGTCGAAACGTTTTGACGAAAACTGGATTTTATTTTAAATAACATTTTGAAAGATTTTTCTTAGTGTTAAAACTCGTGACAACAAGTGATGAACTAAACTCGAGGCAACATTTTTGCTTTCTCACAAGTCAGTGCAAGTCTTGGGTTAGATATATGAAACGCACACCTCCTTGTAATGTCTTCATCTGGCGATGCTTCGGTATGAAGAGGTGTAATGGGAAGCCATGAAAGTTTTCTTTGTGTGCCGTTACGGTAGTCTTACATTGGGTATGCAGTTATTACATCAGCTCCGCAGTACGGCGAGCTGCGACGGTATACAACTTTAAGTCTGTCATAGAACGTCTGGTGGTAGCCGCCATTTTTGAAAACTATTTTCCTTCCAATGATGGTCGGAAATCTGTGAATCGAAACTCGCCTGCCGTCCGCTTGGATATAGGAACGTGCTGTTGTGGAATTCATCGTCTCCACTATTAGCCTTTTTATCTCCCACCATTGAGAGTTCCGTAGAAAACACGTTTTGCTCCCATATGGGTTCTCGCGATTTACCGTGGCGACACGAAACTCCAGAGCGTCCCAGCCCAGACTGCTAAATCTCTTTGGAATATGGAGAGAGCTACGCATTTTTTTCTTTAGCTTGTGAATATTTTTGATCCCTGCCATTACGAAGAAACGAGAAGTGTAAACTCAGTTGATAAGGAGCTAGGTATTCAGTACCCAGTTGATAAGGAGCTAGGTATTACCCTGCTTGCTCAGCGCAAGGGGCCGGGAACCGAGGGCTTGTCATCCCTAGGGTCTCGTTCTCTCCAACTTATAAACATAGGGGGGGGGGGGGGGTAAGGTTCTGGGAATAGTTGTACTGTGATCAAAGGGTCACTGATGGTTAAGGTACGGTGGCCACTGGATTCCAAACGTGAAAAAATTAGAAACAGAATTCTTGAGAGAAAAAAGACATTGTTCAGACGAGAATCGAACTCGGGTCTTCTGGCTGTTTGTCAATTGCCTTAATCACTCCGCCACTGACCCAGCTATGCCTTCAAGGCAGACTCGCAATTTCTGCGATAAGCGCCGCGTTACTTTACTGTTCACCGGCGATTCACAGTACGTTTCTCCTTATACAGGAATTTAAAAGTGTTACATGTATGAACGTGGGCAGGGAAACCTGGAACAGTTAAATGCCTCATTATCTTTGGATCGCCAACCTATTCCCACTGGAAGGTGATTCACCTTCATCTTTCCATTCCTGAAATATAGTAAACATTTTACTGTGCAACTACTCGGACCGGGCCACTTGGTAGCCTGCGAGCAGGCTCTCTATTCGGGGGGGCAACGTGAATTATTTTCTTTGAGAGCGCCGAAGGCGCGAGTTTCGGCGAACGAAGTGAAGGCGAGCGAAGCGAGACCGCGGTGAAAAACGAGAGCCTGCACGTGAGTCATTGAATTTCAATTCCGGCCCCTCGAAATGTGACAACTTGTTGACAACTCGCCACGCTTCCGGTGTCAAATAACTAGCCAATAGGGAACGAGAAAAATATAAACAAACATGACAGAAAGATGCACGTGGAAGTTTTCCCGGGATTTCGTCTAGATCTTTGTGGCTCTTCATGGAAGGATCGGAAGAACGCGTTGTAACTCCGAAAAAAGTTGTCAACAAAGCAAGTGGACATTGCCGTATCTGCAGTTGTAGTTTTTTGGTGAAATATGGAACTGGAAAATCGGGTCGAATGTCCACGGAAAACCTATTTGAAGTTTCAAATCGCGATGGAAGTCGCGGACAAGTATTGGCGACGATGTGCGAAAACATTGGTATTTATTTCGTAAAATTGTCTTCTTTGTCGAGCCGTGTGTGTAATTCTTGCGCCCGAAAAATTAGGAACTTATGCATATTAATTGAGCCATATGCATATTAATTACTCATATTAATTGAGCCTGTCATTTTTGACCAATCAGAGTGCTGCGTTCGTGGACGAACGCGCCGGATTCAAAATTCAATGGGATACGTGCAGGCTCTCAATTTTCACCGCGGGCTCGCTTCGCTCGCCGAAACTCGCGCCTTCGGCGCTCTCGAAGAAAATAATTCACGTAAGAAAATAATTCACTTTGCGTTGCCCCCCGAATAGAGAGCCTGCTCGCAGGCTAGCCACTTGGAAGAAAATTGACCAAACACAACGCTAATTGAGAACAAAAGATAGTCATGTTTTTCCGCAAACAACCAATAACGTTGAACCGTGCAAACAATACATGTTCCAAAAAACTTTCACACCGTGACCTCTAACCGCTCGGAAACTGCCACGTCAACGATTGGTTACTTTCGATCCGAAAATTTGGTTAGATGTCGCATTCTTTAGAAATACAACGACATTTGGAACCATTTTTGAGCGTGGTGGTGTCACTCTCTTCACCGGCATTAACGAGTTGTTCAGATCATAATCCCTCAACACATTTCGCACAAAGTGCCGACTAGTTTTAACTTCGGTTGCGATCACTTGCGGAGTTATTCCTGCGTGGTGCAAGTCTAAAACGTACTCTCGTAAAAGCTGAGAATGTCGGCGACCGTTGTCATATATCAAACAAGGGGGTTAGTTTCTAAAGAAACTGTGGTGCTGCGTCGGTGGGGACGTGAAACACACAATTTTGGATTTATCAACTGAGTTGATAAGGTAAATTGGCCACCGTAAAGAGATTGAAAACTGGCGTTTCGAGCGAAAGCCCTTCGTCAGAGCCCTTCGTGATTCGCTCTGACGAAGGGCTAACGCTCGAAACGTCAGTTTTCAATCTCTTTACGTTGGCCAATCTACCTTATCAACTCATTTGATAAATCCAAAATTTTGCGTTGTCATATATGCCGCCCTTTCGATTCACTCTAAGTTGTATATTTTGGGCCATTTTGGAAACATTTACATGCAAGAAGCTTAGTACGTAAAAACAATCGGTAAGATTTCATTAACCTGAGTTGAGTCAGTACAGAACAGTTTGAATTTTTTCAAAAATCGTTGAAACAAACCAATGAAAATCTTATACTATTTTCCGTTAACGTTCATGAAAAATTGTTGGCTTCTTTTGTTCTCAATTAAGGTTGTGATTGGTCAATTTTCTTCCAAGTGGCCCGGTCCAAGTAGTCGCACAGTGAAGAACTGGGGATTACTTTGGTTCTAATTTATGGACAAGGTACATACGAATTTACCAAATCTTTCTAATTTCTAAGGCATGACATTTTTGTGGAAGTTCTCTTTTGTGATTTGGCGAATTTGCGTCAGTTCTGGGAACTGCCTTATTGTTAGTTATTTTCGCGTGACTTAATTTCCGATATTTTGGCGATTTCAAAGTAATCGCGAAATTAATCGTGCGAAATTTAATGCTCTGTTATAAAAGCGTAGCATCCCTGCAAGACGAATTCTGGACCCTTGAGTTGGAAATAGGCCTTTATGACGTTAGCCAGTTACAACAGAGAAAAGTGGTAAATACTGACCTGTTTAGTATAACGTTGTGCTTTTGTCGCAAACGAACACGTCCGAACCTGTTTTAAGTTTTTTGCTCGAGTTCTGTTTAATATCATTACAAAATATGGCTATGGAAAATTTTAACTTGTGCCGCCGATTCAAAGACCATCTGTTTCTTAGCTGGGATCAGAATTTGGAAAATTTGGGGGAAATTAACTTCCAAATGGCGAAATGATTTGTCTCGCGAAATACCGCAAAAATTGGTAACAGTAAGGTAATTTTTGCCTTTTGGAGATACTGTTTTCGGGAGGGAATTTAATTTTGCCATACCCAGCAGGTTGAGTGTACAGTGTTGAAAAACTACCACAACAATAGTAACTTTGCTCTCTACGAAACGTTCAAAGGCGACGTAGGTGGTTTCTCGACATGCACACGAACGTGCTTTTCTATTAAATAGTAACAAGTCGGTTTTGCAGGAACAATTTGTAGCGGAGTTTTTTTCGTGATTGCTTTTTATTCTTATTTTATTTTTTTTATTTTTTTCACTTTTCTAGCATACGGAAGGTCGTGGGTTCAAATCCCACCTGGAACTCAGAATTTTTTTCTGAGTTTCCTCTCTCCACACATCATCCTATTTTCATTGCTTTTTACAAATCGCAAAAATTGGCAAAAATTAAAACTTGCAAAAAATTAATGCCATACTAGTTGACGTGCACTAAAATAATGCGAAATTTGCTGTATAATGAGCCTGATACCTCTCATTTTGTGGCCTCTCATTTTGAGCCTGTTATCTCTCTCTTTCAGCACATTGCAAAAGTTGAATCAAGTGTTGTTACTGATACATTGGTTTTTTTTAAGGTTGAAGATCTTCCAGTACAGAAAAGATGAACGAGCTCCGTCATTTGCCATGATTTCGCCACAACACCAAGCTCTTTTAAGAAACTGGTAAGCTTAGACAGTTCCGTTAGTTCTCATCAATTGCCCTTGTAACTAGGTCAGTTCTGAGTGCTACAAAGGAACAGGAGACAAAACCAAAAGGTGAAGGCTTAAATAATAGGCTTTTTCAGTAGGTTCACTTGTTGGCTTCAAAAGGTCTATCTGTTGCGAGGCGTAAAGTGCGCGTTTGCCTTTTTAAAAGCCAGGGCTAGGAAATCCAACATTGGTTGGAGGGAAGAGAAGTATTGAGTCGCACGTGACTTTTATAGCCAACAAGGCGCGCCATTCCACGAAGTCGAGTCGAGCGTGATAACGAGACAGCCAGTGCCGAGTTTACATGCAACCCGTGTGATTGAGTGAATTAATTGTTTTATTCATACAATTCCTTGATTATGAAAATCGCCACAAAGGCGCTATTACGCGCGACCTCTCTACTTGTAGGATGTCAGCTCTTATAACCCACCGATTAATCTTCGCGCGCACTCAGGTGGCACAAAATCGGACGGGGGTATCAGGCGATACCCCTCGTCTGATTTAGTATCCGTTGCCCGATTTTGTTGACGAGAGAAAACCAAGAAAGGAAGCCAGTTTTTAAGGTGTTAACTTTTCAGATGTAATCGCAGTGCAATAAAATCGAGTAAACTAACCAACTTGGATTTGTTTAGCGGCAAATGTGTTGTGACACCCTCACTGTCTGTTTACTCGGCCAACTGTTCATTTTTCGGACAATCCTTCAGCCTCGGGCATTGTTATGCGATGTATCAGCTGCCGGAAGAGTATTTTTTTTAAATAAATAGTCTGTTGGTCAGGAGCGCGCCCATTCTTATATCGTTCCAGGTGTATTATGCCCTGACCGTGGACTTTTTTCCTCAATATTTCAGTTGTGATTGTTTAAGTGAGGAATAACAAAAGCCTCGTGCCTGAACTCGGCCATTCCATGTGCATTTCTCTGATCGAGGACATTGACGAGTCCAAAAAAGAAGGACAAAGTTTTGTGTTCATCCTACCGAGAGGTGAAGACAAACTATGGCTGGGCGGCATGGTACAACCCTATCAGTGGGACAGAAATCTCACGTTGGATGATCCGCCAATCAGAAGAATGTTCGAGAAAGTCAAGGAGTTCTACCCTCCCCTCCGTAACTATGGAGACCAGGACGTGGAAGATGTGCTGGTGGGACTGTCAGTGCAGAGGGATAAAGGATTAGGGAGGAGGTTGCTAGGATAACGAAATGTTTTTTTAATCAAAACATTGAGATGTGGCAGAATCAAAAATAAAATTCACATAATTTTACCTCGAATTAGATGAAAAGCGCGTCGTTTTTGTAGAAATGGGCATCTTTAGCATTTTAGTCACAAAAATTTAATTTTTTGGAGAAAATACGGTTAAGCCTGATTTTTAAACTCTCGACAACGTTGTTCTGTAAGTTGTGTAGTTAGTGAGCAATAAGTTCATTATCCGCAATGATGCCGAAACCTTCTCACTTCTCACCACCATGTAAACTATGTGATACAAAGTTTTAGCTCGCTCACTTGGCGGAAAACTTTCAATTTGACCAACAAGAGCTGCTCTTTATGCCTTATCTTTTTTTCTTTCATCCGCTATTAAGCGTAGCTTATTTATTGCAAAGGACGTTATTTTTTGTAATTGTTTTACTTCAATTCTTGACAGAGTATTAAAAGTGCTGTTGCTGTCAAATTGGTTTGTCTTTTTTTCTTTCATCCGCTATTAAGCGTAGCGTATTTATTGCAAAGGTCATTATCTTTTGTAATTGTTTTACTTTAATTCTTGATAGGGTATTAAAAGAGTGCCGGTGCTGTAAAATTAGTTGATGGGAGCTGGCTCCTGCTTGTATTTAACATGAAATTTGTTTAATATAATAAAAAAATTAAGTGAGTGCTTTGTGAACATTCATTTTGGTCATTAAGGACGGTGGTCCCTAATAGGAAGGTATTTTTTCTCATTTGTCACCATGTGGGATTTGTTACTCGTACCTAGGGCTCTTAAAATCCAAAAAGAAAATGGAGGGTCACCGTGCATTTTTCAGAGATAATTAGGCCCAAATATGGTAAAAAAGTGCTGATTGAGCATTTTTTTTAAATTAGGAAAATTCTTTTTTAAAATAAAAGATAGCCATTATTTAACTTAAATAGGAGGCGAAGATGTCTAAACTAATAGGCGCTTTGTAATGAATAACAACAGATACAATTCTCAACATGCTGCAGAATTCCATATGCTAATTTCCCCTCCTTGGGGCTATTATTTGACCTAGTATATTGCAACGTTTTGTAAAATAACTTTTGAAGGGGCGGTTTTTCCTCTGAAAAAAATATTTTACAATACCTAACAGTTGTCCTGCTTTTGATAGATTACATAAAAACTAGGGGTAACCGTGCATTTTTAAAAGCTAACTTCACTTTTTCCTAACTCACGCACGACATGTTTTCCATCGGTGACGATTTTCTTGACGCTCTCCTCCCCGGTGGGGAGTAAAATGTAAATCGAAGTGATGCATGCTGGGAATCAAAACTGGCGGAGAGGACGCGTGGTGAAAGAACGGCGGCAAAGCAAAGATCGTCGTAAAACGTACGTCGATTGATTTTATCTCTGCTAACTGTATAGGGATTTTGCAATTACCTTATCAAAGAACATACTATAACGGGAGTGCCGTTAGGTGATTTCGTTGTTCAATGAATGTTGTGCAGCCGAGAATCTTGATTGTTGTGTACGTGCTTGGAAGTTGTACTGCAAATTGTCAGTGGGATCAGACCAAGCCTGTAATATAAGTCTTATAGATAGGCTAGCCTAACAGTGGAGGAGCTCCCATGAATAAGCTGGTGTTCGTTTTTCAAAAACTCAAAACTCTTCGGGCCCAAAAATTTTGCGGGGCTATTTTCGGGCGCGGTGTTCTTTCAAAAGTGTTTGTACAGCGCCGCAAATTCTGGCAAGTTTTTCCCGCGAATTGCCCCACAATAATCCGAACTCGAAAGTCACACTACTGTTATTATTATATTTATTGAGCTTCAAACTGTCCGGATAAAATATTTTCTTCTTCTTGCGTCGTGTTTCTTGGTTTTTACAGTGTTTCAATATCCTGTCATTTAACTGTCAAGGCTTGTCAAATCATCTCAGACTTATTGGCTGTTCGCTTGAATGAACTGGAAACGTCGATTATCTACAGCAGCTAAATATAACTCACCCTAAACTAAACTGCTTATTGTTTTGGGTTTTCATCGTGTTCGGATCTTGACAAATAACGCGAAATGCCACTAAAATGGGATCAGAAGCTCTGAAGCGAACTGACCAAAAATCAAAAGCTGAAATTTCTCGTCAAGTTTTCGATTTGTTCCGTTTCTCATTCGGCAAATTCGCTCAGTGGAGTTATCAAAATCGGCTACTTGTCTACTTCAGCAGGTCAACCCAGTTTTCATTCCATCCGTTGCTGCAGTTTATAACAGCTATGGACATTTTTCCAGACCGAGAGGAGGTAGGTTTTCTTTGAACATTTCATAGACTATCGGCCAGGCCCCAGTTGTTCAAAAGTTGGATAGCGCTATCCAACAGATAAATCACTATCCAGTGGATCAGTGTTAGGGAAACCAATTGCGTTATCCACTGGATAGAGATTTATCCGGTGGATAGCGCTATCCAACTTTTGAACAACTGGGTCCAGGTCGGTCAGTTAGGTGCTGTTTTTGTTTTTCTTTCAAGAAGTTCCTTCACAATTTTACTCTTTTGACTCTTTCTAGCCTCTTAAGAACAAATTACAAATGGAAAGATTTTTCATCAGAGTGTAAGCCTTAGATACGTTTCCTTTCCCTCTAAAAGAAAATGCCACACGTGAAAATGACATGTACCTTAAAATAGGAGTGATTACTTTATTTCACTGCAAAAGATCAGAATGCAATACTGCTCGTGAGTGTCTGAATCTGTCGGTTTTCGCGTTAGGTGAGACACAGTTTTAACAAGTAGTTTGCTTCAACTTTGTCCTCTATACAGTGTCTTTTTGTGACTTTCATTTTAAAAACACTGCTTTAAAAAGTATTCCAAAAGAAGGAGGGAAGGTCGTACCATCATAAAACTTCGTACTTTTCTACTTCTGAATTGTTCTGCGTTTTTATCCTGATCACGCTAATCACTCATAAATTGGAGTGCATTTATGGATTGTAAAGATTCTTCTCAACTTATTGGCCCCTAAAATACATTACATTTCAGTTGTGCAGTTATTGACTCGTTATTCGCCAAAAGATGAAAAACATTGGGAAAACATAAAGGCATAAACAGAAAGCGGACCGCTGAGGAAACAGTGAAGTTGACCTATTTTTCTTCATAAAGAAGACTTCAGCATAACTTTCACCGGTACCTCTTCTTGCAGCATTCTTTGGAAAGCTAATTAAGTTCAAGGAGAGTACTCGTGAAACTACAGTTGCTCTAATAATGCCATTTTAATGCCAACTGCCGGTAGCGACTTGACAGACTTGTAGATGTAAAAACGAATTTCTTACTGATTCGCATGTATCCCGCTGGCTTTCCATTTCTGTCGACTATCAAACAACTTTGCTAAAATAAATAGCATTGCTTCGTCATCTGTCAGTTTACTGGCAAAAATTACCCAAAAAAGGTTTTCGGAAGCTTCCAAGCGCATGTAAATTATGGAGGAAAAATGGCACAAGTTTTTCGCCTGCGAAGTATTTAATATTCGGCAAAGAGTTTTAACTCATAATCAGTTGCTGTATTATTTTGTTCCAAAGTTTAAAAAAATTACTCCAAAGCAATTCTATATTCGATCATTCACTTCAACATCTTTAGACTATTGTTTTCAACGTAGGAATTCCCTCAATTAAACAATTCTTATAATGTAAATCCACTATCAAATAAGTAATTTGCAATAACGTGGGAGTGGAAGCGAAGTACTTGAGAATTTAACCGAAAGGTTGACGCTCGCGTGGTATTTTCAGATGGTCGCTTTCCAGATATCCTCTGAAAAACAAATCTGTTCAGCTAACCCGCCGAGTTCTACAATTCATCGACCCTCTCGTCAAGTCAACTTCGTCCCTCCCGCGCTACTTTCCTTATTTCACTTGTTGTCGGGAGCCGGTGTCGATGTTTGTTTTTCGTCGTGCCAGCGCTTGCGCTTCGACGGCCCGGATTTTTTCACAAATCTACCATTTCGTTTTGGTTTCACGTTCCCCGTTTGCGGGTCAACAATCCCACAACGGAAGCGAAATACAAAAACAACAAGTCAATACACCTAAAATTTTTCGCACCACTGCACAAACAGGAATTGCGCGATCGCGCGGGACGAACGCGCAATGCGCAGAAAATGTGCGCATTAGCAATAGGGGCCACCGTCCTTAAAGTAGTTAAGATTCTCTTGGGTCAGATTGTGGGATGTTACTCAGTGCATAAATCCGTTCAAACGGGATGTTCAAAGAAATGCACGGGCTGTTATTGGTGAGATAGAATACATAAAACCGCTCCATAGTACAACGCTAAATTTTGGCGTGCTCCCATTGGTGGAAATCGATCACGTGACGCGATAGTGTCTGTCCTCAGAGGGCGCCTATCAGGGCGTAGTACAATGTACCCGTTTTTTTTTGGCAATTTTCGCTCAAAATTTAGCGTTGTACAATAAAAACCATAGAGTCCTTCTGTCTCAGGCCCTTAGTGTGTGATAGGTTCTCTCGCAAATTTGAAGTTCAAACTTCATATAAGCTAACATTTGTTATGAACATCAAATTTCCTCGGGCAACCTATCACACGATGGCGCCTTCGATAGAAGAACTCTACTGTTTAAATAGAGTACTCGCCCAGAAACGGAACCACGGGAAAGTGCCTCTCAACAGCTTAAGTTTTTACGATTTCATCTACAGACCAAAAAGTTAGAACCACTTAGGGCAGCGTAACAAATAATGAATGAATTAAATTTCTGTTTCAAATAAACGCTACACGAAGGAAGTCACGTCAGAGACCACACGGTAGCCATTTTAGCCCCCGTAGCAAATAGGACAAATTTTTGTTGCCCAAACGAAAGCTTAGTAATTTTATTATCTAAAAACCTCATTAATGTGACCAAAAACCTCCTTTTGGGAGTTTCATACTAGTATCATATTTATAAATCAACCCCATAAATACAATGGACTGGAAATGCCTGGTGGCCCATAAAAGCAAAATAGACAAAGTTCAGGAACCAGTTGGAAATCGATCACGTGACGTAGATTTTGATTCGCTTAGCCTGAGAAAACAGGGTTCAAGTGGCGACCTTGCCAGACGTTGGCTGTTTTCTCAGGTTATGATTCGCTCCCCTTCACCTTGTAGTTCCTCGTAATAAACTACATGTAGACCGATTCTCAGGTCGGTTATCAGGGTACAGTAAGAGTCTCTAAGAGTAGGTTTTCGTGTTTTTTTTTTTGCGCTGACAGCTTGTGGTGGATACAATTAGAACAGACTAAAATTATTTTGTGCAATCCGTCCACTGGGGGTCCACGGCGTTTCTCGAAAGTCCCGATAACTAAACGGGCCCGCAGCTGTATTTTAATATCAGAATCTATAGAACGTTGCCGTTCTTTTTAGCCCGCATATCAGCCTGACCTGTTTCATCAACTTAGAATTGTAATCTCAGCTTTCTCAAACTCATTAATAATTCATAAAGAGAAAACAAAGGAAATCACTACCGTGACGGTGGTTTGGATACCGGATCTTTTTTCTTTCTTGCCTCGTTTTTTCAGCCCACTTCTCGGGGTTTGGATATCCTGATGAAACACTCTTTCTCGTGTTTGATATATTACTTCAAAACTAATCAAAACTTTTCAAAACTTTTCAAAACTAAACTAGTTTGAGTCATTAATGTAAACATCGCGCACATTAAATAGCTTTCCGGGCCCGAAAAGCCCGAAAAGTTATCGGGACTTTCGAGAAACGGGTCCGATCAGCAACCTAAAACACGTTGTTGCCATAGCAACAACTCAAAGGCAAAGATGGCGGCGATCATGAACTGAAATGACAGAAAATATCTTCTGCCTACTAAAGAATTTGAGCAGAATTTGTAAAATAGCTGGGACATTCTGAAGCGTAAGTACGATTGTATATATCAGAGCCTAACTCTCTCGCCAGCATGGATGATACTCGCATAGAATGGATGAGAAACAAAGTGTATCTTGGTCTCGGGATCACAGACCCAGAAGTGTTTGATGATTTGCTCACCCGAGAAGACGGACGATATGAGAACGAAATACTCAAATTCCTCAACGAAAATCCAAAGGAGGGTTGCACTATGATATTTTACTCCATGCTGAAGGAAGAAGAGGAGGAAATTGAAGTCGAAGCAGGTACGTTTACGAGCTGGAAAATAAGGTTTCCTTTGCGCGGCATTTTCTGTTTGGACGACAACAATGTAGAAACTCTATTATATTTGACGGATTACTGTCTTGACAGTATGGTTTGTGTGGTCGTATTTGAGTTACATGTTTGTAAGGTTAAATGTTATTATAGATTGTGGAACTGCATGGGAATGTAATGACCAAAATTAAGAGCTTACAATTGAAGCTACAGTGTATGTATGCAGTATTCTGCAGCAGTAAAATGTAATATAATCTGTATTCCCGCCTTTTGTTAGCCGTTAATTGACAAGAATACGGCCAAGCGAGTTTGTCTCCTATGCGAGGTAAACAAGTTAATGACGATTTATCTGTCCTAATAGGAACGCCAAGGGTTTTTTTGAAAATTCAATTCTGATATCAGGTATACATGACTTGGGAGCGAGTTTAACCACTTATAACTCACTTATCTCTGAACGATTATTTTGTAGGACAATTTAGTGATATGCAACCAAATTTCTTCGTATTTTACAGTTAAGACCTGTATTGTACGTAGCTCAAACAACAATAAAAGTACAACTGCATTTCATTTTCTTGCAACTTAATTATCATGCAGCAAATGTTGCATATTTGTTATTTGTGGCCTGATGTTGCATGCATTGTGCATGGAGTACATTTTCAAGTTGCAAAAAGGGTAACTGCCTTTTGGAACACGAAAATTTGCTATATCTAGAAGTGGTGATTAACATGCAACATCAGGCTGTTATCCCATGGGGGCGGGCAGTTGACCCATGTTTGGGTATAGGGGTGCAGCTGAGAGTCTGAAACCCTGAGCCTGTTTAGGACATATCAAGTCCTAAAATACCAACCCTGTTTAGGTACCTGTTTAAGACAAATAACAAAATGCAAACTCTCCATCAAACAACTCCAATCCAGGATTGCTGAATAATGTGTAAGTTATGTTTAACGACGACAATCGTGCAACCATACTCTGTTTAGGACAAGTTCAGACCCTGTTGTTCAGGACAGTCTTGCATAAAATTGCATCCCCTGTTTAAGACAGAGAGGCCAAAAACCATACCCTGTCCAGTGGCACATCCCTGTGTAGGCTGTGTAAGGCTGTGTAAGGGAGTTACCCCCTCCCCTGGGACTGACTGGATGTTTCAAAAACTGTCAATCCATCAAAAGAGTTGAGAATTACGTAACGCGTCAAAGGCTTGTATCAAGTGGAATGGTTTATGAAGGAAAATGAAAATAGCACGTGATTGCAGAATTTAGAATACCGTAAATGCCCTTGTATAAGCCACACCTTTTTGCTCAAAATTTGGGTTCAAAATCTGGGGTGTGGCTTGTCTATGGGATCATCCATAACTCAGGATGTTAACAACCTAATTAATATTCCTAAAAATGTCTAAAGATGGCACTGAATAAACAAACAACAAACTAAAAGCGTGTTGTAATTGATCATTGCCTTTTTGAAGAGTGGTAGCGCCTATTTATATGCTTATTGCAACATGAAATTTTGTTTTATGTGGAAGTGATGATTAATGTGCCACATCAGGGTCCAACTTGTTGCATATCAAGTTGCAGGAAAACCTGCTTCTGAGTATCAGGTATCAGAGTTAATTAAAATTAATCAATCAATTAATCAATCAATCAATTTATAAATGAATTACTGGTAATGATAAGTAATTTGAATGGCTGTTTCAAGCACTGTCAGTCTGTAAAACAATTGGACAGTAGGAAGGATTGGATACCTTTATTTAAGTGTCAATCCAAAATAGCAGTAAATGAAACACTAAATGGGGACACCATAAAATAAATTGTGATGTCAAAATTAATTAAAATACTATAACCAATTCCAAGTACTAAAAATATGCACCTATATGTACATCAATAAAAGTATTGAAAATTTAGTTAGGAAATGTGTCGAAGGCTTGTATCGGGTGCTCTTTTTGTCTTGCATTTTGGCAGGTCTGGAATGGTTTATTAAGCAAGACAACAATAGTGCTAACAGACCCTTGAAAAGTGAAGCTTTTTCTTGAAAGGAGGGTGCCAGTTTGAATCATAATGACATTGCATAGGTTTTATATCCTAATAATAAAGTGTTTTTCTATCCTTTCAGAACCAGAGTTACCAGAGCTGACAGCTAGTGGTGATGAACAGGGTGAAAAGACCTCAACAAATGGTGCCGAGGCAGTTGCTGAGGGAGATGATTTGGTAATGGAGAGAGTTCCTTCTGCACGCTCCAAGACAGCAGAGGAGACAGCATCCATTAGAGAAGGTTCTCAGGCTGCGGAAGCACCACAGACTAATCCTGAGACTGGTGAGGAGACTGTCACAGCCCCTGCTGATGGTGCAGAAGGTGGAACGGCAGAAGAAGGAGAGGAGCATCAATCTACCCCTCCCCTTCCAAGAACTGTAAGTCTTGTCATCAATAATCACCTGTACTGCCCTTAGCCTTCTTCTCAAACAAAGAAGCAAATTGTAAATTGGATGGATTTCAAGGAGAAATCAACTCTTTAACACACTGTACACCCCCGTTTCTTTGAGTGGCTCAAATGGTCTGTCAGGTCATCCAGTAGCTAGTGGACCACCCTAGCTGTGCACTTCATTCTAAACAATATACATGTATACGCTGTTTTTCCCTCCAGTATCATCCAATATGGCAGTGTCAGAACTGCGCTCTTTTCTTTATACTCTTTTCAGCCATTCCTTTAACGTGTTTAAATGTATTTCTAAGAATGACTTAATCAAAGGAACAAATTGTAAAGTGGACTGATTTCAAGGCAAAATCAACACTTTAATACACTGTACACCCATTTTTCTGCATGTCAAGGATCAAATGGACTGCCAGGTCATCCAGTATATAGTGGACTGCCCTGTGCACTCCATTCTAAACAGTATACTTGTATATGCCATTCTTCCCTCCAACATTATCTAATATGGTAGGGTCATATATCTTATTAGGAAGTAGTAAGATGACACTTTTGTATTATCACTAAATAGAGGGCTGGGCAAACTCAGATTACTTGATGTATTAGTGGAAAATTGTTGTGGTCACTGACTATTATTTGAAAGTATCTTGCCTTATAGAAAATTTCCTTGAATGAGTTGCTCAAGCCAGGGAAGAAAGTACAGTGTACATACATCTATTAATATTTTGCCTCATTAGTTATGATGACAATGAACATTTCAATTTAATTATGTTTCTTGTTTTCCAATTGCAGAAAATCATCATTCAGAAGGTTATAAGGACAGTAATGTACGTTTGTTACGAGCACCTTCCTGATGAGTTTGCTGATGAGAATGCCTTTTACTTTCTACGAAATACCACTGGTCCCATCCCACTACCATCAACTCTTGAAGAAGCAGAGGAAATATTGCCCCCTCTGTTTGAGTTTGGCTCACACAATGGACCCTCGTTACAAATGCTAGAGCACCTGTTGATGTTGGTTTATATGCCACTTCTGTCACACAATGGCCAAAGAAATGAGAGTTCTTCTGATAGCGGAAGTCATGGACATAGCAGTGTTCATACGGGTGACTCTGGGCAGAACCATGGCTCGGAGGAAAGCCACTCAAGGGTCATCTTACGTGATGAGTTTTTAATGAACATGCAGAAATTTTCATCACACATCAGCCGGACAATTCACCAGTTGGAGGGTGACATTCGTCTTGAAATGCCAGAAGTCATTCTGGGTGATGACACTGCAGAAATGACGAAGGATTCTGAACTGGTGTCTATGCTGGAGGAAACTTTGCACAACTGGGAAGTGACAATATCGTCTGCGCTGGAGGTACAGTTGAAGAAGACGCCGCAAGGGAATGGACCTTTGGCCGAGATTGATTTCTGGAGAGAAAGAAATGCAACACTGAGTGCAATCACTGAACAATTAAAACTACCAACTGTAAACAAAGTGGTCGCTGTCTTGACTAATGTCCATTCAGATAGCCTTGCAAGCTTTGAATATCACAGAGCAGAACTCACAAAGTACTACACCGAAGCCAAGGACAACGTGAGATTTCTTTCAACTCTTGAAAGGCATTTTAAGAATTTGGCACATGGCGCTAGCTTTAATATTGTCCTGGAGACAATTCCTTCAATGATGAATGCCTTGAGAATGGTGTGGATTATATCACGTCATTATAACAGAGATGAGAGGATGGTACCATTGATGGAAAGGATTGCCTGGGAGCTCAGTGAACGAGTGTCAAAGATTGTCAATGTCCGCACCATCTTTAAGTGAGTACATCACCTTGGTGAAAATCTTTGCAAGATCCTTAAGGGTCTTTGAAGATCCTGTTGTGGATCTTGTACGGGATCCTCATTAATAATCCTCAAAGGATCTTGCAAGTTCTCTTAAGGATGCTCAAGGACTTTGCACAGGAAGTTTGAGATCCTCTGCAAGAATGTCCTACAAAACTCTGCAAAATCATTGTGGGTCCTAAAATATCCTATTTAGGATCACGCAGGATCCTAAATGATACATGTAATTTTGTAAATTTTCTGACGATTATTTACATTTGTATGATTAACTTGATTTTGATTATGATTACAATCATAACGTCACTAGTGGGCACCAAGATTGATACTTTCTAATGAGAAATAGAAGCCTTGATAAACTTTTAAACCAGCATTAGCAATAATCAGCTTTTGAAAACTGGACCTTGGGGAATAGGCCCATCAGTAACAGTGAACTGGTACAAAAAGCTAACAAACTGCCAGTCAGGTGACCTGTGATGTACTAGCTTCCCATCCAGGGTGGGGGAGGGGGCTCCTTCATGGTACAGAAATGAAATACTTGTCTTGTTCAAACCATACATGTATGATTATTACAAAAACTAAAATGAAGTATCAGCATGAAAGGGCCACCTGGCTCTTCAGGGCAATTTAGCTGGACACAAATTTTACCTTCTCCTTTTAGTTCAATGCTGTTGCTTGTTGTTCTTTGTTCTTATGGTTACTATCAATGATTATTTTTCTAGGGAGCCACCTTACCTGATGAAACAAAAAACCACCGAAGCCAAGAAGACACTTGAAACATGGAAGGAGTCATACTTTGATGTTAGAGCCAAGATAGAGGCTTCAGGCCGAGATGCCAGATGGGAGTTTGACAGAAAGCGCTTGTTTGAGAGGACAGATCACATGGCCTCCATCTGTGAAGATTTGAAGGAGGTTGCGACAGTCATGGAAGAGTTCTATAACATCTTTGGACCTGAACTGAAAGCTGTGACTGGGGATCCTAAGCGCATAGAGGATGTGCTGAAGAGAGTGGATGGGCTTGTGAAACCCATTGAAAATGTAGGTGTTCAGTTTCAATCTAGCTGCTTTGTTACCTACATTTATGTGTAGCTGTCTAGCCCTTTACACCCTGGTATCATTCATTATTCAAATTCTCCTTACTGGTCTCCATACATTTCATTGAGTACAAATTGGGAGAACTTGTTAAAACATCAAGACAATAATCATCTTAAGTGGTCATTTCCCGAATTCTCATGACCTTTATGAGTTATAATGCACTGATATGATGAGGAGAAATTTGATGATGATCACTGTTGGGGCTTAAATGGCTAGGAGTATCGTAACGTAAATCAGTGGATAGAGTAGTGTCCTGAAGTTTTCAGTTTATCAAGTCTTTTACTGTGACATATTGTGATGATAGGACCCTCACACATTGTGTGGTTCCAGAAAATAACCATACCCCCACCACAGAGGGTCATTGGAAATTCCAAGGGCACAGGGTGGGGGGGGGGGGGGTCTCAACCAAAATTTTTAAAGGAAAGTACATGTACACTTGTAGCAGGTGAGCCTAAACTGGAATTTCCAGGGGGGTGAGGATGAGTATGGATATTTTCTGGAACAACACATTCAATTTTTCATCTCATATTTGTTGTCTTTTTTCAGGTTGGATTTGATGCCTTCAGTCTTAGGCATGCTGCTAGTTGGCGCAATGTAATGGACTGGTTTCACAGAGAGGTGACAGCCATTGAAAATGAAGCCCGACACTTCATTGATGACTCATTCAAGACACTGCGATCAGCCGAGGGTGCCTTTGACATGCTGTTGAACTTCAGACACATTAGGTCTCGTGAAGCTATCAATTCACAGATGATGAAGAAGTTTAATGACATCTTGGTACAGTTTGGAAAAGAGGTGAGAGTTATGTTTTCAGTTGCCTTTCTTGGAAATGTTGGAGGTACAATTTGAAACCTGTGGCAAATTTCGGGTGAACTCTGCTGTTGTCAAGATAGGGGGGTGCCAATAAGACCATTAATCTCATTAGTGTCGTCAAAATCCCTAGCCATGTAAAGGGTTGAACGGTTTTAGTACACCCTCCTAATTCCCCTCCCTTGAAACAACATCAACAGGGGTTTACAAGTTGTCTTGTGAATACAGCTGTCTCTCATCACTTTGATGAGAAGTGGCTGTATTTGCATGCTATTTAAAAGGAGCTTCCACCTTGTCGCTCAGGCTATCAAAAAGAACTTGAAGAGATGAGAGAGTTACATGTAAGTCTCACTGAGTGTGTGTGAGGGTCAGTAGGAGTGTATGAGAGTTAGTGGTGAGATTAGCCTACACGTAGCCATACCCTTCCTCCTCCCCGTTTTCTCCGCGGCAGGGGGGAGGGTACGGCTACACGTAGGCTATGGTGAAATGAAAGCAAAAGTGACGAGAACTTAGACATACTGAGAGCACACAAGAGTAAATAGAAAAATAATTATAGTAGTTTTAATTAGGCAGGGTGGCACATTCATGTGCTGTGCTGACAGCACATGAGAGTCCATGAGATTGCATGCTGAGAGTAAAAGAGGCCAAATGAGAGCACAAGTTGGAAATCACGTATTAGATTCTTGAGCAATTCAAACCACATGTCGGTCAAGAGCTGAAGTCAAATGAGACGAAGACCTTTTGAACTCTTGCCAACTTTCAGTGTTTAGCCTGGGCTTAAGTATTGTTAAGAGAAACATTAATCCTAATTTGTTTTTGCCATTCATCAGGTGGATGCCATGTATACACTGTTCAAAGCCAATGCTGACAAACCTCCAATCTTCAAGAATCAGCCCCCAGTGGCTGGAGCCATTAGCTGGGAACGTTCTCTTTTCCTGCGCATTAAGCACACCATTCTGAGATTTCAAGAGATGGATGACATGCTCAATTCAGAGCAAGGAAAACTGGTATGACATGATTCTAGACTGTGAAATGTCTTGTGAACACAGCAACAGTATTCTGCAATGCAAAGCAGAGAATGCTGAATATAGTGCAGGTTTTATGAGTTAGACTCTCATTTACAGAATTCATGGTTGCAAGCATTGATTCATTGTGACAGTCTTGTATGGATTCTCTGCTCTGCATATTTATATAAAATTTCCCCTTCCTTGTTGGGCAGTCAAAAGAGCCTTGTAAACACAGACATGTAACTGTACACATTAAATTTCTGGCCAATTAAGAATGCAAGAGAAGTGCACAGTACTGTATTGTAAAATACAGTACATTATGTATGGCTTAATTCTAAAAGTAATCTGTAGTGCCAAGACTACCAATTTTCAGTGCGGACTAGCACTGAAATTTAGTTTTTGTAACATGACTTTTCTTTCAAATCTCAAAATTTGAGTCTTAAAAAAATTTTACCAATCCACCTTATGAAAAATTAAGTTTCACAAAAATTAGTGACATTGAGATAACTAAGTCTTAACGACTAAAGTATACAGTGCTATTCTCTTACTTATTACCATTTACATCTTTGTTAACAGGCAAGCAAAAAGTATCTTAGTGTGGCACGACAAATGAAGGATTATGAAGACAAGAAATACGAAGCTTGGAGGGAACAGGTTGAAGCCAATCTGCTGATCTACCTTAAAAAGAATCTTCTTACTAAACCCTCAACCAGTTCTGCTACTACTCACAGGAGTGCCGCTGATGAAGGCACTAGTTCTGAGGATGTGTCAGGTAGCCTGGCTGCAGCTGTCTCTCAGTCTCAAGGTATGAAGGAATTGATCTTTAATAAGGAGATCAATAAAAATTAATAAGGTACCTGTAGCTAGCTGTTCCGGCGAGTCTTTAAGTTAGAAAATAACTGAATATTATCAAGCGATGTGTGTGATTTGTATGTGGTATTGGTTGGGTCTGAGGTAATTTTGTAAGTGCATAGTCTGGTAAGTCAACTTGTTTACTTTGCATGGGGATTCCCGGGTTAGCAAACCGGATTTAAAGATCACGTCATGAGATATGCCTTAATGTGCCCCAGACTCTGACGATCTGGTCAGGCTTGTGTTTATCAAGCGTTATATTTTGATTCTAGTGCTATGTTCACTATTTGTATTGACAGTCTAGGCACAACAGCAAATATTTTGTCATCCCTTTGTAAGCATCCTCAGTTGTGGGCAAATTTATAACAACATTCAACATTTGAGTGAATTTGCATTTTTCAGCAGAAATAAAAGTGATAAGTAAGATAAGCTGATGAGTCATCAGAGTTTAAACATTATGTCATCTAGGAATGCTACAGTCAAAATATTGTGTCACACAATCACACTTTTCGTCATGCCGGTTCGTGTAAATACAGGATCGCGCTAACATTTGTGAAACCTAGGGGTGGGGAGGGTCAGAACGGCCGGTTAAAATGCCCGTCGGGCTTTCTTGTTTAATTGTACGTTAACCCTTTTACTCCCAAGAGTTCCTAAAATCGAAATTGAAGACAAATCCCAAATTTCATTTTGTAAAATACTAAAATATAGATACAGTAGAACCCTGGTAACTCGAACTTGGATAACTCGAACTCCCCTGCTAATTCGAACTAAGTCCCATTTCCCTTGGATTTGACCCCACTTTTCAGTCATTTTTACTCGGTTAACTCGAACTCGCATAACTCAAATTCCCCGCTAACTCGAACTAAATTTTGTTTCCCTTGATCAAAATTTACCCCGACAACTCAAATTCTAGCTCTTGCAACTCACCACGGATGCCCATTGAAATATCCCATTAGCTCTTCTTGTCATGGAATCGGTAAAAACGTGAAAACGAACACCACAGCAATTTGATTTTAATTAGTACAACGAACAGATCACGTCACATGTACTGTATTATCATAAGAATGCATAATCGTGTTACAGTTTCTGACGAGATAAGTTTAATTTGCACTGTACTGTATACTGAAGTGCTAAAAAATCAGAAGAGTCTATCAATTATTCTTAACATAGCAAATTGAATATTCAATTGACCCCGATAACTCGAACCCCCGCTAACTCGAACTGTTTTTCGTTTCCCTTCGAGTTCGAGTTACCGCGGTTCCACTGTAGTACCACATGAAATTTATCTGCTGAAGAGGTTTCATTTGAATGGTCACACCATAGGATTTCATCCACAGACTCAAAAGATAGAACCATCTTAAATGTCTCCGTAACTAACTCTGGGAGTGAAAGGTGTCATGAATGGCCTCCAAGTTTGAATGGTCTCAGTTAAGATTTCATCCAAAGATTCAGATGTTCGTTGAGATAACATTACATGACATAACTCTACATTTTACTAGAACTGAAACTTAAATTAATGCATGGGTTAAGTTAAGGGTTTTTTCCACCTTTACCAAGTTTGGAGTGAAGCTCACCATGGGTTTGATTGAGTTACTCTCTATGCATTTCAGATGTTCTGCAAAGATTTACCACTTATACTGCAGCCTGCAATCTGCAGTCTTGCAGATTGTATAATTATTAATTATTGGGAATGCTGTGGAGAGATTCATGTATTAACCTTTTCACTTCCAGAGTCAGTTATGGATATGTGTACTGTACAATTAAATGTAGTACAAACTTTTGAGTTTGTGGATGAAATCTGGTGTGACAATTCAAGTGAAATCTCCTCGGCAGTAGTGTTGCATGATTCTATTTGTTTTTCAGTTATTTGCAAAATGAAACTTGTGCTCTGTCTTCAATGATTTTTGGCAATCTTGGAGGGAGGGGAGACAGAGGGGTCTAAAACTCCCACTTTCCGTACCCTATAATGATGTATAATCCCGGTTCCCACCCTGTATTTGTTGGCTTCTGCCTCTTTGCATTTTTTCGAGTGCAAAATATTGCACAATATTGCATTATCCCCCCTTTTCTCCCACTTCCTGCCACCTTGGGAATCCCGCTTCCCAGCCCCTCTTCTCCCATCTCCTGTACAGCTCTGGCCCCCTTTTCTCCCAGTATTCCACCCGGACCCTGTCCCCTTCCACCTTGGAGTGAAAGGGTTAAGTTGTCATTTTATTTGATATATTGATGTGGTTGTTTTTTGTTTCAGTGTCTCACCCTAACTTACAGTATGTAGCCGATTTTGCACCAGAGTTAGGAATGATCATCACTGAGACAAAATACCTTGAGCAGCTTGGTTTCCAGGTTCCTGAACTTGCCAGAAATGTTGCTTTACAGGTATATCCATTCCATTCTATATCCTTGTCATAGTTTGCATGTGTCTGCATGGTTTATTTTCTGCATACACAGATCTTGTAGTTGTGGTGTTGCACAAAACAACACAATGTGGATACCAGCAACAAATTTTAAAAATATGTTGGTTGCACCCTCGTGGCGTTGTTTTGTATTGTGATCAGCAAATGATGAGCTTGGGAGCAGGTGCCTTCGAGGATGGTTGCAGAGCTCAAAGCGTGAAAGGCAGCACAGCCATGGAGCAACCATGGCAACCCTGTGAGAGACACCAGGCACCATCACTCTGATGAACTCAGTGGAATACGTCTGTACCACACCTATGCAGAGATGTCAACTTCTGGAGATCTGAAATCTGGAGATTTTCTCTTTTGGAGTCCCCCCCTCCCATTGTCAACCCACCCCACCCCCAATAAAAACACAACTCTACCCCTTCCCCAAATTCTAGACTGTAGTACAGAAAAGCTCAAAAGATGTTTTTATCCGGGAGATTAGGTGACTCGTGGGAGACCGGGAGATTCGCCACGTATCCGGAAGACTCCCAGATAATCTGAAAGAGTTGGCATATACAACTGTATGCCTACACTTACCAAATGGCAAGGCATAGAGGGTGCAATGATCCGCAAAAATTGCTATAGCTTGCCTTAGAAATGATCCGTAAAGATCAGCAGGCTGAGCAAAACATGTGCAAACATAAGCTGCCATTCTAGCTGTGACAGGCCTCCCCTACAGAGCACCTGCTCAGGTGGGTTGCCACTGCCGACCAAGTGCAATTGTCTCAGGGTGATTCGATCATGTCAAGTTTTCCAACTGAAAATATTACTGAAACACTTGGTCACAAGGCACCCTAAACTGAACAAAAATATTTCCCAAGTTTATTTCAATTACAATTATTTGCACCCACTTAAGTCAAGGAATCAAACATTAGGACACATTAGAAACATTGGCTGGTCATAAACCATGGACATAATGGATCCAGTGTAGAGAGGGCACCTTAACAGCTCTGTTAATGGGTATATCCTCACCTTAGCCTCGTCCCCCCTCCCTGGTGAGGCATAATGCCAAGAGGGAGGGGACATGGTTTTAATTATACCTTATTACGTCAAAAGTTAGGATTCTCTTTTCTTACTATCTTGTATTCCCTGAGATTCTGATTTTGCGGTATTCCTAAAATGTATACTAATATCCAAAGTCCTTCTAAGTGGATACAGGGAATTTGCTTGATCTATTGGCTAGAATAATGGTTTGTCCAGGGTACAATTACAGTATAATAAATTGTTTATCTTCTTCAGGTCATTTCTTATCTTACTTCTTCTGCCAGTCAATTAATTGTCAGTTGGTCAAAATAATATTGTTTACACGTCCATTGTTACATGTATATTGGCATTACAACTAAATCAAGGATTTGACCATGCAATACAGGAAGAGAAGTACATTAAATATGTGGATGGTCTCAAGCTGATGTTGGAGCGATATCATACTGTTCTTGGAAGTCTAAATGTCGCAGAGGTATGCACATAAAACATAACCTGTATCTCTATGTACACGTGTACTAAGAGAAACTGTAACTGTCTGGTCATTCTCCCCACATCACATTGTTTCACTATGTTGCTGCAGTAACGTTTTTCAAATCGACAGGTCAAATACTGTTCTTTAATTCTGAAAAAATCTTATTTCTCCTTACAGTATCACTAATTGATCAAACATACCGGTCACGAGAATAAAGGAAATGATCACCAAGCATGAAATGTCTTGATATTTGTACAAATTCTCCCAACTAGTACCATAAGAAAGATATAAGGAGAATGTGCATGTTGATATTGGGGTTTGTAGGGTCACGTTGTGCATACATGTAGGTGGGGTCCACCCAAATTGACTATAGAAATTTTACTATCCCAGGTTCATGTTTTCTGTGCTTATGTGTTCTGTACTGGTGCAAACCTAAGGGTAGCTTACATGGTTTCTGGTATCATTCTGTTGTTTTTGTTTCTTTAATTTGCAGACCCAACTACTCGATGATCACATCAAGGAATTGAAACGTGTCCTTAAGCCAGGAGCAAAGAGATTAAACTGGAACTCACTTGGGATCAGTGACTACATTACACGTTGTGGACAGGTAAAGTTATTGACTGGATCAGAAGTAGGATGAAATATTACACTTAATAGCTAACTGCCTTTGAAAGAGATAGATATGTACCTGGGGTCCACAAGTTAGAACTGTCCATCTTTGAGAGGTTTCTCTTTTTCAGACATGTCCATCTAATGGAGGTTTCTGTCCTAGTTGTCTGTCATTCAACTAATTTATTCTTGTTTTTTATGTAAACCAAGTGTAACCCACAGTTCCTTGATTCGCTCTGATGAAGGGCTAACGCTCAAAACGTCAACTTTCAATCTCTTTACGGTGGCCAATTTACCTTATCAACTCTGTTGATAAATCCAAAATTTTGTCTTTGAGAGGTACTGATCTGAGAGGTTTTTTCTTAGAGTGGTGCCCATCTTAGGGTGTTCTTTGTCCAAGAGGTGTCTGTTATATGTATAAAAAAGTGTTCATCTCGGGGAGGTATCTGTCCTAGAAGGATTTTCATCCTTGGGAGTAGTCTTTCTTTTTTGCATCTTGGCAGGAGATAGATGTAGGAGAGAAGTGGGCCAGGTCAAAAATCCATTTTTCTACCTCAGAGAAGTGTTCATTTAATTGGTAATAAAGTAACGTACAGAAGTATCAAGGCATGTTCCGACCAGCCCCGTTTCAGTGCAAGACTATTAAGATGGATTCCGCCCAACGTTCGAGCAATAAGTGCAAAAAATATTTACTAAAAAATTGCTCTTAGCACGGTAACATTTTCAATGCTATTTGAAACATCTCATTCTAATTGACCTAATTCACTTGTTCAAGTGACCCCGCGGTGAAATTCTCAAGTATTCTCGAGAAGATTAATGTCAAATCTCAGAAAATTATGCTGAAAACGGTCACCATTTTGGTTTGAACTGACATGAAGCGTCTTAAGTTTTTAATTGAAATATGGATAACTTCAAATCCAATTTTCTCTCGCGGGGTCAGCCTGGGAGCACAAGCATCGATAAGTTCTTCTCAAAATGTGACAGTGCTGCAAGCATTTTTTTGGTAACTTAATTTGTGCACTTACTGCTTGAACGTTGAGCAGAAATCGCCTTAAAATCTTTATTGTTCCCATCTCGAATTGTAGACTGGGGAGCCATCTGGGAATTATTTTCAATTTTCCTTTCACCGAACTCAAAAAGGGCTCTGTGACCACAAGCACACTAATACATGTTGTCAATTCATTAACAGGCAATCAGCAAATTTGAATCACTTGTGAATCAAATTCAGAAGAATGCTAAAGATATTAACAGTCGTCTGGAGATGATAGAGAATACAGTGCTGTTTAAACATCCTCCACCCAAGATAGGGGGAATACTACCAGATGCCAAGGTCAGATCTTCATATTATTATTATTATTTGTTATTTTCATTGAATTTTACAGTTTCAGGAAATATCTATAGCCACTCTAAGTAAGGTCATTGGAAGTTCCACCAAAACATCGTAAAGGAAAGTGTAAACCTAAACTAGAAATTTTAGAGGGATGGAGGGAGGTTTAAAACCAAAGACCCTCTTGTGGGAGCGGGAGGGGGGGGGGTGGGGGTGAATATTTTCTGAAACATAACATTAGTAGAAATTACAGTGGATTTTTAGTCAGGGTGCATAACAAAACTGTTTTCTAACCCATTTGCAAAGCTTAATCGTGCCACCCTTGGTGTCATGTAATAAGAAGTGCTGCAACCACCACTGCAGGGTGGAAGGTGCATGTCGCTTTTTGAATCAACGGTCCTGATGACCCAACCAACCAACACAATGTTCTTTAATCATTTAGATGGCACATAAAGTAGACTTTAAAAAGACATTTAGCTACTCGGATTGACCTACTTTTAAGCAGGAGAAAAATTTAGGTCTACATGTACTTTAAATGTGACTTAGTAATGATGTTTTTCGTGTTTAGGACAGTACACGGCAGTTTTTTTTAATTTTCGTGAGAGCTTTAAACCTTGACATCAGCCATATCATGCATTGAAACGTTCTTCCTCAACATTAGCATAAAAGCAAGAGTGTCGAATCAGGAGTGTTTGTCCTCAGATGAAGATTTTAGAATTATTATCAAATGATAGTAATAATCTTGTATTTTCACATTATTTTTAACTTTTCCTTTTTTATTCAGGAGTTCTTTGAGTACCTTGAGAAAGCACGTTCTCTGGAACTTGACAACTTGACCAGGAAGTACCGAGCAATTGGTCCACTGCTGACAAAGATGGAAGGACTTGTAGTTCACACAAACACTGGCAGATCAACCAAGCTGCAGCCTTACTATGCTTACTGGGAGAACGCTGTTTATGAAGCTCTCACTAAGGTGCGCAATGAAAATATTACGCTGTAAATTCAGAAGTTCTGTTTGAGGCCACAAAATGGGGCCGTTTCGGTGATCACAATACAGTATCATTTTTAGGACTAACTTGGCTCTCTAATTAATAATAATAATAAGTATTAGGAGCATAATACAAAGTCTCTGTGCTCCTACATCGAATAAAAGATAAAAACAAAGAAAAGAGAGACTAAAAAACAATTAGAATATGTAAGAGTTCAAAGTCAAATAACTACGGAAAGCACTTTTTGAAAAGAAACGTGTTAACTAAGCTTTTAAAACTAGTCAAAGAGCTAGCCAAACGTATACTGCTGGGCGTCGAGTTCCATAGCTTAGGTGTGGCAACTTGGAAGGAGCTCTATCTCCAGTTTTTGACTTTGTTGGTGGAACAGCGAGCAGGTTTTGAGTTGATGAGCGTAGTGAGCGGCTAGGTTTGTATTCAACTAAAAGTTTTTTAATGTAGTCTGGTGCCTGGTTATGAAGAACTTTATACGTGATTAACAAGATTTTGTAATCAATTCTTGCTTTTACTGGAAGTCAATGGAGGCGCTTCAGTATTGGTGTTATGTGTTCATTTTTCTTCGCTCTGACAACAAGCCTTGCTGCAGTGTTCTGTAAACACTGGAGCTCATCGAGTTCTGTCGATGGTAAACCAATCAGAATACTATTGCACATGTCAAGCTTTGACGTAATAAACGCATGGACCAACCACTAATTAAGGCCATAATAGCCCTATTTACAGGGACTGGGCCGGCACCATATTGGGCCAAATTTGGTCCCACTGTGGGCTGTTTCGGCTTTCAATGGGGGTAGTTTTGTCCCTGCTGTGACTGACATAGCCCCACAATGGGCTGCATCAGCTCCAGGGGTCTCGGGGCTCATTTGGCATTTTGGGACTGAAACATATCTTCTGAATGTACAGTGTACCTCATAATAATAGGATAGCTTCCAGTACTTCCAGATAACTCGCTTAAGGTGATTCCATTCAATTGCATTGTGCATCCTTTCTGTGCTTCATTTTTCACGTGATTAGCATGCGCACAAACGCGCGTACCTTTAGAACTTGATAGTTTTTCTATGAAAGCTGAGCTGTTCAGAGAAATAAATGGTCGTTTTCTCCAAAACGAGCTCGGTGACCCCACTTTTTAACACATAAAATCAAATGGCATACGGTCGAGTACAATATATGGCGATTTTGAGAAAAGTTCAAAATTCTGCTTTGAGATATTTCTATTCAAATGCTGCAAAGAACATTTTTTAGGTACAGCAGGGTATGTATGCACGCGGCAAATTCTTTATTTTTTTCATGTCATTAATTCCTGTTGAACTAAAATAGTATACGATTCAAGATAAATGTCTGTTATGTTGAACTGCTCCAATATTTCAGTGCAAGCAATGACTTTTTAAAGAATTGCAGTTCCCATTTCTGTTTCTTATGCTACTTGTACTTTCTTATGCTGTTTCTTATTTATGTTTCTTATGCTACTTGTTGGGAGAATTTAATTAAACATCACAGCATTTCATCTTTCGTAATAATTTCCGTAATAATTTCCGTGATTCTCATGACCTTTGTGTTTGATCAAGTAGTGATGATGTAAGGAGAAATTAGATGCTTGCCACTATTGAGGCTGAAAAGGTTAAGTTTGTGGCGATAGTTAGAGTACCGGACATGGAGAATGCAGCCATTACAGGCGTATGAAATGCGTGCAATGTGGCGGATTTACTCGCCCGTTACCCGCATGAGACCGGAGTGTAAAATTGATATTTTCACACGAGCTTTTACACGCACTTCAAATATATGTAAATTGCCGGTATTGTGTCTAGGGAGGAAGCCTTTTGTTATTCAAACACGCAAAGTACGAGTATTCTTCACAAAGTAGGGTACACAAATGGTCTCTTTGAGAAGACGTCTGTAGTCGTAGGAAGTGACATGATCGAAAAGTAATGTGAAATCATAAATTGTATTTAAGCACCGGTTACGTCGCGCGATATTTCAATTTTCGAACGGCACTTTGTTGAGGGCATCGAACTTTAGCGTGAAATTTCGAACAGTATTTTTAGTGTTTCGAATTTCCTTTGGAGCTGGATAAAGGTCGAGTGAAGGTTTGTTCGTCCTAGATCACTAACGCTTTGGAATTCTCGAGGCCGCGCTAAAAACAATCAAGAGTCGCCTAAACACGCGCATGTGGACCTGTAAAACTGTGTTACTTCCAGACAGTAGTGTCCTGGCCTAGAGATAACAACATGTGTGATAAAATGCCATTAATGAATGAGATAGATGTGATCCTCGACGTTTTAGTTTGACTAAAGCAGAAAAAATTGTGGCTTAAGCATCGTTCAAACCCATGAACATGCAATATCGATGCAAGTGCCTAGCTACCACTTGGCCAGTTGCCAGTGGAATTTATACTCGTCATTTTTATCGTGGTTTTCTAGGAGCATTACCATAAGGGTATCAATGGGGTTAACCGTTGGTTGTAAAACAGCCAAAACTCTAGTCGTTAGGTGTAAAAAAAAAAGAAAAAAGCCTTAGTCGTAAAGAGGTTGATCTTAAAGAGTTTTCAAGCCACGAGCCACGATTTGTCACTTTGAAAGTGTCAAGATCTCTTGTTGAGACTGTTATGTGTCTTGTATTGTGGTTAATGCGGCTACAACGGCTACATATTCTTCCCTGTTACCGAAATGAAAAGCAGTTGGCCCAGGCCCCTTTGGACTGGCAAACCGGAAATATTGTTCCGCAAACCGGAAGTGTTTGCTTTTTCGTAGGACAGTCTTGACAGTCTTGTTTTGCTTTTTCGTAGGACAGTCATCTTGACAGCTCTTTGTTTACACTATTCTAGGTCTTCTTCAGTTCTTCATCCAGTGCGTATTGTTTTCCATCCTGGAAAGGTCCTAAGACATTAAATGTGTTTTACAACAACGTCAATTAATTCTCAACTTTTTAAAACAGTGGAAGTTATTTTTTAAGATTTTTGTAAACCATAACAGAAAGGAAATAAACCATTAGCCGTGAAAATCCAGAGTTTTAATCATTAACCGTAAGAGCCACCACCCCATTGAGACCCTCTACCTTGTGCGAGAAAAGATAGTTTTAATTTCAACATGTACACAGTTCCCAATATTGTATCCCCTTTAATGCAACGCAATGCAATGCAACGCAGTGCAATGCAACGCAGTGCAATGCAACGTAATAGATTGTCACTCTCTGATTTCGCATTTTTTGATCATCTTCAGATGGTGACAAAGAATTTACAGCAGTTTAACCAGCAGCTGCACGCTCGTCAGGCTATGTTCCAGATAGAAACAGTTCTATCAGCACCAGAGATTGTTTTATCACCTCCTGCAAACGAGATTTACAAGTTAATCATGCAGTCTGTCAGAGACATGGTAGAGGGGTAAGATAAAGTTGTGATACCAAGGGGATGCGTAATCTAGAGAAGATTTTTTTTAGGGGGTGTGTAGTACAGTGTTATAAATAAAGTATAAATAAAATTCATTCATCCATTCACTCACTCACTCACTCACTCACTCACTCACTCACTCACTCACTCACTCACTCACTCACTCACTCACTCACTCACTCACTCACTCACTCACTCACTCACTCACTCACTCACTCACTCACTCACTCACTCACTCACTCACTCACTCACTCACTCACTCACTCACTCACTCACTCACTCACTCACTCACTCACTCACTCACTCACTCACTCACTCACTCACTCACTCACTCACTCACTCACTCACTCACTCACTCACTCACTCACTCACTCACTCACTCACTCACTCACTCACTCACTCACTCACTCACTCACTCACTCACTCTCACTCACTCACTCACTCACTCACTCACTCACTCACTCACTCACTCACTCACTCACTCACGCACGCACGCACGCACGCACTCACTCACTCACTCACTCACGCACTCACGTACTCACTCACTCTTTCCTTGCATTCATTCATTCATTCGTTCGTTCGTTCGTTCGTTCGTTCGTTCGTTCGTTCGTTCGTTCGTTCGTTCGTTCGTTCGTTCGTTCGTTCGTTCGTTCGTTCGTTCGTTCGTTCGTTCGTTCGTTCGTTCGTTCATTGATTGATTGATTGATTGATTGATTCATTGTTTTTCTTACACTCTGTTCTCTGCCATAGAACAAGGTTGTTTGTCCGCTGGATGCATGGCACGTGTATTGAGACTCCACCCCAGCACGCTGAAGGTGAAGATGAGCCAGTAGTGTTCAGTTTCTTCACGGATATCTCCGCCAACCCTGCGATCATAGACATGGTGACGACATTGTCTAAGAGCATACAGAATACTCTGGGGATGTTGAACAAGTACTTGACGCGCTGGCGGAGGTACCGACTGCTGTGGAAGCTTGATAAGGTTGGTAAAAGCTAAATGTCCTTCATTCATAATCGATAAGTGGTTTAAGCGCAAGGAACTATTGAGGTCGAGTATTGTAAGCTATTGTACGTTAGAAACAAACATTTCAATTCGAACGTAAACTGGTTGAAATTCCAACTAACAGGAAGCAGACTGGTTTGCTATTTTGTAATGCAAGCATACCACCCGATGCGTTGAACTAGGGACCTTTGTAGAACACCACCAAGGAAGGACTTGAATTTGAGATCCTTAAACACAAAAATTTGGATCTATCAACTGAGCTGATAAGGTAAATTGGGAACCGTAAAGAAATTAAAAAGCTGACGTTTTGCTCTGACGAGGGGCTAACGCTCGAAACGTCAGCTTTCAATCTCTTTTGCGGTGGCCAATTTACCTTACCGACTCAGTTGACAAATTCAAAATTTTGTGTTTCACGTCCCCACCTACGCAGCACCACATTTACTTTAGAAACTAACCCCCTTCTTAGTCTCTGTGCATTGGAACATGCGAATTAGAGCACTTATTCTGACTGCTAGAGCCAAACGTCATAGTTGTTCCGACCAGTGCACTTCATAAAACAGTTTTTCCTATACACATTCACTTGAACCCAGATCCAAAAAAGAGGAAAATACAAGAATTTTGTGCTGCAAATCGTTGAAATTGTCCGGGGATTCGGAAAGTTGAGTCATGTGTGAGTTAGGATTGGAATCTGGAAGTGAAAGGGCCACAGAATGGCTGAATGCTTGCCCTAAAGACAGGTTGTTGTTTTTTTAAAATTTATTTATTTGCCGACTTTTTTACTTGTTAGAGTAACATGGTGGAGAAGTTTGCGCAGAAAAAGCCAACATGTATTGCGTATGACGAAAAGCTTCAGTTCTACTCAAATCTTGTCATTGAGGTGAGAAACGTAATCATATGCCTGTTTATTTGTTACTGCAGTTTTAACATATCTGCCACCATCTGCCTTGTTTATGCTGTTGTGAATCTTGCTCTTAGAAAACCCAATAACATTAGCAGCACTAGAAAGCCAGGGGTACTACATGTATTCGATTGCTGTTATTTTTTAAGTGGCAACATGCACTTTTAAAACAGTTTCATCCACAGACTTAAAACTAGAACCTAAATTATGTAACTTAGAGGTTTAACTTTGTAAGGGTTCATTTATGGAAACTCAGCGAACTAAATTACAGGTGGAATTGTGTAAGATACAGCTATATATTTAGACTATGTATCTCCTGATCTGAGGGTGGTTGCTCACTATAGGTTCTGTGTGACATGTAACCATTAGTAAATATAACTACATGTGTTGCTATAGCTAGCAATGAAAACTAACTTCAATTCGTGCTTTCAACTTCTTCAGGTTGGGAACCAGATCATGACAAAAGACATAGACTTTGTGCGACTCAACCTTGATCCACTGGCCACAACTATTCAGGCGAATGCAAGAGCTTGGGTAAAAGAGCTTGGCAAATTTCTGAACGAATCAGCAAGAGAAGATCTGAGTGGTCTGCAAGGAGAGATTGAGGTATGATGGTCTGTGGGACAAGTCTGTTTTCATCATTGTTAATAGATATAATGCTTTAACACGTTTGGTAAAAGGTGATGCAACATGCCTCTGATAGAACTGCAACATATCTGCATGCACGACTTTCGTTGATGCAAACATGGGAGGGAGATTTGAAGAATTCAGAGGCACGTATATGGACCCTCGCGTGCGACTTGAGTTCACATAAACTTTCAATTTCTTTCATACTCCCTCTTGTATTTGCCATAAGTTAATATAAAAGCAGGCAATCCGTCGTAAATATAAACAGCTTTCATCCAAGCCAGAGCGCTTGTTTAGGGTTTTTTTAGTATAATTTATGGATTAAAGTAAGATGAAGGCGTTTCACATTCTTTTGTGCTGTACACCCCAACCCCTTAAAGTTAATGTCTTAATACATTTGCTGTACTACTATGGTAAACATACCTAGCTTGAATGAATGTGACTCAAAAATGATCATTCAAAATGCCATGGCTAGAGACCATGTAATTTCCCATCGCAAATGGTAGAAATTGAATGTAAATGAATAAATTAATGAATTAATTCAAAATGTTTACTTAACAAAACTTACCAAGTAACTGCTTATTTGTTTTGCAGGGTCTAACAGAAGACCTCAAGAGGCCTCCTGACACATTAGAAGACTTGAAATTTGTCCTGCGTGTGATTGCAGATATCAGAGACAAATCTCTTGAGGTGGAGCTTCGCTACACTGACTTACAAGAAAGATATCGAACCTTACTCATGTACGATATCGAGGTAAGGCAGCTAGGTTTAATGGAGTGCGAAGCGGTGGAGAAGTGGGAAAGGGACACTGCCAAAGAGTGGGTCAGAAAATGTTTAATATGGGATAGACATGCTCTTTTTATGTCCTTAAATCCACTGTTTTCCTTTGGTTGTGGTGTAATGACTTTCATTCGGAATTATTTTGCTTAACTGTAAAGCTCTCAAAGAATTAACCCTTTGAAAGTAGTAATACCAAAAGGTATGACGTACTATTTCAGATCAGTGAATGGACAGGCTATTGTTTGGCACTTTTGACATTGAGCTTTCTCCAAATCGTGTTTTGACTGACTGTTTTTGTTTGGTGTGTTTTTCATTCAAGGTTCCAGAGAGCGAATTGGAGTTATCTACTAACATCACACAAGCCTGGGATGATTTGTTTCTTGAGTCTCGCAGAGTGGACGCCAGTCTGGTGTCTGTGAAGAAGAAATTCACTGAAGTAAGAGTCGCATTTGTAACAATTGCGTAATTAAGAATGGAACGTAATTTTATCAAGTAAAATATCTTCCAACAGGCGTCGTGACGTTCCTAGTTGCTTAACTTCATGTGTAGAACCACAAAGGCCATCCGTTATCGACCTTACCGCGCTCGCAGGGAATCCATGGCTTTCTACAGTAGATATGAGATACATAGATCTCCGCAATTGGTGGTCCTCAGGCTGCGAACAGGGTGTCATTTGTCTGCTCTTCCGAGGGTTGTACCCTCAAGTATAGTTGAGAGTTTTTCTACCCCCCCCCCCCCCTGCCCCCCATGCTCCCAAACTTTGATGTCCAGAGAACCAGCCTTCTAGCTGGGAGCTGTCATCTCGGTAAGGTGGAGGCAACGTCTTGTAATTGTAGAATGCGTCGAAGAGCAATCTTGTCAGTAGCCCTTGGAAATCCATCGTGTTGTGGCCAACAGTATGGTAAACTAAAACATGATGGGTATCGTGATTTCATTTACATGTACAATTCTTTCAATAAGAATGAAAAAACTCATCCTACCTTTTTCCTTTAGATAACACAAGATCAAGTTGGTGACTTCACCAAGGACATCTCCAAGTTCAAAGAAAGCTTTATAAATGAAGGACCAAATTCTATTGGCACTGACCTGGATGCAGGTAAGCTTGTAACCTCGATGAGGACTTTTTACCCGTAGCGCTTTCCATTTAGCGAAACTGTTCGGTGGGAAATTCCGAAACTTTCCATGTCAAATGGAAAGGCTTTTTCCATCTAGGCGAAGAGCCTCGTTTTTAATTCCAGAATTGCAATCCAGTTGATAAATAAAAAACGTTAAGGCTCAAGAAGCCCACGACCACAAAATGAATGTTTCACTGCCCCTTCTTTTTGACATTTTTGGCAGTTTTGACGAGCAAATGTAAACTTTATCTTGCTGAGATGATTTTGACTTAGTTTCACAATTAAATAGAGCGCAAACCTATTTTGAGTCTACAGTATTATGGAGACATGTTTGCAGTGCGAACAGCAGAAATGGAAATTTTGTGCAAATGGAACTGTAATTTTCCGTTCCATTTGGTTGGGACGGAAAAGTAGAGTACCTCCGAAGTTCGTCCTTTTGTTCCGGGAAATTTCTAGTATATCCGCGCGTTCCATTTGCATTTTAACTGGTTGAACCGAAAATTTTGGCCAAATGCAAAGCACCCTCGGTCTGTTGAAAATCTACTCTCTCTCACTGTTGGCTATTGTTTTTCCTTTGGCATAGCCTTATGTCTGACTGTCAATTCTGGCAAACTCACAGTCGGCAACGACTGATCAGTTTTTTGAATCGGTGGTGAAATTTTCGAAACTGTGCATGTTGAAATCCGAAAGTGTTACCATGTAAATGAAAGCTATTCGGGAGTACTTTCCTGTGGTATAAATGTATTGTGCTGCACAAGGTGGTTCTAACTCGTGATGGGACTGTTCATAAAATTCGTAAGTGTGACTATTCAAATGAAAGCTATTGATCAGTACTTTCCTGTGGCGTTGTTTTTATGCTGTATAGTGCGGTTCAGTTCTAAAACGTGAGTCTAAATCCATGAATCCTGGTCCATGACCATCCAAACGAAAGCTATTGAGCAAAACTTTTCTTTGGTGCTCTTCGCTTTTCAGCCAATTTTAAAAGACCGATTTGTCAGATTATAGTTTTCATTTGTCGCTGAGAGATTAAACATCAGTTTCTTTCTATTTCTTTCAGGTGTGGAACTGTTGAAGAGGTTCAAAGAGGAGTTTGCCAATTTTGAAAAAGAGCGGCAAGAGTTGGCAAATGCCGAGAAGCTGTTTGGTCTATCCATCACCTTGTATCCTGAGCTACTCGACATGGAGAAAGAATTGAAGGGATTGGATCAGATCTTCTCGATTTACGAGAATCAGAAGGCAAGTAGAACTCTCCACTAGAGGAATAAAGTCATGCTGCTTTTATTGATTATGAGTATTCCTTGTAGGACCCAATTGTGGCAAACAAATGAAGACGATTTCTGAGTAGAAAATGAACGGCATCTTAAAAGAACGAAAATCTTCCTTTCTTGGATTCCAGTAAAAAATTTCATTAATGTTCCTTATAGCCCCAGAGCCCTAGAGCTCTGGAGCCGTGCGTTTCTTCAACCCTTTAAGCCCTAACAGTGACGAAAATGCAATTTCTCTTTACATTATCACTACTTGTTCACACAATCAAGTAACGAGAGTAAAGCAAGTGATCACTAAGGATCAGATGTCTCGATATTTAGACAAATTCTTCTTACCAGTTCCATAAGAAATGTATGGAGAACAGTAAGGAGAATATGCATTTTAATGTCGGGGCCTAAAGGGTTAACCTGGAGCCAGCTGACGGTCCCAGACCCCTTTTCAACCCTAAACATACGAAATGGCCGAAACATTATTATAATGACGTTCTGCAATCTGACATTGTTATTCAAGTTTAGGCATCATTTCTCCCCTGTGGAAAAATGATAATAATAAAAAGGTTTGTAGCGTTTTAATTATAAAAGAAGTGTATTTTTGCGAAATACAACGAGAATGAACCTAGTAAATATAACCAAACTCGCCACGAGTCTCCCAGTAGCTAAGCGGGTAGAGCATTCCTTTGTCCCACGTTTCTGACATGCTGAATATTACCGCTTTCTTAAAATCACTCTTCTATCCGCTTTGGTCCCTTCTGTCCTCCTTGTCCGTGTATTGCATTACCTGCAGCTACAGGTAAGATGAAACAATTCCCTCCCGGAAAAATGCGACCTGTTGAAATTGGTTTGCAACTGTCACTCTCCCATCTTAATACAAATAACTTGGATTTTCTTTTTGAAAATGGACATTTAAGAGGTGGAAAAAGGCTAGAGACATAGCTGGAACATTCTCTTTAGAGTATTCATATTAAAGACTGAAAACAACTTTTTTCCAAACCAGGGTAACGTTTTCATTTATCTTTGATTTTCATTGATCAACAGGCGGCTCGTGATGAGTGGGCCAACACACTGTGGGCCAATCTTGATGTGTCAGTGTTGTCAGATGGTATTGACGGTTTCATTAAACAGCTCAAGAGGCTGCCACGAGAGGTGAAAGCTCTGCCACTGTGTCATGTGCTAGAAGAGAAGATGAAGGAGTTTAAAAACTCCATTCCTCTCTTCTCTGATTTGAAGAATGAGGCTCTTAGAGAACGGTACGTAACATGTACTCAGCGCAGACATTAGCTTGCTTGTTTTGTGGTTGGTGCAACGAGTGTAGTGCCCTTGGGTTGTTGTATGAAATGTTAAAAGTGTATTGTCACAATTTCTGTAAATATTCTAAAGTCGTGCGTAATATCAAAGGCATAATATTTTTTCAGACCTGATCCATATACCTGCGTTGTTCGTGAGTTAAAAGGGGAACTTTCAGTTTCAATATTTATTATAATAGTTATCTTATATTATCTCTATTCTAACAAGTAGTGGTACGCTTTCTTGACCTTTCGCTCAAACTCGGTCTTATAGTTCAATCGTTAACAACTGGATCGCGCTGTAAGGAAGATTGCTGCATGGGATATCCAGGGGCCTCACTGTGACCAACCGGCTCCTAGACAGTTTATCGTTCCCATGGCTGGCAAATCCCACAACCCAGCCAGAGCCCTTACGCAAAGTCCTCCAGGCATCCGTCACACTGAGTTAACAGGAAGAACGGGAACTGGGGAGGGACAGAAAGACGTCGACGAATACACCAAAATGTCACCGCAACCACGTAAACGTATTTCCACACGTTCTAAAACCACCACGCTCAAACATGCTTGTACAATGAAGGAGTGCTCTGAGCATGCACTGACATACCGATACTAGGGCTGCAACGATACACCGATGCATCGGTGAACCCTTTTTTTTTTTCAACGATATGGATATCAATATTTAAATAAGATACCGCGATATTACGATACAATAAAATATACTACATCAACAAATTTGGAAAAACACTCTTAATATTCCTTAACCAAGCTCCACATTTTTGGCCCTTGTATAGCGATTTGATGTTGTGGTATTACTGTGTTAAATTTATTAGTATGGAAATGAATTATTTAAAAGTAGTGTAAGTTGTTGGTAACTAGATTTGTCGCGCACATTAATGTATCGTATCGTGTATCGAATAGTGGCCCTTGTATCGACATATGTATCGTATCCTGGGAAAATGTATCGTTGCAGCCCTAACCGATACTGCTTACCACAGGACAAGACCAATCTGCTCTTTGTTGTTAACTTTGTCAAATTGCATTTAACCGCATGAAAGTATCAATCGTTTGCCCTTCTTTTTTAATCAGCCACTGGAAGAAGCTCATGGAAATGACCGGCATGAAGTTTGACCTCAATCCAGACACCTTCACCCTGCAAAACATGTTCGCCATGGAGCTTCACAAGTTCCAAGAAGTCATCGGCGACATCACAGCCAGCGCCACAAAGGAGCTTGGCATTGAAAAAGGCATCAGTGAAGTGGCGGACACTTGGGGAAGCATGAAATTCACTGTATCCAAATTCATGAAGGGAACGCAGGAGAGAGGGTTCATATTGGGAGCTGTGGATGAAATCCTGCAGATTCTGGATGATAATGCAATGAATCTGCAGAGTATGTCGGCATCGCGGTTTGTTGGCCCTTTCTTGGAGACAGTCAACAAGTGGGAGAAGAGTTTGTCGCATATTGGTGAAGTGGTTGAGGTGAGAATGGTGGTTTTTTTCAGCCTGTGTTGTATACGTTATGTGTTGTGCTTGACTGTTTATAAAAGCGTACTAAAGTCCACTTCAAACGTCGGACGTTTCGTGCGCCAATATGAATGCTATTCACATGAAAAGTTCGCGTTTAAAACGAGCTAGCTTGAGCCTTCAAGACCGTTTACATGATACCGGTATTTCTGCAGGGATGAGTTTCCCTGGTGCCTGATCATTTTTCCCTTGCTGTTTACATGAAAACGGACGAAAAAGAGTTCTTACTGGAATGGTCTCATCCCAGTCTTCTTAGTAGGGACGGCATTTAGTCCCGGCCCCAGCTGTCCAAAGCCTGGATAGCTTTTTTCTTTTGGATAAATCACTACCCAGGGGATTTTATCCTCAGGATAGCAGCTTACTCTTCGTGGATAAAGTTAACCGGCCTTTGAACAACTGGGGCCTGGGATGAAAAATATCAGTATACGAATGCGTCGGTGATTTTTCGTCCGGTAAAATACAAGTTTCTGACTGATAATTTTGTACCGTGATCAAACCGTTGTAAGACATCTGAGGATTAAGCGTTTACGTAAAGAAAACCAAACGTTTTCCTGGGAGGAAAGTCACTGGTACGAAATGCGTAACTAACGAAATCAAAATTGTTCACGTTACTTTGGAATATTTATCCAAAATAGCTCAAAATGTATCTTTGGCATTTTTAGGTGTGGATGGTTGTACAGAGAAAGTGGATGTACCTGGAAAGCATCTTCATTGGAGGGGATATCAGGGCACAGCTGCCAGAAGAGGCGAAGAAATTCGATGACATAGACAAAACCTTCAAGAAGGTACGTTAAATCTATCACATTCAACCTAGACTTTTCCAGGTATATATGTAAGCAAATAAGAGTACGTAAAGTATGTTCTCGACTCCAGTTGCTCCTGCAGGCTGGTAAGTATCTCGCCGGCTGGCATGAATCCCCGTGGGGACTTCCTATGGTGGGCAATACGGGGAGGCTCCGCCGGAAAGAGGCCCGCTTTTGCACTAGTAGAATACAACAGAAAACGAACAAAGTAGTGAAAACATAAAAATAATAATAATAATAATAATAATAATAATAATAATAATAATAATAATAATAATAATAATAATAATAATACTAGACTTTGAACATTTTAGCGGCATTAGTGCTTTTTATTCATTTTAGTAGAAGTTAGGTTTTTTCTTTTTCTCCCTCGAAAATTAGCTGCATAGGCTACGTTCGCGCCCTTTGCATGCTTTTTAGGATGGTAGCATATATACGTCTTGCACTGCTATTATAATAATAATAATAATAATAATAATAATAATAATAATAATAATAATAATAATAATAATGAACTTTATTTTACGGGAGTGACAGTTGACAGTATGTCAACTGAAAAACTAGTGGCCCTCGATGCTAACAACTATTATTCGTCTTTTTCTTCAGATCATGAACGACACTGCTAAGAATCCTAAGGTGTTGGAAGCTTGTCACGCTGCCAGTCGTCTGGAACAGCTTCAGATGTTGGTTGCTGGCTTGGAAAAGTGTCAGAAGAGTTTGAATGATTACCTAGACTCTAAGAGAAATGCCTTCCCACGATTCTTCTTCATCTCTGATGATGAACTACTCTCTATCCTGGGCAGTCATGATCCACAGTGTGTGCAAGAACACATGATCAAGGTATGTTTTGTGTAGCAACGGTAACCCTTTAAGCCTCGGCATCATTATTCAAATTCTCCTTACTGGTCTCCATACATTTTATTGAGTACAAACTGGGAGAACTTGTTAAGACATTAAGACAATTCATCTTAGGTGATCATTTCCCCAGTTCTCATGACCTTGATGTGTTATAATGCACTGATATGATGATGAGAAATTTGATGCTGATCACTATTGGGGCTAAAGGTAAAGTCTTACATGAGCCACAGGACACCCACACGGCCGGAGCTTAACCTGGTTTCTTTAGCTTGAAACAAGTAACATAATTGGCACTCCCCTCTGGATGGGATGCTAGTCCATCGCAAGATTTGCCCATTAGTTTGTTGCCGGTACCCAGTTTATACACTTGGGTGGAGACAGACAATTTGGGGTACAGTTTCTCAAGTTGTCCGGCTAAGAAAACAACACACCATGATAAAGACACCAGGTCTCGACCCACCAACCTACAGAAGTCCAACGCAGATTGAGTCGCTGTTGAAGAATTGTTTACATCTACAATAGTTTTCGAGTCCGATATGGTATCAGGCGATTCGAGAAACAGGTCGCAGATTTTACTACATCTGTCTTAGTAAATTTTTTTCCCCACAACTGAAAAAGTGCGGTAAATCATCGTTTCTGCAATTCTTAAGCATAAACGGCTGGGGTTACTCTAGTCGGTTGTAGTGCGCGATGGTTGTTGTTCCGTTTGCGTTCTAAGTTGCGTTTTGAAGAAGGCACTAAAATAGCTTCATCTTTTCTGTTTTAGATGTTTGATAACATTGCCAAGTTGCGTTTCGAAGATGGCACTGGTTCAGAAATCTTGGCAGGTGCCATGATCAGTAGCGAGGGAGAGGTGATGGACTTTAGACAGCCAGTGGCGGCCGAGGGACGAGTGGAGGACTGGATGACAAACGTGCTGAATGAGATGAGAAGGACCAACAGACTTATTACCAAAGAGGCCATCTTTAAATATGGCGGAGAATTGCCAAGGTACAGCGTAAGAAACAACTAAGAGACATTTCTTGAGGCGGACGCCTTGAAAGCGGACACTTAAGTTTAGTCAAAGTTTTACGCAACCTTGGCTTAACTGTAAATTAAACTGGTTAACCTCATCGTATAAGGGTCATTCCTCCACTGATTGTGACATGTTGTTGCCTTTCAGAATTGACTGGATGATGTCTTATCAAGGTATGGTTGTGTTGGCTGGAAACCAAGTCTGGTGGACGTGGGAAGTGGAAGATGTGTTCCGTAAAGTGAAGAAGGGAGACAAAATGGGCATGAAAAACTACGCCAAAAAGATGCACAAGCAGATCAGCGACCTTGTGCAGAAGGTACGTGTGTTATAACTACTGTTAGAAGGACAGAACTTTCTTGGGACTGTTGTGCGTGACAGATCGCTCGTTACGCATTGCTCATGAGGGCGCGCTTGCGCACTAGTGTTGATGTTGTGCACATGACGCGTACAGTTTTTAGAAAAGAAAGAGAGGAGTTTTTGTAAAAGTTTTGAGGTAGAATTTTGAGTTATTTTAAGTGGTTTTCTTTTATTGTGCGCATTAAATCTACTGAAGGCTTTTAACCGCCGAATATTGTGGACCGTTAATTCCGCTTCCGAACAACTACTTATAGGACAATGAAATAAAACTGTGAAACCTGCTATACCAGCTAAAGACAGTGTTCAAAAATGCTTTATGTGGTCAGTGGCGCTTCAAGAGTTTTTCAAAATGACGGCCAATTTCCAGGGATTTCCCAGTTGTAAAAACAAAACTGATGGTTAAGCTCAGTGTTTAGTGGTTTGGATCTTCTTCGCGCTTTCACACCACCATATTTAGTTTTAATAAGACCTAAGCGTTATGACCATGGTAAAGATTGTATTGTGTTTTGTTGTGTTGTGTTGTGTTGTGTTGTTGTGTTGTGTTGTGTTGTGTTGCGTTGCGTTGCGTTGCGTTGCGTTGCGTTGTGTTGTGTTGTTGTGTTGTGTTGTGTTGTGTTGTGTTGTGTTGTGTTATAATAAATTTTGCTTTCTACAGGGGAAACGAATTGACCTAACCTTGACCTGAATTGATATCGTAGGTCTACATCAGCCTCTGGCTGCCCTCTCTAACCTGCGTTAACAAATAATGTATTTCTTTGTCTATGTCTATGTGTAGTGTTTTGAGGTGTCCTAATGAGTTACAGTAAGTTATTTGTTCAGTTTTAGTCTTAATTTTTCTTTTTAATCTCTGCCTTGATCAGGAAGGCCACAGTCGCTATGTGTAGTAAGACTGTAGTAAGACCGTAGGAAGATGGGATAGAGATAAGAGATGAGAGATGAAGTGAGATAGAAAAATTGAGAGATAGAGAAATAGTAGTGAAGGAAAGATGACAGAGCAAGATGAGGTAGAGAAATAGTTAAAATATTCCTTCTCCATCTGCCGTTAGAACAAGTAGTGGAAACCTCCGTACCTACAGACATTAATTTCAACGATGTTGGCCAAGTGAAAACCACACTATAACTGCAAACAGTATTTTTCCAAGGCACGCTTGATTTTCACTTAAAAACGGGAATAAATCGTACGTCACTTGCCTTTGTTCTTTTTCAGGTACGTCAACCAAACCTGACTAAGAATGACCGCAAGAAGTTCAACACTGTGTTGATTATTGAAGTCCACGCCAGGGACATTATTGACAGTTTTGTTCGAGACAGGTGAGTTCCATGCTTCCGGCATTATTTAAACAACAATTTCCCTTCATTTCAATGGTGCTCTTTCTCTCTCCCGTCTTGATGTTAAAGAGCTCCATACAAAGTTAAACATTGTCATCCAAGTTTAGTTTCTTAATGTTGTACATCTTCTAACCGGGCAATCAAGGATTCCTTAGCATATCCATTGATAAACCATTTCAAACACGCTAAAAGTTAGATCTTTGCTATTTGTGTGTGAAATTAAGTCAAGTATTTGAATGAAAAGTACGAAACTTTGAAAGTGCCTAACTCTTTGTCTAGAAAGTTGGGAAGGTGACGTTCTATGACGTCGTGACTGGTAGGGAATTTGACCGTGTAATTTACTGTCATAGTTGTTAGTGGCTGTCGTGAATTTGGCCAAAAATACCTGGAAGGATCTTTCAATTCAAGATTGCAGCCGATTGACGTTGTTACCGAAACAAGAAAACAAACAAACAAACAGCCAGTCAGTCAATCAGTCAAACAAACGAACAAACAAACAAAAACTGGGATCAGCCGCCAGATCTATTTCGAGTTTACATTAATCTTAGCAACCTCACAGCATAATAAACGCACTTGAGTTTGGGTGGGAGAGACAGTTGAAATTCTTCTGGGATCCGCTGCCAGATGAGCCTCCCAAGCAGACGAAGCCCTAAGAACATCTGTGTGGGAGGCTACTGCAAGATGCACTTAGAACTTAACAGTAATCTTTGTGTCTTTACCGTATAATGGATGCACGTGAGTTTGAGTGGGAAAGTCAGCTGAGATTCTACTGGGATCCGCTGCCAGATGCACTTAGAACTTTACAGTAACCGTTGTGTGAACACATGAATTGCTTATTTCTTTACAGTATAATGGATGCACGCGAGTTTGAGTGGGAGAGTCAGTTGAGATTCTACTGGGATCAGTTGCCAGATGAGCTGATGGTGCGTCAGTGCACAGGCGAGTTTGGTTATGGATATGAGTACATGGGACTGAACGGCAGGCTGGTCATTACACCCCTGACCGACAGAATCTACCTTACTATCTCACAGGTGAGGAGTGTATAAAATACCTACGAAATCTCTTTATGAAAAAGTTTTGACTTGTTTAGCGCCATGGTTCTTAAATAACTGGAAGGATTGCAATCCATTAAATCCATCCATCTATCTCAAAATGAGCTGTTTAGTCCCCCGACTGACAGAATCTACCTTATTAACTCTTACTATCACACAGGTGAGGAGTGTACAAAATAACTACGAAATCTGTTTTATTAAAAAGTTTTGATTTGCTTAACGCCACGGTTCTTAATGGAAGCATTGCAATCCATCAGTCCATCTCAAAATGAACTGTTTAGAGACCCAGTGGGTGGGAACCTTACCAGTACGCCACTAACATAGCCTGGCTAATGATTTAAACACAGGAGAATCTGTAGCACTCAGCTCGTCGTCTGGTGGGTAGACTTAAGTACTTGCAAGTTATCACATCTAACCACTTGGCCACCGTTCTTTTTTGCTTTTTTTCCCTTTATTTATTCAGCTTTACCACACAAAGAAATTACAAGAATGGTAGAAAAGAAAGAAAAAAAATGACTTAAGGATTAATTAGAGACTACCCATTACTTCTCGATTAAGTCATATTTTACGTCTTTTAGCCTCATTAAAATAAGAATGAGCTACGTGAGGTGCTGTGTTACTGCAGGGCTACAATACTTACCACAAAAATCGTTAGACTAATACGAACAAAGGACAGTAGTCGCCTTTATTAACTGTAGATAGGCAGGTAGCAAATTACAATCCAAATCTATTCATTTGTGTCTCCGCGAAGTCGGAGATACACACTAACAAACAAGTGCACACCATTCAAATATCCCGTTTTTAAAATGTTCAAATTTTCTGTTGTTGTTATTAGGCATTGTCCATGTACCTTGGAGGCGCCCCTGCAGGACCTGCGGGTACGGGAAAAACCGAAACAGTCAAGGATCTGGCAAAAGCGCTGGGATTACTGTGTGTTGTCACTAACTGTGGAGAAGGCATGGACTATAAGGTACGTGAGAAGGAAACAAAGATTGTGTGATATTTAAAATGCGTGGCACGGTGAAAATGTGTGACACAGTTGAAATTGTGTGACACTATGAAAACCAGCAACTTTGCCTGCCCTAATGCTTGAATTGCTAAGAACATATTATCTAATTTCCTAAAGACCGTATCAGGACAAAACTATCAAGGGATGAGAATTTTTAAAGCAAGCAAATACTAGAGAATCTTTCCTTGGTCTACAGCAAAATTTATCCAACAAAACTGCCAAAAAATAGAGTATCATCATCATCATCATCATCATCATCATCATCATCATCATCATCATCATCATCATCACATTCATGATTCTGATACTTTTGTTTTTTCGTCTCCAGTCCATCGGCAAGATCTTCTCGGGTTTGGCGCAGTGTGGAGCCTGGGGTTGTTTTGATGAGTTTAACCGTATTGACGTTTCTGTGCTGTCAGTTATCTCCACTCAAATAAAAACACTGCAAAACTCACTCAGCAACCATTTAAAGAGACTTCAGGTAAATATGTAGTAGTTTGACAAAGTCTTGAAAATGTTTGTACAAAAAGGTGACAATATGAACAACACCAATGGAACGTACTGCTCAGTAGCTTTCATTTGAATGATCTCACTTTAGGATTTCATCCACAGACTCAAAAGTTAGAGCCACCTTTTACAGCATGATAAACAGCACCACAAGAAAGTACTGCTCAGTAGCTTTCACTTGAACGATCACACTTTAGAATTTCATCTACAGACTCAAAAGTCAGAAGCGCATTTTATATCATAACAAACAGTGCTACAGGAAAGTACTGCTCAAAAGCTTTCAACTGAACGGACTCTGCCACTTTAGGATAACGTCCACACAGTCAAATGGTAAAACCAACTTTAGAGCGCTTTTGAATTGAGTGTCGTAGAACCAAAACTAAAGCAAGTACTCTAGCCAGCTACTATAAACATGAATTGCCCAATCAGAATCTGAAGCATATAAATGTAACAGACGCCGAGCGCGGGCAAACGTGTGCGAACAAGTCATGATTGTTTTTTAACTTCTGATTGGCCGAGAAAGTGGCGCGAGTTGCTTTAACCAATCACAGAGCGTTATCAAGCAAAACCAGAGCAAACACGATTGCTTTCGACACTCAATTGAAAACCGCTCTGTAGGATGAATTAAGCACAGCCGGAATTATGATTCCGGAAAAGAACTCGTGATCGTGGACCTATGGGTTGCGATGCCTGTTCCCGCCCCTTTGATCCTGTCTACATACACCTCGTTGCAGTGGTTCCTAATGTGTTTTTTATTTACCCTTAACAGTTTGAAGGTACCGAGATAGCACTGGATGGTCGCATGGGAATTTTTATCACAATGAACCCTGGTTATGCAGGCCGTACTGAGCTCCCTGAAAGCGTGAAAGCTCTTTTCAGACCAGTAGTGTGTATTGTACCTGACTTACAACAAATCTGCGAGATCATGCTTTTCTCTGAAGGATTCTTAATGGCAAAGGTAATTTTTGTCACAATATTATGCATTTATGATATGGATTCCATTCGAATATTAGCAATCGCGTTCTTTCATTGGCCCCCTGCTGTCAGGATATTAGCTCTCCTCTAGCCTCTTAAATGAAGTCTTTTTGTTTGGGGGTAGGAGTGTGTGATTAGCCCAAAGTTCACCTGAACAGGGGAGTAGTTTGCAACCTACTAGTGGAGAGGTTACCCTCTAAATGCTGGAAAAATAGTCGCATGTCACCTAGAGTTTAAAAAGGCAGGGAACAGTTACCTTCTCTTGTGTTTTCTTTCTTTTTTTTCTTGTATTATTATATACCCACTATCCCTGGATTACGAGAAGTTAATTTACCATCCAGGAGAGAGATTTCTACTGAAAAAAATATCAAGTAGACAAACGAACATCCAAAATTCCAACGTATGGCTTTATTAAGCCACACAAACACTCAAAAAAACTTTCATTGCAGTAACTCTCGTACATAAATTTATATCCAACTCAACTAGCTCACCTACACTCACAAAAAGTGACCATCGTGAAGTTTAAACTGCTTGTTGTCTTGTTGATTTTGTAGGTTCTTGCCAAGAAAATGACAGTATTGTACAAGCTGGCGTCAGGGCAGCTCTCAAAGCAATCTCACTACGATTTTGGACTTCGTGCATTGAAGGCCGTGTTGGTGATGGCAGGAGAATTGAAGAGAGGTTCTCCTGATTTGAATGAGGTCAGTCGATAAATTAGTTCAGTTGGGAATGGTTCTACGTCTGTCTCCTAACAGTTATTGCAATCAAACCCCGATTATCTTGACTCTCCAAGAGTAGATTCCCGTAAATAGTCCGGATAATTTAAAAATCGAATATTTGTGGCGTCCATCAAGACTGGAGACACCATCTAACAATATCTCTTGTGGCTGTTTTTAGAGGAAACTATCCACAGACTGCTGAAATAACCGCATGCCTGATGGTTTATTTTCTCCCCTTGTTTTCAATCAATTTTCACAAGGCAACGCGTAGTAATCGACGTCATTTTAAAGGAGATAGTTGTATGTTCTTTGGACAAATCTATTACAAAGGCAGCTCGTTTTAAAATATTCATGAAGAAATCTGGACCGCAGAGAAATTGACTGTGAAACAATGTTCCAGCTGGTCTGTGGGCTCGGTGGGGTTCCATTGGAATGTTGGGTAAGCTTGTGACTCCCAGAACTGAAATCAGAACCCTGTATCAGAAAAAATGTGTGAATTTTCAAACCCTATTCTAGTTCTAATCCCTGAAGTCGTTCCTCTTTTCAGTCGAAAATATATTCGAAACACTTCACAACACCAAATGGACAGTCTTAATTTGTGTACTTATTAGAGACTTTTCTTATGGATATTACTTACCCTGGCACCAAGTTAACTGTAGGTAGATCTGTAAGATTGTTCACTGTACCATATTTCAGAACAACAGGCAAAACATAATACCTTATTTCAGAAAAAGAGATCGTAAATTTTAAAAATAATTCGGTCACAGGACAAGAAAGACAAGAAAGACCCTATTTAGTCACCCTGCATACTTCTTTGATTAGATTTGATTAGCTTATAACAAGGTAGTGTTATTATGATCTCTGCATTGCATGACATGAATCTACTAAAAAGGCAATTCTTTATTACTTCTCCCTTCAGGATGTAGTGCTAATGCGAGCGTTGCGTGACATGAACTTGCCCAAGTTCGTGTTTGAAGACGTACCTCTCTTCCTCGGCCTTATAGCTGACTTGTTCCCAGGCCTCGACTGTCCAAGGGTCCGCTATCCAAATTTCAATGACGCAGTGGAGGGGGTTTTACAAGACAACAAATATGTGCTACTTCCACATCAGGTATAACAAAAGTGCACGTGTGTTGTGTAGTCATTTTATGAATTTTTGTTTCGTTGTGGACGTAAATTTAAACTTCAACCTCCAACCTGGACCTCGACAACCTCCAACCTCGACAAAAGAAGGGGCCAGTTTTATGCTTTCGTTGAGCAGTTCTTTCCAGTTTGGTGGCAAAAATTCGTTGACGCTGAGAAGATACTGGATACGTTGTGGCATACTGTGTCTTACGACACTCTCGCAGCTTAACCCTCTTTACTCCTAAGACTGCTCGAGCTGAAGTCAGGGAAAAGTTCTCAGTACTCATGTTGTAAAATTTCAAAAAATAGTAGTTTCACATGAAAGTATGGAAAGTAGGAAAGCCATTTTAATGGTCGCACTTAAGGATTTTAACCAGAGACTCAAAAACAAGAACCTTTTTGTATCGATTTTGTACAACATGAAATGGAGAAGCGCAGCAAAGTACTGCCCAGTAGATTTCATTTGGATGGTCATACTTCAGGATTTCACCTACAGACACATCAGTTACAGCCACATTGAATTGTAGAGCATAGTAAAAGCTTTGCAAGTAGTAAGGCAGTATACAGTGCAAATAAACTGTTTCAAGGTCTGACTGTTGAGTGATCAATTTTCTTCGTGATTGCGTGACAGGCCGATAAAGTTGTTCAGATGTACGAGACCATGCTGACGCGTCACACAACCATGATTGTTGGTCCCACTGGAGGTGGAAAAACTGTCGTCATCAACACCTTGGCGCAGGCACAGACACGGTAAGAATTAGAACCACTTTTTAAGTAAAATAAAAGAAGGCACTTTCCTTTCTCAATGTTGGAGACTTTTGTCCAAAACCGCTTCGCCTGGTGTTGTACAAAAAGTGATAGGTGCCATATGTTTTGAAATAAACTCCATGATTTTATTCCATTACAAAGTTTTTGAGAAATTCCTCAGGTGAACTCGCACACTGCTAGATCTTCTGAGAAAATCGAGGGGCTAGAAACGGTTTACAGTAAAAAAGCGTAGAGTAGTAAAAAAGATTTCTAAAGCTACAAATTTATAAAAATTCCAAAACATCCCCTCATTAAGGACTGATCCCACATTGTACATTCTGATGGTGTTTTAATCCTTTAAGCCCTGATATAAAAATACATATTCTCCTTACTATTCTCCATACATTTCTAATGGAACTGGTAAGGAGACGTTTTCTAAATATCAAGACGTCTTATGCTTAATGATCACTTTCTTTATTCTCAACACTTGAATGTCTGAACAAGTATTGATAATGTAAAGAGAAATTTCATTTTCGTCAATGTTAAGGCTTAAAGGGTTGATGTGTCTTTGTCTTCTTCGAATGATTATAGGGGTTATTTTCTAAAAAGACACTGTGCTGCTTCGGTGGGGAAGTGAAACACAGAAATTGAGATTTGTCAGCCGAGTTGATAGGGTAAATTGAGTAGCCCCGCAGCTCTTAACAACCTCTTATAACATAGAGGGCAAAATTACTGATTGCTGATTGGTTGAGACAGAGGGTATTTTTTCTTAATTTTCTGTCCAACGAGGGCAAAATTACTGACTCCTGATTGGCCAAGCGCCAAAAATACTTGCATTTGATTGGCTGAGCGCGAGAGCGCGCCATTTGCATTTTGTAAGCGTCTTGAAACGAAAAGTAGAGTTTGAGTTGGATTTTGAGTTGTTTAACACAAGAATATCGTTTCAGAGTTTAAATTTAACCGAGTTGGTTGGCAAGAATGGTATGGAAATCGAGTGATAGCTCGAAGAGAAATCCCAGAAGGTGAACCTGAATGTTTTAAGGGAAACAACAAATGGTTATTTGTTTTAAAACTACCGAAAACCTTGGTTAATTCAGCGAGCGAGAGGTCGCTTCGCAACTCAGGTAAAATAAATTTAAGTCTTAAATAGTTTCAGTTTTGAGTGTGAGTTTGTCAATGAACTAGCACTGTATTTATCTCAAAAGGTGAACATATGCATAAAAGACAGTTATTTCTTTTGTTTTGGAGGCTGAGCAGCAGTTATATAAACTGCTTGTGTGGAGAATTGTTTATTCTGAGGGCCCGACTGCGGATTGTGTTTTGATGTGCATGAAAAGTTTTCAGAAAATCTTGCCCTCTGTGTTATAAACAAGTAATCGCAGTGAGTCCTCGTAGAATTAAGGATAGATTTTCACTTGTATTTTCAAAGTTTTCACAAATTTCCCTCGTCGCTACTCGACTCGGGCAATTTTGTGAAAACTTTGAAAATACGCGTGAAAATTTTTCCTTAATTCTACTCGGCCTCATGCGATTACATATACTAATTTCATTGGACCTTGGTATCACGCTGCTCTATTGTTTTCGGGGCTAGGGTCCATTGTTTTGTTGTTTGGAGTATTGTTTTCTCACTAAATCAGAGAAGACCTTGTAAGAGCTGCGACATCGCCCGGTAAATTGGGTACCTTAAAGAAATTCAAAAGCTGACATGTTAGCCCTTCGTCAGAGCGAATCCTGACAAAGGGCTAACGTTTGAAACGTGTGCTTTTGGTTTTTATAAGCTGGCTAATCTAGCTCATCAACTCAGTTAATAAATCCAAATTTTCTTTGACTCCTTCAGCCTGGGTATCGCCACCAAACTGTACGTTATGAACGCCAAGGCGTGTACAGTAATTGAGCTGTACGGTACTCTGGACCCAGTGACAAGAGACTGGACTGATGGCTTATTATCCTGCATCTTCCGTGAGATCAATAAACCAACTGACAAGAACGAGCGCAAGTACATTGTGTTTGACGGCGACGTGGACGCTTTGTGGGTTGAGAACATGAATTCTGTCATGGACGATAACAGGTTGTTGACGCTGGCGAATGGTGAGAGAATTCGACTGCAAAAACACTGTGCTCTGTTGTTTGAGGTATGATGTGAAGTTTTATTATTGTTTCTCATTCTTAGGAGTAGTAATTTTTGCTACTTTCACGATGCTAGAGACAAAAATAAAAATGAAATAATGCAAAATTCAAACGCTTTGAGCCGTGAGGGTTTTCAGTCTATTTCTTTCTAAATACTAGGAATACGTCCCAAAAATGCGCCTTCACTGACTTAAGAGTTTTAATTTAAGTTACCCAAGTGGGGGCGTATTTCAACCCCTGGTAACGTTTAGGCTTCTACTTTTCTTCACTGGCATGCATAGCTTTTTGACGTAGCGGATAGTACAACGAAAATACACTCCCTCCCCCCCCCCCCCCCCTACACACACATGTGCGTGCGCTCCCCTTGATCCGGTTAACATGGTCCTTTTGACTACGAGTACGACATTGAGTACAAGTGCGACTTTCAGTTCCATTTCCTAGGCTTTAGACTATTATGAGCCTACAGCCTGCACCCAATCTCGTACTCACAGTCCGATCTGAAGATCCCTTTTAAATGTCAACTCTCTCTCTCTCAATTTCCCCTCCATTTGCCAGTGCGCATGGATGTTTCTGCCCTTCCTATTTATCGTGTCAAGCAAGCAGGTCATGTTAACGACGAGGCTTTGTTAAGAAGGAGTGTTTTAACAAAATTCTCCCACTGGCAGAAGGTAGCGAATTGTCAACTGTAAGGCTGATAACAGAAAACACTCAGAGAGAATTCTGCATACGAACACGCGACGTAGAAAATGGGTGAACCAGGAGTTTCAGTAGTCTGTCTAGAGGGGTAGTCTGGGTGATAGTATTACTGGAAAGGGCTGTTGTTGACATCATGGCCCGGGTTCTCGGAAATTTGATTAACGCTAACCCCAGATTAAATGTTGAAGGAGGTTTCTTTTTGTATTGTTTGAAAGCGTTTCCAGTGCTAATTTTAAACAAGAATTTGAAGGCAGCCTAAGTCAAATTGCAAAGCGAAAATAATATTTGCAGGAATCCACACTATTAACCTATAAAACTAAATTCAAAGTTGATGGTTAGCTTAACCCTGCTTTGAACAACGGGGCCCTGAATGACATAGCCTGAAAGGTTTAAACTATTTCCTTAGGTTGCTGATCTTCGCTACGCTTCTCCCGCTACCGTGTCACGTTGCGGTATGGTGTACGTCGACCCCAAGAATCTGGGCTACAACCCTTACTGGCAGAAGTGGTGTAACGCTCGTGGGAGCGACAAGGAGAGAGAGGAACTGAACAGGTTGTTTGAGAAATACGTGCCTCCCTGCATTGACCTTATACTTGAGGGGATCATTGAGGGAAAAATGGGGAAAAAGCTAAAGACGATTATCCCGCTAACAAATCTGAACATGGTAGGTGAAGGAAATGAAGTGTCTCTGAAACTGTCTCGTGTTTAAATTTTATGTTCTTGAATGGGATTAGAGGAGGTTAAACCCGTCTTGGGGTAGAGGAATGGAAAAGTCCATGTTACATCTCGCTTATGAATCTTCGGATCTTCAAGCTTCATGTCTGTGCTAGGAAAACAAACTGCTCCCGTCGCATCAATATCGTAATCAAATTGCAGTTAAATGACGCACCGAAAATAGTTCACGTTTTGAGCTTGCACTTAAAATCTGTGCTAAAATTGCATAAACTGGCCTACTTCCCTTTGTAAAAGAAAATCAAATCAAATTTCGTAACGTTTATTTACTAATCACAGAGGGAGGTATGAAATGCTTTAAACCAAGACTACAATTGCAGACATCTCAGAAAGTATTTCATTTTTTTTAACCTGGCGGTGGTTGAGTTACAACATGATGTCACCACTGATGCCATTTATTTTACAATCATCAGGTCGTGCAATTGTCTCAGATGCTGGATGCGCTGCTCCCTCCTGCAGAAAACGCTAACTTCCTTGGTTCCGAGACAACAGAGGCAATATTCGTATCTGCATTGACCTGGTCTTTAGGGGGCGGCCTGCTCGAGGGTGGGCGGACTGTGTTCGATGGATTTGTCAAGAGAATTGCATCGCTGCCTCAGAATCCTGCAGAGGGTTCTGTTGTTGGACCAGGTAAGAATTCATTTGTTTTAAAGGTACACTAAAAGCGATGCTTTTTAAGAAATCCCTTCTATTTTCTGTCTGAAACTTGCAGTATTGAGATGACTCGTTCAAAGTTCAAAATGAGCCCCATTTTTAACACTGAATTTTTATCTAAGACGGATTCCGCTCAACGTTCGAGCAATAAGTGCAAAAAATATTTACCAAAAAACTACTCATAGCACGGTAACATTTTAAATTCTATTTGAAATGTCTCACTCTAGTTCACTTGACAAGTGACCCCGCGATGAAATTCTCAAGCATTCTCAAGAAAATTAATTTCAAATCTCGTAAAAGTATGCTAAAAACGGGCGCCATTTTGTTTTGAACTGACATGAAGCGTCTTTAATTGAAATATTGATAACTTCAAATCCAATTTTCTCTCGCGGGGTCAGCTTGGGAGCAAAAGTAACGATAAATTCTTCTTATCTGTTCTCAAAATGTGACAGTGCTGCAAGTATTTTTTTGGTAACTTAATTTTTGCACTTACTGCTCGAACGTTGAGCGGAAATCGTCTTAAATTCATAAATTTTATTTAAATTCATAAATTCATTATTATTATTATTATTATTATTATTATTATTATTATTATTATTATTATTATTATTATTTATCTTAATATATGTAGTTTTTCGCATCTTTGAAACACATCAAGATCTTTTAGTTTCAGAGGCCTGTAGAGTAAGTCGTATCATCCATCATCCTCCCCTCCAAAATTACATATTTATAGACAATCCGACGTCTCTTATAATGTATGTTCCCTTCCTGTCATTATAAGCACTCAGTCACCACAGGATTTTATATAGTTTCTAGTGCTTATGATACAAACTTTATTTGAGCTTCGACTTATAGCGTTACTACAAGTGGGACACTAATCACCGACGCTGACAACTGTAGTTAGTTGAGGCTCTACAGGCTCTTCCTCGTTTTTTCAGGTGAGATCCCCAGTGCTCAGCCGTCGTTGTTCGAGTATTACTTTGACTCCAAGAAGCTTGTCTGGGTTCCCTGGGTGGACGTGATCCCGGAGTACGTCCACGACCCTGAGAAGAAGTTCTCAGAGATTTTGGTTCCCACTGTGGACACTGTTAGGACAACATGGCTGCTGGAGCTGATGGTCAGTATTAAGAGGCCTGTGGTGCTTGTGGGAGAGACTGGTACGTCCAAGTCCGCTACCACGGCAAATTTCCTGAGGGGCTTGGACAAGGATTCCACGGTATGTGTGTGAAATCTTTATCCCAAAGCAGCTGGAGAAAAGTACTGCTCGAGTGCTTACAGTTTAGAATTTCATCTACAGAATCAAAAGCTAGAACTATTATTTAACACCACAGGAAAGTACTGGTCAGTGGCTATCATTGAGTAGATAAACTTTAGGATTTGTTCACAGGCTCAAAATTTAGATCCACTATGTACAGCATAATAAACAGCACCATACTGTAACACCTAATGGCTTTTATTTGAGAGATCACACTTAAGAGGTTCGTACATGAACTCAAAGTTTGGAAATTCTCGTTCAGCGTAATAAACATCATCACCGAAAAGTACTGTTCAGCAGCTAACCTCAGAGTTTCCTCCACAACTAAAAGCGTTAGCACTACCTTGTACAGTATGTTAAATAGTACCGCAAGAAAGTACTGCTCGGTAGCTTTCATTTGAGTTATCAACCTTTCACTCATAGACTCAAACATTAGAATCTTCTTGTACAATACTTTATTAAATTCTCCCAACCGGCTTTTCAGAATTTCAATACATCAAATATTTGAATCTTATTTATTCCAAACTTGCGTTCAACTATTTTATTACCAACAGCTTCTGCTTAACATTAACTTCTCCTCTCGAACGACGTCCATGGATGTACAAAGAAACCTGGAGGCAAACGTGGAGAAGAGGACAAAAGACACTTACGGTCCCCCCATGGGTAAGAGATTGCTCGTGTTTATGGATGACATGAACATGCCGCAGGTGGACGAGTACGGGACACAGCAGCCAATCGCATTACTGAAGCTACTATTGGAGAAGGGAGGCATGTATGACAGAGGAAAGGAACTCAACTTGAAGAACTTCAGGGATATCGGCTTTGTGGCCGCCATGGGAAAGGTAGAGTTTTGTGCTTGTTCAAAGAGTAGATAACATGATTCAGTGCTCGCGGATAAGTCCCTATCCATGAAATTAAATGTATTAGAATCTATTCCATAGGAACGGATCAGGTATCCATTCTTTCAACAGTTGGTGCGATCGAGTACAGTCCACATTGCCCGCACTCACTCCGGTTTCTTTAGGTCAGCACTCATCTCCATATTCCAAAATGACGTGACGTCATTCCCGATCTTCGGGTTCGTTCGTCAATCGACTTCGGGCTTTTGATGTATGAAGCATTATTCCGTATTTCAAATCGACTGGATCACGAATGAGTCAATCAGCCATTTAGCACACGCAGGAAATGCATCATGTATGAGAAGTAGAAAAGATAATCGCTTACCTTCACCTTTCCAATGCAACAATAGATGTTGGTTGCAAGTGATCTCTGATTTGCCAGTCTCGGTATATGCTATGACTACTATCGTCCGCCATGTTCATTTTCCGAAGTGCTTACCCGAAGTATGCCTCGGAGTTCGTGTGTGACGTCACGTCATTTTGGAATATGGAGATGAGTGCTGACCGTTTCTTTAACCCTTTAAGCCCCAATAGTGATAAGCATCTTATTTCTCCTTACAGTAACACCTGTTGATCAAATCAACAGGTCATGAGAATAAAGGAAATGATCACCGGACATGAATTGTGTTGATGTTTCATCAAATTCTCCCAACTAGTAACATGAGAAATATATGGAGAACAGTGAGGAGAATATGCATGTGGATATTGGGGCTTGAAAGGTTAACAGATACGTTCATCGTATTCCAGTATTTATTTTTTCATCGTATTCCAGTATTTATTCCTTCTTTCAGGCCTACGGCCGGGGGGAAATTATGTAGGGCAGTATTGCTCATTTCTAGCACTCATACATACACTTTACATGTTCATCAATTTCATTACAGAGTGCTACGCGGCGGGACGTGTTCCTTCAATTCAAACCAGTTTGAATTCGTGGACGGTTAACAGAGACCCACGTGTGGTCCCGCAACTCGATTGTTTTGACGACAATGGGAAGTCCACAGGAAGGGGCTTGTGCCCTCTTGTGTACTCCCCATTTTATCCTGACCTTTAAAATTTGGGGGTCCTTAAGGGTAAAGTGGGGATATTGCAACTGTTATTGGGAATGGAATTTTGACCAGTTAAACAGATTGGAAAATGGAATTTGCAAAAATCTCTATACCCCCCCCCCCCCCCCCCACCTCCCCCAACCTTCAACACCCTCGGAGTTGAACTGCAGCTTGCAGATTTGCTTAGATGTTTTAAGTCATTATCATTTTTTTTCTGAGTTGACAATTCAGACAAAAAACGATCTCATTTCTTTTTCCTTTTTTTTTGTTAATATCTCTGCATTTTTTGTAATTTTCAGCCTGGTGGAGGACGCAATGAAGTGGACCCACGGTTCATCTCGCTCTTCAGCGTTTTCAACGTCACTTTCCCGTCGCAAGAATCGTTGACGAAAATCTACTTCTCGATTCTTAACGGCCATCTGGAACCCTTCAAGAAAGGAGTGAAAGAACTAGTCGCCAAGATCACATCGGCAACACTGGAGTTATACAACAAGATCATTCAGAACTTGCCGCCTACTCCTTCAAAGTTCCATTACATTTTCAATCTGCGGGATTTATCCCGCGTCACCCAAGGACTTTGCCTCAGCACACCTGACAGGTTTGATAACCCCGGGCAGTTTGTCCGACTGTGGAAGAATGAGTGTCTCCGAGTGTTCTACGACCGTCTGGTCAGTGCAGGGGATAAGAAGATTGTCAGTGTAAGTTGAAATGGCATTGGGAGACTTAAACCCTTATCGCTCCTTAAAGGGGCACAGTACAAACTTTCTTGCATTTCCGCTTGGAAATAGTTAAAAAAGAAGACCATCAAAGGAAAGTACTGCTCAATAGATTTTATTTGAATGTCACACGTGGGTGTTTCATCCACAGGCTCAAAAGTTAGAACCACCTTTTACAGCGTAGTAAACATCACCACAGGAAAGTACTGCTCTATAGCTTTCATTTGAATGGTCACACTTCAGGATTTCATCCACAGACTCAAAAGTTAGAACCACCTTTTACAGCGTAGTAAACAGCACCACAGAAAAGCATTGCTCAGTGCCTTATATGGACCTACGTTGAAAACACAGGTCAAAGCCAAAGGAAAGATTGGCGTATATATATATATGTATTTTGTTTGTATGTCTGGGACTAAATGTCACACCCGTGATATTGAGGCACTATATAGGGGCTACTATCTACCTATTAAAATGTTGCTTCCAAAATTATTCAAGCACAAGGTCAAAGTCAAACATCACAGAAGAATGCTGCAAAATAGCTTAAATTTAGATGGCCACGCTTTAGGATTTCATCTCTAAACTCAAAAGGTAGAACCAACCTGTTCTACGTCATAAACGGCATCTTAGCAAAGAAGTGCTCAACAACTTTCATTTGAATGGCCACAGTAAAGGTTTTCACCCACAGACTCAAAAGAGCCACCTTGTACAGCACAATAAACAGCACCACAGGAAAGTACTGCTCAGTAGCTTTCATTTGAATGGTCACACTTCAGGATTTTATCCACAGACTCAAAAGTTAGAACCACCTTGTACAGCATAGTAAACAGTACCACAGTAAAGTACTGCTCAACAGCTTTCATTTGAATGGTCACACTTCAGGATTTTACCCACAGACTCAAAAGTTAGAACCACCTTGTACAGCATAATAAACAGCACCACAGGAAAGTACTGCTCAGTAGCTTTCATTTGAATGGTCACACTTTAGGATTTTATCCACAGACTCAAAAGTTAGAATCACCTTGTACAGCATAATAAACAGTACCACAGGAAAGTACTGCTCAATAGCTTTCATTTGAATGGTCACACTTTAGGATTTTATCCACAGACTCAAAAGTTAGAACCACCTTGTATAGCATAATAAACAACACCACAGGAAAGTACTGCTCAATAGCTTTCATTTGAATGGTCACACTTTAGGATTTTATCCACAGACTCAAAAGTTAGAATCACCTTGTACAGCATAATAAACAGTACCACAGGAAAGTACTGCTCAATAGCTTTCATTTGAATGGTCACACTTTAGGATTTTATCCACAGACTCAAAAGTTAGAACCACCTTGTACAGCATAATAAACAGCGCTAACAGGAAGGTACTGCTCAACACTTTTAGAGTGATTTTACTTAACCCGTGAAACAATATCTAACAATTAGTGTCTAATAGTCAAAGTTGAACAAAAGAAAACAATGGAATTAGTGTCTTATAGTGCGTAATAGTTTAGTATCTATTTCACGGGTTAAGTAAAGTCACTCTATTTGAATGGTCACACTTTAGGTTTGCAATCACAGAATTACTTCTTAGAACAGAACGTGTTTGACAAGTTAATGCTCACTAGTTTTTAAATTTTACTTTACTTTATTCAGGGCTACGTCAATGAGCTTGTTGAACAGAATTTCACAAGTTATGTGGACACAGTCAGCAGAGAGCCAACCCTGTTTGGAGATTATCGTAATGCGCTCACTGAAGATCCTCGCTTGTATGAAGATATCGTGGATTACGAAGCTGCTAAGGCAGTTTTTGACGAGGTTGGTGATTAGATTTTCCTTCTTGTATTTTCTTTCTGGTTTGACAAGAGCAAGAGTTCGACTTTTAACAGTAAGTAATAGTTAGAGGGGCTATATCATGAGGGCTGTTACGTTTATAGGTCAAAACCGGCTCCAAGACAGAAGGACAGAACTTTCAAAAACTGGGCGCAATCCGCTTACAATTATTATAGTTACCGAAAACTATCAGAATAACATTAAATAAAACGGAAACTAGGTCTTCTTGTTGTCCATTGAATGTTGAATAGACTACCTCGTAGTTTGTCTAACATCTGTATTTCTGCACCGATAGAAAACTATTAATACTAGTGGAATTGGCTCCTAAAAAATGAGCGAAACCTGTGAATTTGAGAGTTGCATCTTACATAGAAGCAAAGATATAAGGTCAATGAATTTGGAATTTTTATAAACGTGTGTATGGCGGTTACCTCTCAAAACTCACGAACCTAAATCTTCTCGTTTAATCTAGGCAAGGTAAGCGCTCCAGTTCAAGTATTTCACAAATTTTAAAGTGACCTTTCCAATGGTATCGATGGTTTCCTGTCTGAGTCGAAGTACAAATTTTAGAAAAACTGCAGTTTACTTACTACTGTACATCATTAATCCTTTAAGCCCTAATAGTGATAAGCATCAAATTTCTCCTGATCATATCAGCGCAAACATTAAGATGAGTTGTCTTTCTGATGTCTTGATGTCTTAACAAGTTCTCCCAATTAGTAGTCAATGAAATGTATGGAGACCAGTAAGGAGAATTTGAATAATAATGACAGAGCTCAAAGGGTTAAGTTCCGCATTGACCTTCTCTTTCTCGTGTGATAATTCACTCTCTTTTTCTCTCTTCCTTCACAGATCCTAGAGGAATACAACATGGACCACGTCCCAATGAACCTTGTACTCTTCGATGACGCTATCGAGCATCTGACACGTGTACACCGCGTGATCCGCATGGAAAAAGGCCACGCCCTTCTTGTGGGTGTAGGGGGAAGTGGCAAACAGTCCCTTACCAAGCTGGGCGCCTTTGCTGCGGGGTGCGAGGTGTTTGAGATCACGCTGACCAGGGGCTACGACGAGAATTCCTTCAGGGAGGACCTGAAGGGCCTTTATGCCAAGTTGGGGCTGGAAAACAAGAAAATGGTTTTCTTGTTTACTGATGCTCATGTGGCACAGGAAGGTAACTATTTAAATGATTTAGCGTTTACTACTCATCTTTTGTCTTAACTGGTCTGTGTTGGAAAGGAGGATACATTCATACAGACGTAGACTTTTATTTTACTTCGGGGTTTAGGGTAGCTCACGATGCATATAGTATCTGCGAGTGAGATAGAATAAAAGAATAGACTTATGTGTTACAAAAAATTAAGATGATAAAGACCTCAAAACTACTAAAATACAGCATATGATCTGTTACAGTTCAAATTCTTCACCTCACGCTTATATGTGGCGTGAGGTGAAGAATTGGGGTCTGAGAAGAGTTCTCAGATTTGACTGTAGAGGTTTTGCAAATTTTTCTATAGGGGCCGCTAAGACAGATTGCTCACGATTTGGTCTCTCCGATTTGTGTTTTTAAGAAAATATCCACAAAGAAAATTGTTATATGTTAATAAGGAATCTTCTGTATGTCTGGCGTAATTTTGTTGGAACGCCCATTTTCCGTTTCTAGATATACTAGGCGTTTAGGTTGTCTCCGTATTGTAAAAGTAGTAGTAAAGAACTCCACCAACATTTCCTCAAATCCGGTTCAAAATAGCTAATTTTATGCCATCTATTTATCTAGTTATGAAGGTCTCCTTATAATATCCATGGTATTCTTCTCCAGGTTTCCTTGAGCTCATCAACAACATGTTGACGTCAGGAATGGTTCCTGCGCTCTTCCCGGATGACGAGAAAGAAGGAATAATCGGCCAGGTAATGATTTGATTGGCTAGTAGAAATTACCATGGAAACAGAGTGCGAGACACACTTTTTCTTTGAGATAACTTAAAGGAGCGCTAGCTACGTCACGGATAACGCAACTTGAAAAAGCTGGCAAGTTTTTTCAAGTTTGTCATTCGTAATCCGTCTTAATCTTCCTCAGTCGTAACCATCCTTGTTTAGTTTTGGTTAATTATCACTTCTTTGGTGTTTTTCTACCTTAGGAAACTATTATTTTGAGGTTTCCGTTAATGAGAAAATTTTGTCAGATCAGAAAAATGAATGAAAACGCCGTGACATAGTTCCTTCAAACTAGGCTGTTAGCGGCAGTTGAATCATTGACGTAAATAAAGTAGGAGACTCTAGCCAGTAGCTTTGTTATACACTGCATATACGAAATTGACGGACATTGAGGGCACTTTATGGAAACATTTGGAAGCTTGGGTGGACGTGTGAAGTGAGAACACAGAATTGATCTAAGGACCGATTGCAGAAACGAAGTTTGCACAGGGTTTAAGAAAAGCGTGGTCTAAATTCATTTAAGCAAACTATTAGCACAATTTGTTAGACTACGTATAGATCTGGCCTTTGTAGTCTGTGGATCGTCCAAGTTCGAATAATACAATTTTGACCTGCTTAGACGTGCATGGGCTATGCAGACCCAGTGTTAACATCGGTTTAGCCTTAAACCAAGTCTAATTTAGACTTCGTTTAAGCAATTGGCCCTATTTGTTTTTTTTTAAAGGTGTTGTGCTAGGCAATACAAAATCGTGAAGAAAAAGAAATTAATTTAAAAAAAGAAAGAAGCAGTTATGGATCCTAATTAATCCAGGTTATAAATCTAACACCCATCGTCAAAAAAAGAGCGATTAGTTTGTTTCTTCCTGACTCAAAATCTTAACATTTGACGTCTTAAACAGAGCAGAATGAGAACTGACTAGTCATCTTCTATCTCTGATGATAAAAAAATTTTGTCAGTTACACAATTTAAAATCCCGATTATGGAACAGAGAAACAATACATTATCGTTCTACCCCATCCCCTGACAGGTTCGCGACGAGGCAAGCAAAGCCGGAGTACCACCCGCACGGGAGTCCATTTGGCAATACTTTGTCAACAAGTGCGCCAACAACCTTCACATTGTGCTAGCTATGTCGCCCGTGGGGGACACCCTGAGGACACGATGTCGTAACTTTCCAGGTCTGGTCAATAACTGCAGTATTGACTGGTTTACTGCCTGGCCACAGCAGGCGTTGCACGCCGTCGCTTCCGTGTTTCTGGGGGAAAATGTAAGTTAGTTTTGTCTGTTTTGGTCACAAAATTATCGCAGAGGTAAATGTTGACTAACTATCCGTTAAGCCTTATCTTTAAGCAGTGATCAGCATGAAATTTCTTCTCATCATATCAGCACATTATAACACATATATGTCATGAGAATCAAGGGAATGATCACCAAAGATGAATTATCTTCACGCTTAAACAAGTTCTCCTAGTAGCTCCTCGATGAACTGTATGGAAACCAGTAAGGAGAATTTGCATATTGATGCCGGGGCTTAAACATGGTTAGACTAGACAAGACTATGGGAAGACGTTAAGTATCTTTCCTCGTGGATTTTGCTACTATTTGTTTAAAATTTTTGGTTATGTATCTTTTCACCTACATAAAACCATCCTAAAACACTAAGATATCAAGTGAATTCTGGAGGGCAGATAGCCTGAGAAAACAGCCTACGTTTGAGCCCTCGCAAAACGACGTCTGAGTAAAGAGCGCAGAAATTCCATACTGATGACGTGCACTACCCAAATCTTGGTAGTGCTTCTGATTGGTTGCAAGAAAATTCCCTCGCGGCACAACCAATCAGAAGCACTACCAAGATCTGGGTGGTGCACGTCATCAGTGTGGAATTTCTGCGCTTGTTTCTGAGACGTCGTTTTGCGAGGGCTCAAGTGGCGATCTCGCGAAACGTCGGCTGTTTTCTCAGGCTAGAGGGCAAAGTTAGTTGTAATGATTTTTTTCCAATTCAGTGGGGCAACTTTATAAAGCTGGGATATAAGTTGCAGTCCATTTCCATCCTGGCCATTTTTTAATACTTTCAGTGTAGGAGTATGGTGTGTATACTAAAAGTGGACCTATATGTTTAGTTTTCCGTTGACGCACTCGTCATTTTGCTTCTCAAAGTGTTATCTAAAATATCTGGCACTGTCCCTTTCATTAACAGATATCTTACATATTATTTTCAAACATTTTCTTTTTGTAGAACGACAAGATTCCTGATGAGCACCGTGAGAATGTGGTGAACCATGTTGTGTATGTTCATCAAACTGTTGGCGTGTTTAGCAAGACCTTCCTTCAAAAACTGAGGAGAGTGAATTACACTACACCCAAGAACTACCTGGACTTCATCAACACTTACAACAAACTACTTGAGGAGAAGGACAAGTTTGTCTTGGAACAAGTAAGTCTTACTTGGTTACTTGGTACGAGAATTATCCAAGCAGACAGGTTAGGATTGCTTTTGCCTTGCGTATAGAAACGACTAAGAAAGTGGTTAAATTCTGAAAGTGGTCAAGTCCTGTTTTCTGGAGTTTTGTCGTTTTCTCAGACGTGAAACGTTTGTCCACATTGTTTCTCTCACCCAGGGGCAGGAATTACAAAGCTGTCCTAAGCCAAAGATGAATCCTGAGTATTGTTTCTTAACAATGGGTTTTGTTTTCCAACAATACATAGGACACATCTTATCTTAGGAGGGCTTCATGAATCCAGCCCCAGGTATAAAATAAGGTACATTTATATGAGAGAACAGGCCGCAAGAATTTTCCATTGTTATCGTTGGGGCCTCAGTACGTATACATAAATGTGAGCTCAAGATAATGTGATAAGTAGTTAAAATGGTTTCTTCCCTGTATCACAGAACCCAATAGCTTTTTTATCAGAAGTTTCATTTTTTGGATAATAAAACTAAAAAGAACTCCTCTCTTATCTTTAAAAGGTGAAATTGGCAGAGATCTCTCACTGTGTTGCCTTCAATAACTTTTGTCAAAATTGCTAGTTAAGTCCTGTTGGATTATGTAAGTTTACGACTTGTGAAGGCAAATTTGTCACAGGCTTGGCGAATTAAACATTCTTTTTTCCGTCTATAATAATAACAACAACAGCAACAACAACAACAACAATAATAATAATAATAATAATGATAATAATAATAATAATCAACTTTATTTAAAAGAGGATTACGACAAACAGTACAAACTGATAAACGTGCGGCCCTCAGATTACAAATTACAACTAATAAGAATTCACATATGAGATAAATATACAATTTACAAATTCTATTTAAAGTAAAAATTACATTGAATTAAAAAAAAACTGTAAAATGATGAATGTCCTTAAAACGAGATGCATAGACGCAGGAATGCAAACAGTTTCCTCAACTATTTAATTTCTGTTTCTTGCTTCAGTGTCACCGTCTTGATGGTGGTCTCAGTAAACTGCTGGCTGCCAGTGAACAGCTGAAAGAACTCAACGAAAAGCTGGAAATCCAGAAAGTAGCCGTGACAGAGAAGAGCGAAGCCTGCGAGAAACTGCTGGAGGAAATCCAGCGCGCAACCGAGCTAGCAAACGAGAAAAAAGCCATGGCCGTGGGCAAGAGAGAAGAGATTGCCGAGCAGAACAAGGAGATTGTTGTAGAGAAGGCAGAAGCTGAAGAAGCTCTTGCGCTGGCTCTTCCCGCGTTAGAGGAAGCAAAACTGGCTTTACAGGATTTAGATAAGTCTGACGTCACTGAGATCAGGTACTATACACGTTGCATGTAGGTTTTTTTTTTCTATCTCCTAATTTCGTTAACATTTGCCCTCTTACTAGTCGTCCAAATTATAGTAGCCATTTTGTTTTATACTGGCTTTTGAGAACCCATTAGAAAGGAATTTTTCGGGAAAGCGCACAGCTTCAGTTGATTTTCCTTTCCTCTTGATTGATGTAAAAACAACATTTTTACGGATTGTTTTGAGCACATAGCATGTGAGTTTCAAACACTTTCAGGTATCGAGGTATTAACTATTAATTACTACACACAAGTTCAATTATTCCTTTTTCTCTCTCCTCCCTCAAGGTCATTTGCCAAGCCCCCCAGGACAGTGCAAATGGTGTCCGAGTGCATTGTGGTGATGCGTGGTTACAAGGAGGTGTCATGGAAACAAGCCAAGGGAATGATGTCAGAAGCGAACTTCCTGAAGAGTTTGACAGAAATGGACGTGGATGGAATCACTTCAACTCAGGTACGGAATATTTTTGTAATAAGAGTGCGGCCTTTTCTTTCTCACGGGAACAATATAGGATGAACCGTGTGGCAGGCAATTTAAGAAGCTATGAGCAAATATTCTGACTCTGTGGTTGTGTCTCTTTAAGTCAGTCCAGTTTGTAAATAAGTTAATCCAGATTATTTAGATATTCGTGCTGCATGGCCCAAAAATCTGAAAACAGATCAACAAGGTCCTATACGCGTAACGATGGATTTGCTCCGTAAGGTTGTTTTATCCCCAAAGTGGAACGGAAAAATCAAAGTTTTTCTCACTAAATGTTTGATACATGCAAAACCGCAAAGCAGCAGATTGACTACACATGTTGTTCCATTTGCGGTAAAAGCCCTGTTGGCTTGAAGCCCATTTTTCAACGGCATTTGACCATCTGTTACTCTTCCACGCCTTCCCTCAGGTGCGGCGATGCCGAGATATGTTAAAGGAGATGAACATCACAATAGAAGAGATGAGAGAAGTCAGTAAAGCAGGAGCTGGCTTGCTGAAATTTGTGGTCGCTGTCATGGGATACTGCTCTGTTGCCAGGGAGATCAAACCCAAGAGAGAGAAGGTTGGTGACACAAACTAGAATGTGTTTTCTAAGAAATTAACCCCCCTCGTAGTTTTCTCATTTATTTGTTTCCATGTTGATGTAGTCTTATTACAGGGGCACCAAGCGGTTCTTTTTGGCGGAATATCCGTTCGGCTAAGATGTTAGGATTCAATTCAAGTGAAGACTAGAGATTTCTTTGGCGAAACATGAGCACAGACGTTCGTAACAAGGGCGCTGATTAATTCCTGTTGTTTTCCGAGGGACAAATGTGTCTTTTAGAGTGTAAAATAAGGTCGGCTAGCATTTTCGGACAGCCATTAGCAGCTCGGAAATTCAGCGGATAGGATTTCGTTTCCTAACATCTTCTGCAGCCTTAAGTTTCAGCTAAAAATGCCGAACAGATCAGCCTGTATTAGCTTACACAAATATGCCTTAAAAAAGCTCTGAAACAATCTAAGAAAACAGAAAATGACGTTTCAAGTATTTTGCTAAAATTTTCCTCGTTGGGTGCCCTGTTTATTAGATACACGTGTTTATTTGTATCCCAGGTGGCAAGGTTGGAGAGAAATTACCATCTCAGTAAACGCGAGCTGGAGAAGATTGAGAAAGAAGTCAAGGCTTTGGACGAAGAACTGAAGAATCTGGGCGAGAAATACGACGCCGCCATGCGGGAACGAGCCAGTCTACAGGAAGAGGCCGAGATCATGGAACGGCGACTGATAGCAGCTGACAAGCTCATCTCTGGTCTGGGATCAGAAAAGATAAGGTAAGCTTGATTCTCTTTTACAATCAGGACCTACCTTTTAGGGGCTATATTATGGGGAATTGTATGTTTTGGTGTCAAATTGCCCGTGGGGGAATCCCATATAAAAGTGTCAGGGATGATAAAAGTGGCTTGGTACCTCCTAGGGTGCTAAAATCTAAAATTACTACCGTCAGAGTTATGGCAGTACCTTTCAGGGTACTGAGCCGAAAAATATGGCAGAAAGTAATTGTCAGTCAACCATAGAGTTGGTACCTCTTAGCTTACGGGGTATGAGCCACGCCCACAAAACAGTATTCTGGTACCTCTTAGGGATTCTTTTCAAAATTTACGACGGTAACCCCCGGGAGAGGGAATCTCCCCTTGGGTCAAATGTGTGCTTTTGTCGTAAAGAAATGCTCTTAAAACACCAAGAGGTAGATATCGAGCGATTTCCTTCAATGGCAGAACAAACCCGAATTAGCTGTAAGCGAGCTTTCCAAGACACAAGGGAACAGCTTAAAAATGGGCCCAATTTTTCAAGTTTCAATCCATTTCCATCCTAGTCGTCCCCAATCAGTCAAGCAGTTATTCATATAGTTTAAAAAAATGAATAGAGTAGTTTTAAACAAAGCTGAATCATTATTTTGGGGGTTCCTTTGATTCCAATGTCTTTTAGGATTTTGAATACTAAATTAGGTTAGGCTAGTTTCCAAAGCATCGAAGAACTGTTTTTTAGTTCTAATAAGACCTGGAATTGGTAAATCACTATTCGATAACAGTATATTGATACTCAAGCAAACTGCTTGGATAACAGCATTCGTTAGAATTTTTATTGAAGAAAAAATGCACCTTGTAAATGAATGTCAATTCAAATGGTGCGTTAGTTTCGCGTTTGTCTTTATTTATTTATCTTCCATCTTCTCCAAGATGGGACGGCCTATACGCCGTAAACGTTTTAGCTGCCAAAAAGTAGCCATCCTCTGAAAATGACTGAGCACTTATACGTGAAGTGGTTGGGGACTCTTAAGTTCATGTTCTCTCCAGGTGGACTGAAGACCTCGAAGAACTGAAGCGTCAACGTGTCCGTCTACTGGGCGACTGCCTTCTGGCCTCAGCTTTCCTTAGCTACCTGGGAGCCTTCACCTGGGACTTCCGCAGGGACATGTTCCGTGGGGAGTGGGAGAAGGATGTCCTCAACCGGGACATCCCCGTAAGTCAGCCGTTCAAGCTGGACACTTTCCTTACTAATGATGTGGAGATCAGTCGCTGGACCTCTGAGGGTCTCCCTCCTGATGAGCTGTCTATTGAGAATGGTATCCTGACCACCCAGGCCAGTAGGTATCCACTGTGTATTGATCCACAGCAACAAGCACTCAACTGGATCAAGAAGAAGGAGGAGAAGAACAACTTGAAGGTATGGAAATATAAAAGAGAGTACATTTATATGGACTGAAAAACAAACCGCACTACTTGAAAGGACTGTTCCATAGCGTTCATTTGAGTGGTCACACATAAGGATCTCAGCCACAGAGTCAAAACATAGAAACACCTTGAACAATGAGCGTAATAAACAGCACCACAGGATAGCGTTCATTTGGATGGTCACATTTAAGAATGTCAGTCATCCACTGACTCAAAAGTTAGAAACGCCTTGCACAGCATAATAAATAATTATGTATAAAAAGCCCAGTTATGCACGCATTTTGATTGGTTCTCACTTATGACGGACAGACGCATAGGTTACGTCAGATTACGTTAAATCGCTATTTTCATGTTTGTCAAGGTGGGGAACGGACCCGCTTTCGAGTTATTTTGAAAGGCTTTGAAATAAACCAGCTTTTTTGTATATTTTGTTTCTTTATATAAAACAAATAGATTCCATGTTGCCGTGCGTCTATTCAGCAATAGATCACAGAAGGCGTCAAAATGTGGTAAGAACATCGGTGACACACTCGGCGATCGCCTCGTGTGCCACTTTTTTGTTCTTACCACATATTGACGTCATCTGTGATCTATTACTGAACAGGAGCACGGCAACATGGAATCTGTTTGTTAAACAGGCAAGTACTGCTCAGCAGCTTTCGTTTGAATGACCTTCACTTAAGGATTTTGAGAACAGACGTTAACGTTAGAGTCACCTTGTGCAGCATAATAAACAGCATCACAGGAAAGAACTGCTCAGTAGCTTTTATTTGGATGATCGCTTTTCAAGTTTTTGTCAACATACTTTTAAAAAGCCAGATCTATTTTATCACTTGTTTTCCTAAGAGATGAAGCATTAATATTCTTTTCAACACTTTCTTTTTCAGGTTGTGACTTTTAACGACCCTGATTTTCTGAAGCAGCTGGAGCTGGCCATCAAATATGGCTTCCCCATCCTGTTCAAGGACGTGGACGAGTACATTGATCCTGTTATTGATAACGTACTGGACAAGAATATCAAAGGTATAGAAACCTACCAGCGAACGAACAAGCTATCGATCGATCGTACGTGCAAACGAAAGAACGTTCGTACGTTCTAACGAAGGAAGGAATGTATGATCGAACGGCCATAGAAAAACAACAAAAGTAGACGAAAGGAGCGAACGGGAGAACAAATGGTCGAGAGAGGGTAGGAACAAAGGAAAGAACTTATTTACTAACGAAAGACCCTAGTAACGAATGTATGTAGGAACTAAGAACATAGAGCATATAGACGAACGAACATAGGAAAGAAAGAAGAAAGAAAATAGGCCGAAAGAAAGATCGTACATAAATGAGGGAAACAACATAGGAACGAAGGAAACAAGGAATGAGCACGAAAAAGAGTACAAGCGAATAAAGGGACTTACAAACAAAATCAGAACTGTTAATAAACGAGCAAACGATCGTAGGATCGATAGAAGGAACGAGCGAAGAGAAGGACATAACAAAATGAAGATGAGGACAGAACAAACGAAAGGGTGCTAACATACCAATGAATTTGTGAATGTAAAGAACAAAGTAACAATTCACGAACGAACGAACGAGCGAGCGAACGAACGCGAAAATTCCAATGGAATAAGGAAAGAAAGAACCACTGAGAAACGGACGTAATGACGAACGCACTAGAGAACGAACGAAGGAACGGCTTAATGAAACATAAAGATATTTATCACTTACTGTGCTAATGCTTTTCTAGGTGAGCCGGGTCGTGAGTTTGTCGTGCTCGGGGACAAAGAAGTTGACTATGATCCAAGTTTTCGTCTGTACCTGAACACGAAGCTGTCGAATCCAAAGTATACCCCGACTCACTTCAGCCGGTGTATGGTGGTGAACTACACTGTTACCATGAAGGGACTTGAGGATCAGCTGCTAAGTGTAATTGTGGGATTTGAGAGGAAAGAACTGGAGGAACAGAGGGAGAGACTTATTCAAGAAACCAGGTCGGTAACTTTCGGAGGTACAACCGTAGTTGAATGACTGAAACGACTCTTTTTGCAAACACTAATGAACAAAACGTCTAAGCTCCAATAGCGTTTTTTTTTTTTCACTATCAATTTTTTTTTTGCTACATTACCAGCTTTCATTCAATCACGATTTTGCCCAATGCTTTGCAGCAAAAACATTTTTCTGTCGTTCAGTCTGTAAATGATTGTCCATAGCGAGAACTGTGAAAAAAAGATAAAAGAAAGTGGTGGACGGGGTGAGTGGTAGAGAACTAGTTGATATATTTTTGGCAATCTTTTCCCATAAAGAAAAACACGCCGGTGATGATTTTAAAACCGCGGATTTAGGTTTGGTGTCAGAATAAATTTATGGATTCATGAACCGTTTTTAGATTTCAGAAAAAATCTGCAAAGTACTTTGGATTTTCTCCATTAAAACGTGCTCTAATTTTCGTATCCAAAACTGATTTTCTTGCAGTGATAACAAGCGACTGTTGAAGGATCTCGAGGACACTCTGCTTCGTGAGCTTGCCACTTCTCAGGGTAACATGCTGGATAATGTGGAGCTGGTACAAACTCTGGAGGACACCAAGTCCAAGGCTGTTGAGGTAAATAGATTTTACTAGCCATAACCTTGTCGCTGTCAAGAGCTTGTAAGTAAATTGCCAATCTATAAAACAAATTATTCTGCAAAATGTTAAGAAACAGTCACCATCGCAGAAAAGTTACTGGTCAATAGAATTTCATTCTCAGCCCCAAAAGTGATAACTGCCTTGCAGACCATAATAAACAGCACAAAAGGAAACTCCTGCTTCAAAGCTTTCGTTTGATTGGTCAGTCTTAAGGATTTCATCCACAGACTCAAACTGGGTTTGAGCCACGTTTTACCACTGCAGTATAATAAACAAAACCACGTGAAACTATTGGTCAGTAGCTTTTCATAAGTCGGTTGTCATCATCAGAGGTCCGCTCAGGTTGTCGAAACGTCAGTCAGTGTCATCACAAACAGTCTTCAGCTTAGGACTACGCTCAACCGGACGATCATACTTGACCGACTTATGATATGACTCCTGGGTTCAAACCATTTACAGTGTCAGTAGCTTTTATTTGATTGGTCATACTTGACTTTTCATCCAGATTCAAAAGTTGAAACCATATTAGATCTCAAAGGATCAAATTTGTTCTTGGATGCCTATTGCTTGTGCCTTCCCCTGTGCAGGTTTTGTAGGTTTCTTGGATCTTATTTCACTAAGTTTTGTTCGTTTTGTCGAGGTAAATAGCATGTTCTAAGTTTCTTCTACGTTTCTTCACCAACTCGTGATCCCAAATCATCCATTTTAACGGGAATGGACTCGAAACAGATCTGAATGATTTAAATTGTTGCTTCCTCAGGTCGCTGAGAAGTTGAAACTTGGCGCCAAAACAGCAGTTGACATCGACAAGCTCCGCGATGGTTACAGGCCAGCGGCTAAGCTTGGAGCTGTTCTGTTCTTCGTGTTATCCGAAATGTCAGCTGTCAATTCTATGTACCAGTATTCTTTGGCGTCCTACCTTCAGCAGTTTGACTTGTCTTTGAGGAAGAGCTTGCCAGACTCCATTTTACCAAAGCGTCTAAAGAACATCATGGAAACTCTAACTATGAATGTGTACAACTACGCTTGTACTGGTAAGTAAAAAATCAAAAAGTTGGAACCACCTTATACAGCCCAATAATCGCCGGGAACCACTTGAAAATATCGTTTAATAGCTTTCATTTGAATTGTTACACCTTAGGGTTTCATCGACAGTCTCGAAAGGTAAAATACTTTGTACAGCATAATAGAGGGAATACCAGGAAAGTACTGCTCAATAGCTTTCATTTGAATGCTCAAACTAAATCGTTTAATCCACAGACTTAAAAATTAGAACCACCTTTGGCAGGATAATAAACAGCATCACACGAAAGAACTTCTCGGTAACTGTTAAGTGAATGGTCACACTTAACTCAAAAGTTAAACCCACCCTGCACAGAATAACAAACTACACCACAGGAAAGTACTGCTCAGCAGTTTTGATTGAATGTGAATGACCAAAGTTTAGGATTTCGCTCACAAATTCAAAACCTAGAACCACCTTGTACTGAATAACAAACCAGTTCACAGGAAAGTATTGTTCAGTACCTTTCATTTGAATGGTCACACTTAAGGATTTTATCCACAGACTCAAAAGTTAAATCAACTTGCACAACGTTAAAACAACACCACAAGACAGTTGTGCTCAGTAGCTTTCTGTTGAACGTCCATTCTCAGTCTCAAAAGTTAGAACCACCTTATGAAATATCACAAACCGTACCACAGGAAATACTTTTCAATAGCTTTCATTCATCGGTCGTTATTTTTCTAGGCCTATTTGAACGTCACAAGCTGCTGTTTTCTTTCCAAATGACCATTAAAATCATGGAGGGAGACGGCAAATTGAACCCGGAGGAGCTGGATTTCTTCCTAAAGGGAAACATCTCCCTGGAGAAGAGTTCCCGCACGAAACCCTTCCCCTGGCTGCCTGATCAGGGCTGGGAAGATATACAAAGACTAATGACTGTCACTCCGGAGGCGTTCAGTTCACTGGCTGACGACATAGAAAGAAATGGCCAAGCATGGAAAGAGGTGAGACTGTTCAAAGAACATACTCGACAGGATACTTTTTCATACAAAGTAATCTTGTTTTTGTAGCAGGCGCTCAATTTTTTAGGGTGTAAAGGAGGAAACTATCGTTTTCCCGGCCTGCAGTGCGGCTAGACCACCCAGTGAGGTTCGTCATAAATGGAAGCCATCGAGTTTAAAATTCTCCAGAAATCGAGTGTTGTTTATTTCCACTGGGTAGTTGCAGCATTCGTTCTAACAGAACCACACAAGGTCCTTGTTCTTTCAAAATATGTCATCTAACTTTCCCAAATCAGCTATGAAACTGCGGTGTAAATAGCTTCCAGATCGTCTTTGTTATTTATGTGGCTGTGATTTCTTTCGTAAGTAAATACTTCAATACTTCATTTTCAGGTTTGCAGATTATAATTTAAAAAAAGTAGGCACACCAAACAAAACAGCAAACAGTCTGAGCTGACACAAGTCGTTTGAAGACCCTTCCCTTCTACCCTTGGTCAATCTGGGATCGTGCTGTAAGCGCGTCTTTGAGTCTTTATCCCGTTTGGCAAAATGCTTATTTTAACAGCATGACTTGGTGGGAAAGAGAGGTTTGCCCCTACAGTATTCCAATAAAGTAATTTTATGTCCTGTCCTTTTACAATTTTCACCAAACCTAATTTCCTTTCAGTGGAATGACCACGACACACCAGAATCCGCCCCTTTCCCTGGCAAATACGAAGAAAGCCTGACAGACTTCCAGCGCCTTCTGCTGCTCCGCTGTTTCCGGGTTGACAGAGTGTACCTCGCCATCACGAACTTCGTGACAGGACGGATGAGCGAGAAGTACGTGACCCCGCCCGTGATCAGCTTTGAGGCGATATTTGAGCAGTCCAACCCGTACTCGCCCATCATCTTTATTCTCAGCCCTGGCTCGGATCCTGCTAGTGATCTCATGAAGCTAGCCGAGAGGTCAGGGTTTGGTGGCAACAAACTCAAATTTCTTGCTATGGGGCAGGGACAGGAAAAGGTAATGATATCAGTTTCTGAATTCTCAAGTCACTTTGAAAAATATCGATATATTTGGACCTCGCAACAAAATTGTCGTTTATCTTAGTAAGTTACTCGTTCTCTTTCGCAAATCCAGTTCAGTCTTCATAGAAATGACTAGAAGCATTCTACTGAAGCAGGCAGTTTCAGGCAATCTTGGCGAATGTTCAGGTTTTAGCTAAGCCTTATTTTCTATTTCTGTCTTACGCAAGAACAATTTTTTCCCTTGATATTTAAGGTACTAAAAAGTTGTTTTCAAAATCACGTGAACCAAGAAATTGAACCCTTTCAGCCCCAACAGTGACAAGCATCTAATTTCTACCTATAGTATTACTACTTGATCAAACATACAGGTCATGAAAATAAAGAAAATGATTACCAGTGATCAAATGTATTGATTTTGAATCAAATCCTCCCAACTAGTAACATAAGAAATATAAGGAGAATAGTGAGGAGAATATGGATGTTAATATTGGGGCTTCAAGGGTTAAACGTTTCAAAAGATTCCCTCTGGCGTACATTTTGATTCACCTGTTTTCAGCCGTGAATTCGAGATGTTGGTGAGGTTTTTTTCTTTATTCAGTGCTCAACGAAAGCTAAAAACTAAACCTTCTCGAATCATTCTTTTAACAGCTTGCGTTGCAACTCCTTGAAACTGCGATAGCAAGAGGTCAGTGGCTTATGCTTCAAAACTGTCACTTGCTGGTGAAGTGGCTAAGGGAACTTGAGAAGGTCCTGGAGAGAATCAGCAAGCCGCACCCTGATTTTAGGCTCTGGCTCACCACAGACCCCACCCCTGAGTTCCCTATTGGTATCCTGCAGAGGTCCCTTAAGGTAGGTCGTGCAGAGACTTGAGCCTTTTTCATTTGAGTGTAGTTAACCGAAACCAAAGCACTTGCCCAAGCCAATCACAACAGGTGCAAATAACCCAATGAACCAATCAGAACTCAGCATGTACATAGAGACAGGCACAGGAAAAAGCGCACGTTCAGCTCTACTTGGACGAGAAAAGGGCGCGAATTTTTCACTCAATTACAGTGGGAAGGAAAGCAAAGCAAAGCCAAGGGAAACGCGGATTACTTTTAACACTTAATTTGAAACTGTTCTAAAAGGTCATCGTGGAATTGGTCAAAAGAAGCAAAAGGTAGGGAGGTTTTGGAGTGTACCCCTGTCGCAGACCCGCACATTTTCTTTTGCCTATAGTAAAACAACCAACCACAGAGGTCGAACAAGACTATTCTGAGCCTTGTAACCAAAGTGTCAATTCTTTGTACAAAGTTATCCAGGAGAGAATATGTTAGAGCACCAAGCATGCATTCTCTTTTTCGCGTCCGCCTTTTTTGTGATCGTGTGCATGAACTGTTGCATTGAGCAAGTGCTTTGTTTGTTATGTTGTCATACCGTGTGACTATTTTACGGTTCTTTTCAGGTTGTTACTGAACCACCAAATGGTCTAAAGCTGAACTTGCGCAGTACGTACCACAAGATAACCAATCAGGTGCTTGCAGATTGTCCTCACCAGTCTTTCTCGCCGCTAGTGTACGTACCACGTTTTTTGATCACTATTTTGTGACCAATCCAGATTCAGATTTCACTAATCCACATCTAGAATTTCATGCAAATGTGGAGAGAGGTCACTGCTAGTATAGATTAGAATTCCTCTACCAAATGACAAGTCACTCCTAGTACAGATGGCTGCAATGTGGTCAATCCAGATTCAAATTTCACTTATCCATATAATCTGGAATTTCATGCAAATGTGAAGAAAGGTCACTCTTAGTGTAGAATAGAATTCCTCTACCAAATGACAACAATGTGGGCCAATCCAGATTCAAATTTCACTTATCCATATAATCTAGAATTTCATGCAAATGTGAAGAAAGGTCACTCTTAGTATAGATTAGAATTCCTCTACCAAATGACAACAATGTGGCCAATCCAGATTCAAATTTCTTCAATCCATATGATCTGGAATTTCATGAATATGTAAATAAAGGTCACTCCTAGTACAGAGTAGAATTCTCTACCAGATGACTACTATTATGTGGCTTATCCCAGATTCAAATTTCACTAATCCATACAATCTAGCATTTCATGGAAATGTAAAAAAAGGTCACTTCTTGAATAGATTAGAATTGCTCTACCTCGAACTCGCAAGGAAAACGAAAAATTCTTTGAGATAACAAAAGTTCGAGATAACTAGTAATAAACAACTGGGCAGCATTATCCAAGAAAACAGATTTCAGCAGGGGAATTCAAGATAACGGAAACCCGTGATAGCGAGGATTGTACTCTATTTGTTATGTACTCTGACAGACAGATTACATAAGCTGAAAGGAATTTATACCTAAGTGATTTTAACCTTAGAGCTATAGGTTCTATAGCATTTGGGCAAAGCAAAATTGCTTCCCAGCTCGGTTCGCTAACTCTGATGCCATATTTGTCCAACAGGTACGTGTTAGCTTTCTTTCACGCAGTGGTGCAAGAAAGACGAAAGTATGGCAAGATTGGCTGGAACATCGCTTATGACTTTAATGAGTCGGACTTCAGGGTTTGCATGACACTGCTCAACACTTACCTGACAAAATCACTGGAGAGTCCTGACAAGAGGATCCCATGGGCGAGCTTGAAATACCTTATTGGCGAGGTGAGTATAGAGTGGAGAGTGGGGCGAGCGATACTTCTCGGAGAAAAATGGGTGTCCCTACCCCCTCCCCGAGGGGCAGAGGACTGGAGAAGCCCGATAACAGGATCCCTTGGGCGAGCATAAAGTACCTTATAGGCGAGGTGAGAACAGAGCGGGATGTCGGGGGGGGGGGGGGGCGTTACTTTTCGTAGGAAAGGGGGTGTGCCCCCCTCCCCCAGGGAGAGGACTGGAGAGTCCCGACAAGAGGATCCCTTGGGCGAGCTTGAAGTATCAGATAGGCGAGGTGAGTACAGAGTGGGGTGTGGGGGCGATACCTGTCAGAGGGAAGGGGATGTGCGCCCGCACCCCGTCCCTGACCTTAAGTCTATTTTAGACCAAATACGATATTTCAGACTTTTACAGACCAATATTTGAAGTCTCTCCCCTCTAGGGAAAACCGACAAAACCTGTACCCTCTCTTAAATCAGTAGGATAGACAGAACCATGTCAGAACCAAATGTTTCAACACCTTGCCCTTTTGGGGCTGATATGGCGTATGTATGGGAGGATCCCCAGGAATGGGTCAAGGAGAACGACTTGGGTCAGTTTGAGAATCAGTGAAGGCGCTGTTACACTTTCTGTTTCTTTCCTTCTTACAAACACTCTGAACGTAACAAGTCCATTGTGACAAAGTCAATAACCGAGATCTTAACGCTGGTGATCAAATGGCGATTTTTCCCGTCACTTGTCTGTTTGAGAATGTATAGTACACAAGCCTTAAGAAGGAATGATATATTGATTTAAGGCTGTTTTGTTCCTCAGGTGATGTACGGTGGTCGTGTAATCGATGATTTTGATCGACGTGTGGTGAAGACTTACATGGACGAGTACATGGGCGACTTTATCTTTGACACTTTCCAGCCGTTCCACTTCTACATGAACGAAGAAGTTGATTATTTTATCCCCAAACCTGAGAAAGGTGCGTATTCAGTTCAATCTCCCCTGACACAAGTGTTAGTATCGGGAGCGAAATGATGCATCCTTCCACCATTGATTACCAATGTCGATAATTACGTGCCGTTTAACAAGAAGACAATTTCAAGTTTCTCGCTGTTATAAACGTAGATTGGTGGGGGCTGAGTCGGGAGGCTTGCAACTTGTCGCGCAGCAGTGTTGCGTTGCAAGTTGAGATTGTTTGTTGTGCGTTTTACCAAGTGCTCACGCAACAAATTTTCATGTTGCAGAAAAAAAAAAATGTCGCTTCTACTTTTGCAACATGAAACTTGTTATGCGTCGAAGTGGTACTGCACACGCGACAAACAATCTCAACTTGCAACGCAACATTGTTGCGCGACAAGTTGCGCGAAAATGTTGCTCGTATCACTTGGCCTTTAAGAATCAAACCTCCCAACTCAGCGATGCCCTATAACTTGGCCTAAGTGACTGCTAACAACGACGTCCGCTAACGGAGGTTGAACTGTAATTGGTATTTTCAGGTGCTTCGGAGAGTAACCGTGACTTGTACGTGGACGCAATTGAAGCTCTGACCCTGTCCAACACCCCTGACGTATTCGGCCTCCACCCCAACGCCGAGATCGGCTACTACACGCACTCTGCTAAGGATATGTGGGGCCACTTAGTCGAGCTACAGCCGCAGACGGGCGGGGAGACAGGAGGTGTGAGCAGGGAGGAGTTTATAGGGAAGATAGCCACTGATATCCAGGGAAAGTTACCTCCCTTGTTTGATGTGGATAGAGTGAGAAAGAACATCTCGGAGATCACACCGACGTACGTGGTGTTACTGCAGGAACTGGATCGGTTTAATGTTCTGATCAGGAAGATGTCTACATCACTCATTAACCTCCAAAGGGTAAGCTAAAGTAAAATCTCGATTGTATGCTCTTCCTCCCCATACCGTGATTATTATTTCTGGGCTGTTATCCCGGACACACTGTAATAATGCCATTCCGGATACACTGTAATTGTGATCCCCCATATACGCATGAGGTCGGGATGAAGCTTGTGATAGACAGGCATTCTATGGAGACGGGATTCCGATATCCTTGTCGATTTTTGAGATAAGCACCCGCACTTTTTACGTTCGAAATTTTAAACTTTAGCTAGTACTAATACTGGATGCACTGTGTAGACTTCTCGACTGGCTATTATAATAAAGTTTCGATATAACGCGCGCTCTGATTGGTTGAAACAGCGTGCTTTATCAGAGTACAGATGCACGGAGTAGCCCGTGACGCCATTCTGCGCGCGCTGGCAAGCTGAAAACCTTTCTTGCACGCGCTTGCAAGCTATGAAAAAAACTTGATTTCTTGCAATTAAAAGCCAGTTTCTTTACAAATGTGAGCAAAATTATATTGTAAAACAAATAAAAAAGCCAAAACCGTGCTTTGTTCTGTGATAAAGCACTCAAGGAAGTGACGAGAGCACTCAAGAAGTAGGGAGAAGCACTCGCCTGCGGCTCGTGTTCACCCTACACTTCTTGAGTGCTCTCGTCACTTCCTTGCGTGCTTTATCACAGAACAAAGCACGGTTTTGGCTTTTTTATTTGTTAATTCAAACTCGGGATAGCATCTGCTATTTACCTCCTGGCATTTTTCTGGGTTTCGCGCGCGAATTTTCCCTCATTTCTCAAAAAAGGAACTATTTGCTGGCTGTCCATTGGTTTGGTATAAACTAAAACAATTATTCACCTTAATGTCGGTGAATAATTAAATATCTACCACTGTTCACCTCCATTTCGGTGAATAATTGTTAATAATCTTATCCTAGGTAGCTTTCTTTATCAAACAACTGCATCGTTTGAAAAAAGTTAATGAAAGCTATCATGAAGTGGTTTCAAGGTTCGCTTGATATTTCAAAATTTTTGTCGAAAATGTTTGGACCGTTAAATGTCTCTCATAATTTTCGAAACGCGTTTTTATATTGAAGTTTCCATACGTTACGACCTGACGACGATATTCTTTCTCCCCAGGCCCTCGCTGGTGAAGTGGGAATGAGCAGTGAACTGGATGAAGTTGCACGTGCGCTGTTTAACGGTCAGATCCCTAACATTTGGCGCAAGCTCGCTCCTGCTACACTCAAGTCTCTTGGTAACTGGATGGAGCACTTCCTTAAACGATTAAACCAATACAACAAATGGGTGAGTACTACATACAGGTGATCTCTGAAAAATAATGTTGACTTTCGTTTTTCTTTTGGCTCAAACCATCAAAGGTACCTGGGGCGAGTTGCATAAAACTTAACGTCTGGTGTAACCTCTAAATTCAGACGTTCACTCCAGTCAAAACAACTAATTCTAACTTTAGGTTTTATGCAACTCACCCATGGAGATTTGAAGGTTTGTGCGTTCAATGCCCAATGCAGAACTCTTCGTATTGAAAGTCTCCTTCAAGGTAAGTGCCTAAAGGACAACGCGAGATATGAGGTGATATAAATTTGTGACTACCCATTTAACGCAACTGACATACTCAACTGTCTCCGCGATTTACCCACAAGCTTAGGCAAACCAAATTATATTTCACAGACTCCGTTCGAAATATATGAGACAACAAATGGTAGGAATTCCCCAGTTAGTGCTTCAAACCACTTTTTAACGCATAGAAGGGGTAGATCCCCCATAAAGTCAAAAGGGGCCTGGGTATACCCACAGGGCCCTGGGACCTATGTCTCGTGGTCCCGTGATGCTTTGGTGGCTTTTTTCCTTGTGCTTCAAACCATTCGGTAAGTATTCTGATTTTGTCCTGCCTTTTTGCTAATTTTTTAACCTTTTGCAGGCTATTCCTCTGTGTTTTTGCACAGTAGGTTTCTTTCTAGCGATATTTTCTCGCTCTTCAGCTATTTTCATTCGCTGAACATGTCCAGCAGAAAGCACAAGTCCCGAAAAAGGACTCGCTCCCGGTCGCCATCTTCGCGCCAAAACTCCATCTCGTCACACGACGCACAAAGTGAAAGTTCTCCGCCAAAACGGCGCAGGGACCTAGAAGAAGATACTCTTCAGAGGATTTTGCACTCGATTGAGAGTCTTTCTGGGCGATTAGACTCATTGGAATCCCGCTCAAATCAGCTAGAATCTGCTACGAACACGGACATTGATGCCTTGTCGCTAATGGCTGATGACACGCCAAGCTTGATGGAGATAAACGTTCCTTTGACGACCAATAAGTCTCCTGAGACTTCTTCATCGCCCATTAGGGCGCCAATAGAGCCTATTGAGGCACCAATAGAGCCTATTGAGGCACCCGTAGAGCCTGTTAAGGCACCAAAGGATTCAAGTAAGACTGCCGACGAAGCAGCGAGCCTTGATCATGGTCTGTTTGACCCTGTTGCTCAGTCAACCTCCTGGAAGCCATCATCTTCATTCTCCAAATTTTTGGAGTCTAATTTCCGGAGGAAATTAACGTATCAACAATCGCTCGTTATCCTGGAGGACTGGGCCACTCCTGAGGTGGATTCTTTATCCGCCCCAAAACTGGATCAACAGTTATTGAATCAAGTTCCCAGTAAACTGAAAAGGTATGTCCAGGAGAGAGACAAAGAAATGTTCACGCTTCAGCGTGCCCTCTTAAATTCCACTGCTCCACTTTGTGGTCTTCATGACTGCATCGAAAATGGTTCAGCACCATCTTATGAGGAAATCAAATTAGCCCTGGAACAAGCCCTTTGCCTTTTAGGCTCAGCAAATACCCATCTATCGATTTTGCGACGACAGAGAGTCCTTGCATCAATAAATAAGTCGAGGATAAACCTCGCAGAATTACCTCTACCAAATGCCAAGTCTTGGCTTTTTGGAGATGATTTTCCCTCATTAGCCTCAAAGCAGGCTGAATTGTCTAGAGGCCTCACAAAAAATTTGGCACAAAATACAACCAAGCCCTTTCCTAGGCGTGGTACTAGTTCCCAGTCTCAGACCAAGCATCGAGGAGACACCTTCTCCAAATATCAATCTTCTGGGTATTCAAACACCTCTAGATTTCAGTCAAATTACCAGGGAACCCGTTCAAAAAACGGCCCCTTTCGTCCCCATTCCCAGAAGGGACGTCAGCAAGACTCTCAGAGTGCCTAGCCACTTGGAGAACCCTAACATCGGACCCACAGATCCTTTCAATTGTCTCAGGGTACAAGATAACTTTTTTCAAAACTCCTTTCCAAAAGTTTCCTCGGTTTACCCAATCCTCGGGTCAGGAGGCACTTCTAATTTCACAGGAAGTCAACGAGTTGTTGCAGAAAGGGGCCATAGAGAGAACCCCCTTTTCAAGAGACGGCTTTTACAGCCACCTTTTTCTTGTACCCAAAAAGGATGGACCTATGCGTCCGGTGATAGATCTAAGTTATCTGAACAAGTTCATTTTAAACGAGCATTTCCAGATGGAAAATCTCAGTTGCCTAAAAACGTTGCTTTTGAAAGGAGATTTTATGACAAATATAGATTTAAAGGACGCTTACCTGTCAGTTCCCGTCCACCAGTCATCCCAAAAGTTTCTTCGGTTTATTTGGGAGGACACTTGTTACCAGTTCAAAGCCCTCCCATTCGGCCTGTGTTCAGCCCCCAGAATTTTTACAAAACTAATGAAGCCAATCGCAGCATTCCTGAGGAGAAAGTCAATACGAGTCCTTATTTACCTGGACGACTTCCTTCTCTTAGCTGCTACAAAGGAGGAAGCTGTGAAAAACACCCATCTGTTAATAACTCTCCTTCAGTCCCTAGGATTTATAGTAAACTTCAAAAAGTCATCCCTGACTCCCTCTCAGGTTATCACCTTTCTGGGTTTCAAAATAGACTCGACGTCTATGATGCTGTCACTCCCAGCAGAAAAGATCAACAAAATCCTAGACTGTGCTCACCGTCTACTAGCTCCTCAAAGGATCACTCTACGAAACCTAGCAAGCTTAATTGGTTTACTCGAGGCCTCTCGGCCAGCCATTTGGCGAGCACCACTCCATTTCCGCCACCTGCAATGCGACCTCATATGGGGCCTACAAATGAACCGAGAGTCTTACGACGCCCTAATTACTCTGTCAACAAGTGCCAGAGGAGAACTCGCCTGGTGGTTGGAAAACACCCGCAGTACAAACGGCAGCCCTGTACACCTGCCTCCTCCAGATATGTTAATCACGACCGACGCCTCCATGAAAGGCTGGGGTGCGGTTCATCACTCCCTCGAGACCAATGGCAGATGGTCACAACAGGAGTCTCTCCAACACATCAATTACCTGGAGCTGAAAGCAGCCTTCCTGGCCTTAAAAACTTTTCTCAAAGACAGGTCTCACGTAACCGTATCTCTGCAAATAGACAACACAACCGCCATCGCCTATATCAACAACAAAGGGGGTACACATTCCCTCCAACTCCTGACCCTTGCCCTGGAATTGTGGGATTGGTGCCAGGCAAGAGACATCTTTGTGATAGCTTCTCACATCCCAGGAAGAGACAACGTCTCTGCAGACAAGGAGTCGAGAGAATTCAGGGACATGAGCGAGTGGAAGTTAGACCCATCCATCATCCAACCCTTTCTATCACATTGTCAGACCGACCTGTTCGCGAGTCGCCTAACAAACCAACTGAAGGATTACATCAGTTGGAGACCCGACCCAGGAGCCATCCACACAGACGCCTTCACGATAACTTGGGCTCCTCTGCAAGGCTACGCCTTTCCTACATTCAACTTGATATCCAGAACTCTGGAGAAGGTAATGATAGAACAAACAGAGATAATTCTAGTCGCCCCAATCTGGCAAACCCAGCCTTGGTGGCCGGTTCTGTTGAGGCTTCTAATATCTCAGCCAGTACTACTGCCAAACAGTCCAACCCTCCTAACAGACCCGTCCGATCTGAACAGAGTTCACCCGATGTATCCTCGCCTTCACTTGGCCGTGTTTCACATTTCTACCAACGTTTCCAAGCTGAGGGCATTCCGACAAACGTTGCCGATCTACTCATCGCAGCAACTCGTACCTCCACACACAAGACCTACGAGTCTAGTTGGAACCGTTGGTGCCGCTGGTGTTCTGGACGACAAATTGATCCTCTTTCGTCATCTATAAATGACATCCTGATTTTCCTAACAGAAGTCTTTAATGAAGGCTTAGCATACCGATCGATCAATGTCCTTCGATCAGCTATTTCCTCGACTCACCCTAAGATAGATGGCTATTCCGTTGGTCAACACCCGTACGTTACTAGACTCCTCCGGGGTGTTCTGAACAAACGCCCTCCAAAGCCCAGGTATTCACATACATGGAACGTTGATATTATGGTCAAATACATTATTTCATTGGGGAAAAACAGTTCCCTATCGCTTAAGGTTCTGTCAATGAAATTAGTTACCCTGTTTGCGTTAACCTGTCCTGAACGGATTTCTACTTTGGCAAATTTGGATCTCAGACATTGCTATGTGCATCCAGAAGGGGTATCTTTCCAACTCACTATCCCAAGAAAAACTGGCAGTGCGGATAAACCAGCAGAAGCATTCTTTGCCCGTTTTAACCAAGACAAGAAGCTTTGTCCTGTGGAATGTTTTAGACATTATCTTAAATTGACAAGGAACATTCGACCAGTCATTCCATCTTCTCTCCCTGATAAATTGTTTATCTCATTTAAACGCCCTTTCAAACCGGTCACTACCACTACATTGGGGCGTTGGCTGCGAACCTTTATGAGCGGAGCAGGAATTGACTGTCAAATTTTCAAAGCTCACTCAGTACGCGGCGCCTCTACGACAGCAGCCGCCAAGGCATTTGTTCCACTGTCAACTATCATGTCTATGGCTGACTGGTCTTCCTCTTCAACGTTCAGAACTTTTTATTATAAGCCCTTGTATAACTCAGACTTTGCTATCGGAGTTTTATCCTCAAAGTAGTTGTAACATCAGTTACTCTCCGGTTGAACTTTCTGTCATGAAACTGTTGTTCAACGGAACTGTAGTTGAGTTTTCTATGCCATTAAAATGTTTTTGTTACATAGAACTTTGAATGTATGCTCATATAATGGCGTTAAAAACTACCATTTGTTGTCTCATATATTTCGAACGGAGTCTGTGAAATATAATGAGAATTATACTAGGGCCGCTAAGCGGCCTGAAGTAATAATTCGGATTATATAAACAGACGAAGTGAGAAATATATGAGCATCCCTCCCTTTGCCCATCCCTGGCATGGGTCTCCTTTTACCTGTTTATTGTATGGCGTCAAAAAGCCACCAAAGCATCACGGGACCACGAGACATAGGTCCCAGGGCCCTGTGGGTATACCCAGGCCCCTTTTGACTTTATGGGGGATCTACCCCTTCTATGCGTTAAAAAGTGGTTTGAAGCACTAACTGGGGAATTCCTACCATTTGTTGTCTCATATATTTCTCACTTCGTCTGTTTATATAATCCGAATTATTACTTCAGGCCGCTTAGCGGCCCTAGTATAATTCTCATTTACCCCTGGTGAGACTAGACTGCGAGTAGTCTCTAATTTTGGCGATGGCGATTGTGGGGCGGGCGAAATTTCGAGAGACGTTGGCGCTCCCCTCGCGTCGCGTCTTCTCAAAATTTCGCGTGCGCGCGCGTGTGTGTATTTCGCCCACCCCACAGTCGCCATCACCAAAATTAGAGACTACTCGCAGTGTATGGTGAGACAGCCATCAACATCTTTTTTCATCCTGGCTATAATGCGTCAGCTTTGCAGAGCCAGGCTTGAGTCTTAATCCAAGTCATTCATCCTGCTATACATTTGAACTTCAAAATATTAACGGTCACAAGAATTGCCGGTGTGATGCCTGGATAACGAAGTCAATTAGTTGTTTATTTTTCTCTTGAATTCTTATTCATTTTGTGCGTAGGTGAACGAAGGTGAACCCGCAGTGATCTGGTTATCTGGGCTACACATCCCGGAGTCTTACTTGACGGCTCTTGTGCAAGCCACGTGCCGCAAGAACGGCTGGCCACTGGATCGCTCCACTTTGTACACCACGGTCACTAAGTACAGGACCGCAGAGGAGGTTACTGAAAGAGCGCATTCTGGCTGCTTTGTGAGTGGCCTATACCTGGAGGGTGCCTCGTGGGACCTTGAAGCAGGGTGTCTTAGAAGACCTAAGCCAAAGGTGCTTGTTGAGGAGCTGCCTATACTGAAAGTGATCCCCATTGAAGCACACAGACTGAAGCTGCAGGTAACTTAAAACTAACGGATTTATTGAAAAACAATAATCGTCACATCAAAGTGCTGGTCAGTAGCTTTTGTTGGGATTTCGTACGCAGAATCAACCGTTGGAATCACTTTGTACAGCATAACAAACAGCGCGACAGGAAAGTTGTGCTATGTAGCTTTCATTTAAATGGACACACTTAAGGATTTCATCCATAGACTCAATGCACACACAAACTTAAGGAAAAACAACCGTGCGTAGGAAAATAAACTCCATCACAGGAAAGCACTTCTCAGCAACTGAAATTGAACAGAGTTGACTCTCAGGAATCACGATGGCCGAGGTCACTACCAGGGGTCGTTCGATGACGAGAAGTTTTATACACATAGTTAGACCTCCATTTGATTCAAATGGGCGTTAATCATGATGACTGCCTACGGGACAACTTGCCCTGAGTGAGATTTAACTAAATACCCGTATATAGATACCCGTATGTTAGAGCGAATTTGAGTGACTCGGTGTTTTGCTTGTAGAGAAAGGTTTGTGTCAGGGTTTCACACAGTAAAAAAAAGGTTGCATCCTTTAAGCCCCAACATTATTATACAAATTCTCCTTACTGGTCTCCATTGATTTTATTGATTACTAATTGGGAGAATCTGTTTAAATATCAAGACAATTCATGTTTGGTGATCATTTGCGTAATTCTTATGACCTGTATGTGTTATATTACACTGATACGATGAGGAGAAATTTGATGCTGATCACTATTGGGGTTTGAAGGGTTAAACTACATATCGATATCTCTTTCCTTTGCAGAACACCTACCGTTCGCCCGTATACACTACATCACAGCGCCGCAACGCCATGGGAGTGGGGCTGGTGTTTGAGGCAGACTTGGCGACTCATGAGCATATTTCTCACTGGGTGTTACAGGGTGTTTGTCTGACTCTCAACTCTGACTAGAACCCAGTAGGAGTGATGCTATTCCATCACCGTTAATCTAAAACTTAGTCTTGTTCTTGCTATGAATTGCTTACTTTTATAGGCGCGTCCTCTTGAGAAGTTTTCATGTTTTAATTTCCATTGTAAATATAAGTACATTTCCCATTTCACTCCAAGCTGTCAAAGTTTAGATTTTCGTATTTCCTTTTGCATCTTCCATTTGATGTCATTCACAGTCCTTTAAAGAATAAAACCAGCACCAATACAGTAAAGTACTGCTCAAAAGCTCACAATAACTTTCATTTGAATGGTCACACTTTAGGATTTTATCCACAGACTCAAAACCTACGACCACCTTGTACAGCATAATAAACAGCACCACAGGAATGTATTTTTCAGTAGCTTTTATTTGAATGGTTACACTTTAGCATTTTATCCCAGACATTACACATTGACTCGAAGTTTAACTACGAGATAAAAAAGTGTTTCCGTACATATACGAGCCTATATTTTGCACAAACTATTTGCTCGTAAACTTACATTAAACTTACATAACAAGCATGAAAGGTCTTCTCTAACCGTATAAACGTATTATACTTGTATATTTTGAGTGTAAAGTCATCGCATTATTAGTATATTTTTGTTCGAAAGTGTATAAGCATTGTTATGCTATATTTAAAGGTGTTTTGTGTAATAAATAAAGTTTATTCAGCCTTTTAAAAAAGGCTCCAACAATTTTCTCTTGGCCTGTTTTTGCTCAATTTCTGAGAATTTGAAACATGACACAAGACACAAAAAACTACAGACAGTCGTGCATTTTCCCTCTCAGTCGTAGTTTCTCCCACCGTATCCTACTTATTCCCTCCGTGTTGACCTTTCTCCTCCCTTTCACGACTGAGACAGAAAAAGCACGGCTGAGAGGAGAAAAGTACGACTGAGAGGAGAAAAGCACGACTGACAGGAGAAAAGTACGACTGAGAGGAGAAAAGTACGACTGAGAGGGGGTAAGGACTACTTAGCGAAAAAAAGTGCGACTGGGAAGAACAAAGTACGACCAAGCGGAAAAAGGTACGACCTGAGAGGAGAAAACTACAACTGACAGGAGAAAAGCACGAGTGAGAGAAAAAAGTACAACTGAGAGGAAACAAGTACGAATGAGGAGAAAAAAGCGCGACTGAGAGGAGAAAAGTACGATTCAGGGGGAACAAGTACGATTCAAATGGGAAAAGTGCGATTCAGGGGGAAGATGTACGATTCAGTGAGAAAATGTGCTATTCAGAAGGAAAATGTGCGATTCAGAGGGAAAATATACGATTCAAAGGGAAATTGTACAATTCAGAGGGAAAATGTACGATTCAGAAGAAAAATGTGCGATTCAGAGGGGAAATGTGCGATTCAGAAGGAAAATGTGCGATTCAGAGGGAAAATGTACGATTCACAGAGAAAATGTGAAATTCAGAAGGGAAATGTGCGATTCAGAAGAAAATGTACGATTCAAAGGGAAAATGTACGATTTAGAGAGAAAATGTGCGATTCAGAGGGAAAATGTACGATTTACAGGGAAATTGTGCGATTCAGAAGGAAAAGGTACAATTCAGAGGGAAAATGTACGATTCGGAGAGAAAATGTGCGATTCAGAGAGAAAATTTGAAATTCAGAAGGAAAATGTACGATTCAGTCGGGAAAATGTACGATTCAGACGGAAAATGTACGATTCAGAGAGAAAATGTGCGATTCAGAAGGAAAACATGCGATTTAGAGGGAAACTGCGATTCAGAGAGAAAATGTGCGATCCAGAAGGAAAATGTACAATTCAGAGGGAAAATGTACAATTCGGGGAGAAAATGTGCAATTCAGGCAAGAACGTCATGCTAGCCCACATATAAGGCACTAATGTGAAGGTAAGTGAGTACAAGTGAAGGGAAGTGTGTGTTAGTGGAGGTAGGTGCGTTAATCAGTTGGATCATATATTCATACAGGATTGTAATGTTATTGGTGCCTTATATGTGGGCTAGCATGACGTTCTTGGCCTGTATGTGGGCTAGCATGACGTTCTGGCCGCGATTCAGAAGGAAAATGTGCGATGCAAGGGGGGGTGGGAATGTACGATTCAGAGAGAACATGTGCGATTTAGAAGGAAAATGTGCGATTTAGAGGGGAAATGTGCGATTTAGAGGGAAAATGTGCGATTCAGAGAGAAAATGTGCGATCCAGAAGGAAAATGTGCGATTCAGAAGGAAAATGTACGATCCAGAAGGAAAATGTGCGATCCAGAAGGAAAATGTGTGATTCAGAGGAAAAATGTACGATTCAGAGGAAAAATGTACGATTCAGAAGGAAAATGTGCGATTCAGAGGGAAAATGTAGAGAGAAGATGTGAAATTCAGAAGGAAAATGTACGATTCAAAGGGAAAATGTACGATTTAGAGAGAAAATGTGCGATTCAGAGGGAAAATGTACGATTTAGAGGGAAATTGTGCGATTCAGAAGGAAAAGGTACAATTCAGAGGGAAAATGTACGATTCGGAGAGAAAATGTGCGATTCAGAGAGAAAATTTGAAATTCAGAAGGAAAATGTACGATTCAGAAGGAAAATGTGCGATTCAGCGGGAAAATGTACGATTCAGAGAGAACATGTACGATTCGGAGAGAAAATGTGCGATTCAGGTACAATTCGGAGGGAAAATGTACGATTCGGAGAGAAAATGTGCGATTCAGAGAGAAAATTTGAAATTCAGAAGGAAAATGTACGATTCAGACAGAAAAATGTACGATTCAGAGGGAAAATGTGCGATTCAGAGAGAAAATGTGCGATTCAGAAGGAAAACATGCGATTAAGAGGGAAAATGTGCGATTCAGAGTGAAAATGTGCGATTTAGAGGGAAAATGTGCGATTCAGGGGGAAAATGTACAATTCAGAGGTAAAATGTACGATTCAGAGAGAAAATGTGCGATTCAGAAGGAAATGTGCGATTCAGGGGGAAAATGTACGATTCAGAGAGAAAATTGTGCGATTTAGAAGGAAAATGTGCGATTCAGAAGGAAAATGTACGATTCAGAGGGAAAATGTACGATTCGGAGGGAAAATGAGGGATTCAGAGAGAAAATTTGAAATTCAGAAGGAAAATGTGCGATTCAGAAGGAAAATGTGCGATTCAGAGGGAAAATGCGAGATTCAGAGGGAAAATGTACGATTCAGAGGGGGAAGGTACGATTCAGTGGGAAAAAGGACGATTCAGAGGAAAGAGAGAAGTTGTACTTTCTTGTTCACTATAGAAGTCGTACTTTTGCTCTATATGGAAGTCGTACTTTTTTTTTTGTTCTGTATGGAAGTCGTACTTTTTTGCTTGACTCCATACCGAGCAAAAAAGTACGCTGAACTCTATATACGAGGTTTTTTGCTTTACCTAGTCGTTGTGGAGTTAGTGCAATGGTACGACGTCCGCATCGTACATAGAACGCTTTGAGTTCGACTCCCACCTGAAACGCATAGCTTCTTTTTTCTTTTTTCAAATTTTCGTATGAAAACTTAATGTTTATGTCTTTCAGCTCTGTATACACTATATATGAAGTGGAAGCTCGAGAAACATGAGAAAAAAGTACGACGAGAGGGGAAAAAGTACGACAGGGTCGCGGGTCAAAAGTACAACAGAGAGGACAAAGGTGCGAAAGCGAGGAAAACGTATACGACAGTCTCGGTATAAAAATACGACTGAGAGGAAGAGGAAAAAAAACCAACTGCGGGAAGTCGTAAATTTTTTTTTTTTTTTTTTGCTCTTTGTGGGAGTTGTATTTTTTTGCTCGACTCCATAAAGACCAAAAATGTCATTGATTTTTATACAAAAGGTTTTTTGTTTTGCATCGTAAAATCATTCGTTGGCGAGTTAGTACAAAGGCATTGCGTCCGTTTCGTAATTAGAAAGCTCCGAGCTCGATTCCCAAGTGAAGCACATAGCTTTTTTTCTTTTGTTCTTTCCTTCTTTTTTTCATTTTCTTATAAAAGACTTTTTATGTCATTGAACTCTGTGTATATGGATTGGAAGCTTGAGAAACGTTGAGAAAAAACGGTAGGCTGGGAGGGAAAAAAAGTACGACAGAATCGGGGGATAAAAGTACGACAGTAAGGAAAGAAGTACGATTGAGATGGGAAAAAGTGCGACAGAAAGGACAAAGGTGTGATAGGGACGCAAGGAGCACAACAGGGAGGAAAAAATACAACAGGAAAAGAAAACGTAAAAAATTAGTACAGAAAAGTTCGAAAAAGAGCATGCTGGGGTACAAAAAGGAACACACAAGGGTACAAAAGAAAGATATGAAGGGTACAAAAGAGAAACGCAAGGGGATACTGGGGAGTACGCAAGGATACAAAGGGTGGACAGAAAATAAATTTAAAAACCATAGACTCGTAAACCCGTTTCCACGGTCTTTTAGCGTTTGGAATCCAAAATGGCGGCCACTCCGCACCGGCCTCCATTTTGAATTTCTACGCCGCAAAGACCCTGGGCACGAGAATAAACATTTCATTATTACTCCAAAGCTGTAAAGTCCATCGTCGTTTTATTCTTGTAGTACAGTTAGAAAATTCTTTTTTGATTATTTTTGGGAGCCCTCGTAAAAAAAGAGTCAGAAATATTTTTCTTGTTGACGCAAGAACCTTTGCCAAAGCACTCGAGATTGTTTTTTACTTTTTCTTTTCTTTTTGTTTTTGTCGTTTCGTTATTGGTTCGTTTTATAAGACGTGCGGCGGCATTCGTTCCATGTCTCTGACGTATTTTGTCAACTACTGGCTCTAGTATCTCATCCATATTCACGACAACGTGATGAATTCCTCACAACGAAGCGGTTGGTTATCGTGTAAAGATGTCTTGAAGTTCCGTAGATTGTTTGGTGATCCTGAGGGAACTTCGAAGGCCCCCTGAAAGAATGGGAAAAGGTCGTTAGACAAACTTCACCAAAGGTAAGCAACGCTGTGTGACAACTTAATTTAAATTTGTCCAGAAAGCTTAACTGATGGTATGAAGCTCTGCTCGGTGAAGCTAACACGTGCCTTCATCGTCGCCTTCAAGTTGAAATTTGGGTTTCAAACCAGTACAAGACTTTTGAGTGTTTCGGCGCTTTCGTTTGTCACATAGTAAAAACGAATTATACTTAAGAAAGAGTTTCGAGCCAACCCTTGTCGAATGTTGAAATAGATTCTGGCCTTAAAAATAAATTTCAAGAGCTGTTCGTTAGATACGTTCTAACTGTTGAATGCCTATATTGCCCTTAAAGGTGAACGTTAGCTGTGAGAAATTTCTTAACGTTTTTCTTTGTATATTTTAATATCTGTAGCATTGGAGCTCACCAGTTGTATTGCTTATTTCTTTTCTAGGAAAGACTTCTAAACTGAGTGAAGGTGTTGGCGAGGAAGGAAACCCACGAAAACTGACAAACTGGACTCGGAGCAAATCAAGAGGGAACTACAAAAGATAAGAATTTTGATAATATTTCATAATAATATTCTAAAATGGTGGCTGGACAATTTTTTTGATTTTTTTGTCAGAAGTTTCGCCTAAGTATTCACTTCACAGAAGTGGGCATTGTTCAAAGTCTTAATTGTTTTAAATTACACAGAATATTGACATAGGAATTGCACTGGGGAGACAAAAGTGAATCAATATTGCTGAAACTAGCTGCTAATTGTCTAAATCTACTCCCCAAATTGACATTAAAATTGGTTCACTTGGAGAAGTTGATGTGAATTCGTTTTACGCAAGTGTAAAAAAGACTTTGTTAAACTTTTATATCCGTCAGCCACCATTTAAACGTTTAGCCATCTTCTAATTCTTTGAATTAATTGTATGACTTGGTTTACGTCTTTTGTTTGAAATCCTAATGAAAGATGTGATGAAAAATTGTCGAAAGAAATTTGTTTTTTTCTTGATGAAATATGAAAAATTGTCGGAAGAAATTTGTTTTTGTTATGAAATGTGTCGCTCACTGAACCTACTACAACAAAAAAATTCGATGTGGAATTGTTGATCGCTAAACGTCTAGGTATAAAAGTTGTAGCCTTCGCTTCAGTGATGTGGTAAAACGTGAAGTTTTTGAGAGGCTCTGACGGTATATCAAAGCAAATTTATTGCAGTTTGCAACCTCGGTGATGCCAAAATTTAAATCAATTCTGGTCGTTCAACTTCCTATTTTTTTTAAATCGTTTGTTTTTTCCAATTGTGGTACCAAATGGAATTGTCTAGAAATTGAAGCTTTACGATTTGGCACAGATTTAATTCAGTTTGCATATACACCATTTCTCGCTGTCCAAAACATTTGCTAAAGTGGTCTTTAAAAATTCGCTTAATATACTTTTGAATTATAAAAAGACTGCATCGTTCTTAACAGAATTGATTGCTGAAAATTTACGTTGATAGGTACGATAAACCGTTTGTGTCAGAGCTTACTTAAAATTCACGTTTGCTTCACATCAACTGAGTAACTTCAGTGTTGACAAGAGAACAAAGGCATTTTCCAAATTGCGTTTTGTTAATCAAATCAGTTATGACAAATTATTCTCAGTCGACGTCGCAAAATAACAACATACATTTAAATTTTTTTTAATCATTTTTAGCATATTTTGCGGCGTTGAAAGAAAATTTTAATCTGTTTGCAAGTTTGAATGCCTGTGTTCTTTTGTCGTCTTGGGAGCTCATTTAAATAAAGCCTGTTGCCTGGTTTAGAGGAAGACCTTTTTTAAAGGTGATGACCAGTTATACAGACCACAAAACAAACCCTTTCACCTAAAATTTATTTTGATCGTTCGCGTGAAATTAAAGAAAAGCAGATCTATTTCAACAATTTATACTTCTTCTTTGATTGAAATTCCAGAAAAATAAAGCACTGCGACAGCTTTTTCATCAAGATTTGGAACAAATCCTTTGAATCGTTTTTTTGTGCCAACGGATTCTTCTTTCCTGGACGATAATAAATTGTCTAAATTACCTGGCGTGGATGAGCCGTTCATTGGCATTTAATCAGCGTCAGTGAAGAATTCAAACAAAAAGGCTCTTTGCATAACCGTGTCACGTGACCTTATCAATCATAATAAATGGCCGTGGTTTGAAATAGATGGCTGAAATGGAAAGGGCGTCATGAAATTAGTAGGATTTCCAATTTTGAGGCCACTAACGTTAAGTGCAAGATTTTAGGACAGTTTGAAAGTTTGAAAATTATAAAAGATTTGTATGCTGGGTAGCAAGGCTTGCCACCCAGCAGCTTTTTTCCCTGTGAGTCTTAGTAATTTTTTGAACATTTAAATAACCGTAAAATGTCTCACTTTAACGTCAGTGACCTCAAAATTGAAAATCTTACTAATTTCTTCATGCTCTTTCCATTTCTGATATCTATTTCGTACTAGGACCATTTTTTATGATTGACAAGGTCACGTGACACAGTTATGCAAAGGGCCTATTCAAAAACACATTTTCCACCGTGTTTATTAAACAATGGTCTTGTTTGAGACTGCGTGGTTTGATTATTCAAAAAAATCATAATTTATCGGCAGTCAGCAATGTATGCTTTGACAAACGAAATTCAAGAATTTGAGACAAATTACTGAACGGCAAACGAACAAGAAATCCACTTTGTAATTTCGTTTTGTCGTTGTTTCACTTGCAATTTCCTTTTTCTTTTTTTATTCAAAATTGTCTGGTGAAAAGACAAGTTTCAAAGGGAAACATTTTTGTTAAATTTAGTTTTGTGTTGTTTCTGCAATTAATACAACCAAAACAACAACAACGTCAAAATATTCTTCGCCTACATAATTCTTTGTTTCATTTTAAAATGTTTCTTTCTAGGATCCTTATTAATTTTGGAGAATATTAATTTGTTTTTTGTTCCTGGTTGATCAATTTCACATCATAGAAAACTTGAGAGGATAGAGAAACAAGACTAGTTGATTATCGTCATTTGTTGTCCACTAGGCGAGAGATTTGATGATTAAGAATGGTTATTTTTCACCTGGTTTGGGTCGTGTTGTTTGTGGTCTGTATAACTCTTATTTGATTTGCATTTGATGAAATCATAAGTTTTCAGTGATCGTGAATGTTTAAATTTTCAGATCGTGGTTAAATAAAGGTTTACTTACTTACTTACTTACTTACTTATTTACTTACTTACTTACTTACTTACTTACTTACTCGTTGTTAACGAAACGTGTTTTCAAGTGTTAGGGTCGATCTCGAAACAGTAGCCTCCTTCCAAAAACCAGGCAATGGGTTTTTAAGATGGGCTCGTAGTTTCACGTTGTAGTTTTATTTAACATTGGAGGAAAAGAAATTTTTCTTCAAGCCGGCGCTCGATGTAACACAGGAACGAATTTTCAAATTTAAAAACTTGTAGTTGAGAGCAGAACGTTTCATTTCGCACAGAATATTGTCATTATATACAGAAAATGGAGCCATGCAATTGTTTGTTTTACATTCCAAATTGTATCAGTTTGTCCATACTATAGACGCTCTAAATGTTTCAATTAGGTTAGGATATTGGCAATAGAAAAACATGGAGCTTTTCAATTGTACGTTTTACCTTCCAAATTTCTTCACTTGCCCCAAAATAAGCAAACATTCGTTATTTTCTTTGGCGGTTAACTGATTAAGCGACTCATTTTCTCCTGTGCTACAAAGAGAACTGGCCGGCAGAAAAAGGTCTTGTTATTAAAAGCAACTCGACAAGCTATGAACCTTTTAAAATCTAGGGTCGATTGGACATAAAGGAACCTTGGAAATTTAGCTTTAATAATTAAACACAAATTTAAACGGAAATTGAACTTTTATAATCCAAGACGTTCTCGACTTATTATCCTTTCGCAGAGCAAATTTTTCACTGAGGTTTTTCTAGCTTGTCGTGTTTTTTTTTTTCGTATCCTCCATGTATACACCATCTCGTGCGAGAACAGCCCAATATTTTTAATGTCAAGTTTAATGAAAAACTGGTCCATGAATAGACTTTCTATCCTGAGTTTAGCAAAAATTTAAACATTCGTGGGCTTTGCTGTAATATGAAGAACTAAACCTTTGAAGTACATGGTTTTTGCATAGCTGAATGTATTGCGTTCTGTAGACATGAATGCGATCCTTTCATCTTTGCGAAAATTGCGTACTTCAAAGTTTTAGTTCTTCTTCAGTTTACAGCAAAGTTCACGAAAGTTTAAATTTTTGGTAAACTCAGGATGGAGAATCTGTTCATGGATCCAGTTTTTCATTAAAGTTGTCATTAAAAAATATTGGGCTCTTTCGAATTTGGAGTAGTTTCATTCCATTTTCGAGTTTAAATTGTTTTGCACGAGATAGTGCGTGCTCTTTTGGCGGAAAAATGTTCAAAGGGAACCTCGTTTAATTTGTTTGCAAAATCGTTGCCAGGGGAAACGCTGTGCAAATTTTTTCAAATTTTCCCGCCAAAAGACTTAGTATATATATAGGAAAAAAAGTTCGAGACACCTTTTAATCAATTAAATGATTTTTACTTAACTAATTAACTTAATCAGAAAGTGTTGTAAAGATAAATAAATTACTTAGAGAGAAAATAAAGACAGATGAAACTGAAACAACTGTTTATCTTTTATTGTTGTCTTTATTATTTTATAATTAGTTTACATACAAGATACAAAATATTAAATAGTGGCTTTGAAAAATTTAGAAAAAATACGGGCGCAAAATTCGCACGCGCCGACTACGGGAAATTCTAGATTTCCAAACAGATGTTAACTAGTTGGAATAATTAAAAAAAATTAAACGGCGCTTGCGTATTTTGAGCGCCCGTATTTTTCTAAGTCTTTTGGCGGGAAAATTAGAGTGACCTGAACAGGGATTACCATAGCAAAAAATTTTCACATCTAGTATTCTTGAATGAACAGATTTAAACAAGTCGTGTAAAATAAATTTTACTAAACTCTTAGTTGGAATTGAGATAATTCTGCCAATGAATTTTAATTACAAAAATTGATATTGCAATAAAACTTCTCCGAAGTCAAAAATTCTGAACGATGAATCGACTCGAGAATCGAGAATCGAGTTTCAGTTTCGCTTTTTTTCAAACTTTGCTTGTGACAAATTTACATAGTACAACTTGTTTACAACCGTTGCATGCAAATGTAAAACAACCGTACAATTTTGAAACGTGCCTCAAGACTCAAACAATCATAGCTACACTTAACCAGATTAAAACGTTTCTCCATTTTTGTATACGACCGATGTAAGAAAACATTGTACTGTGTAAATTTGTTCTTGTTTGTTGACACAGTGCAACACCAGATACATGCTCGATTATAAACCGTTGCAGCCGATCATTACGCGATGAAAACTGATAAACAAGCCTACTTTTAAACTGAAAGCAAACAAACGCCACATTTTCGCTTACAAATCGTTTCTTTAGCTGCGCTGAAACTATGATCTGATAACAAACCAAAAGATAAACTGGGAGCAAACAAATGACATTTTATCAGGAAAATCAGCGAAAGAAAAAGCGAACAACGTTTCATGTCATCATTTGTCAAGTTCACTTGATTGTTGAAAATTGTCAAAATCTCACGCATATATTAAGTAGTTGTGGATATTTGCATACAAACACACGTTCAACGTCACAGCTATTGTTCTAAGAAAACAGTTTCGCGCTTATTGAATGGTTTATTGGTTTAAGCTCTCTACTAAAAGACATTTCGTAGATCAAGTAGTCCAGTTTACTTCTGCATTTCAACAAAAGGTACTTTCAAAGGAAATTTCTCCGCCGTTTTGACGCAAAACTTAAAACCAACATAACATAGCCCCTGTAACTTTAATTTATTGAGGAACCTGGTACGTAATCATCGCGTTCCTCCTGGAACCAAAAAAGCTAACCAAGACTGAAAACAGACAAAAGTCTAAACATTGAAACTAAGAGCTTGGACATAAACCTCACTTCTCGTACAAACACCTGAAAGATGTCCTGAAAAATGTCTCTTAGTTTTATCAAGAAATTATGTCTCAGATGGAAAAATTTGAAAGCCGATTCTTATAGTCCAAAAAAACTGTCTGAACCTCAAAATCCAAGTAGACACTGTCAAACGATTAAAAATTTGAACTCATAACACAACTGTGAATGATCTTACAGTGGCAACAATAGAAGCTGTAATTTCAAAAAAACCTTGCAAAATTGTTATTGAGAACTGAAAGACCAATACAACTTAACTAAAAACAAAAAGTAGATCTCTATTGCACTGGCAAATCGTCTTCTGATTTTTTTTTAAAAAAAGTACTTTTTTAGCCACAAGTTCCTTTTTGACCATTTTGGGCTTATTTTGCATTCAAATGGCGGGCTAAAACTGCCGATTGCTACAAAAAGTCTACATTTTTCCATCTCGAAAATTGGAAGCAATTTGGAGAGAGGTTTTTGGCGCATGCGTAAAACTCAATACTGCCTTTTTTTGTGGACCTTAATCCTTGTTTTTCGCATTTTCTCTTTTCTTTTTCTTTCTGTTCTTTGACTTGACTTGCTAGCCTCCTTACTGCCTTTCTTTTCTGTAAAACGGTGACGAGCTTACTTTCGAGGAAGTTGAAAATTTTTACCTGGAAAGATTATCAAGAGAATAACAAATTTGCCATCAATTCGACAAAAAAAACGTCAATGATTCTTTGCAGATTTGGTCAAAAGTTCCAAAATGAGGCGTGTATCCGAAGATCTTTTTCTTTTTAATCTGTTGCCTATCAAATTGACTGCTTGACGAAAAAACCTGTTACATTAGAAATGTTTGAGTCCGCACATTACCTCAGGGGTTGACCCCATTCGGCAGAAAAGGTTAAAAGCCTCGCTAACAATTATAAATTGGACAAAATTTGGCTGAAAAGAGACTTACATATATCCTTTTGGTTTTCCATCTGAAAACTATCAAATGGACATATTTGTTTTGTTACCGTTAAGTCCTAACTGGTTGAAAATTGAAAAACGGGCGGAATTTAAAGAAACAAAAAGCATTATATTCTACGTTGTTTCACTAAGAAATCAAATTTTTTTGTACATTTAAAATCCCCACTGTTCAAAACTGAAAAACGCACGCGAACTAATCAGTAAAAACAGAGTCACGCTAAAATGATATACACATTCCACGAGAATTCTCCTTTTTCTTCTAAGAAATCATCCTCGCTGAGGCCAGGAAAAATTTTTTCCCCCGTCTGTGGGAAGGAAGCACACGCTGAGAAAATGTTAAAAATACGTAAACGCGAAAAGTTTCCGACGAGGTTTGTATAAAGTTGTAGCTTTGTAAATTCTTGTGCCTTAATCAAGCAATAACAATTTAAACACTACTTTCATCTGGCAAATACTCTTATGTATTTTCTCGAATAACTACATATACTAAAACAAAATAAAATGTCATCCTCCTCAAAAGTGGGGGGGGGGGGGGGGGGGCTAAAGCCCCCCCCAGCCCCCCCGGCTCCGCCGTCCCTGATAAAAGCTACTGAGCAATATTTCCCTATGGTGCAGTCCATCATGTTGTACATTGTGGGTGCAACGTTTGGGTTGTGAATGAAATCTTCAGGTGTGAGAATTGAAATGAAACCTACCTAGAAATATTTCCCTATGATGCAGGTCATCATGCTGTACAGTCTCTACATTGTGAGTGTAACATTTGAGTCTGTGAATGAAAACGTCAAGCGGGACAATTCAAATAAAACCTACTGAGCAATATTTCCCTATAGTGCTGTCCATCATGTTGAACATTGTGGGTAACGTTTGAGTCGGTGACTGAAAACGTCAAGTGTGACCATTCATATAAAAGCTACTGAGCAATATTTCCCTATGGTGCAGTCCATCATGTTGTACATTGTGGGTGTAACGTTCGAGTCTGTGAATAAAAACGTCAGGTGTGACCATTCAATCATGAAGGCAGTGTCAACTGTAGTGTGATGATAATGCATTATAGCCAGCAATTATGTTTTGAGTGTAGTAATTAATGATCAAGGCGCTAGCGCTGAAAAATGTTTTGCATTCTATGACTTAAGTTTGGACGAACACACGTTTGGAAAATTTAACATTTCATTCTCTTACGCTTTATATTTTTAGACGGCTCCAAATTTTGTTTTCTATATCTCGAGTTGCACTGTATCTTGAAAATAAAAATTCTTTTTGTTTCAATTCCTTGTTTTTTAGACGAATTGACTACAGCAGTCTACTGTATTTACCCTCATATGGGTCACAACAGCGTTTAGACGAAACTTTAATTTAAGACCTTTTTTTCCCAAAAAAAAAGATGCTATGCTTGTTCTATGCATGACAGATGATGGCACACGCGTTTGAACGGAGTTTTCTCTAGACATTGTGGCCTAACTACGGGTGAATACAGTAAACGCTTAGCTATGCTTTTTAAAGTTAGTTTTGCTACCTCTGACTAGTTCTTTTTAAGATGACTTTGTTCCTCGCATCCTTGCTTGATTCCCAACGTCTGAAGGTTCCTTGAATCTTGTACCCTAGAAAACAATATTATACAATTTAATGTTAGCGTACGTGTTTTGGAAATCAGTGAGTCCTACATCTAATACAGACACACTCTCTTCGTTCTTTGATTTTTGCATTCTGTTTTGTTTTCTTCCTTCTTTTCTTTTCTTTTAGTCGCTATTTTGAACTCTGACCACAAATTGGCACTGAAATTATCTTTTATGTGGGATCTCAATCTCAAATCTAGATACTCCAAATATTTGCTTTCTGAATCATTCACAGACCGTATTTTTTGTTTTACAAACGATCACCTGACAGAAAACAGCTCTCGTAAATCTTACCATCCTTAAGGGATGGGTTCTACTATTTCTCTCTCTTCTTTCAAGATTTATATTTCGTAAAAATAAAGATAGACATGTTTGGAATAAACTCATTCTTATCCTATTCAGGCTAAAAATAAGGAATCCCTTAAATGTATCTATTTTAGTCTAGAAAAGTTGCAGAGTTACATCTTTTTGTTTGGGAAGTCCCTTCACCATCATTGTTTGCAAAAATCCCTAATATCCACTACCGAAAAGAACGAAATCACTGAACGCATTAACCTCACCTCTCTTTAAAAAGTTCTCAAGGTTGACGTTGAGGTTGTTGCTGTCTTATTTCCCTTTCTGCCCTACATATGTACCTGTAGAGAGATAAAACAAAACTGATGTTACATGAAGAAATGTCCGGCATAACAATTAAAGCGCTATAAAAGAGAGTATAAAGAGATCACCATCACCCCTCCCAACTGCCTTTTCCGTCCCTTCTTGAAGGAAACTGTTTTGTGAGGGGGTTGGGGTTGGGGTTCCCACTTAGTAGGTATACACTGCCCCTGTTTGGAACCAAAACAACATATTTTGATCACACTCAATTCCACACTTAAACAGGACCGGCTTCCCTTCGATCACAATATCAATTCCATCACAATTTGAAATCTTACCTTATTAAAGCAATGTTATGGCGTGGTTGATGTTGCCGCTGCTGAGTCTGCTGACTCTGTGGCTAACATTTACCTCAAGAGAGACAAAAAGTTTGGTAAGAAATGCTCGTAAACTTACTTGACTTAAATAGAACTCGTTTAACTTCGCTCGTGTCTTGCTTTACTTCAATTCAAAACCAAAACGTATTTAAAAATTAAAACCTCATAAAAAGGTACAAAAGGCACCTGTCCTCCATCCTCTCGCCAGACGTTTATGGTGGACAAGGGTTTCAGCTCAGTTCTCAAAAACGATGTCTCCGTACGCGTTTGGAGTCTAAATATTTAAAATATCGCTCCCCCTTTTCAAACTTGATCCTTGAAATAAGCACCATATTTCAAAGCTTAACAGAACTAGTTTACATTCGTAAAGTCTCTGTGTTTAATATCAATAAAGAATCACTACACGGACGGAAAACGTTAAGAAAGGAGAACACCGCTTAGCTATCATTTGGCTATCAAATCATGGTTCTATTTGAAGTGGAACTGAAAGAAATACGCTAATAATGGGGAAAGGGAAGGGGGGCTCTAACTTGACTACTTTTCGTCCCAGTGCCTGCCCCTAGGGGTTCTGAATTGCGTACTTTCTGTATTCTTGATTCTTGGCTTGTACCCTGAGAGGTTCTGAAGTTACCCTTTTCCCGTACCCCTAAGTTCCAACTCCTGCCCCTAGGGGTTCTAAATTCCCTACTTTTCGAGCTCCCAAGTCCCAGTAAGAACCCCTCCCTATAGTCCTCCGTGTGCTTTTCCTGTTAGAAAATTCACAAATCCCCTCTACTTTTCCCCGCTCTCCACTTCTCACTAGTGATTTTTTTCTACCAGGATCCCCTCCCTCTTATATTATGTAACGATGTTTCTTCCAAATAAAAAAGCGTTGCTTTCTTTATCCTTAGAAAAACAGACATTCGGGAAGTACGTACCTCGTAAAACTCGTGCACGAAGAATCATCAAGTGAAAGATCGTGAAGATTTAACTTGTTGTTTAGAATTCGCTTCTATTCAAGCAAAGTTGGAAGGACAGATAAAGGCACGCTGTAAAGGAAAAATAAAAACTACAGTGGAACCTTGATTTAACGAACTGCCAAGGGACTGGGGAAATTGTTTCGTTATATCGAGGGTTCGTTTTATCAAGGTTCTTTTCCTTACATCACACTATTACTGGGCTGAAAACAGTGTGAAAAATAACTTTCGTTATACCGACGACTTCGTTGCTGTATCGAGGTTCGTTAAACCGAGGTTTCACTGTACTTGAAAATTCAAAAGTTCAATTAGTAAATGAACTAGTCGTTATTTTCTATTCTAAATCGCAATGAACAATTATTAGATCTGACGGTATACGAATGTTTTTTTTTTTATCATGATGTTACCGGTTAGTAAAATGTTGTTTCCATAGAAAGAAACTTTACCCCACATTGTCTCTCTCTACCCAGGTGTAGAAATGGCAACGGCGACGTATTCCTGGGGGTGACCCTGCAATAGACCAGCCTCCCATCCGGGGTGGGGGGTAGCAATACTCGCAGTTGCTTTATGCTATAGAAACCAGGGATAATATCCGACCATGTGGACAATTTCCTATTCTTAATTTCAAACCTACCTTGCCCGGAACAGAAAAGAAATCATTTCCGCATAGGCCCATACATTAACCTTGCAGCCAACTACTTTCATACTTTTCATATACATGTAAACAACGAGCAATCGTAAACACAGCTCGAGTCAGAATCATAAATGTATGCATAATTAATATACGGGGGCAGTGCAGAAATTTTACCAACGTTTAAACACCAACGAGCAAACTCCCAACGAATGATGCAAGTAGGGTAAAGAAAATATACATATATCTCGTTTAAATCTATATTACCTGAAGATTGTACAGGACGTTTGTCATGTTTACCGTTTCTGTCCGTCATCCATGTGCTTGCTTGCAAATGTCCTTCCAGAAGCAAGGTTTTGGCCTACAAGCCCAGCGGGTCGACAGTTTTCGTTCTTACAAACAATGTTATTCGCGCTGAAAACAATTATTGGATGTTTTAAGCTTAAAAATAGCAAACTTCTGAGTTACATTTAACTCCAAAAGTTTACTTTGCTATCCTCAACCTCGTGGTGAAGGTGCTAAGAAAAAAATGAATAATAATTTTTTAATGAGTTAATCTGCAATTCAAATGGTACATCTCCACGGATTAAAAAAAAACAGTTTAGCAACAGTCCCGCAGTCTGCCCGCAAAATTACCGATTTCAAGAAAGTCTCCTTGAAAATTTTAAGAGCAAGTTAAGCTAAGGGCATTTTTTGCTGCGATTTTGCAACAGTTTGTTGGCGATTTGATTGTGATTTTGTAATATTGCTTTATGTGATTTTTCCTAGCCTTTTCCAGACTTCCAATTCCAATTCCTTTTTCAGACCCAATTCCACACCAAAGGCACAAATGTGACCCAGCTATCTCAGGCCACAATGGTCAAAATCCATACCCCATTTTGAGTCCTTTGGCACCCCACATACCTAGCTTATAAGGGAGTATCCACCCCCCCCCCCTCCCCCTTACCCCTTTCTGGGGCTCAAAGTTCCCTTAGAGGGTCCTTCCAGGCGGCCTGACATCACATGCAATTTTCTCTTATCTCAACAAAATCGGAGCAAAAATAGCGGAAAATCAGAGCAAAACCCACTGGTAGTTAACCCTGCCAATTTTTTTTAGTTTAGAAGAGTCATCTCTAGGGCAATTCAACAGAACTTTGCGTCTTTTGCTTTTTATTTAGACAAGACTACAATGTTGTAGGTAAACTTGTCACATTTGAGATTTTGAATTAAACAAATAGTATCCTGTATAAATGAGTTTCATACTTTTAGGAACAAACACATTGTGCTTACCCTTAACAGTGCACTAACAGTAACGAAAATGAAATTTTTCTTTATACCATCACTACTTATTCAAACATTCAAGTAATGACAACGAAGCAAACAGTCATTAAGGAAGAGATGTCTTGATACTTAGACAAAATTCTCCTTTCTAGTTCCAGATGAAATGTATGGAGAACAGTACGGAGAAATAAGTAAGTAAGGGAGCCACTAACTTTATTTAACCAGGGTAGCCTATTTAGCTACGGGGCTGGTATCCATAGGGGCTCTGGGAAATAATGGTAATCTGCTGTATGAAATATAGCAGTTTTTACGGCCCTGAAGTGCCCCTCAGAATTTGCCCCACCCTTCCCTCCTAGGTTACAAAGTTAGCTGTACCGTGTAGGTAAGAATGCAATGTTACGTGCAATGTGGCATTGGTTTTTGGACTCTGAACAGCGGACTGCAGGGTTTTGGTCTTCAAGCGGACTCAGCTAACCTCGCTTCAAACGTACTACTCACGCCTAAAACTGTTGTTGAACTTTTGACTGCCAAGTTACGTTTTGCTCTTGCCGTCCTCTTCGCTTCCCTCGTGCTAAGGGTGCAGAGAAACAGTTGAAGAATGAATACGTTATGAGCTTATGCGCATTTTAATAACAAATCTACATTTCCCTTCCAAACTGGTCGCTCTTTATTTTCTTGTGTGTACTTGCTCTAAACGTAATTGTAAGCGCCACAACTGCCTTGGAATTTGAAACTGGAAATGGTACTAACAAAGGAAGCGCTTTTCGGAAAAAACAAACAAATAAACAAACAAACAAAAAAGATCCAAACTTTGCTTAAAGTGATTTAGGCAAAAGGCTTGTTGTTAGGTAGTTTTTCAGAGGTTAACTCCTTTCTGGTAATTTGGAGATCAGGTCAGGTCAAAAGGTGCTTTGTAACAAAACGGCCTTCGCTCTGGGATTTGCCTGTTTCGCAGAACGAAAACAGCCGCTATATATGACGAACCCAAAGTCTAGTTCTGATGCCAATAAGTGCCCACTCGTCGTTTGTACTCTTTCCGCCAGATCTTAAATCCCCCAGAGACAGAAGGACTCTATTGTTTTTATTGTACAACAGTAAATTTTGAGCGAAAATTGCCAAAATTAACGGTCAATATGCGCTAATAGGCGCCCGTTGAGGAGAGACACTATCGCATCACGTGATCGATTTCGACCAATGGGAGCACGCCAAAATTTAGGGTTGTACTATAATCGCCGTTAGTACACATTCACCCTGGTCTGTTGCAAATACACGAATGTGATCGGCTCAATCGTCATTGTTTATTCGCTCTTAGTACACATTTTCCCTGGTCTATTGCAAATACACGAATGTGATTGACTCAATCGTCATTCAGTTATTCACTGTTAGTGACATGCACCCTGGTCTGTTGCAAATACACCAATGTGATTGGCTCAATCCTCATTGTTTATTCGCTGTTAGTAGAAACTCACCCTTGCTTGTTACAAACACACGGATATGATTGTTTATTCGCTGATAGTCCACCATCACGCGTGCTTATCATTTTGAAAATGTTGTTATATGTTTTTTATAATCATGCAATTATTTCCTAAAATTTATGCTGTAGTGGCCTAATTTTATGCAATGTTGCTCCGTAATAATACTGCGCTAGCCTAACAATATGTAATGGTGTCCTACAATTATGCCACAACGGTCTCGATTCACGCAATATTTGCCTAAAATTATACCACTTCAGAAGCGAGCAGAAAACTGGGAACAAATAGTTAAATCACTTGATTGATGAAAACGAAGATTATCTTGCTACGTTTGGAATAATCAGTCAAACAGAAGCTGAAAAATGGCTTCTAATAATCAGACAGTTTTCAGAGTTCGTTTGGTTGTGAGGGACAAACTTTGTCGAAATAGAGACGTTTAATTTGAATGATATTTTCCCGACTTGTGGAAACTTGTCATCCAAACTTTCTCAAACATGCCAAGACTACTAACTCTGATATGGTCTATCATGTGTAGGGCACTTTTTGTAAATAGCTAATCTTAGCGATGATTTTTATTTGGTCCCAGGCCTTTGCTCGTTTTTAAAATGGCCAGTACTTACGCAATGCTACCCTTTAACTTTAAGCTATAATTATGCCATGTTTGACATCATCTGCAAAGCACCAATCGTGCTCGCTGCATGCAATATAATGTACTAAATTGTACTTTGTAATATTCTTAGCCAAAACAACAAAATGCCAATAACCTGGGCAAAAATAAAGGAAAACAAGAGAAGAAAGTACAATTTTCCTATTTCTATTTCTTTCCAATAATGTAGTAAGGGTACCTTACGTTATATAACTTAAGAAGAAGACCAAACCACTTCCCTAAACAGGTTTTATCATTCTGTGCTCCGTATATTAGATGTTGGTACATGCCCTGATAATTAGGCAATGAAAAATTGCTTATGGGACTTACTTATTTCTTCTCTGCAATTAATTTAATGTTATTCAGTTGTAAAAACTCAATAAACATATGGGTAATGTAATATTTTAACTAGATTTTTTAAATAATTCTACCTATAGCAATAGCAGGAATATTTTTCCTATTTTTTATAAGTGCATTACCTTATCATTGTTCAAATGTTATTTCTTTTCGCGACAACCAGGGTCGTATTTCGTAGATACTTTAATTTCCTACGTTCAAATTTGACTCAAACTGTAACCTTCCTAAATTGAAAAATCCGAACAAATAAAGCATCCGAACAGTAACGGAGGCTTTTTGCATTAATTTACTGAACATGAAACATAGAACATGACCACAAAAAATCCACATCTTCTAGGCTGATTTATTTTACTTAGACTGGAAACGTTTTCGCTTAGATGGTGAAAGAAGGATTCATTTGGGTGTTCGAGCACTGCAGTGAGGTTTACTATAGACTATGTAAAACAGCTATTGTTAAGCTGCTCTCCATAAATCGTTATGACTAATTTAGCTTCTTTAAAGAAGTTTTAATAATGAAAAAAAAAATCGCCCTAAATGTGCAGGAAAAAGTTAAGACGATTTCCGCTCAACGTTCGAGCAGTAAGTGCAAAAATTAAGTTACCAAAAAAATACTTGCAGCACTGTCACATTTTGAGAACAGATGAAGAACTTATCGTTACTTTTGCTCCCAAGCTGACCCCGCGAGAGAAAATTGGATTTGAAGTTATCCAAATTTCAATTAAAAAGACGCTTCATGTCAGTTCAAAACAAAATGGCGCCCGTTTTTAGCATACTTTTACGAGATTTGAAATTAATTTTCTTGAGAATGCTTGAGAATTTCATCGCGGGGTCACTTGGGCAAGTGAACTAGAGTGAGATGTTTCAAATAGCATTTAAAATGTTACCGTGCTATGAGTAGTTTTTTGGTAAATATTTTTTGCACTTATTGCTCGAACGTTGAGCGGAATCCGTCTTAATATTTTTATCCAAATTTTTTTTTGCCCGTATGAAAAGGGACCAAAAATTTCCGAGTTGACGTACTGTAAACACACCAGACAAGTTAAACGTGACAGAAAAATACTTGTATGCACTAAGAACCGACACATAGGGTAAAAGATTTGTAGCCTCTGCCTTTATACCTAAAGATGAAACTTTCCCTATCGTAAAGTAGTTCGTGAAAATCATTCTTTTACAGAAAAGGCATTTGGGTATAATCTAGCACTATTAGCAGCGAAATATTTCTGCTATAATACATCTATCATTAATCTTGAAGCTTTTTTGAGTCTTGGTATGTCCTTGTGTGCATTATTTGTTAATCAAACCATAGCCAGAGTTGCGTATTCTTCTTAGAAGCTGCGTCAATTGTCTTCCTCATTTATGCTACGCGCTAACTTGCAGAACAAACAGCTTTTCTATGCCACAAATCCTCCCTGTTAAAAAAAAAAAAACAATTCTCCTTATTGCAGGAAATTATCGCTACAAATGAAGGAGTTTTTCGCGTTTAATTTACAATTGCGCATATTGTATACGTTTTTTAACACGAAAAAAAAGTTTCAAGAAACTTATCAAATTGGCGAAAAGCACACGCCACGAAACAGTCCTTCAAAGTCGAGACTTCCCTAGCTTTTCGCAAAAATTACCAGTAACAAGGTAGGTGTTTTGATCCTTCATCTCTTAAAAACCCACAACTACCAATTAACATCCCACGCAGCTTCTCTTAAGAAAAACTGTTAAAGGACTGTGCCACACGAAGGTAATGCTCAATTGTTCACATTTAAAGGATAACACTTCAGGGTATCATTTACAGAGTAAGAGTGAGAACCACCTCGTGTAGCCCAATAAACAGTACCGTGGAAGAGTACTGCTCAATAGTTTTCATTTGATTGATCGAACAGTGCTATTATGCGCGGACTCAAATGTTATAAAACTAGGTTCACAAAACTGGGACAAGGCAGTTTCTAGTTCACTTTGAGCTCAAATTCTTGTTGAGTAAGATTTTACGCTTCTTAAACTTTGGTGTCAGGGCCTATGGTTGAGCAGTGGCCATTAATAAACAGGGTTAAGCTCAAATGTTAATATAAAGGCTTAGGTTCGGATTTTTTTTAAACCCTGATTTTTGGTACTTTTAACTTACTTAGTATATTAAGTATTCAGTATCCACGTAGAGAACAATAAAATGCCCTCTGATAAAGCATGGTTTTTTTAGCCAATTTACATTACAATAAAGAATGTAATTAACGATGAAGAACTTCTGTTTACTTACGCTGTCAAAGTTTTCCTCCTTGTCAACGGTTTAAATGGTATCGCTGCGCTCGATCTTCTAAATTTATGTAGAGCGAAGGTAGCTTAGGTGGTAGTTTAAATTTATGTAGGGAAACAAGGGTTATTTAATTGCTGGGCTGAAAGAGTCTCAAATTTCGCAAGAGAGAAGAAAGCTAACTACTTTACAATTGTAATTGACAGATTCAGTTCAGTTTTACTTAGAAGGAAAGTAGCTCAATAATTCGTCTTTTTTATAATTCCCAAATATATCCTCGCGGGCAGGACCACGCAACAATTGTTGCAAAACAAAAACAAAAATTTTTATTTTCAAAAACGTTTCTTTCTTTTACAAGAAAAGTGTCAAAATGTTACGAGCGCGCAAACTGGGAAACGTTTTGAAAAACAACGTTTTCTTGTTTGTGGTAGCCCTTAAAATTTCCTTACACCAATAGAGAGTAGGTCATAACTGGTTGACATTACTTTAATTTTGCTTTCGAAAGAAGGTAACTAAGGGGTTGGTTAAAGTGTTCTTTAAAAGTACAGTTTACTTGAGATGCTTTCAGATATATTTATAGAGAGAGAGCGTAGCTAGATTTTCGGCGGATGTGTTTCAATTTTACAAAGAGGAAAGGAAACTTAACGGCTTGGTTTTAGTTATTGGGCAAAATTGTTTCCGGGAGTTTGAAAAGGAATGTTTATTTCAGACACGGGATATACAGTTTGTTCGAGATAGCAACATTTGCATGCACATCTTTGGCTCATATTTGATCAGTACTTACTTTGAATGGATGCTTCAAATATACCATGGATCTAAAGAGAGAAAGAGACAGATAGAAGAAAGCAAAGATGGTGATTATAAAACTCAAAAGAAAAAATGGGATTATGGCTCTTGAAAAAAGTTCCTTAGCTTTTGGAAAAGGCTCAGGCTCAATTTAAGGATGGTGTGTCATTTTGTTACTGCGCATACGTTCTGCGCGTCTTCGGATGGTCTGGGAAACAGTTCAAGTCGTATTCAAACCTTTTAGCCGCGGATCGGACGCGAGTGGTCACTTCTCGCGTCTTCAACGTAACTCCAAAGATATCCTCGTGATATCGCCCGGTGCTCTGAAAGGAAACAGAGACAGTAAAGCATAAAAGGGTATGTCACTTAAACAGAGTTTAGCAGTGGTGTAACAAAAACGAGGTCTATAACTCGATTTATAGTATGATTTCAATCGATCTGCCCAACCCGAATATGTAAGCTTTCTTTACCATAGTAAATGTCAACCTGGCATATACCACAGACTACAAGAACAGTTATCTCCTTAAATAACCCGGCTTGAAAGTATATGTAGAGGTTCATCTATTGCCTTGAACCATGGTCTTAGTTAAACTTTGTCTGAAAAATTGGCTAAAAGAGATTATCGCCCTCCCATTAAAACAATCAGTTATGGCTGTTTTGAGCTAATGCATGTATTGCTATCGAATTAATGTTAGGCACGTGCATGGCTTTCGAGGAGGTTCAGTTATTGTACGCTCCCGCAGCCCCATAACCTGGGGCTTTCATCTTTCATACTGCAACTGTGGAAGACAATTTTTTAAGTTGGGTTATTTTTCACGACACGAAATCTTCCAAAGAAGAAGAGTCGAACGCTACCGAGGATTTTCGAAAATGACCCGAATTTTTCCAAAGACATCTCAAGATGACCTGAACACGACGCGAGGGGAGCGCGTCTCCTCGAAATTTTCGCGCGCACGCGTCTGGATTTCGCCTGCCCCACAATCGCCATCGCCAAAATTAAAGACTACTCGCAGTCTACTTCGAGCCACCGATCATCAGATTTAAAAGCCGCCAAGCTAACGACTGCACCAAAGAGTCCCCACTGCAGTGACATCTGAGTGAGGCATTTCTATTTACTTTGCAAAAAATTTAAAAAATGAAGAGGGAAGTGAGACCCCTCCCTTCTTTTGAATACTAACACGACACTTGGAGAAAGGTTGGGAGGGTAGGGTAGGGGCAAGGTAGAGTTGAAAGCTGAAGGGGATAGGTGGGACATGAGACCCGTTGGTAAATTTTAATGGTACCATACATGTTACCTTCAATTTGTCAATTGTCTCTTGTGCTTCCTGTTGAGACATAGCGGCGTGCTCTTGCAGAAGAGTCTGCAAACGTAGTTGCAAGGTTAAGTAAATCATGCTGTAAAACGCTCCTGTCGCAATTCATAGAAATTAGCTCAGACAGAAATCCAGTACCTGGTGCCTAGAACTTCTATATAGTGCTATTGAAGCTTGCTATTATTACCAGGCTTTGTAAAGTTTGGTATGATTACTACGGTGTCTGCATTTGTAAGCCGTAATTTTTTGATCACAAAATTTACAAAGTGTGGAAAGGCCCTCCATAAAGCGCAAAGTAATCTGCATTCGTTTTTGGTTTTGCTTTGTGACCTGGCTAAACAAACGCATGCCAAAACCAATTTGTGATTTGCTCGCACAGGTTTTCCCGCGCCGGACACCGGTTACATATACTAGCTTCGAGTTCTGATTGGTTGATTGGTTTGGTTGCATCTGTCGTGATTGGTCAGAGAAATTACATCGCTTTGGACGTGGGAAGCCCAATATTCCATTCCCGAGTTGTCTTGTGCCTTTTTTTCAACGCGAGGCCTCGTGCTCAACCTTTGTATTGGAATGAGTTTTATTTGCGTGTGAATGTAAAATTATTTTCATATGAAAGGCTGTGCGCCAAGAATCGATTTGAAAAAGAGGTCCAAGACAGCTCGGAAATGGCCTATTGAAATGCGATCTAGCAATAACTTGCTAAAACGCTACTTAACATTACCTGCAAGGTTTTACAAACATCGTCAGCCATTTTCACATCCCCGCACACATAAAAGTGCGCTTGGTGGCTCAGGAGTTTTTCACAAATGTCAAACGCCTCTTCCTTCATCATGTCTTGAACGTATTTCTGATTAAAACAAATTAACTACTCTGTTATAACTGTTAGAAATTGGTCTGGAAGATACACAAAAATCAACTAAAAATGAACAGTTATAAGCAAGAATAAGCCCCTTTTCCCAATACGAGCACGCCAATAGAAAAAAGGATGGTCCCCTATGGATACTTACCTTGGAATTAACTCTAATTAAACCATCTTAATGTTAAAAAATACAGTAGATGTACAATGACAAAATTAGGTACAAATCGAATAAAAATAGAGAAAAAGTAATCATCAAGAAATTAATGAGGTACCGTAAATTAAAGAAACACAACAAACAAAAAAACAAACAAGGAAACAAACATAGAAAGACAGCTAAGTCAACTCAATAGCTTAAATAAGAATGGCTTAAGTTTTAAATAGAAATAACTTGTTCTTGGCGAAAACTAAAACATTGCCACCTTAAATTTTTTCACGTTTCTTTACAGCTGCCCCTAATTCCTAACATCACAAAGGGAAGTCCCTCTAAAGTGACTCATCCTCAGCTCTACAGTATGATCTTTTTATAGATTACAATGGATGTCATTTTCTTCTCACCTTTGGCTGTTCAGGTTCCCGTGAAAGAGCTAAATGGATCTCCGTCAGAGCACCCTCGCCTTTCGCTTTCTCCATTTCATCCCTGTAGATGTGATCTTGTTTAGAATTTCTGCATCCGAAAAACAGCAACAACGAGCCCCATTTTCCGGGGAAAGGGCTCAACACATTGCTGCCATCTACAGTAAAATCACGGCGCTGTAGAACGGGACTCGAGTCGGGTGTGACGTCACTAGCCCTTGGTCTTGGAGCAGGTTTGTTGGTCATGTCAAACTGGCGTTGCTGCCAAAAGCTGCGGAACGGAGCTATGCCCGTCCCAGGTCCCACCATGATAACTGGGGCCGCGCCGTCTTCAGGCATATGGAAGGTATGGGCTCTATGAAAACGAAACATGTTACTGTAGTTTATAAGTTGCCTTTAAACAAGACAATTTTCTCCTAGCAAGGAGGTGGAGAAAGTGGAGGTGGTTGTCGTATAAAACTGATGAAAGTGCTCAACGGTAGGAACCATTTTGGTGCCAGCAAGAACCTCGCATTGTGAAAGTGCGCAGATCACAAAAGGTTTCGAGCCATAGTCTGTGAACGTAAAACTAAAGACTGGGCACAGTTGTTCTCTCTTCCTAACTTTATTAAACACTGAACTCGTTGAACACTTAATGGAGACCATTAACCAGAGCACCAAACTCAGCCTTCCCTGCATCTTAGCTTCGGATTATGGCCAGTTATTCCTTGAAAACTTCGGGAAGTCTTCGGTTATCTTGGGAAATTTTGAAAGAATTCGGTTCATCTTCGGAAGACTTCGTTTCATCTAAAAATGACCCATTTTGAGACACAGACAGAGTATGGAAGTTATACGCTCCAGATAGTAGACTCCTGATTCTTAAAGTTTAGTTTAATATTTTTACTGTGCCAGTAAAGAGCCAGCATCATTGGGTTCTAAAATAAGGTCTTAACCGCTATAGATTATCATTAAGATTATCTGTACTTACTGTCTGATATAACAAGGCACGCTGTCTCCGGGCTCTAAGCCGTCCAGCCAAGTGGAGCACACGCCATGATGTAAGGGCCCTTTGCCACTTGCTGCAAATAAATAAGAATAACTACATTAATCGACCACTCTAAGAACGGTGAAAGCTGGCAGCGAACTTTGAAAATCAATTCATTGATTAAAATGATGTTTATCATCCAATAAGAAATCTCAAATGTGGTAATCCTGCCAAGACTGGAACCGGTCGGTTAAATAGAAACTGGATAAATAAATATGGCTTGTAACAGAAGGACAATTTAGTACATAGAAACGTTCATATGGGATTTTCTCTATATCTATAATCTTGTAGTTTGGTGACTTTTTATACAAACTTTTTCATACTTAGGCCACTAATTTTGATATTAGTACTTGAATTAAGTTGATAGATTGCCGTTATTATTTGAATTGGTCCCAGGCCTCTACTGGGTTTTTTTTTTTTCAGTTAACAGAACGTCGGTGGCTCATTCAGCGACATGGCTTCCAATCATATGCTTGCAAAAATTATTCTCTTTGGGCTTCATTTCAAGAAAACCAGGAAATAGGATTCAAGTTTATAACTTAAAAATACCTCTTCAATACAAACTACTATAAACGCAGGTGTAATTATTTTATTACAGCCATCGTTATTTCACAGGTATCTTTATCGGGTATCAGCTGTTTAGCTCAACAGACAACAGAGCTTGCTTGGACCTCCTGCCGAAACTACAAGGATCTGTGAAAGGAACCTTCATGTTTCTAGGGCGCTGAACTTGTAATCTGGAGGTTCCGGGTTCCGGGTTCTTCCTCTCTCTCTGACCACTTGGATTTGTTTCACGGTAGTCTCGTGCACAAATCCTCAGCCACGCTTGTAAATAGCCAACTGGTAGGCCTCTCACCAGTTGGTTTTTTTTTATGTTTGTTTCGTTTGTAATGTTATTTTCAGAGATTTATAGTGTTCCCAATTAACATTGCCGTGTTAAATATTCAGACACATAAATAAAGTTATTTATTATTTATTTTATTTATGTAAGGCCATCATTTTGGTATTAAAATCTAATGAACGAATTAACGACAAGCTACTTTGCGTTTGCCCGGCTGAACCCAAGTTGTTTGAATATTCGTTATATAAGCGTGAAAGTTTTTCTCAATAGTCCTGTACCAGTAGCTTTTTCTATATAGTGAAGTAAATTTCTCACCTTTCTTGTAAAATTGAACCACTGCTACCGTGAGATGAACTTCGCCAGGAAAGAGGTCTGGCGATGAGGAGATGGAGTAGAATCGCTGTTGGTGACAAACAAAAAAGTATAAGAATAAGTAAAATAAAAGAATAAGTTGCTAATGCACCGCAGAGTTGCAAGGCGTTGTTACTGTTAGAGTCGAGTAACCAGCAACATGCTGAATAAGCTTCAAGTATTTATGAAAAGTGTTTGTGGAGTTTACAGAACATCAGAGGGTCGGAGAAGATAATTATAAGGATCATTTCACGTTTCTGGGAAACCACAAACCCCTCCCCTAACCCAACAAAATGTTGGGTTAGGGGAGAGGTAGGTGGAAGGTTTCCTCCAGAAACGTGGAATTCAATTACAATAAGGATTCATGGCAACGAACAAAGCAAAAATCGCTGGAGGTAATGCTAAAGAGGAGAGCATGGACATGGATTGGTAATACGCTAAGAGGCCGGAGGGAAATTTGGTGAAAAGGGCCCTTAAATGGAACTTCAGGGCAAAAGATAAGTTCAAGCATTGCAATGTTCCTGCTTGGCACAACTGAAGGTCAAAGGCATGATACAAACTACAAAATACAAATTCTATTGACACTCCCCGAAAGGGTTTCTCAGTAACAACTAAAATTATAACGAATATATGAAATGGCCACGGGCAAAGAGAACATCCGAGAACAAGACCAGATGGAAAAGTTTGGTCCCGAGGATACCCGAGTAAGTTCCGAAGAATTCAAGCTCGGTCCACCATTTCAAGAGAACCAGACCCTATCACACCGTGACGAACGCTGGGAAACTACGTATAGACGACCCCAGCCTTTTGGTTGGCTGTATTCATCTCGACATGGGATCAAATCAGGTATAACCTTACAACAACAACTGTTAGAAGAAGCAGCACTCACCGGCTGCAGCAGTGGTAACTGAGTGAGTAACAGTGCTGCGGGAACTTGAAGAGAAGGATAATCTTGTAGCACTTCAAGAACATTGCATTCATTTTCAAACTTCCAGTCCTCGTATCGGTTATTACCCTAGAGACAAAAAAAAAATCGACTGAATAGAGAACGTTCAGTCTAACAGAAATATAAAACTGAAAAAGCTACTGGGTACATGTGTAAATTATGTTATTACAAAAGGCATTAGACCACTAATAGAACAAATTAAGATGATGAGATCTCGATCCGGATGCCCAGGCTGTCAGCCTCAAGTACCCTATATGTAAAAGGCCATGCTGCTTTGAATAATTTCTCAGGGAAAATTTAAATACTTGTATTATACGGATTAACATTGGTTGCTACGGTTATTGCTAAGGACCGTGAGTGTTAACTATTTTCAAAAAAAGTCCGGAAATTTCGCTTGGTCTGTAAATGGTAAGGCCATTTTCGTTTGCCCGACTGGAAAATTTCCAAAATAAACAGAACGTCTTGAGGTGTAGTCCAAAATTCTCAACCGGAGTATCCAAACGGCAAATTGTGTTCGATATACTTTTTTCTATCAGTTCCCAGTCCTGCGTAGTCTCCTGTGCCAATAGCCAAACTAGGTCCAGACTCTCTATAAAATAGAGTGAATTGCACAAATGGTACATGCTAATCTCGAACGGAATTTTCCATTCGGGAGGTTTAGCTTACCGTTTGCACATACCGTAGACCAACCGGTTTCCTCCTGTAAATGGTCAGTAAACAACCCGTATTTTATAGTAGGCTATTTTATGTCGTTAAAATTAAGAAGTGGTTTACAAAAACATTATTGCGCCTGCGTAGCTGTAGACAGTCCCAAATTGAACGTTAGAATGAGAAAAATAGCTAAAACTAGAGGAAAGGAGCTAAAGCCATACTTTTTTTTTTTTGTAAAAATCGGAGAAAATCAACTTTATCTGTTATTAACATAAGGAAAGTATTACCATTTACACAAAATATAGAAACGTTACTGAAGGATTGTTCAAATCTTGAAATTGTGAGGCTGGAACGTAAGAAGATACGGTCTTAACGGCATTGATTGTTACGAAGTTCCGTAGAACACAGTTGAATAGCTAATAATTGCAGACGGGAATCGACTGGAAAAGTTTCTCGTTTCCAAAAAGGTGTCTTAACATTTGAATGTACTCTTACCTCGCCAAGAGCTTCCAATTCATCCTTATCTTCCTTTTCTGTAGCCTGGAAAACAACAAAAATGTCGATTAAGGTTCACATTAGACATGTAGTGGGGACCTTCACAGATGTTGACGTCCCGAATGTCACGTGCATAGGCCTACGTCTTTTGTTTCTTGTTCGGTGTGTTTGACTTGATAAGTTCGAACCAAATCCGTCAAAACAAGTGTTTTTCTATCCTTGGTGAGGACAAAATTCGAATGCAATAAAAAGGAAATAAGACTTCAGTTGGCAAGTGAAACGCCGGTGACGTCATTGCGGGAAATTCGCAATTATTGAATTCTCAATCTCCGTTTTTGATTTTCTAGCTTCCTGATTGGTTCGCTCCGCACAGGTTATGAGCGAACTGAACTCTGGTTTTTACCTTATAAGGACATTGGGTGCCGTGCTACCGCGACTTTCAAACGCGACGTAAACACTTTGTCGAAAAACAAGTTTAAAAAAATCAACAACGATCAACGAAGTTCGGAATTAAATAAAACAGTGATTCCACTCGCGCTTGCTGGATATGAAGTGATTGTAACCAACTCGGCGTTACGTTTCTCGTTGGTTATTTATCACCTCATATTTAAGCCCTGATATAAAAATGCATGTTCTCCTTACTGTTTTCCATATATTTCTTATGGAACTAGTGAGGAGAATTTGTACAAACATCAAGACATCTTATTCTTGGTGATCACTTCCTCAGTTCTCATCACTTGAACGTTTGAACAAGTAGTGTTAGTGAAAGGTAAATTTCATTTTCGTCACTGTTAGGGCTTAAAGCTAGTGTTAACGTGGGTTCGTGGAATAGCTGTTCAAAAGGGCAAACAAACGATAAAAAACAAACTAGGCGCATAAATTTTGTGTCAGCGCCTCAAAAGTGGCCCACAGAATTTTGTCAAGGAATTGTACGAACGTACGTTCCTGCTGGGGCCCATTTAGACGGTACCCTTCTGCTTACGACTGCCGTGTGCCATTTTTGTATCGCGCGCTGCTCGCCTCAAGGAAAGATCGTTCAAAACTCGTCATTCTAACATTTTGATTGTAGCTACGACTTTCGTAGGGTTTTTAAGACATGTTTCAAAATCCCACGACGTTTTTCATGTTGTGTGCAACTGTCATGAAGTTGTTGTACGTCTGATTTAGACGACCCGATTCGTGTTGTAGACATGACGTGAGCAAATCGCATACAGCAGTTGTGAGCTACAATTGCACCGTGTAAATCAGCCCTTCTATGCATGGCAAGACTTACCATTGTGGCCAGGAATTTAAGGATCTGAGGTGATGGCACACTTGTGATGTCCAGGTAACGTGACAAAGCCTCCCGCACGGTAGTGGGGGAGGGAAGACGAGTGAATGGCTCCCAATTTTTAGCTTTGCCGAGAGGTCCTAAGAAGAGTATCACAGCGCAGTTAGATTAAGAAAAGATCGGCATAAAACAGGATAGGTGTTTCAAACTCACCATATATATTTGTGGCAGGTGGCTTTGATTCACATTTTATGGAAAAAATGAACTTTTTGATGGTACCTACACCATAAATACAGGATAAAGTTTCTAAAAGGAACAAATCACTCAAACACAATAGAAAACTTAAGCACAGACGTTCGTAAGCCACGGACGTCAATCGGAAGTTGAAAATTCCCTTTGCTGCCTTGTTTTTGTTCCTCACCAAAGCCTGAAAGACCCCTGTTTTGGTGTCCAGTTGCTCAACACTAAAGAGCTGATGGCGTTGAAATACCTCAAAGGGGAAACATTCAACTTCCGGTTGCCGTCCATGGTTCACGAATGTCTGTGTTTAAGTTTCCTAATATGGCTTGATTTGTTACTTGCTGACCATTAGAGCTTTGTTGAATCTTAATTACAAATGACCCTTAAATGTAATTTTACTGAGAAGTGCTTGATGTGTTCCTCACAAAGGTTTGCAGCTTTGTTGAACCATTAATGACTCTCGGAATATAAGCTAGTGAATAGTACTTTGCTGTCATACTAGATATATTTATTAGGCTACACAGGATGGTTCGAAATTGGAGTCTGAGAGCATTAAATAGGACTTTCGTGTAGTGTTGTTTACTGTGCTGTACAAATTGGTTCTAACTTTTGAGTTTGTGGATGAAATCCTTAGGTGCAACCATTCGAATGTAAGCTACTGAGCAGTTCTTTCCTGTGGTGCTGTTTGTTATGCTGTACAAGTTTGTTCTGTCTTTGCAATCCTTAAGCGTGACCAAATGGTACTGGTGGTCTCGATATTTTAACAAAAAATGTAATCCGGATATTTTTCATTTTTGAGCTCAGCTGCGTTTAGGAGTTTAAGAGAATTTGTGTACCTTTCACTTCACGCAACACTTCAACAGCAATAGGCAGATCTGGGTCGACGTCGTCACACAACCTGTTAATCAAACCTTGTACCAACTCAGGACGATTGGCGGGGAAAATGGCCACGTGATCTCCTGGTTTGTACTGAAGTTCAGCGTTCTTGTCTATCTTGAGCTGAACCAAGATGGTGGAACGACTACAAAGACAAAGTTATAAAAGTGAATAAGGCTACGATCATCCGTTTGGGGCTTGAAGATCTGGCATTAAGATGCCGGTGAGGTTAACAAGTGTCATCAATATTACCGTAGAAAAGGCTCAAAAAATACAGTCGAAGCCCTCGTAAGCGACCACCTCGGGAATTCAGAAAAGTGGTCGCGACTAAAGCTGGCTGCTTAGGAGAATGGGCTCTTGTAAGCGACCACATGATGAAACAATAGAGAGTGGTCGCTTACAAGAGCTTTTAACGCAAAGCTTGGCCTATGTTAATGGTTACTTATAGTTTTATAGTAATAATATTGAATAGTTTTTTGTTGCCTATTACAGAAGAGGTCCGCGTAGGTACAAGTCAAAGAACCATTAGCACTTGTGTTATGTATTACTCTAAATCTGAACAATAACCGAGTACTTTCAGTAAAGTGTTGACCGAGTGGTCGCTTACGGGAGCGGCCGCTTACGAGAGTTTTTCATTACAGAGTCAAACGGGATCGAAACTAGAGCTGGTCGCTTACGAGAGTGGTTACAAGGACAGCTTTGACTGTACGTTCTTTCTAATACAAGCTTTGTTTGCCTGTTGAGGGGCGCGCGCGAGGTCCACGCGTATGCTTCTCCTCTAGTTTCCCCCGGCGAAGTGAACCTTGTGCGCACCCCCGAGACAGCGCCCCATAATTACTAAGGCTCTACATGTCGCACGTTTTTGATATAATGTCCCCTGGCAATGCTTCTGGCAGCTGAGTTATACTCCTGAGAGGGGTCGGAAAGTTTGAGCAAGGTTCGGACAAGCCTGACAGACAGGTGTTCGATATGACAATGTTTACTTTTACTTGTGCTGTGAATAATTTTACTTAATCATCATTCTTATTATATTCATTAATTATTCTTTTTAATTTATATATTACTGTTTATTATTTATTATTATTGTTGTGAGGCGGTACTGAATCTTTAGGAAATAGTGCCCTATAAATTTGTTGTCATTACTATAATTAATACCGAAACAGACATAATAATAGTTTATATCAACGCTTATACTTAATTTAGCAAGTTTTTGCACACGGGTTTTTAATGTAAGATACAGTAAAAACCCGCGTACAAGAACCTGCTAAATTAATTAACAAGACACAAGAATTTTTACTTCGTATTTTTGATAAAGGCATTTCCTTAGAAATGGAATTATCTTCTTTATTAATAAACACACAACTTATGTTTTTTTTATTAATAAATACACAGCTATTTCAATAAATGTTGTCGGATCAAAGCATCCTAGGAGACCCAGAGGCAGATAGTGCGGGCGAGAGGCAGATAAAACGTGCAAGCAGAAGCCTGGTGCGAGCGAAAGTTTGCAAGACGGGCGGGAACAGCCCCTGGGAAGATACCTTTAACGGACTAGTTCAAGAGCCTATTTGCGTTCTTGCTTCTGATTGAGCTCAAATTTTGAGGCATTGTATTTTTTGTGCCCAATCAGCGATCAGCTTGTTTCCCCGTTCCTTTCTTGACGTCTTATACAGAGTGTAAGTTTGCTAAATATTGTACCCAGATCTCATGCACTCGTGCGTACTGAAATCAACTTTTTGTGTCGCTCGCAGCATTCAACGTTAATTGAAATACTAACAGTTGCGCTCATTTTTCTAATGTGTTTAAAATTTGTTTGTCCCCACACTTCAGTTATATAGGCAAATTTTGAAATACTTGAGGAGGCGCGAAAAACTATGATGTTGTTTCTTGGAACGTTTAAAGCTTCAAAGAGAAAGTAAGGGGAAAGTAATAAAGCGGAAGAAAAACATAACTCTCAGGTAAAACTCCCCCTTAATACAGTGTTCAATCACCCCACCCCCCTCTTCATTTTTCACAGCCGCCAGTGGCCATACTAACGGAGTTCCACTGGATATCGTATTCTCTTTTTTCATATATATCGTATCGTATAGTATCGTATTTTATATATCGTATCGTAAAATTTAGACTATAATATCGTATCCTGACCTTGAATCCTTAGACTGCAAGTTTTGCACGGACTTTAAGGTCGCAGATTGCACTGATTTACCACAAATATGGGACAAACCTATAAAAACGAGAAAGTCAAATAACGAGTGTCAAGGCATGAGAAAGTAACGGTAAAGTTCTCGATTTCTTAACAATTTCTTGACCCTTCGGTTGAATTGAAGTGTGTAGACGCGATTTCAATTTTCTTTTGTTCATTTGTAAATGTTGCCCCTGAGAGGACCTTTACATTTGGGTACGATTACGCGTTTTCAATTCCACTTTTGCAGGCATTACATTATCACGTCACATACCAATCTCATTCCTGGAGCTTCCTTCTCTACTGGTAAGCAACACGAAGGAGTGAAGGTTTTGGAACACCACTGGTTTGAAATTCAAAAGTCGCAATCTCGTATTCGTAGTCCGATATAATTAAAGGCCACTAACCTCTGTTAGGCAAACACCTCCGATAGCTAGGTAGACATCTCTATTAGACGGTGTATTCACAAAATGAAATTCTTGGTTTTTTTTTTTTTTCGCTTCTTTCATTTTTACCCTGTCCCTTTTATTTGAAAAGTTAAGGGACTCGAGAATTGAGATGTGAATTTAAGGGCTGATTTACACGCCACGTTATTTGTCCTACAGACAGCGATGATAAGCAATTTGTAAGCTGTTGGATTTACACAAAACAATTCATGTTGTAAACGAGAAAGAATGACGTCATGTAATTTTAGACTGTTGACATGGGAACAACAGACAAAAATAACCTTCGCATGGGCCAAAGGGATTCACTCTCTTATATTGTAAACCTTTTGCAAGCACGTCGCATGCTAAAACGTTGTACTGTCAAAATTGGCCTCAAGAGCGATTTTGATTCTAAAACTTGATGGTCTGTATTCCTACCTATAACATTAGATTCATCTCGCAGGTTTTATCCTCCCAGACTACCATCACAGATTTTGTTTCTGTGTACAATACCTTGAACAAGTTGATTGGTTGCTTTGTCTGCTTCGGCAATCTTGGAAAGTCGAAAGCGGCCTGGAACCCAGCCACTTGGCACAGTATCCAGAGACTGAGTCGCTCCCTTTGCAATCTCATCACCGATGCAGAACGAGTCGCAAGAGGCCTGAAAACGAGAAGAAAACTGATTACAGTGAAGCTCCCACTTTGTCGAGCGCTAACACTTAAAGGAAAATTGTTCGAGACACTACGAGGTCTCACGATAGTGAGAGTGGGGTCAAATGTTATGTTTTCACAGTCCTGAAGTCTTCCCTATAGGTCTCTATAACGTAAAAAATCAGTTTGGTTATTTATGTAGTTATTGTTTTAGGGTGTTTATTTAACCATTCAGCAAACATATTGGCCATTGTAGGGTAACACGTACTGAGAGGCGAACATCATCACTTTTTTCTTACCTAGGTTAAATTGTGCAGCACATCGCAATTACTGAAAGTGGAGACATTTAGTTCAAGATGCTGGGAGATTCAAAATAACCGAGTTCGAGACATACAATAGCCAATAACTGAAGAATTAGCAAGTAAATAAAAGAGAAACGAGTGTCATGTCAAGACAGCTGGGACTCGAGATAGTGGGGATTCAGTACTGTGCACACTAACGGCTACTCGGCCTGGTCAGATGAGACGGTAAGTCGCCAGATTGCAGATCAAGGGGGACGCAGATTGGATTCCGGTTGATGCTCCAACCAGGGCAACAAGATAAGTAATAATCATGCTCAGCCTGGCTGTGCTCAACCTCTTGCCCTAGTTAAGATGATCTTACTACTGGGTACTGACACAAAACTACTGGCCTAATAATGATGATGATGATGATGATGATGATGACGACGACGACGACGACGACTACGACGATGATCATGATGATGATGATGATTAGAAAGGGTAGCACCAAGCTAACTCGACGTTAATTAAGGTGGCCTTTAGTACAAATACAATATTGAGCGCGAATACCACTTTTCATGTTTTATAAAATTATAGTTCTTATAAGACGTCTTACAAGTCTCTTTCCTTTTAAAAGCCCTTTATTCTACTGTTCAGCAACAGAGAGGAGAGAGTGCTCTGCGAAAATGACTGTTTTAAAACGAGAAAGTCGAACGTGTAATTAAACTTGAACCTGCGAAGGGATGAGTGGCTTGGAAGAGATCGTGAATAGAACAACTTATACCTGCGGACAAAAAGAGTTTACTGTTTAATTCATTAAAAATTTCGCCAGCATTTTACCTTAAACACATCCTTGGCCCACACTTTGAATGACTCCTCCTGGCCACACAGCTCGTCCCCTTCTCCTATCTTCAACACGGGCTCCCCACCAAGTTCCAAGATAATCTTGTCAAGCGAACGCGCGAACGCGCAGAAGTTCGGGTAGGCTCTAGAGCCCAGGCCGAACACAGAATACCTTAAAATTGAAATTCAGAAAAAACGGGATTTAGTACACGAGTGTGGTGGTACACAATATCGGCACGCTGCTCCAGTTTCCACAGCAGACGGGGTTCTATCAAGGGGAGTTTAGGGGTAGAATCCCTCCAACCCCTAAAACCCTCCGGCTCCCCTTAAATACTCCAGCATGTGCATCTCCCCTAAAACACTCTAGCTTCCGCGTCCACAATCAATCCAGGTCCCTGAGAAGACCTCCCCTCCAAAAGAAAGGAAAAAAGCTCAAGAACGCCAGTTTCCAAAACACTTTACAGTCCCTCTAGCTTTCGCAACAACGATATAGCGACCAAACTGTTGGAATCGGCCATTTATAACAATGCTCACTTTAATTAACGCAAATAAATTTGACGTACCTAAGATTAGCCAGTGGTCGGCTGTCGTCCTTTACATCAAGGTGCCTTTCTTTCCCCTTTTGAACCAACAGGCTGCCGAGCTGATTCAGTTTCATCCTCGAGGATTGACTTCTGAGAAAAGACGTGTACATATTTTTTTTTCACTATTTTTTGGAAACTACGCAAAGGCGAATATAAATTCCTTTTCTGGTAAAGTCATCATGAATCTAGTAGCTCACACCTAGAATAGATTAACCCTGTTGTCTCAGCCTGAAGTAACTAGGAGCATCACTGCGCCCCCCTTGATGGGATACCAGTCCATCACAGGATACCCGGCATGAAGCAACTAGCAGTATTACTACTCAAATTCTGGATGGGATACTAGTCCATCACAGGATACCCAACATGAAGTGACTAGGAGTATTACTACCACTCCTTGATGGGATACTAGTTCATCTCAGGGTCACGCCCCGGTATTTTGTTAGATAACCAATAGAGGAGCATGAGTAAAGTTTCTTGTCTAAATAACGAAACAGCACAATACAATGCAGAGAGTAGCCTTGGACCACAAACCCTCGGTTCTTCCAATCAAACATCCTACCGAAAATGTAACGCGCTGACCGCGACAACATAGTCGCGCTTCCAAAGAAGAAGACACCTATCGCACATGTTCAACATAGCTTTCAGGTTTCCAAAAAAACTACAACCGTATAGCATTTGTTACAAGGGTAATAAATTTAATAAAGTCGACATTACATACCCATTTGGCGGATACCGAAGTTCGTAAAGGTATCGAGCGAATCCCTGCGGAGAAATGAGGCGCTCAAATTTAAGCGATTAAATCAGGTTGTTTAAGTAATTCTATTCGATAAAAACGGGTGTCAAACTAAATGTGGCTTTATAATATATAGGCCCAAGGTGCAAGGTGGTTGTAACCTTAAAATCAGTAGGCGAAATCGTTTAGTGTGACCTTTCGACCGAGCGCAATTGGGCAGTATATGTACTTTCCTGTACCACTGATCGCAAAACCAAAAAGTGAGAGATTTTCTCATTTTGGACAAGGTCAATTTATGTTAATTTATGTTGTACAAAGTGGGGTTCCTCGCTTTGTACAACACTATGATAAATTAAATGTGGCAAGTCATTCGGCTGGGCATACCTCTCCGTTTTCGGGTGGATCCCCGTTACCAAAGGTACTGGTCACAATGACAACAAGCTGTTCATTTTCCAAGTCAGGATACGAGTAGTCGTCCATGCAGACCACCTGAAGAGAAGCAATCATAGTATATGTGTTAATTGAGCCGGAATGAAAGGGCCTCCCAGATGTCAGTCAACACGTTGAAAAGCCCATCCAAAGACCTATGCTTGTGCTCTGAAATTGTTGACCACTAAGTGTCGTTGTCCCTCTGAGTAAGATGGCTAATTTCAAAAAGAAGAGAAGTTCTGACTTCTTCCATAAATAATTATAACAATCAATGCACGAGCCCGAGGGGGAGGGGGGTGCTCTATAAAGTTTTATACGGGGAGGCTCCGCCCGGAAGCTCAAACCCTTGCCCTTTTATATACTCATTTTTACCAAAATGGCACTTCTTTCATATACCTAGAGCAAAATTGAATCCCTTTCTTATATCTATAGGATAAAGCCAAAAAAATAGAATTTCTTATGATTAATTGTCACATTTTTCCTGGACGTTCTGTCTTTCTGGTTCAGTTGCTCAAAGGCTCGAAGATTGTTTGTGTTTAGTGTTGTGATGATGTTATTTTATACACTTATCTTTAACCGTCATCTCTTTTACTTTGCAGCGGATTTTGTGAACCCTTTCACATACTAAACTGACGATTTTCCCTACCACCTAGTATACTGCGAGCTCAAAAAAGACACCTCTTCCGGGCGGAGCCTCCACGTATAACCCTCCATAGGAAGAACCCCCCCCCCCGCCCCTCCGATGCTCGAGTAACGTTGGATGTTTATTCTTATAGTGGAAAAACTGTTTATTAAATTCTCATTTTCTCAACAATCAGTTTGTTGCTGATTATTTGCTGATTATTAAGGACTCCTCACCTTCGGGTCAAAAGCGTGCGAAAAGAGTTCTCCAAGCATCTTAGCGTATCGCTCAGATTTCCCAGTTTCTGTAGCGTAGAGGATAATGGCTTTCTGTCTTTTAGCCAAGGCTTTGCTCATCATGTTGGCTGTGAATTTCACTGCCCTAGAAGTTTCAAAATAAATATGTCAAAATTATTCACAGAAGCCATTTACAGTGACAGAATATATTTATTCCATTTTCGATTTTGATCCTACCTACATGTGACTGAGCCAACTTCATCATGTTTCGCCCAACGTTAGATTGTAATGATTGTCATGCATTTTCCATATTTCCAATTTTCTCGACATCTCGACCTAAACTTTTGACTCGACCTTATATCTCTTGCAAGCCTGACGTAGGTCTTTCTGAATCACAAATTTTAAGAATATCTGTAGGAGCGGTTTCGAAAAAGTTCTGGTTTTTGTTTGCTTAATGCTAAATTTACTGTGACTAACAGAAATCTTTGCGCGTGTGACGTCAAAATGTTCTATTGTTTTTATTTACGCTAAGCTTTAGCCTATTTTTGCCTAGAAATATTTCCCTCTCGCTACCAAGAGAAAAAATATTTTAATAATTAGAAGGTCTCGCGAAGATATTACTACCCAACCAAACTTTTAAGCAAGGCACTAGCATCCAGTAAGAAACTCACTTGGCAATTTCTTTGAAAGTCTTTCTCGGAGCATTTTCAGCGCCGTCTTTCTTAAATTTATAATGTTTCCACGGATCGTCCTAAAATAGCAAAACAACAATGTCATTTACTATAACTGGAATGATAAAAAGGTTTGTCAAGAACAAATGAAGAAGAGGGAAATTTTTTTTTGGTCAGCAATTCAGGGAATTACTTGACAATATCTTTGCAGCTAGAGCGATGACATTGAGCTACTCAAAATCAAAGAGATCAATCGAGTATCTCGTAGTCTTTACATATGTCCTCCTCCCTCAGCCTAGTACCCAGGCATTCTCTTCTCGCTCACACGACTTGGTGCGAAATTTCGTGACGTCACCGAATGGCATACCGTGACCTCATTCGGTGACGTCACGACATTTCGCACCAAGTTGAATCGAGTGAGCGAAAGGAGAGCGCCTGGGTACTAGGCTGCATTTCCCTTATTTTTGCAGTGTTCGTCCTCCAAGCCCACGGTTGAAACATGGCTATCTTAAGAGTTTCAATTCAGTCAGGCCTCTATATACGAATTTTGAATATAAATAGAGAATGGCAGAGTTCTATTTTCCTTCTCTTGTTACTGACTCAGATTTTCCTAAAGAAACCTACCTGGTATTCATAGCTTGGCTTTAAACAGTAGTTCAACATTTCCTGTAGAAGAAAAAAGTAAAATCTGAGATTTATTTTTTTCTGGGGGTTGGGAGGGGGGGGGGGGGGGGTTTGCGGGAGTTTTCAGTGAATAAAAGCACCCAAAAGCTGTTACTTTTCTGGTCTAAAATTCATACAAATTGAAAGCGTTTTAATCCCAGAACAAAGGCGCGACAAGGATTGTGCAAACATCTCAAACAAAACCAAAGATTCGATTTTAAAAATATCGGCAATTTGCTAACTTTCAATCCAGTGCGTGTGCCTTGGGCTCGAAAGTAAGTATTGATCATTCTTGTAAAATGTAAGTTACCCGTGGGTAGGTACATAAGTAGGCAAACGTTATTTATACACCGTAAAATCTCCATCATATTTGCAAATAATTACAGAGAAAAACACGATAAAAATATGATTACATGATTGAGCCAACTTCTTATTGAAAACTAAGTAAACTGCTAGTGATAACAGAGAAGTCGGTGAAGGATTGCTTTTACACTGCGGTCAATCATAATTACAACGAGAACTAATGGACTTCTCATAAAATAAAAATAGGTGGATCGAATGTATTAAATGAATTGAATGGATTAAATGGATCACGATGCACCCATTACTAACAACAAACGCTGCCTTTGAACTCCTTGAACTAAACTTTTTTGTGATTGCTTGAACGAGACGTACCCTATTGGAAAGTAAAGGTAGGTAAAGTCGCACACGAACTAAGGAGGCCCACACGGCCAGAGCTTATCCCGATTTCTGTAGCATGAAGCAACTGAGAGTATTGCTACTCCCCCCTGAATGGGATGCTAGTCCATCGCAGGGTTTCCCCGAGCAGTATGTGGTCGGTACCCATTTATACACCTGGGTGGAGAGAGACAATGTGGGGTAAAGTTTCTTGTCTAAGGAAACAACACGATGGCAGGGACTGGACGTCGAACCACCGACCTTCAGATCGTCTAACGCGCTAACCACTACACCACCGCGCTCCCACCATTGGAAAGAGCAGTAAATAAATTAAGTCACCTGATGAAACACGTCTGTAGCACTGCCTGACATGGGAGGTACAATCCACACCCAGTCACTTGGACAACCTCCGCGGAGTTTCATCTGTATAGTAAGGATGAAAACATCATTAGTACGATCCATTGTGAATTTAAAGACCATATGAAGACAACTACAACGGCTCCCTTGAGTGTTTAAAAAGGACGTCACGGAATAAGTTCATTTCTTTTTTTTATTTTATTACCATGCTAGTGCAGATATAAAACATTGGTACTAGATTGGCTGGTTTTTTACAGAACACAACATAGAAAGCAAAAGAAAGAAACCTTAAAAAATCGTTGTAAAGGAAACGTATTATATTTAACTGGAGTTTACTTAGAGTTCGATTACCATGGAGGACTTTGATTTCTTCCTCGTAATAGTAAGTGACCAACGTGTGTGAAAAATTGAATTTTAAAGTTTACTCTGCTGGTATTACGTAACTGAGAAATTCATTTAATTACCCTCCACACAGAACGCCTTTGACTTAATGATCCTAGAAGCATGCTATATACTCACGATGAACCTAGTAAATATGACCTAGCTATAGCTCGTCACGACTCTCCCAGTAGCTCATGGGTAAGATCATTCGACCGATGTGGAGAGGTTCATGGCTTTGACTCCAGTATGGGACTTAGATTCATTTCTTTGTAGTCCCATGTTCGTAATAATTGTACTGAGTACAGTAAACTTGTTTCACTTAATTCAATCCAACTTCGTGGTCCCCCAAAGCCATAAATGTTAGGGACCTTAAGCAAACCTACCGTTGATGTCCCAGAAGTTGAGGGCGTCTACCGAAAGTAAAGGGCGTCTACCGGAAGTCCTTCAATCCGACATCTTGGTCCCCCAAAACCATAAATGTTAGGGACCTTGTGCAAACCTAACTTTGATGTCTCAGAAGTTGAGGGCGTCTACCGAAAGTAAGGGCGTCTACCGGAAGTCTTTCATTGGCGGAATCGAAGTATACTGGTCATCATCGGATAGGAAAACACTTGTCCTGATCTAAGCCTTAAAACTCCTCAAAAGGGCAACGAAGGGCATCCAGTAGACGTTAACATCATGAGCGTCAACGGTAAAAACCTTTTGAAGGTGAAAACTAACCTCATTTTCAAAGTGCTTCATGTAAGACTCCGACGCGCTATGGTGGTCACTTATTGTCACTCCAGCCTCCTTCAAAACAAAACAACGAAAACAAATTAAAAATGCAGTTCTCAAAAGAACTGCATTTTTAGATGACTTCTCGATTTGTCTGTGTTTTTGCGTTGCCCTTGGCTCATCATTTGGCTTGATTTTAGATGCGATCTCCAGTTATAGCCTTCCGTTTATCTCTGCTGGCAGAGCGCCAGTCTACAAGTGGGAGGTCCTGGGTTGGAATCTTGGCTGGACCACTAGTTGGACTCTCAATAACTGGTAAGGTCCGACGAAATTTTCTATTTTTTCGATAACTTCTAATGTCTACGTTGTACCAAACGATTTACGAGGAAGATCCGAGGTTCTTCAATTATTTGCCATCTAGTTAGGTCGTTCAACATCTAATAGAATACGAAGAGATGTGGCTTTTTTGTCGTGGATCAGAAATCTTTGTAATTCACTGAAGTGTGCATGGTCGTCGGACCATGAATGGCAATGGGTTTCATACCTGGAAGCTATATAATACTGCTAGATTCATTTCCACCATAGCAAAGTCCTTCCACAGAGAAGAGTAACTCTTCGTGTCTAATCCCATCTTTTTCGCAACGGGCTGTGGGAGAAAAAAGACATACTAACTGAAATGGCTTAATTCAAAAGCTAGGCCAGATTCTTTCGGGGATTTGAGAAGCAAACTATTCCCCTTGATGGCTCTCATTTGAATGGTCAAACACTCACACCAGAAACTCATAAGGACTTGAAACGTGTAACTACCATATTAGGTTTTGACTGATGCTTGTAATTATTCATTTTCGCAAGTACCATATTTGGAACATGAGGAGAAAGAGAACTGACCAATCAATTTCGTGAACGACGTGACGTAATCTCACACCAAGTTCGCCCGCTTGCTCTAAGAAACGTTGGAACGACAAAGCGAAAAGAAATTCTGGTTTCAAAGACCGAGCAGGAAATTTTTCAGGCAACAAAATTGGTAATTGAAACAACATCGAGCAAAAGGCTGGGGTTAGAAGGAGATCAGACTGCGAAACCAAACCAAACTAGTCTAGCGTTGTGTTTACGATTTCTTTCACCGTGACACCATCAAGAAATGTTCACAAAAGGTAGGCTTTACACGGAAAAATTTTGACACCAAAATATCAAGACATGATACACAAATATTTAACACAGTAAAATTGAGGAGAACCGTTTAATAATATTTAAGTGTCACATGTCACACATTTTCGGTTCATCGCTACCAACATCAAGCTAAATAATTAACTGAATAAGAAAGGACGACATTTTTTCGGCTTTATAAGCTTACTACACAAAATAACATCGTTTTACCTGCAGTTGATGTAGCACTGGGTTCAAGCAGCTTTCAAATAAAGAGATTGTAATGCAAAATAAGTTGAATGTTTGGTTCATTGTTGTTTTGACACATTCCGTCCGCGGCCTCTGAACCTGTAACCGCTACGTTTTGTGTTCGTTTCCACTCCCCATCTTCAATGCTGAAATCATACTGTAGCTTTAATCCACCGTGGACGATGACAGTTTTTCAGGAAACGTCAAACCTGTACCACATTTTAGAGCCAATACTTGGAAGACTTTTTCAAAAAATTATTCTCGGATGTTCACTTCGGCGCTGTTTCGCTGATCCATTCAGCTTCGTAAGGAAACTCTGCAACACGGTTTTGGCGCCTTTTTCTTTCAGTCATGTGATCCATTATTTTCCCTTTTTTCCTTTCTCGTTTTTTTTTTCTCGTTCTTTCTTGATTTTTATGGTAACTAGTGATTGAGTTTTGAATCAGCTGCGCATTGGCATCGCTTACAAGTTCAATTTTTAACGGAAGCAAAATGAACTGGAGCATCGTAGACTGGAGCGAGGGGTTTCCAAATATGGTAGTTTGAAAAATGAATATTCACGAGCATAGAACGCGAGTTACACGTTTCAACTCCTTATGAGTTTCTGCTCACACTTATTCTTGCGTTCCATAGATTAACAAAAACTAGAACCACATTTTTCAGCATAATACTGAACAGCATCACAGCAAAGTATTGTTCAGTAGCTTTGATTGGATGGTCTCACTTTAGGATTTCATCCACAGACACAGAAATTAACCTTGTATAGCATTAAAAACAGCACGACAAGAAAGTACTGCTAGGTAGCTTTCAATTTAATGGTCACATTTTAGGACTTCATCCACGGACTGTAATGGAAGTTTAACTACCCTGGGATTAAAAGGGTTAACCTCTTTCGCATTTAATAAACGCTACATGTATCATTCTATTAGCAAGAGACGTTACTCGTTGGTGGCAGCTGACCTCTAACAAGTTATAACGGCCAGGATCCCCGAAATCACGTGCCCCAATTTCTGTGATCATGTACCTATGAGAGAAAAATGTGTAAACACGTTGTTGTTGTTGTTGTTGTTGTTGTTGTTTTAGAAAATTTATGTGAGTTTGTTGTTAACGCGACCTTAAGAAAATAAGAAATGATATTAAAGCCTAAAACTTTGCTGGTGTTGCTAGTCTTTTTGGTTGAAACTTGGGGTAAGATTATGACTAACATAAATGTAGCTGGAGTTTTGAAAAAGTGGCTCGACCTGAAAACTTGGTCATTTTCACCTTCATTTTCAGAAGGAAAGGAAGAAAAGGTTCGTCACACTCATACTTTGTATGTTGTCGACTTTGGAACGACAAAAACAAAACAATCTCTGTGCACCGGTGCAGACGCCTCAACCGAAGAGCATCGATTTTTTAAGAATTCAGGTAGAAATACACTAGACTTCCAAGGGGGGGTGGGGGGGGGAAGGGAACTCCTTATATGGTCTATACGGAGATGTGCCGCTGGACAGCGTATGGTTTCTGGCCTCCTTGTCCTAAACAGGGTATACCCTTTCAGGCGGAGCCTCCCCGTATAGCCCAGTATAGGGAATACCACCGGGCGTTTAATAGCTTTTTAAACGTTTACTTAAAATAGTTGACATGGTCGTTGTGATCCTGCACTTGTTTCCTAAACTACTTGTTTTATTTTGCTCTGTAGAAGCTTTTTGAAATCCAATTTAGCTGTTTATTTGGCTAAATAAAGTGGAAATTAGAAATTAGGACACTGCCCCTTTAAACAACCTGTTTCGCAGCTGATTGTTGTTGTACAGGGCAGCAAGTGAGGTGGTGAGTTTCGGTGATAGGAATGACTTGAAACTTACCATCCATTGAATGGGCAGGCGGGAAATTCTACTCCTCCGACATCAAGCATCAAACAAGATACCGCTGGTAGTGCGTACCACTTCAATCCCAATTCTTCAAACCATGGATACCTGAGAATGTGAAAGAGAATGTGAGAGAAAAGTTAAGGACGGTACCTCCTTTTGTTACTGCGCATACGTTCTGCGCATCTCGGGATATTCGGGTTTCTTAAGGAATTTGCCCACTAATACAGGCTGTGTGGAAAAAGCTGATCTTAGAAAAGGCTATCAGAATCCAAAAATAAAATTGGGGTAACCACGCATTTTACAGAGATAATAGAGCTTCAATTTGGAAAGAAATTGCCATACATTATTTGTATTTTTAACGCGTTTTTAGAATTATGGTTGCTTAATTATCTCTGAAAAATGCGTGGTCACCCACATCTTTCTTTTTAGATTCCAATAACTCTTGCGAAGATCTGCCATTTCCCCATAGTCATAACCTTTGCAAAAATATCTCTGTATTAGGAGGCACCGTCCTTAAGGCCGTATTGTTTTACATATTGGACAGGGGTGTTCGCACGTTTCAGTCTGTGGATAAAATGCTTACGTTTGACCATTAAAAATACTTTGCTGTGGTGCTGTGGTGATGATTATTATACTCTGCCAGAAGCCCATAATTGCCATACATTTTGCTAGCGTATTAGACTGTACAATCCCGATCTGACCGGTTTTTGCTGAAGGAGGACGATGTAAAGACAAAATGCAGTGGAATAATAAACCTCTTATTCGGTGTTTTAGTAGATAACACGAACGGACATTTTACTCATTTTACTCGTAAAATTCGCACATATTATCTACCAAAACACCGAATAAGGTGTATATATTTATCACGGCATTTTCACTGACCCATTTACTTTTAGGAGGAATTCCCCGCGAATCCAGACTTCTAAAGGAGCCTTGTTAACCGATCACGAGCTTTGATAATTCATTATCGGTCTTGCGTTAAAGTGTTGCAAATCGGGCATTTCTAGAGGGAAATAGCAATCTAAAATTTGTCTATAAATAACCTGGTCTGTGAAAACAACGTGACAACACTGTAAATTCAGAAGTTCTGTTTTAGCCACCAAAATGTGGCCGTTTCGGTGAGTGAAATACAGTATCATAGTTGGGGCCAGTTTGGCTCTCTAATTAAGGTCATAATAGCCCTATTTACAGGGGCTGGGCCAGCACCAAAGGGTCAAATTGGGTCCCACTGTGGGCTGTGTCGGCTTTCAATGGGGATAATTTTGTCCCAGTTATGACTGAAATAGCCCCACAATGTGCTGCATCATCAGCTCCAGGGGCCTCAGAGCTAATTTGGCACTTTGGGGCTGAAACAGATCTGAATTTACAGTGAAAGGTTTGTATGGGAGCTGCACGCTCCGGGTTAGAGCTTTCAGCTGTGCAGGGTGGTTCTAACTTTTGAGTCTGTAGATAAATTCCTAAGCATGTGAAATTGAAACGAAAGGTATTGAGCATTTCACTTACGGCAGGTGGGGATTCCTAAAAGAATTCCCGTTTCAAGACAATAGCTAGTAGATGATGGGTTTGTTAGTCTTACTTTGGGTGTTTCATTTCCACTTCAAGTACGATCTCCGGAGGAATATCAAACCATTCAGGATCCCCGCCATGAGCTTGAAGAACTAAAGGCAGAACATCAAAATTGCCACCTTTGCCTTCCCAACCAAGTTGTTGACACATCTGTAGATAAAGACACAGAATAAACTTCCGTACAAAAGTTTGAAGGGAACTGCGCAAGTTCGTACTGCAGTAGTAGTAGCAGCAGCAGCAGCAGCAGCAGCAGCAGCAATAGTAGTAGTAGTAGAAGTAGTAGTAGTAGTAGTAGTAGTAGTAGTAGTAGTAGTAATAGTAGTAGTAGTAGTAGTGGTAGTAGCTTTAGAATTTTAGTGGAACAACATGGAAACCAATTAAGCTTTTCCTTCGTCATGAGCTCCCCCCCCCCCCTCTCCGAAATTTGGAGCACCCAAATTTCCTATCCCTTAACCCTCCTATCTCTCACTCCTATCTTTCTATCTTATTTTAACCCTTCCTATTTTAACCCCCCTCCCCCTCCTCCTATTCCTCCTATCTCTCCTCCCCTTTCTTGTAACCCTCTCCCTCCTTGTCCTTCACAATCGGAACAATTAATAAACGACAGTATTGCACGGGCGTTAGAAGCCAGAAAAAAAACCCCAGATAATTAAAACTTCCTTTAAGGATTGCCCGTTGACTTCTCATTATGTTGAGTCAGAAGATGATCAAATAATATGCATCAAGCATGGTCCATGCCAAAAACCCGCTACTGGGGTTCCTCAATATTAAATAATCACCCCCCCCCCCCCCCCTCCTCTCTTCTAGCAACCCCTTAAACATGCTTGAAGTAAATAAGGCCTCGGGGGGGCTTGATAGAGAATTAACGGTAAATCTGCAGTCTTAGACAAGAGGGATCTACCTCAGTGAACTCTACGTTGCCGCGGTCTCCGATGACAGAGCCATCAGGCTGCTTGTAGCCAGCGTAACGGACCAGCTGAAGGTTCCAAACACGGAAGTCTTTGTGGGGAACTTTCCTTTGAGGAAAGATAGTTATGGTGGACCTACGAAAATACAACACGAAAAGACAGTCAAGCCATGTGCGGATTTAGCAGACGGTGCCGTTACATGTTCATTCGAAGCTTGGTTCTTTCGTTTCCTAAAAGATGGATTTTACCGACAAAGGTCGATAGTGAATCGCCAACAACACCATTTGGATACCTGAGGTTTCCTTCGTTCGTGGCGTACTTGATGTGCTTACAAAGCGCCTCAAACATTTCTGAGGGAGTGTTCACATCTCGGGCATCAAAAACCTAAAAGAGAAACACTATTTGAATACCATAGATTTGGCACGTTCTTCAGTCTATTAAATAACTAAGGATTTTTTTCCATACTAGGAAAAGTGCTACTTAATGTTATTAAAATGGTTAGAACTTAAACCTTCGTCGGTTTTAGACGGTAAAGAAAAGCTGCAAACGGCTTTGTTATTGGACAAGAACATTTGAACATTTTTAAAAATGTTTTGAGACTAGTTTTGGCTCTTCTTTGCCAGTCTTTTCGAAGCGTCCAAGACCTTATAATTCAAGTAAAATCTTCAGAGTAATAGTTACCTGTGGTAATGTGTAAATGGTTTTTCAATTGTTCCAAAATGGAAATAGCAAAACATTGTAAATTTATACATAAGCAGCACTATAAGCAGGTACAAGTAAGGTGGAGCATTATCAGAAAAAAAAAACATGTTAAATAGTCCTTTTGTGTTATAGGCAACAAGAAGTCCTTGGGACGTTTCAGGCGGATGGATTATTACAATATTTAGAGAGGATAGCACCAAGCTAACTCTCGGTTAATCCAGTATGGTGGCCGTCAAGATCAAATTGGAATGTGGAAATGTTGGTTTTTGAGGAGAGGGGTAAACCGGAGTACCCGGAGAAAAACCTCTCGGAGCAAGGATGAAACCAACAACAAACTCAACCCACATATGTCACCGAGTCTGGGAATCGAACCCGGGCCACATTGGTGAGAGGCGAGTGCTTTCGCTACTGCGCCATCCTCCTGCGCTCATGAGTTGACTTGGGAACCTGTATGTTGCGCAAAGAAAGGTCCCACAAGTTACCATAAAAGCTCTATTAAACTTCCCTTTCTATTAACCATCCTTCTGAAAGTCCATTTTTTAAATAAGCTCCCCTCTCTAATAAGCCCCCCCCCCCCCACCTCCTCGGCCTACCAGATTTTGTAATTGGACCCTCCTAATCTTGATCCCCAGTTGGTGTATTTTCACAAAGGTCAGGAGAAAAAAAAAATTGGCCAGTCTTTGTTGATAAGAAGTAAGTTTAACAGTTTTTGAGTTTTGTGCGAAAATGGTATTAAGATTAAATGTTTAGAGAGCTGAAATAAGCCCTCCCCACTCTCTAATAAAGTCCCCCGTTCATGAGGCCTGAAATTATTAAGCTCCCTGTGGGGGCTTAAAAGAGGGTTTACAGGAAGCAGAAAGTCTTCTAAAGCAAGTAAAAGTGGCGTGACCTGCAGGTGCTAGTAACGGGGAGAAAAGAAAGATCTTTTGATTTTGCTTGGTTAAGATTCATGTGAACAACGTAAGTTAGGTCGAGTGTTGCGTTGGCGAGCGAAAACCGGGGTGAGTTTTAACCATTTAAGCCCCAACATCATTATACAAATTCTCCTTACTGGTCTCCATAGATTTTGTTGATTACTAGTTGGGAGAACCTTTTCAAACATCAAGACAATTCATCTTTGGGGATCATTTGCTAAATTCTCATGACCTGTGGGTGTTATAATACACTGATATGATGAGGAGAAATTTGATGTTGATCATTCTGGGGCTTAATGGGTTAAACACGAAGTTAGGGTAACCCGACAGTCAGGGTAACCCAAGAATCAGGATCTCCTCAGGCTCCCCACTCAATAATCAAGCTTACATGTAATTTATTCCACTGTATTCGTCCTATGCACCGTGGCGCGTTCCTCCAAGCCAATCGACTTCCAAATATCAGCTCCTTCTCCGTCAGGTCATAGGTTCCAGTCTCTTCAATCTCCTTCACTACCTCGGCCAAACGGTGCTGATGGGCCGGACTGTCCGCGCTAGTAAAAGAACAAGACAAACTTAAGGGTAGAGAAAAATAAAGGAAAACGTTACAAATCAATTGATTTTAGCGACGCTAACGATGTTTTGGCTGATCACTCAATTCTTACTCGCTACAATTACAGTATTTAACATTAAAGGGCATTAATTTACACACACTTAAAAGACTATCACATGAGTTCAGATGCATAATTAAAACCAAAAACTGCCACCTGGATATTGACACTAGTCCAGTTTCACCGGCAACACCAAGTCATATTTTTGTATGTTTCTTTTTTAGGACTTTCCAATCTTTTTGTTGACAGCCAAAAATCTGGTTTCTCTTCGTTTAGAAATCTTCAAGTAATGCTAAAGCCATGGCCACACGAGTGATTTTACTTTGAATAAGCGACGCCCTTTTTTAAAACAATTGTCGCGTCGTCAGCACCCGTAGTGTAGCCACACTTCCATAGGCGACGGAACCACTAAAAAATCGCAGACAAAAAGAAGCGGGAAAAAATAACAGTGCCGAAAAAACCGTTTCATTCCAAACTCTGCAGTCCATCGCGCGCTAGTGGTGCAACAGTTTTTGGAAATATCACGTCGCGGGTGCAACAACCATCTCTCATGTAACCGCGTCTTACGTATAAGTTTCTCGCTTGACAAGAATTTTTCCATGTCGCTGAAATTTAAGCATCGCTAAAAGTAATAGCCTTTAGGCTCTGTTACAGGAATATCACTCGTCTTGTCTCAGATTTCTTTAGTTTGTTAACTCGACTGTTACCCAAACACAACTAAAAGTTTAGTTTTTTGAATGCATTTTTGCAGCATGCCTGTAACTGTGTATCACCTCTATTTTGTTGATGTGAGTTGTTTGTAATGACACGATCCTGCCCCCTCAACTATGTAACTAGCTACCCTCCTAGATGTGCGTTTTGGCTCCAAATAAATTTAGATTTTCAAGAAAAGAAAAAGAAAGAAATCGTGCAAAACTGACTCTGCTACGGTACTTACAGCTTCATAGATCTATAATACTGTTGCAGGAAGTCCTCTGCCTGTACCTTGACTTCTCCTGGCTCCCTAGGCACCCCATAGCGCCTCTTAGGGAATCCGCCACTAGGGTACATTATGGACCCCAAACAGCGGCCCCCACTGCAGTGTACAGGCTGAAGAGAACAAGAATAAAAAACGAATAGACAGTGGGACCCTTTAATGTGACCATGGGCCAGAAAAAAATCCCTCTCCAAACAAACCAGCTGGTGAGCTTATCACGGGAGCGAGCGACGTGGAAACAACCCTGTTCCCAGGGTTTTTCACTTTTACACTGGAGGTTGGTGGGTGGGTAGGAGGGTAGGTCAAGACGCACTTGGGCTGTACGAGATACAGGGGCCTAAGCTTATCCCAGTTTCTGGAGCAAGGATAAGCTAAGGGTATTGCTCCCCTTGGATTGAGTGTTAGTCCATCACCCCAGCAATTTCGGATAGGCATTAGCCGCTACGTGGTACTCATTTTGACACCTGGCCCTTGGTGGAGTCAGTTTGGAGACGACAACACGAGGATACTAAGCTCGAACCAGCGAAGATCCAAGGACGAACCAAGCTCGAACCAAGCTCACAAGCACGAACCAAGCTCACAAGCACGAACCAAGCTCGAACCAAGGACGAACCAAGCTCGAACCAAGCTCGAACCAAACTCGAACTAAGCTAGGAACCAAGCACGAACCAAGCTCGCACCAAGCTCGAACCAAGCTCGAACCAAGCTCGAACCAAGCTCGAACCAAGCTCGAACCAAGCTCGAATCAAGCACAAACCAAGCTCGAACCAAGGACGAACCAAGCTCGAACCAAGCTCGAACCAAGTACGATACCAAGCTCCAACCATATCCCAAGTCTGACGCGCAACGGAACAGACACAAACGGGGGAGACAAAAACTTTTCAGCTTACCTGAAGTGCCTTTTGATGGAGAGTATCCGTGGTGACAGTTTTATCCATGACGTTTTGTAGCTTGACAAACTTTGGCGGTTGATAATTCGATGTAGCATTGGTAACTGGGCATTTGGGTATGCCACTTTTTTCACTGGGTGAATCACCTTTCTTTACCTCCTGTTTTTCTCCATTCGACTTTCTGTCCATACCCGATGGACCATTAGCAGATGTTTTTGATTTCGTTACTCGCACTGTCTTCACGACCCCTTCATTGTCAAGCACCGTTTCCAGATACGCTTGAAACCCGTCCCGGGCTCGAATCTTCAACACTGCTGTCTCTCCTGTTGGAACTCTATCAAGAATTTCCAGAGCCTTCAGATATGGCACGTTTTCCAGGGACTTGCCATTAACTTCGAGAATAACGTCACCAAATTCAATGAAACCCGTCTCTTGCGCCACCCCGCCTTTCACGACGCGTGACACGGCGAGATGCGGACTTGCGTTACTCGCCAAAAAACCCAGTCCGCCTTTTTGGCGCTTGACAAGATTCACTGTTATGGTGCCTTCCTTTGAATCACCGTCCATTGTATCCAACGTTTTTACCGACAAACTCACCTGAAAAAAACAAACAAGAACGAAACTTCCTTTGATAAAGAAGCAGGTCAAGGTTTTAAGGCTACAATATTTCCAAAACGAGAGCGGGTAATTCAACGAGATCAAACAAACAGCTTGCGTTTTGGAAATATTTCCTCAGTAATCACCATGTCAAACAAAGATCGCCACATTTCACAGTTACGAACTGTTTAATTAGCGCCATTTTGTTCAGCTGATTCTAAGCGGCAAATACAGTTATCTCTCAGAGTGTTGATGACTTTTTGCCCGCATACATCTTTTAGAGCTAGATAAACAGGGAATGGCGGAATTTACGATTGCATTGGGTATTTTTTTTTTCAGGAAAACTTTTTAGCTTCAGCGAAATAGAAAAGAAAGTGGACATTTTGCGAGAATGGCGGCTGCAACTGATGGCGGCAAAAGCATAGGTCTTGGCTTCCAGCATACAGGCCTCACAGAAAAAAAATGCTGCCAAAGATTTCTTTTCCTAGCGTCTTTTGAAGTTATGCAGGGCCTTAGATGCCAACCAAAAAAACCTGGTCATCTATTTTCCCATCTCCGTTCGTAAGACAGAGGGTTAATGGTGAACTGCCAATAATATTTTACTTTGGAAGATTGTCATTTCTTTAGTGATCGTCGCATTTTGCTACCGACTAATACTTGCAACCACGATATTTTAACCGTGTTGTCTTTCTGATGTCTGAAATCACGAGATGATCTATTTATAATACAACTCAGACCAACCGACAGATATTTTAGTTACTACTCAGATTTACAATGCTTATCATTTTGAAAGAGACACTTGTACATTGTAAATAATTTTGGTCTTTTGGGGAAAATCCAAATCCGGATTCTTGAATCCAAAAACGGATTATGCGTTTCTCACTGAAATCCGGCCAAAAACGGAGCACATCTAAATCCAGGTTTTTAAGATTCATGATCTCAGGGTTTTTTTTTTTGGGGGGGGGGGGGGGTTGAAGGATTCGAAAAAAGTATACCTTACTCGTACTTAATTCCGCGTATACTAAATTTCGTGATTTTAGCGAGGCAATATTTCGTGAAGCTTTAATTTCGAAATTTCAAGAAAACAAAATGAAAAAAGCATTAAATTTAGCGAAAATGGGTCAACAGAACTTTACTTTCAAAAAACTTTACAACGGTAATGAATGACCAACGTATCGTACAACATGTACAACGGGATTATTTCAACAGGAACTTTTACACACACTTTTAAAATAGACAACCAGTCATTTGGTCGTCCGATAGTCTTTGCAGATCTAAACATCATCCAGATCCTCAAAAGCATCCTCTGGGGGAAGTTTCTTTTATAGGTAGGTACCAACTTGTTAATAATATTTATTGATTCATTTGTTAGATTATGTAAACTTGTAATGAGGTTTTTAAATTTCGCGAGGATTTTATTACGCGAGTCTTTAATTTTCGCGATTTTTTTCAATTCGCAAAAATTAAGACGTACGAAAATAAGTACGAATGAGGTATATCTATCCGCAAACGATGTTCCCTACAAACGTTCAATGTGGTATGTTTGTAAATTGTCTCGTGAAGCAGAGACAAAAGCACTGACAGGAGAGGATCTCTCTTGTTACTAGTCACGATATTTCTTTTGTATAGCAGTTCTACGTTTGGGGCTAATTTGACCCAAAGCAGCGATTTTACCGACAAACTAACTTGCTGAGATGATCGGGATAATGTGCTTGTCCGGTGATATTTGTAATTCACTTTGGAACAATATTGGAGAAATTTCCGGTCTGCGTTGTCATAGCAAATTTAAATGATCCCTTTCGGAATTTTGTTTGTGTGTGTGTGTTTTTTTTCTATGGTGATGTATCCATATGATCACAAAGGCGTTTTCGGTTTCTTCCAGAAAAAACACAACAACATTGTTTCATCGCTTATACAAACAAGGCAAACAAAAAAAGAAACATGTCCAAAACGTGGTGATTAGAGCAAACAGCATTGAACTGACTGAAGATTTATCTCTCTTTGTTCTCTAAGTTTTCACGAGATTCAAATGCAAATATCTCCGCAACCCCTCACGCAATGCTTTTAAGACTGACAAAGAGAAAGTGCTGGTTTTAACACATAGTTTTCAGTAAATTAATCGAAGAGGGCAAGCTACTGTAAGCTGAACAACTCAGTATTTACTTTACACCAGTAAATGCAGCTTAAATGCTCCTCTTATTACAACAACTCTCGTATGAACCTAGTCAATGCCACATCGAGTCTCACGCACATTATCTTCATAGACTACTAACTTAAAGTCACTTAAAACTAAGCATTTGTACTCTCAGACATCAGAAATGCTTTTGAAGTTAACTCAAGTCTTGATTTAAATTTTATATCGAAAAAATTAAAAACTTAAATTCGATAACGCGAACTCATCAGTCTTGAACTTTTGAACTTTATTTGAATCTTGCTACCCGTACAGGAAACGCCAAACTATGTCAAGGAGACCCTCCAGCTCTGATGTAAGCTTTTTGAAAATTAATGTGCCTGATCACAGAGTAATGATTTTTGTTGAATTTTCATTCACGAGTTGGCTCATAGGAGCCTTTAATTTTATTGAATCCTGTCCTTAGGTAGAGGCAATTTATACTGAAAAAACAGCTTTCTTTGTTTAGCACAACTGCATGTCCGAACAACATGAAGAATTATAAAAACCATGGATTTTGAATGTTTTGAGCACAACTAGGGATTCATCTCGAACAAAAATACCGTAAGACAAAGTGTTACAGTCGTTACTTGTACAAGAAACGCGAAACTAATTTGTAAAGAAGGGCCTCCAGTAGTCTCTCATTTCTGACCTAGTAAGACTTTGTTGCTGAAAAATGAATACCTATATCAGTATGTAAAATATATCGGATTGAAAATTTGGAAGAAAAATCAACGAAAATGAACATAATTTCAATCTTGGCTAGTTCGTTCGAAGCATTTCCGAGAAATATGGGCCCTTCTAAACCTCTGAACAGCTGTCTGAAAGTTGTACTGAAACGGTTTTTTATGCCATCTACGGGATAAACACGAACTCACAATTGACCAGCTCCCAGTTGGCTTGATAGCTCAGTTGGTTAGAGCGCTGCACCGGTATCGCAGAGGTCATGGGTTCGATTCCCGTTCAAGCCCGAATTTTTTCAGGTTTCTTCTTTTCAACCACTTATGTTGATACCTTCACTGCGATAATCTTTATATAATTCTATCTTTATCCGCAGTTCAAATATATGATTATTTCACATATTCATTTTCACAAAGGTTTATATTAGGAAGGGAGTGTACTTGTAGACGACCAATTTTATCATCGTGCAACTGAAAGTGAAAAGGGTATTATGCTTTTCACAGAAAAGTAAGCCATATGTTGTTAAATACACTGAACACAATTTTATCCTTGGCCTTGCGTTCTTAGCATGGTCTTGGAATCTGGGCCTTTTTAAGCCTCAAGGTTCTGAAGACAAAGGTTTGCATTTACTTGTAGGAAGGAATGTACTTAACGTCGACTAATTTTCTTTTCAATATCAACGCATTCTTAAAGACATCATCGGAGATCATCAATCGTAGAGTGCTTCGATATAAAACCAAATTATCACGTTTAACAATAAAAGCAACAAATGGAAAACAGAGAATGTGTCGAAACGAAAGCAGCGGACTACAATAATTCGCACGAACGCCTACATTGTTTCAACAAAGTTCCACGAGCTGGGAAAGCGGGATTTGTTTGGTAAGGCGTTTTAAAAAAATCAACTTGGCAAAACGTAAATCATTGTTCAAAGTCAGTCTTACATATTATACACACATGTACCTCAGCTCTGACAGGGTTTACGGCTCAGTTTTCTCAACTGCTTCGAGTTAAAGCATCTACTCTGAAGGCTATGCGGGAAGATAGTTCAAAGAAAAATATCCTCTCCGCTTTATGTTCCTCCAACAGTATCCTAGCACCCTCTGTTTCGCTGCTAGACATTTCCATTAGAATAAAAGATATCTTCTTTGTAAGTTCACCAAGGTCACTCACCATCGATTTAGGACAAAAAAAATACTTTAAACAAAGCATTCACTTACGTGCTCCTAGAAACACTGAGAATAAACACTGCTCTGATCACGAAAACCATCTATTTTACATAAGCAAGCTGCCTTTTCAACGAAAGGCGTTGTTCTGGCTTGTCAGAACAAATTGACGAAGGGTTCTTTAATACCTACCACTTTTGAAATAAGCTCAGTCTAGGTCTTTACTTCTCTCGTGTTCTCAAATGCCCGTTAGGTTTTATGACTGAATATATAGTACAGGGTTTTGTCTTTCTTTCTGGCTGATGTACCCGCATTTCACATGTTCCTCTTTAGTTTCTTACCTTTTTGCCGGTAGTTATAGCATACAAATTATCTGTGTTTTGTTCGAGATATTCTTTCCTGTTTTTATGCTTGTAAAGGGGTCACAATGGGGTGGTGGCTTTTACGGTTAACGGTTAAAATTTTGGCTTTTTTATGGCTAACGGTTTGTTTCTTTCCGTTAAAAATATTAATTAAAGTAATTATTATGTGAATTGTAAATTTGCTTTTCTTTCGGTAGCAGGGTAGAATGTGTAGCCGTTGTAAAAGCTTAACTTTTTTCACGACTAACGGTTAAAAATTTTCAATTTTTACGCCTAACGATTAAATTTTTGGCAGTTTTACGGCTAACGGTTAACCCCATTGAGACCCTTTGTAAAGCTCTACGAACTTTCAAGAAGGGGTGTTGCATACATTATTGTTGTCATTTTTATTATTATATGCCACAATGAATTTAAGTTATATGAACTACAAGGGAAAGAATTGAAGAGAGAATGTATATCTCCCTTTATGGGATGCATGTGTTGTTCTGATAGTTCGGACGTGTCGGGATTATAAGCCAGGTTAGAAAAGATGACCTAGTTTAAAATAAAATTAAACTGAATTTAAATTTGCCACCCGAGGGCACATCTCGTTTATTTTAACGTAGAACTTTCTTTTATTTTGGCTGATTTAACATTAGCAAGTACTGTAAATTTTGCATATGCAAGGTTAAAAATGCGTTTATTTAATTGATGAGTATTTTGTAACGGTCCTTAGTATTTAGCATGACTACTGTTCTTCTGTAGCCCGTGGTTAAAATGCGTTTATTTAATTGATATTTTGTAATGGTCGCAATCTATTTTAAACAAGAAAACTTACAAGGCCCTTACAACTTACAGGCCCTTACAAGCTGGAGTTATTCAGTTGTAGCCATCTAGACTCACGGATTTTTTTCTATTGGGTATCAAAGACAAGACAAAACAAAAAAACTTTGCGTGATCTGTTTGCCGTAAACGTGATGCTTAATCCCTCTATTAATACAAATCATCCAAACTTTACGCATACATTTAGTGACTCCATTCCATTCAAATCTTCAAAATACTGGACAGGCGTGAGAAGTGCCAACGTGATCATAATATCACGGGCAGAAGTGTAGGGAGGAGTGATAAGATGTTATGAGTCACTAACTTTATAAGTCACGTCACGCAGCCTGTTCAAAAGTACAGTCGCGCTAACATTTGTTTAGCTGTGATGTCTGGTGGGGCACCGCGGCCGGTTGAAATGCCCAATAGGCGGCTTTATTCTAAATAACATTGGAGCACAGAAAGGAATGTTTTTCGAGCAAACTTCGTTTGGTCCTATGGCAATATCTAATACATTTTACACCACGACAAAGGGATCGTTCCGGCGTTCGATTGCAAAAATAATTACCTCGATGCCGAAAGTTAATTGCCAAAGCTGTGGAATGTTAAAACTGGGAAAATCAAGCAAAATAAAATGGTGTTGTCTTATAATACATATCGCTTAAATGGACGTTTTTTCCTTTATGAGAAATACAACAAAGGCAAGCCACCAGTACTCACCAAGCCGTGCGTCCTATGCGAGATCCAAGTGAAGAATGAAAATCTTTTTCATGGGCGACTTGAGCACGCAATCACGCAAGAAAACAAGGGCGGGAAAATAACCTTTTGTTCCCAATCTCCTACGGTGGTCTCTTGTTTGCAACATGACGGGTACTCGGCACCTCCCTATTAGAGGTTGAGAACCCTAACCACTAAGCCACGCTTGCTCCTGTTAGCCTGGAAGAGGTTTAACCCTTTAAGCCCCAATATGAAAATCCATATTCTCCTCACTATTCTCCATATAATTCTTATGTTGTTAGTTAGGAGAATTTGATTTAAAATCAAGACATTTTATCTTTGGTGATCACTTCCTTTGTTCTCATGATCTGTATGTTTGATCAAGTAGTAATTCTGTTAGGAGAAATTAGGTGCTTGTCACTATTGGGGCTTAAAGCGTTAATAGATGGTTTCAAATGCTAGTTGAAAAGAACTGCTAAAAAGCTGTTTACAGTAGACAGTTGGGAGCATGGTCAATATCTTACAAGATTAAGACAGGGAATATTTTGTCCAATCTTATCTTGGAGCTCACGTAGACAAGAGTCGTGACTTACAATCCTATGAAACTGGGATCGGTTCCCGGGCAATGGTTAAAGGGTGTCAATTGCTATGAGAAATGATGAGATTTAACACTGCCAAAGAGCTTTGTACTGTAGAGAGATGGGCGAGTGGTCAAAATCTAACTTGACCTGGTCTTCGCCATATTGGCGACGGCCGGTTCAAGTGAAAGATTAGATCACAAATTGTTGTGTCTGATCTTATCTTGAGACATGATCGTGACCTACAATCTAAAACGCATACTTTGAAACACCCCTCATTTTCTTTTCAATGCAAAATGGTGGCAGTAACAACATTGAAAAGGGGAATGAACAGCTAAGCTTACAATGTAATTTACTATGTAACGCCTTTGAGAAAACCACTTGTGTCCTTTTCTGGTCATCTGTAATGGCGTGAGGTTTTCGAGCATTTCAGTGCTATATCTTAATTTCCTCAAACAGAAACAATTTACGCTTAGTTAGAAAAAATTAAGAAGATATAATATTACAAGTATAATTAGAATTATCAAGACATTTTTGTTTTATAAATAGACGTCTTTAAGCTTATTTAGTGTGTATTGTATTGATCACGTTTCATAAAACAGTCAGGTCGTATGGTAGGTAGGACATAGAATGATCTCTGAGATTTTAGCAAGGTGCACGATTAGCGTGACCTATTAGCGTGACCTAGGCAGCAAAAACCAACCACTCTTCTCTGGAACTAACAATTTTATCGAGACACTTTTAAAATTCTCGGCACCCCACATTGACATTTTACGGCAAAAATGACATGACCAGAGTCACTAACTTTAAAATATCACGTCACGCAGGTTCTCAAACGGTGCTAACATTTGCTTAGCTGCGGTGTCTGGTGGGGCACCGCGGCCGGTTGAAATGCCCAGTTAGGGGCTTAATGTTCTAAACAACATTGGAGAACAAAAAGGAATGTTTTTCGAACAATTTCGTTTGGTCCTATGGCAATATCTATTATCGAAAAAGTGGAATATGCATGACAGAAAAAGGTAAAACGGAAAGATGTTTGATTTGAACTACCTTCGTACCGAGCCCACAGAGACTGAGGACTACAATTAATATCCCTCCTGCTAAAGGCCACTCATTTTGCGCATATAAAGCGATGGCTACAAACAATATTTACTTGAGCATCGCATCAGTGATATCGTGCATGTGTAATGTTGCACACTGAAAGCCAAAGTGGTGTACCGTGTCAATAAACAGTCTTTTTGTGTTGTGTCAAAATCATATAAGAGACAAAGGTTTTCCGTTTCAAGCAAATAAAAACATCTGGCTAACACGGAACACGGTAACTTTTGTTTTGCTGATTCCTTATGCGCCTATTGCCCTTCTTTCCCAGGGGTACTCCCTTATATAAGCAAGAAAGGTATGTGCGGTGAGAAGTGTGTTGATTAATATCGGAAATTTGAAACCTTAAATGCCTACGCAAACCGAAGCAGTTCCTGGGCACCTCTGAAATAGGGTATCAAATTTTGGGTCAGGTCTGAAATAGGGTTGGGAAAATCACATATTGTGGGGAAAGGGTTTCAAGGAGTGCGCAGCACGCCCCACCCAAATTTTCGGGGAGTGCCCCCCCGGGCCTTCTTGACACGTTTGGCGTGTCGTCCGCGTGTCACCCGTGGGTGATCACATATAAGCCTGTTCGATGCTACGCACATAAGTTATTATCAGTCCGGCGCAAATTATAAGATATTGTGGGAATGCAACAAAACACTCTCAATGCTAGAAGCACGAGAGAATTGTTTCTGTATTCTTTCTATTGCTACTTACGGGCCTCTTGGGCTAATTGAAAAAGATTTGAAGCGATCTTTTAATACGTTAGCCGTGGTTACACCACCCTAGATAAACATGATTTCTCCAGTATAATTTTGCCTTGGTAAATTAGCTGAGGTTTTCAATTACCTGGGAAATGAAGGTTACATGTACCCAGGGAATTTAAGGGGGTAACTTTTCCGGCTGGGTATCTCATGCGGGAGAAAACATTGACGTTTGAGGTATGGTTTCCTTTATGAACCGAACAAGGAGATGAGAAAACTCCAATAAATAACATTCGAGATCCTTAGTCTGTTGTATTTCCATGCAGACACGTAAAGAATTTCCGATACCGTGACACATAAAATAATTCGTGCAATAAGCCTCAGCATTCCTTTAAAATTCAACACTCACGAACATTGCTCAATCGTCAAGCAGCTGATCACGCACTGCATGTGTAGCATGGAAAACTCGGTTTCTTGTCGGTAGGTTTACCTGGGGAAACTGAACGAACCTTCAAACCACCAAGGGTTTTGGGGGCATTTTTTATTGTTCCCAGACACTTCATGACTAAAATTTACCTGGGTAAATTTTCCCGAGCTAAAATCGGTTACACGCGAAAATAGCACTTTCCCCAGGGAAACCTCACATTTACCTAAGTTAAGTGGCCTCGTGTAACCACGGCTATTATTTACGATAAATAAAATTATTTCTTACCCTCAGAATTGTCTTTCTCAGCGTATGGCTTAGTGTATTTCGAACAAAGTACCTTCGGAATCATCAAAATACTTTTCCTGGATAAAACATAGTCCGCACTCTCGTTGATTTCCTTCATTTACATATTTTACTCTTTTGCGTTAATTTCATTTCAGTTTTACACTACTGTTCCCTTCAATTAGCTTTAATTTATGCCGAGTTAATTTCAAATACCTTAATAAACAGAACCGTTAATTTTCTATAATAAGTAAATGGGCGACACGACATCGACAGTTCTAAATAATAATATAGCAGAAAAGCGATGAAAGAAACAAATAAACAAATAGACAAATAGTTAGACAAACTAAACATTGAGAAAACTAAAGCACACCATTGTACACCAAGACAAAGGGAAAGTTATGGATGTTCGACTACAAAAAGAACTGACCTCGATACCGAAAATTATTTCCAAGGCTGTGAAATGTTAAAACTGGGAAAATCAAGCCAAATAAAATGGTCTTGTCTTATAATAGTTTAAATCAACTTTTTTCCCTACATATGAAACACAAAAAAGGCATGCAAGCCACCAGTACTCACCAAGCCGTGCGTCCTATGCGAGATCCAAGTGAAGAATGAAAATCTTTTTTATGGGCGACTTGAGCACGCAATCCTTGGCCACGCGAGAGCATGGTCAATATCTAGCAAGATTAAGCATGTTAAGACAGGCATTGTCTTGTCCAATATTACATTGCAGCTCATATAGACAAGAGTCGTGACCTACAGGCCCGTGAACCTGGGAAAGATTAAAAGGGTATGAATAGCTATATTTAACCCTAAAACTACCAAAAGGACCATATCGATCATCATGAATTTTGGACACTTCAAAGCACACTGTGTAGGGTCTGTTTACAGTAGAGAAATGGTTGAGTGGTCAAAATCTATCTAGAACGGTTGTCGCCAAATTAGCGCCATATTGCATCACAAATTGTTGTGCCTGATCTTATCTTGAGTCATGACCGTGACCCTACAACCTGAGACACAATACAATGAAATACCCCTCGTTGTTGCTCAATGCAAAATGGTGCAGCAACAACACTGAAAAGGTGAATGAACAGCTTTTGTAAGCTTACTATGTAATTTAACTAAGTAACACCTTTGAGAAAACGACTGATGTCTTTTTCTGGTCCTCTCTAATAGCGTGAGATTTTCGAATATTTTCCGATATCTGTCTTTAAAAACAATAGCTCTGTAATTTCTTTGTATAGATAGTTTTTATTTTCTTTACTTTTAACAGCCCTTTATCCTCTCAAACCGAAAAAATGTTCACGCTTGGTTACAGAAGATTAAAAAGTATTCAACATTACAAGTATAACTAGAGTTGTTTCATAAATAGATGTGTTGTATTGATCACGCGTTTCAAAAAACACCCAGGTCTTGTGGAAGGTTAAAGAGCATAGGAATGACCTCTGAGATTTTAGTAAGGTGCGCCACTAGCGCGACCTTTAGGGAGCGAAAACGAACCGCTCTTTTTTGGAACTAACCAATTTTAGCGAGACACAAGACGTGACTAGAGCAAAGGCGATTAAAGTGATTGAGCGTTATCTCCTTTATTCTGATAAGAAGTTTTCCCTAGATTCACCGGAAGTTTAACACTCACGCAATGCAACAGCAAATGCTACTTAGTAACTGTCCTTGCTGTTGTAACCGTGCGATAAAGTTTTATTTTCACATGTAGTCTTCTTCAAACAAAAAGCCAGGCTTCTGAAAACTAACCCATTTAGCATTTACTTAACAGCAAGTCAGTCATGCAATATCCTCTGTTAAATTCCTTACCGGTTTTATCGGAGCATTGGTTCCGGTATTTAGAAGAAGAACGCTTTTAAGCTTAAATAACTGATATGTAAAGAAAGAGTTATTCGTTTCTCCACTTGACTTCATAAAAAAACTCCTAAGTTTAACTTTTCGCGTTGAAAATTGCACACATTGCGTAAGGTCAAGGTTCAAAAAAGATTTTCAGTTGTATCTGACAAACGGGCCTCGTAATATATGCAATATTTATATAGCGGCCCTTTCTTTACAATTGCTGCATTTTCTTAAAATATAAGCAACCGGCGGTCTATTTACTCAAACACTTATGAAACCTCTCCTAAGGGGCCGACCATTTAACTCTTGAGGGGGGGGGGGGGGGGGTGAATGATTTCGAAAAAAAATTTCCTGCAAGCCCTTGTCGGAAGAAAAAAATTGCATGCAGCACAAATGAAATAGAAAAAAAATTCTTGCACTGCTGCAAGCAAGAAAAAAAAAATGTTGCAAAGCTATTTCATCATTCCAGGGGGACTTTACAAAATCCCAGCAAAACTGCAATCATTCTTCCCTTGCTCCCTTTAAACTCTGGAGTTGGTTATGCTTCAGAATGTGCAATGCATTCTTAGCTTTATAGGGTCCGACAATCTGTGAGCCAGCGAGCCACTCCAGTTAGCCTAAATCATACTCTGGTTTAGCCAAAACAACATTCCGGTTAGCCTACAGTTATTAGCTTTAATAGGTAGCTTGCGGTTAGCCCTATATAATGGGATATAAAGGGATTTCTGGCTTGCACGGTTCACAAGGCTCGCGAGTCATAGGAGTCATGCAAGCCATTATGGTTAGCCTAAATTACACATTGGCTAGCCTAGTTAGCACTGCAGTTAGCCTACAGTTCCTTTATAGGTAGCTTGCGGTTAGCCTTTTTATTGGGATTAGGGATTTCTGGCTCGCTGGCTCGTACTGTATCCAAACTCGTTAGCTTTATGATATCACAAGCAGTAATGGAGGTAAATTTTTCTATTTAAAGTATCAAGTTTTATTAGACAAAGAAAAATAATTTGTTCATTTTTAATCTTTTTAACTGAAGCATTTTCATGTAACATAACATTTATAACATATAACATTTTTGCCATTTTTGATTTTTGCGATGTTTTAGTAATGCACCTATCAATGTCTAGCCCCAATGGGGGGAGTGCAGGCATACCCAAGGGCTATAATGATTGACATTTTCAAATATTTTGGGTCACTAAAATTTTTAAATTCCCCACCCTCTGCCATTTGAAACCTTGGTTAAATCCTTAATTCTTGTTATGAAAAGTTCTATTCTATGATTCTTGTTGTCAACCGTAAATAACATGTATTTATATTTTTCTATGTTTAAATATTTGTAAATAAGATATATCTCTATTATAACATATTCAGTATAAAAAGAAACAGATCCAAACCTTTCTTGTTGTCAACCGTAAATAAATAACAGTAACATGTATCTATATTTTTCTATGTTTTTATATTTTTAAATAAGATATATCTTTATTATAATATATATTCAGTATAAAAAGAAACAGATCCAAACCTTTCTTGTTGTCAACTATAAATAAATAAATAAGTAAACAGTAACATGTATCACAGTGGGTATAAATACACAACGCATAACCTATGCCAAACAGAATGTTTTGTCTTGTATAAAGAGCAACTCACAAAGCCAATCCCGGCAACTGATGAGACCCATGTGGAGGGTCGAAACCATGGTCTTGCCTGTACATATTGGCATACACAACCACGCAGTCGATAGACTTGCTAAGAACAGGAGGAAAGATATAAAGCTCCTAGACACGAAACTCTCAGTTTCAAGAGGAGCTTACTCACATATGTTTGACTGAAGCAGAGTTCAGCCATCTATTACATGTTACATAGCTAGAAAGAAACTACAACTTCAGTTTCATGAAGAAAAGGGTCTATAGATCACACTCCGTGATGCAAAACACAACATCCTGCGAGAGAATTATACAAATAAGCTGGGCCCAGCGTTACAAACATCAGCAGGAAATTAACTCATCACGTTACAGATAATATTTCAGATCCTTTATTGTCACAACTACAAACATGAGAGGCTGAAAAACAGTATCAAGTTCCTAAACGGGCCAGACTCAACGTACCTAGTTTGCCGAAAGCGGCATAGAAACCACATTTAGTCGCCTAACAAACGATCCGAGGTCAACTTTAACTGAGAATAACAAACAGTGCGTGCAAGCCGCAAGAATCCAACGGTTATCAGAAAAAGATCGATATGACCTCGAGATAAAGTCTAAAAATGCGACGTTTAAGTTGAAATGGCTCAATTCAGTAACCATTTAAAAATCCTCCTTACTAAACCCACTACAAACATACAAGAAGCAAAATTGGTCGAAAGACCGAGTCATGTAAGGCGAAGCGTACGAAAACGTGAAGTAGGAGTCGTGCAGGCCTCCCAACCCCATTTTATAACTGTGAAAAAAAAAATCCTGCAGAGAAATGAAGAAGAAAAAAAAAATATCCTGCAGAGCATTTAGAAGGAAAAAAAATATCCTGCCCACCAGGTTGCTAGAAAAAAAAAGCTTGCTGACCAGAAATCATCCACCCCCCCCCCCCCCCTCAAGAGTTAAATGGTCGGCCCCTAACGGCCCCTTATCTTTTCAAAACCGATCGCTTTGATGTCACGACCATGTCTCCTAGGCTCGATTTCCGCCGCTCTCTCGAGTCCGGTCTTTGATGAGGAGCGCGGGCTCATTTCCCGAACAGCGGCTGGTAATCGAGCCTACATGTCTCCCAACTCAAACACTTTCGAAACACTTATTACTCACGAACACGGAGGAAGCTGAAGAGGGTTAACAGGTTCGTTGGAGATCGTCGACACAATAATAAAGTTCTTCTTGCTGAACTTTGTTCGTAGTATATACATTTGGTTCATCACCAGCAAACTTTCTTATAACAGAGTATTCTTGGAGTTTTGATTGATTCTAGCCGTGGTCCTTCTTAAGAGCAAATGTTGTCAAAAATCAAACATTTTCAAAATATTGTGGCAACAGCTCAAAAATCAATTCCGCTCATATTCTTATGTCAGGTAGACCTTAATGTGAAACAAATCACTGCATAGTTCGTTTGGCTGAATATCGATTTGTTTTCAAGAAAATCGATATTAACGGAATTCGCTCAAAAGACCGCTTTTGAAGCTCAAAATTGAAGGCAAATCTCGAGGCTTCGCGTGATAAAATGAAGCAATCCAGAGCAACAAAAATTAACCAAACTTGTAGAACGATGTTTAAATATATGTCAAAAGCAATTTCAGCAATTTCTGCTCATTTAATTATTTACGAACTCTAATTAAATTTATCCGACATACTTTTGACTAGATAAAAAGTATATCAAGTTTAACCCCTAAAAAAAGTATGTGGTACCGAATATTATTTGTCAAGAATCTGCATTTCAAGAGGAGAAGGGATGTTCTTTTGCCTCCTAAAAGGATTTTTGGGGGAAATTTTTTGACGCGATGATATAGAATTTTAAAGTTGGACAAAATGCGTCGATTCAAGCGATCAGAAAAGTCAGCCTAACTAACTCAGTGTACACATACACAAACAACTTCACGTTTACCGCAGGTTTTGATCAGCAAACAACCGATTTTAACACAAAATCCTCTAACCGTCATGTTGCTGTATCACAGATGAGAGCTGTGGTCCTTGTTCATGGTAAAATTCAAGCAAACTGCAAGGAAACTTGACAGGATATCGCAACTTGCCATGCCGTTTCACCAAACATCCGCCGTTTTTGATGTGAGGATTCTCTTTTTCCTATTTTCGTTAGAAAACAGGCTTAAGGTGTTGCACAAAAGATGCCTTTCCTTTGAAAACTAGCTCTGAACTGAACAGCGAAAAAAGAAGTCGTTAATACAAAAACATCTGTTACGTGCTTTGGGTGATGCCGCTAATTAATTTAGTCAGAACGAGTTTTAGTGAAATCGACAACTGCGTGCATGTACCGCGGTAACGAAATTTTGGGTGCATCGAGTGACTTTGGGGAATAAGGTTAAATTGTTTTTTCAAATAAGCTATTCTTGTCATCCTACGTTTATTACTTTAAGGACTGAGCGAAGATTCTCAGTAGATTGGTTTCAGATGAGCACTTAAAAATGCGTGAAACTGAAAAAAACGTCCGTTGGTTGCGTGACATTAACTCTAGAGCTCTTTGCTGGTGGGCAGGGCGAAGGGATTTAAAAATATATTCTCTGTTGGTTTTCCAAGAGGTAGCACAGGTAATGAACTATGGCTGGATTAAAATACAAAGTTGGACATGAAAATCTCCTCGTTTTCAGTCTGAGAATGTTTTCTTTCTTTTTGTTTAGGGTGGGGCGGGGTTTGGGCTAAAGGTGTTTGAAAAGACGTTCAAGAGAATACTAAATCGACTGATTGTAAGTGCCCGGGTAAAAGTAATAGTATAAGTAAACGATTCTTGGCATTAAAGGATTTTCAAATAAAGCGGAGCTTTTCCATTTGTTGTTTCAGAACTCACCTAACCCACCTTTAATGAATCAATTATGCAGAAGTGAAACCTTTTGCTTTACAACATCACACAACATTCAAGCCAACCACCTGCATGTGATAAAGCTTTGTTCAGTAATTATAAAAGCGGATCGAAAAGGAATTTGCACGTTCTCGATTTTTTGAAAACTTGATTTCATAGACCCAAAAGGCCCTGAGTAGAAATACTTAGTCCGTGCCTGCACCCTTTCCTCGTGCGTTTTAATATTCTTTAAAGGTATCTTGAGGTGACTTGGACATCTAAGTCACCCTCATATCAAGGTCGATCGTCTTCGAACACCTTTAAGAGTGATAGCGGGTGGCTGCGGCTCGTTTGGAATTATCATCTTGGAATTATCCTTCCCTTTTGCTTAAGCGATCAACCGACCGACCGACCCACTTTCGCGAGGATGGAGGCGATGGGTTGGGGGGGGGGGGGGTGGTTGGAAACCTACTTAAGGGGAAACCTTTTCATGTTGGGGGATTAAGGGTTCAAACTTCCCCCTTCTCTTAGCCTTCAACCCCAGCTGCGCCCTCATTTTGTTGGCTCACGCTCTTTGCATTTTTGGCGTTTGCAAACTTTATGACTCGGCCAAACTCCTTCAACATTATTCAACAATCTTGAACACAGCTTTGTTGTCCGATGTTGAACAAGGTGGGCAAACGAATTCAATACTTTTGATCACACCTGACAACATAGAAAAAGTTGAATCAATATTACAGAACATCATTGCACAGGGTGGTACACCTGAGAACAAAAGAAAAGTCGGCAAAATTGTGAAACATCATTAAGCTGGAAGGCCAAACTTGTTTTTAAAATTCAACAGCGTTGATCGGTGTTCAATAGAACGTTGAACCCCCCAGTTAACCGTTTTGTAGTTTTCTTCACTGTCGGAAGCTTTAAAAAAAGACTGCACGCACTACAGTGTCAGTGGAGTAGAGTCGTTTTTCGTTGGTGCCTGTTGAGCATCGAAAGACTCATAAAAAGTCATCCAAGTAAAGCCCGTAGTGGGTTGTATTTTCTGCCACAGGACAAAGCTCTTAAAAATCTTGCAGATCATTAAATTTATTCCCTGAGAACCAGTACGAGTTTTGATTTTTTTTATTAATGTCTATTCTCCGTAAATAAGTGTTTGTGCGTTTAATGTACACTAGCACGTAAATACGAACAAGAACCACGTAAAAATAAAAAGGAGGTTTAACGTATCACCACTGCCTTATTTGAAAGTCTTTGAATGCCAGGAATCGATACAATCGGTCGATTCAGTGTTCTCTAAAACTTCTTTCCCCGAAACCTATAGCCCAAGCCCCACCCCACCCTCGCCCCAACAAAACGAGAAAAGAATTTTAAGACCGAACAGGAAATTTTTATGCCTGACTTTGTATTTTAATCTAGCCATAGTATATAATATGGCGTTCATTAACTGTGCGACTTCTTGGAAAACCAACAGAGAATATATTTTTAAAACTCCCTTTGTCCTGCCCATCAGGTAAAAGCTCAGTCCAGGGTATGTCACGCAACCAAGGTGCGCTTTTTTCAGTTGCACAGATTTCAAAGTACTCATCGAACCCAATCTACTGAGAATCTTCGCTCAGTCATTAAAGTAGTAAACGTAGGAAGACAGAATTAGCTTATTTGAAAAAAATTAAACCTTATTCCCCAAAGTCACTCGATGCACCCAAAATTTCGTTACCGCGGTACATGCATGCAGTAGTCGATTTCACTAAAACTCGTTCTAAATTAATTAGCGGCATCACCCAAAGCACGTAACAGATGTTTTTGTATTAACGACTTCTTGTTTCGCTGTTCAGTTCAGAACTAGTTTCAAAGCAAAAACATCTTATGTACACCACCTTGAGCCTGCTTTCGAACGAAAATAGGAAAAGAGAATCCTCACACCAAAAACGGCGGATGTTTGGTGAAACGGCATGGCAAGTTGCGATATCCTGTCAAGTTTCCTTGCAGTTTGCTTGAATTTTATCATAAACAAGGACCACAGCTCTCATCTGTGATACAGCAACATGACGGTTAGAGGATTTTGTGTTAAAATCGGTTGTTTGCTGATCAAAACCTGCGGTAAACGTGAAGCTGTTTGTGTATGTGTACACTGAGTTAATTAGGCTGACTTTTCTGATCGCTTGAATCGACGCATTTTGTCCAACTTTAAAATTCTATATCATCGCGTCAAAAAATTTCCCCCAAAAATCCTTTTAGGAGGCAAAAGAACATCCCTTCTCCTCTTGAAATGCAGATTCTTGACAAATAATATTCGGTACCACATACTTTTTTTAGGGGTTAAACTTGATATACTTTTTATCTAGTCAAAAGTATGTCGGATAAATTTAATTAGAGCTCGTAAATAAATGAGCAGAAATTGCTGAAATTGCTTTTGACATATATTTAAACCTCGTTCTACACGTTTGGTTAATTTTTATTGCTCTGGATTGCTTCATTTTATCACGCGAAGCCTCGAGATTTGCCTTAAATTTTTAGCTTCAAAAGCGGCATTTTGAGACAATTCCGTTAATATCGATTTTCTTGAAAATAAATCGATATTCAGCCAAACGAACTATGCAGTGATTTGTTTCACATTAAGGTCTACCTAACATAAGAATATGAGCGGAATTGATTTTTGACCTGTTGCCACCAACAAGAAAAGGCTTTGTTTGATAGTATTGTTTGGAGTACAGCTGTGTGTAAATTTGCGAAGAGATTTTTTTTTTGCCTTGCACAACAGCGTCTACAAGAGTAAAACGACCTTCAATGTCGACATTAACAGATTTTTGGCTCATATTCTAGGTCACCTTTAACCAGAATCATTACACAACAACTATGATTGCTATCGTGAGAAAAAAAAAAGTCTTCCTTTTTCCTGAGTATTCCAAATGTTTTCAACTTCATCTGTGCTGTAGGTTTCTTGGTGAAATAATTTGTTCAGTCATATGGTCCATATGAAACATGATGAACTTTCCTCTTTGTAGGCTGTCGTTTCCCTGAAGCTAGAACATTCAAGGAAAAGAATTTACATTTACGTTTCCCATTTTGCGTTTTTTTTTCAAGTCCATCATTTCAGACATAATGGGGTTTTTGGTGCAAAACAAACAAACAAACACTCAGGCAATGAATAACATCTAACAGCGTGTAAAAGTGCGTAACATACACGGACACATTCATACTACGATTTTCAGTTGAGAGAAGTTTGGTGACAAAGTTTTAACGTTCAAATTCTGTCAAGGGCAATTTGCTCCGTTTCCAAGGAAGACTGCATGAATTGATCACTTATAAAACTTTGTGACCAAACTTCTCTCGTGCCTTACTCAACTGAAAATCGTAGTATAACACTTTGAACACAAACTCGTCATAAAGGCCGAGTATAAATTTGTCTGATATGTTAGCGGCTACTAGAGAAAAGCAGTCTTTGAATTGACATTGGTGTGGCCCCCCAAAGCGCATCAAAATTGATCAGTTATGAGTTAGTTACGAAAATAATTCCACTGCTGTAGTAAATTAGTAATACAGTGTTAATAAGGTTAAAAAAGTTGTCTGCAATTATTCATGCGATATAGGACTTAGAACCTGACTCGTCCCCAGTGGTCTTCATGACGCGAGCGGCACCCATCACACCTCGCGCTCCCATGCCGCGCGCGTCATGAAGACGACTGGGGACCAGTCAGGTTCTACTTCCTATATCGCCTGAATAAGTCAGACTTGGATCTTACTTTAATAATTAATATTATATCAATACATTAACTGTCTCAAGCTTTATCCATAACGAATATGATTTTTTAAAGGAACTCAATCACGGGGATTTTTACGTTGTGGGGTAAAAAATGTGCTGAACGTCAAGAGAAGGAAGTCAAATGATTTTCTCAAAGGAAGAACAAACCATAGCCAGTTTCTGGCGAATTTTCCGAGAACTGAAAAGAAACAAGCTGTAATCCATTTCCATTCTTGCAATCTGCAGCCAAACACACTTAACTATCGTTTCAGAGAGCTGGTAGAGGATTTTTAAACGAGACTCAACCAGTATGTTTGGGTTCCTTTGATTAGAATATGTCTTTTAGCTTTTCAAAGTTATCCTAAAAATTGGTGACAGTGTCCCTTTAAGTCGTTGACAAAGGATACACCGCAGCGGTTGATGACAAGAGACAGTACTGCAGCGATACTGTTAAGGAACATGCATTAAGACGTCGAGGTTGTCCATCATCATAGTGGTTTGGAGTTTTCTGTTTCGCGAACAGATACTTCCATTAATACCCCAATCTCGATCAAAATGTTTGTTCTGCTTTATTTTTAAAGGGTGCTGCCATAATTTGTCTCAGTCGAGTTATATTTGTCTCCGTCTCGCCTACCAATGATTCCATAAATTGTGAAAGATCGACGAGGTGAAGGAATAACTGACTGACTCACTGACTGAAAGAACGAACGAAAGAATGAATGAACAAACGCACGAATGAATGAATGAATGAATGAATGAATGAATGAATGAATGAATGAATGAATGAATGATATGACGACGACGACGACGACGACGACGACGACTACTACTACTACTACTACTACTACTACCACTCATCATCATCATCATCATCATCATCATCATCATCATCATCATCATCATCATCATCATCATCTTTATACAGGGTGCGTTCGTCACGAACGTGGTTTTCAGAACGGCCCTGACAATCTACTACGACTACTACTATTATCTCAACGTTTACTTCTACTACTAACACTACTGATACTGCTATTATAACAACAACAACCATTGAAATCTCAGTAAAATAACACCTTACTTCTGTTACTTTATTCAGTTCAGTTTACAACAACATCATGTGTAAATACGAGACTAAAGTGCTGAACAGATTTCCATTCGACAAATAAAACGAAAATTTTCAGGAAAAAAGGTTCTAGAAATTTCGGGTTCGATTTCGAGTTATATTAACGAAATGCGAACCATCCACCCATAAGAATTGAAATGCTCGAGAAGAAAGTTTCAAAAATATTGGTTTGCCTAGGTGGATTGCTTCTGTTTGAATTTTTGTTTCATTCGGGAAGCAGCAGTTTTGGTATTTAATATCAGTTCTTTTGGTCGAATGCAAAGCGGTCCTGCAGAACTGTACGTAGAGCGTAAAATGGAGACTAAAAGCTAATATGTCTGTTTTAGGTTTAGTTAGAGTAAATTTTCCTCAGTTTGCATTTTATACTGACAGCGAAATAGACAACAGCATAAACATCTGCTTTCCCCGATCAGCCCGCTACAGCAAGACATTTACCACGTTCTATTGCAAATAAGCGAATCTGATTGGCTCAATTATTAGTGTCTATTTAAACAATACAGTTCTTCTGTCGAAGGCACTGTATCAATTTTGAACATCAAATTTCCGAGGGAACTTATCACACATAGGGCCTGAGACAGAAGGACTCTATTGTTCTTATTGTACAACGCTAAATTTTGAGCTAAAATTGCAAAAAACGGGCACTATGTGCTGATAGGTGCCCACTGAGGAGTCACACTATCGCGTCACGTGCTTGATTCGACCAATGGGAGCACGCCAAAATTTAGCGTTGTACTATAACGACTGATAGTTGCCCCACCGAAATTAGATGTTCGTAAAACAAATATCGGTTCGAGGGCTTATATGACAGTTTTAAGAACATCAAATTTCCAAGGGCAACTGTCAGCCGATGCGTCCCGAGATAGAAACACTCTGTTCGTGTTATTGTTCACCACTAAATTTCTTCCGCAACTGCCCTTTTGAGTTTTTAGTGCACCCGTTTGAGTTTTAAGATTAAAAATTGCAAGAATAATAATACAAAAAAACAACAACAACAACAACAACAACGTAAACAGAAAAGGGAAAAGGAAAAGAGATAGAAAGAAAAATAAACAAAAAAAAAGCAAAAATTAAGAAGTTTTTCTGCTAATGGATACTGTTCATCCGGGTTTTTTCGCCCGACGGGTACTATTTCCTGACAGTTTTCCTTCGCGGAAGCGCACTATTGTATCACGTATTCAATTTAAACCAATCAAAAACGGAAAAAAATTAGTGGTGAACAATAATCGCTGATAGTCCACCATCACGTATGCTAAGTCTATAGAAAGTAAAATTTCCTTTATTCGCTGTAAATATGATGTAAATATGGTTGTTTTTCCGATCGCAATCAGTTGTCTCCTAAAACAATAACTGATGACTCGTCCGAGTTCCCTAAGAGCAAAATATTCAGCTTGGCTGCGCCTTGTTGAATATTTTGCTCATAGACAACTCGGCCCTGTGGTCAATTTTTAAATATTCTTATCACTATCCAATGTTGGCCTATCCTTTTGTTACGATGGTCTATAATCATGCAATTGATTCCAACAATTATTCCTATTATGGCCTAAATTTATGCAATATTGCCCCATAATTAAGCTATGGAGGCATATAATTTTGCCACAATGGCCTCAATTTATGCAATATTTGCCTATTATTATGCTATGTTGCTGCTATAATGTAATACTAGCTTGTAATTATGTCATGATGCCCACAATCGCGCAAAATACCACGACACATTTTTACATTCCTTGAAATATTCTATACTAGTAAGGGTATAATAAATTGAGTATGACATTTTATTTTTTTTCTCTGCAATTATTGAATTTAACTAAACGTTTAATGACAGGTTTTTCTTGAAATAAGCTAACGAGAGCTTCAGATTTAAGGGTACTTGTTACCCCACAAGGGGGGCCCAACATATTCTTTGTATACAATCTGATAGATTGAACGGCAAATTGATGGCGTATAATTGACACATCAGACCTTACTCCAGTGGTAGATTACATTTTATTGCAGAATCTACCTTAGGATAAACCGTGAAGTAAATTAATTAGAATTAACTTAACGTTACCATATCACTAATATCTCCAACAATTTTAAGAATCGTTTACAATAATAATATAATAACAATTGCAAGATAATCTCTATTTATTTGTGGTAGGTGCATTCCCTTAAACGCCTTTTCTTTTCGCAACGACAAGAGTCAAATCCAGTGTACCAGTGCATAACTAGTACACCAGTTATTCAGTTCTGCGCTCTGCGACTTGACACGTTAAGCGGCAGATTTGTAAAAGGTGTACTTTCGTTAGAAAGCTATACGAAAGGTTGGGACATGGGAGGCTCGAAAGGAGAGGGAAAATTGTTAGTTTAGTGTTTTTGAGGGTAGGAATAGGAACTAAATTTAAAGTATAAAAAGAGTTCCAAAAGTTATGTACAAACTACAGCTAGAAAAGATACAAAAATTTGGAACCTTCGAGGGACTGAAAGTCTGGCGAAAAACGCAGATGTCCTTATAACACGTGGAATTATCTGCCATCTGTCGCTTATCTTTGAAGTGAACGAAAGGAGTGTAGTAGTTGTTGCTGTAAATGAAATAGGCGCCATTTTGATAGAAAGTAGTATACGAATCTCTCAATCTCTTTGAATCTCTGGATGAAGTCCTTCCGTATGAAGTTTTATCGAGTACCCCCTCCCCATACCAGAGAGGTTCGCATTATAACAAACTGTAACCTCTCCCTTCTACCTCGGTATAGATGAGATTTTCACGATCACAGAAAGGTCGAGAAAATCATTCTATTAAGTAAAGTAAGTAAGCATTCTATTAAGTTAAAGTAAGTAATTTTATTATCCAACTGTATAAGTAATTGCACAGAAAGCGCGCCACGATATTGTACAGTTGATTATTGTACAGCACCGTGCGTGCACTCATCCTGTTACTCTTGTAGTTTTCTTTCAAGTTACTGAAAAAGGTTGACAAAGGTTAAGTTGGATAATAAATCTCTTATTAGATGTTTCGGTGTGAAGTATCGCCTTATATTTTCACTCTTTGTTTGTATTTTGACTCGCCCTGCGGGCGCGTCAAAATACAGCACAACTCGTAAAAATATATAGAGGATATTCCACGGCGGCGCGAAGATATGAATTTTATTTTCGAGTGGTAAAAACAATATTTTACGAACGAGCGCAGCGAGTGAATAAAATATTGTTTTTTAACACGGGAAAATAAAATTCATATCTTTAAGCCACCGTGTAATTTTCTTTTTATTATATAGACAAGAGTATTTTTGCACAAACAACAGTGTAATGAGCGGGAAATGACGTCATTGATATCCTCACTAGTGAGGATATGGAAAATATGCCACTCGAGTCCCGGATGTAGTTTCGTATGAACTTTACGAGTGGTCTATTTTCCACTAAAACACTCTTGTCTATATAATAAACGGCGATATTTCACACCAAAACATCTAATAACATATATCTATTGCATAAATTAAAGAGCATTTGGGTATAATATTTTAGCGTTGTTTTACATTTTTTAAATCTAGTTCTGTACTTCCGTGCATTCAGTTATTCGCTCGTTAATCCATGGCCAAAGCAACGCCTTCTTCTTGGCGGCTGTTTTACTTGTCTTGCTCTATAGTTGACGGGCTAATATGCCGCCGAAACAGCTCTTCTAAACCGCAAATCCTTTCTGTTAAGAAAATGTCAACGTACATAATTAACCCCTTACCTCTTTAACCCTATTCATTCTGGGCTTTTTTGGTTCCTGAGCCTGGGGGAGGGCACAACCCCCCCCCCCCCCCCCCACATCCTTAACTCAAAGAGTATTAAAACTATGATAAAGAACTTCGAGGGTGACAGTAGTCCAAATATGTTTCCTTTAAGGTTCACAACATGACCTGTCGACGTCACATGACGTGGGAAATACGTCATGTTTTCCCAAATGGCGCCCTTATTGGATCCGCCATCTCAAATTTATTTCTTTTTTTTTCAGAACCTCTGAAAACCACCATTTGTTGGTCGAAAAGTAGGTAAAACCATTAAATGCAAAAAAAAAAAAAAAAAAAAAAAAAGACCTAGATATGTTTAAAATGTAGCACAATAAAGTTTAAATTTTTTATTCCAACCCCATATAGCCCATGCTTTTTATGGAGTTCCTAAGAATGGAGAGGGCACCCCTGCCTAACTCCGAGATGTGTTGAAGCACAACAAAACGTCAGTAGTATATAATGTGTCAAAAAATGCTTCCTCATGATCTATTGACGGCATTTGACGTGCGAAAAAAACGTCATGATTTTAAAAAATGGCAGCCATCTTGGATCTACCATTTCTTGCTTTTCCAAATCTTAAAAAAAAAAACATTAAAATTGTCCAAAAAGTAATGAAAAACAATAAAAATAAAAGAGCACTTAAGATTATTTTTCTAAGAACAATTTAAAAATATAAATTATTTAAAGCAGCAAAATTCAACAGTTTAAGAAAACTGCCTATCAAACTATGGTTGTAATGGAGCAATCTCTTCTCGTGATCTTCCAACATCTCCCGTGGTTTATTGAGCCAATAAACCATAGAAATGTGTGGTATATTGCTTAAAGCTTTCATTTGAATGGTTACATTTTAGCATTTCACCTACCGACAGAACGATTAGAGGCACTTGTGCATGTTTATGGACTCAAAAGTAATAAAATCGCATAAAATGGTGAACACAATTTTCTGAAAGAAGTTTTTAGCTCACATTAAGTTCGAGTTAAGAACAGAATTTAGTACTAATTAGCCTAATGAGGTTTAAGCACTGTCTTTTAAAGCTTTGATTTTAGTTTCTAGCGTTCAGCTTTATTAAGTAACTAGAGTAAGATTTTCTTGTCAAAGGTAATGTGGGTTAGGCACTGATTATAGCATGCATGGTTAAGGTTTTATACTGACTTGCAACTGTGAGCCAGTTTGATTTAATGCCACGAAAAACAGCAAAGGGTTTAAAACTGTTATGTTTCAATGGTTTTGAAGGATAACTAGAGGAGAGGAAGACTCAATTAAACCACCATAAGTTAGATTGAGAACTAAGTGCAGAAACTATTTCTGTTTTTAGTTTTTGACATATATAATGTATTTTTAGTTATTTATGTTTTGTTTATTTATTAACGTGCATGTTCGGGGGTATCTTTCAATACAGATTCTTGATGGAGTTATCATGGATAAATACTACTATTAAAGAATATAATGAATGATGTAAAACGTATGTTTACTCACGCTGGCGTATCCTCCTCGCCAATGGTTTTAAAGGTATCGCTCAAGTGCTTCTAAATTAATGTGGATGGAAGGTAGCTCAGAAGGTAATTTTAATTTTATTTTCTATAGAGCGGTTTTGAATTGAGTGTCGTAAAACCAAAACCAAAGCAATTACTCTGACCAATCACAACAGGAACAAAACACAAAATGAACCAATCAGAAATCAAATCAAATACAGGCAACTGGCGCTAAGCGCGGGAAAACGCGTACGAGCAAGTCACGATTGGTTTTGGTTTTACGCCTGATTGGTTGAGAAAGTGGCGCGAGTTTTTTTAACCAATCATTGAGCCTAGTAATGCAAAACCAAAGCAAACACAACATTACTTTCGACACTCAATTGAAAACTGCTCTATATAGATTAACATTGTAGTATTTTCTAATTTGTTCTTGAATTCTTCCTTTTTCATGTTTATTTGAAGATGAATAGCTTCTCAGTAGGCATGCTTCAAGAAACCGTTATTATAATTATAATGATAATAATAATAATTATTATTTTTAAAATCAGCGTCATCATCATCATCATCATCATCGCCATCATCATCATTATTATTATTATTATTATTATTATTAAATTTATGTAGAGATAAGCTGACGGAATGCTTAACTTAGCTAGCGAGAGGAAAGCAAATGGTTTAGTTGAGAGCATTCAGATTTACTTAGTGAGAATGAAGCTAAATGGTTTTTCAGACGCAGGAGACCAGAGGAGTCCGTTGTGATCGTATAAAACCTTGAAACTAATTGCCAAGTTAGATCGTTGTGAATTTAATCGTTTCTGCTTTTATCCTTGCATATCTTGTGGGCCTGTACTGTAAGTCAACTGATTTCTGGCGTTTTTCTCGAAATACAGCATTTTGCTCCTCTACACCCTGTACATGTGTTCTGACATACTTACAAAATTATGCAGACAAAGGAGAGCCTATGGTTAAGTTGATAGGCTCCCAAGGCTCCAAACAAACGAGAACAAAATTTTGCTGAAAAATGAATGAAAGTCAATGTTCCCTAAATGTTCCTTCGTTTTTGTGCACATGCAACATTCGCAAAATGTTTCTAAATTTGATGAGGACATTTTGTTTTGACAAAAGTGTTAAACGGGCAAGTATTTGGAAAACAATGTTTCCGTAACAAAATCCTCATAAGTGGGAGCCTTGTTTCTCCATAGAGAGAGGGTGGCTAAGTTGTGACTGACGTTCTCTTAACTTTGTCTTTCAGAGATGAGTGTAGCTAATTGTCTTGGCTTATAACTATGTCAAGAAAGGGTAGTCTTGACTTGTCACGCTTTTAGCTTCATTATGCTTTTAGATTTGTTTAAGAGAGAGTGACTATAGCTAGAAGGTTAATGTGCTTTAATTTTAATTTAATAATTTCATTTTTGATCAAAAAAGGTTACTTAATGATTTTGCTGACGCCAGTTTAATTTAAGTAGGTCAGGTCGTATTTATCTATGCGGGTCGCTTTCAGTGGAGGTAATTTTCTCTGTTTAGGAGCTCGTTTAGCCTGCGAGTAGCCGCTGTAATCTCTCCGGGTTGCTAAAGACGTTCACGCCAACGCCCGGTGAGAAGGCGGATGTATTTGCAGGCTAAAGCTCCACTGTTAACCTATCTCATTTACTAGTAATAATGCCGTAGTGATGGAGAGAAATAGGGGGAAATTGTTAGAGAAAGAGGGGTTCGAGATAGCAGAAGTGGTGTCAAATTTCCTATTTTCTAACCACCCTGGACTGAGCTATGACGAAAACCACCAACACATCAATTGGCATTTGCAGAGACGGTTGTAAAGGTCTCTTTACACAATATTAGTTACTCAAAAAACTGTTCTAGTCAATTTCTTCAGTGTTTCATTTTTTTTCTTCATCTCTTTAACGAACGCGTTCACTACCTTACGGTACGCTTGCAGGTATACGTCATCAATTCTTTTTTTAGCCACGGAGAGACACACTCTGTTTGAGACAATTAGCTGCCTCGTCCCCATCCGCCGGTTTAGCGCGGGCAAACAGGGAGCGCGGGCGTCGTGAGAAGGATGCAAAACGCGGCTGCAGTGCACCAGTCCAACGCCACGGGCACCATCATATAATACGGGAGGGACGCCTGGGGACGAGGCAGTGATTCGAGATAGACTGGGTGTAAGAAAGCAGGGGCTCATATTGTATCCAACACTTACTTTGCTTGCATGCTTCAAGTAGTCCAAGGATCTAATGAGAGAGAGAGGAGAAAAAGCGACCTGGATGAAGCTAATACTCAACAGAAAAATAAAAAGATTCAAAGCCAAATGATTGTTAAAGTATTAATAGGGGAATGGCTGTAAAGGTTGAGGGTACAAAAACTTGCATTTTGGCGGTAAGCGGCTAAATTTCTGATCACTGGATTTTTGCCAGCCTAACACATTTAAGGCATAATTTCAAGGCTGACGGCGGTACCTCAGTTGTAAGTTGACAAATGTAATACCATCAATTAGTGTTTGACGCCTGCTGACGGCGGAAAATCTCACACATTGTTGGATAGAAGGTTAAAATTTATAGCCATTTGACGGTTGAGACCACCCAAATTTATACAGAGTACTGTGACTTTTATTCAGAAAACATTCGACAACGTTTGAGTTTTTTATGGCTGTTAATTGTACTTCCGACGACAGCTAACAAACTGCAAATAAGTAGCAAACCTTTTTGCCGCGGATCGGACGCGGGTGGTCACTTCTCGTGTCTTCAACGTAACTCCGAATATATCCTCGTGATATCGTCCGGTGCTCTGAAACGAGACGGAGGCAGTAAAGCATAAAAAGCTCTTTTGATGTTTAAGGGGGCGCCAGACTATCTGAAAGTCCTTCCAATATTATTTTCCCCCAAAGAAGACTTTGTCGCTCGAAAACCCCCCTCTCGCTTAGCTCGAGGGAAACGAATAAGCGTGGTCACGTGGTCAACATGTGGCAAGTCTAGAGGGTCCTAAAAGTTTGAAGAAATCTTTTGAGTGTTCAGTTCACAACCAATAATATCACGACCTCGAACGGGTCTCAACTAAGTGTCGTAAATCCAAAAACAAATTTCTCACAATTGCCATCACAATAAACGTGAAAACAAAACAATGAGCCAATTAGTGCAGAAGCGAGTATTTGCTACAGTTGCAAAAGGCAGGAAAACGTATGCGACAAGACAAAATCCATGTGGTTTTACTCCAATTGGCTGAGAAAGAGGCACAGTTTTTTTTTCAAATAAATTAGTTTTTACCTTATTGCAAACCTCTCTGACTGAGCAGTACGGTCGGAGGGACCCTTTTTGCAGTGTACTTTAAGGTAAGCGACTACTGTGATATGGTTTACTAACACAGACTCCTTTATATACCCATTAACGAGCCACTAAAAAGCACCAATTGACGAGACACAATTGAAAGAACTCTGAACATGAGCCCCGCTCAAATTTGACTAAATTTAAACAAATTTCAACGTTACAGCTTTCAAACCGCTTTATTTCACTGCTCCCTTCCTCACATCCCCTACCACAAAAGTATTACATTTTCTAACCGAAACAACCCCATTCTGGGCGATAAAATAGAACGTTTCAATTCACAGTGTAGTAAACATGTTTCGCTAAATATCTTGCAAAATCGATACTAATGTTAATGATTTTGAGCGATGTATTTTTCTGTACTCTAATGCAAATTTAATTTAATTTTGCACAGTAAAATGGTGTTTGGGATAGGTTGCATCTTGAGGGTGAGAAAGCGGGGGGGGGGGGGGTAAACCTGGAAGCTAAACGAGAAGAATAGAAGGGTAGGACACCGGCCATGCTGGTAAATCTTAACCTTTTAAGCCCTAACATTTACGGAAATGAAATTTCTCTTTACATTATCAGTACTTGTTCAAACATTCAAGTGATGAGAATAAAGGAAGTGATCACAAAGGATAAGATGTCTTGATATTTAGACAAATTCTCCTTACAAGTTCCATAAGAAATGTAGGAGGACAGTAAGGAGAATATGCATTTTTTATCAGGGCTTACAGGTTAATGGTACCTCACAGTTACCTTCAGTTTGTCAATTGTCTCCTGTGCCTCTTGTTGAGACATGGCCGCGTACTCTTGCAGAAGAGTCTACAAAGTTGATTACACAGCTTTGTAAGTAAGTCATGTTGTAACAGGGTTTTCATAGAGATCAGTTTTTAAAATTCCCTACATTTCCTCGGCTAAATAATTACAAGGCACAGATAGCAGCGGCCTCCAGCCTCTCCTGAAAGACGTCCTTTCCACCCAGTTGTTTTTATTACTGACAACGATTGTTTATTGTTTAATGACTCACCGTCGAGATGACAGGGACTTGAAGTTTCTATTGCAGTCATTGACACACTCGTCAGACAACTCAATCAATTTTTCCTGACTTCTCTTCCGAACAGTAATTTCCCCTGATTGGGAATACAATTCCCTGGCTTATACCTGATTTTGAAGAATTTATTTTTTCCTGAACGTTTCCTAACCTATTACACCCTACGTAAATAACTAATTTCGTCATGCTTAGATATTAGCTTAGAACTCAACTAGTTTGCATATACCGATGTTATAGCGCCCCAACCTTCATAGCTGTAGACTGGAGCCTTTTTTCGATGGAATGGCTAAACAATGATTTCTTTAGTTGCTTGTTTACTAAATGAAATTGTATACTGCTGTTATTTTTAATGATGAAATCATTTCGTAAAATTGATAGATAAAGGTGCGGTCAATAAATCCCTCATTTGTCAGCGTTATAATGACCGTTTTCTTGCTTGTAAGAGAGTTACTGGGGTGGAGAAATAAGCATAAGCAACATCCAAAAGTATATGGCCCAAAGTTTTGTGTCCCAAACAAAAAAGGTCTAAAAATATCAAAAGGTAAAGTTAAAAAGTCAGTAAAACATTACTTAGAATGACCTGCAAGGTTCTGCAAACATCATCAGCCATCTTGACGTCACCACAGACGTAAAAGTGCGCTTTCTCGCCCAGCAGTTTTTCACAAATGTCAAACGCCTCTTCCTTCAGTACGTCTTGAACGTATTTCTGTTTAAAATAAAAAATATGTATTTTCCACTGGTATAAGTGACGATATTCACAGAAATTTGACTGAGAGAGAAAAACCACGAAAACGAAGAATATACAAAAGAATAAACCCTTCTACAAAATGGTGAGCTGAAATTTAAAAAATGGTCCACCATGCATACATACGTCCGTTATGTTCAAATACTGTAACGCTGCAAACAAAAGTAATAGAGCAAAAAAAAAAACCGAACAAATAAACAAAAAAGAGAGATGAATAAATTCAATTGCTTGGATGAGTATGGCTAAAGTGACAACTAAAAAGAGGAAAAAAAAGGTCAGAAGATAGAAGGCATTGCATCGGTTTCACAAGGCATTATGAGTTCCAATCCGTTTTAAAGAGAATTTTTTAAGGCTTCTTTGCAACTACTAAACTTCACCACAGCATTGCAAAGGTCTTTCACTCATAAAATGTTTTATCCGGAGCTTACGTATACAATCATATTCATAGATTCATGTTTATTAAAAGTCAACCGGAAGTTATCTCCCCTCACCTTTGGCTGCTGTGGTTCCCGTGAAAGAGCTAAGTGGATCTCCGTCAAAGCACCCTGGCCTTTCGCTTTCTCCATTTCATCTTTGTAGATGTAATCTTGTGTAGAATTTCTACATCCGAAAAACAGGGACATCGAACCCCATTTCCCAGCAGAGGGGTTCAACAATTTGCCGCTAGCTGCAGCAAAATCACGTCGCTGTGGAACGGGGCTTGAGTCAGGAGTGACGTCATTGGCCCTTGGTTTAGGAGCAGGTTTGTTGGTGACGTCAAACTGACGTTGCTGCCAAAAGCTACGGAACGGTGCTATGCCCGTCCCAGGCCCCACCATGATAACTGGGACCGTGCCATCTTCAGGCATATGGAAGGTATGGGCTCTAGAAAAGCGGAAACGTTGCTGACATTTTTATAGCGTCCTGTTAAATGAGGGATCGTTACTTCCAAGAAGAGGAGGAAAGGGGGTGGGGGACACACACACTATAACTAAGGGTAAGGAGGGTGTGGGGTGGGGTGGGGGGAGATAGTCAATAAAACCGCTCGGAATTTAAAAGGGAACTCTTAATAAACCAGACTGTCGTTTTGTGAGAGTGGTGTCAACTTATTTGTATCCACCAAAACAAAAAACTAACCGACTTATGTTGCAATTTATGACTCTTCGAACATTACCAGACAGTATTCAGCTGCCCGAGTCTCCCAGCAACTCAGTGGTTAGAGCATTCGAACGACACGTAGAAGGTCATTGGTTTGAATTCTACCGAAGACTGCATTTTTCTGTTTAATTTTCATGCTCTTGACAAAATGATACAGTTTAGCTCTTAGTAATCTCTGCAAATCATTAAACATTTTAAATTCTGTGACTAGAAAGCGCTAACGCTATTGGGCTTTGATTAAGGAATTTGGCGATAAAAAACCTGTTAAGGCGTTTTAGGATTTAAAGATAACCTTTACTTACTGTCTAACATAACAAGGCACTTCGTCTCCAGGTTGTAAGCCGTCCAGCCAGGTGGAACACACGCCTTGATGCAAGGGTCCTTTACCACCTAGAGGACACGCAAATGTTAAGACGGATTCCGCTCAACGTTCGAGCAATAAGTGAAAAAAATATTTACTAAAAAACTACTCATAGCACGGTAACATTTTAAATGCTGTTTGAAACATCTCACTCTAGTTCACTTGCCCAAGAGACCCCGCGATGAAATTCTCAAGCATTCTCAAGAAAATTAATTTCAAATCTCGTAAAAGTATGCTAAAACGGGCGCCATTTTGTTTTGAACTGACATGAAGCGTCTTTTTAATTGAAATATGGATAACTTCAAATCCAATTTTCTCTCGTGGGGTCAGCTTGGGAGCAAAAGTAACGATAAGTTCTTCTTATTTGTTCTCAAAATGTGACAGTGCTGCAAGTATTTTTTTGGTAACTTAATTTTTGCACTTACTGCTCGAACGTTGAGCGGAAATCGTCTTAAGTATTGTTAAGTATGAATTGTTAAGTATTAGATAATTTTTTTAGAAAACAACGAGGACCTCTTTGTAGGCCTTCTTACGCCTTTTAAAAAGTGCTATAATCCCTTTTCTTTTAATCAACAAAGCCACTGTAGCAAAATTCCTTCTCTAGGCAAAGTTATTCATTTTCAGCTCTATTTAAGTCTTTCCCATAACATCAATAGGAATCTTAATGAAAACCTAAACCAGTCATTCTAACTTTGCCACAGTCATCGTTTTGATTACAAATCAAATCACACCGAAGACAAACAAGCTGTTATTGAATATTTTTCGTGTTTTTCTGGCTGTCGAATCCGCGTTGTTTGAAATGCTTATTTACATACGTATGAAACTTCTTTTCAGTGTTCATCCGCTTAACCGTACAATTAATTTTGCCTGAAAACCAGTGTAGCTGTAGGTTCTTTCAAAAGTGAACTAAATTCCCTACCTTTCTTGTTATATTGAACCACTGCTACAGTGAGATGAACTTCACCAGGGAAGAGGTCTGGGGACGAGGAGATGGAGTAGAATCGCTGTTGTTGAGAAAAATAAAGAAAGAAAAAGTACAGAAACAGGTGTTGACACCGTTCTGTAAAATACTGTGAGAACCTGGTCGATGCACAGAAACTGTTAAAAAAATTGTGTTTGGCTGGGGATGGTCAGGATGGAAATGGATTCTAACTTCAAAAAGTTATGTCTTAGAGAAAATCGGATGTGACTCATTCTTCTTTGATATCGTCACGTTAGCAGTCAAGAAACAATTCATGTTTGAGCCAGCTGCTTGGGTACAAACTTTTTGGTCAAAAACAGGAAAATTGGCATGACAATAACCCTTTAACGACAGGCCTTTGTCTTCCAACAATACATAGGATATATTTTAATCTCATAAATCCGACTTCAGGCCCCACTTTTTTCAGAGAACGAAAAAAAGTTTCCAGATGTTTTTCAGGAATTTCAAGGAGGAGTACGAAGCCCAAGGCACTGTTATATACGAACACCGAATTGTGATAAATTCCATGTTAGTTTTCGCGGGTATTGGCGAAGGTGAAAAATCCAAATTTCGAGGTTTTTAACGATTTCAGAGGAAATAATCTCAAAAGCATTACATTGGGCGAAAAAATAGTCATTATTTAATCACCTTTTAAAAAATTCTGCACTCAACTTCGAAGATTCCAATATAGAGGGCGTATTCAGCAGATTGCATTAAAGACGTAGCAAAAATTAACATGTTCATTAAAAACACGTAAAATGAACTACACCGGAAGGCTCGTTTTAGAAAACCGTTTCAAAAACCAGAGACTAATATACTTCTGGACGAAACGAAGTCTGTGAAAAGTAAGTGAATGTGTCTATTTGGATGCCTTCCTTTATAGGGACTGATTGGTGAATGAATTTCGCGATTGTTTTTCCTTCACAAAAATTGCGAACACTAAGAGTAGTGAAAAACAGGAATAATAATTCGAGCGATAGAAGCATCTCTTGAGAGAAACTATTAAGAAAAACACTTGTATGTAATACATGTACAATTTGGGATCCCCAGTCGTTAGAGGTAGCAGCACTCACCGGCTGCAGCAGTGGTAGCTGAGTGAGTAACAGTGCAGCGGGAACTTGAAGAGAAGGATAATCTTGCAGCACTTCAAGAACATTGCATTCATTTTCAAATTTCCAGTCCTCGTATCGGTTATTACCCTGAAGGGAAAGTAAACAAGCAAATTAAACATTTAGTGTAACAGCTACGGCGAAGGAACAAAATGTTTTTTTTTTAAGAAAAATTACTTCAGAGAAAAATAATCCAAAAAGGATACAATTACTCCTTGCAATGAGCCAGAGAACACACGGAAGAACAGCTGACGACCAGGCGGAAATCGACCGAACAAGTCACTCGTGTCTAAAAAAGTGACTCAACATTTGAATAACAATCTCACCTCGCCAAGAACCTCCAATTCTTGTTTCTCTTCTTTGTCAGCAGTCTAGATGTTAAAAAAATGTCCACACTGTTTAATGTTCAGGTCAGGAATATCAAGGACCTTGACCCATTGAGCCCCAATATATCAACATTCATACACTCTCCTCACTTGCCTAAATATATTTCTTATGGTACAAGTTAGGGCAATTTGTTTAAAAACATCAAGACATTTCATCTTTGGTGATCATTTCCTTTATTCTCATGACCTGTATGTTTGAAGATGCAATGATATTGTAAGGAGAAGTCAGATACTGGTCACTGTTGAGGCTTACTGAGGGGTTAAGCAAAGGTAACGCTGATGTCTCGGACGTCACGGGCGGCGACCGTGACGTCGTTTTCTCTTTTGATGTGTTTTGACGTTATCAGGCCAAGCCGTAATCGCCGGAAAAAGCCGTTTCACGTTGTTTCAATGTACTCCAAGGATTCAAATGAGACTAACGCGATCACGGCTTTCCCTGTACGTGGAGAGAAGCAAAATTGAAAATTGCGCCAATAAAGATAAAATAAGACTTTTGGTTGCCGAGTGAAACGCCGGGACGTCCCTAACATTCTCATTGGTGGTGGCCCTCTCCACAAGAAAACGTTTCTCATAACACGTCACGACTTACCATTGTGGCCAGGACTTTAAGGAACTGAGGTGAAGGGACACTTCCTGTTCTATACATGGCAAGACTTACCATTGTGCCCAGGAATTTAAGGAACTGAGGTGACGGCACACTTGTGATGTCCAGGTAACGTGACAAAGCCTCCCGCACGGTAGTGGGGGAGGGAAGACGAGTGAATGGTTCCCACTTCTTAGCTGTGCCGAGAGGTCCTAAGAAAAGAATCACAGCTTGAATAAGTAAATATCGATATCGATATGGACACAGGATAAATGTTTAACGCTTCCACTTGAACCTTTCGCTGTATATTTGTGGTAGGTGGCTTTTGTAATCAGTTATAAAAAAAGGCAATGCTCGTTGTCCGCGTTGTTAATTAAGTGGAGCGTTAATTTCTGCGATCTTAATCCCAAATTCTGGATCCAGTCCAGACATTCTTGACACCTATAAAACTAAAGCTTTCCTATATTTATGCAGAACTTAATGCACATTGTCAGTAAAGAAATTGCCTCACACACCTGTAGACTCTGTTTTGTTCATGATTTTTCAATTCAGTTATGAAATACATTTGTTCCAGTTGTGACCACGAAGTGTTTCTTTGTGTTAATCTCGTTAATTTCCCTCATTTGAAATTTTCCCCCTTCTTTCGCGTTAATTTCCTTTATTGGAGAGTAATTTTCCCCTCAATTCGCGTTTATTCAAGTCGCGTTATTTTCAAATACCTTAATTATTACAAGCGTTAATTTCCTATAATTAGTATTCTATAATTAGTATAATTAGAATCCTATAATAAGTATTTTGTTTACCTTTGACTTCATGTAACACTTCGATAGCAATAGGCAAATCTGGGTCGACATCATCAGACAACCTGTCAATCAAGGCTTGCACTATCTCAGGACGATTGGCCGGGAAAATGGCCACGTGATCCCCTGGTTTGTACTGAAACTCGGCGTTCTTGTCGGTCTTGAGCTGAACTAAGATAGTGGAGCGACTAGATAAAATAGAAAGCGATAACGGTCACTCTAACACTCTATTGGGATTCATTTTGGGGCTTAAAGTTATGATAATAAGATCTTAGGGAGGTTAAGAAGTGTCTTCAATATTTCTCTCACAAATGCTGAAGAAATGGCATTCCATGTAATAGAGCGGTTTTCAATTGAGTGTCGAAAGTAATTCGTGTTTTGCTTTGGTTTTGCTTTACTTCGCTCTGTGATTGGTTAAAACCTTTCGCGCCACTTTCTCGACCAATCAGGAGTAAAACTCAAACCAATCAGTCGCGACTTGCTCGCGCTCGCACGCGTTTTCCCGCGCTTGGCGCCGGTTACATGTACTTGCTTCGAGTTCTGATTGGTTCATTGGGTAATTTGTGTTTGTTGTGATTGGCTGGGGTAATTACTTTGGTTTTGGTTTTACGACACTCATTTGAAAAGCGCTCTATAGGCTTTGCTAGTCAAGAGATATGTCGCACGTCCTCGCTATGTAGTCCCGAGCTTCTGACTAAGGCCAGAAGAACCCTGACAGAACGGAGAAAATCCCTGGTTTCCAAATTGGGGGATGGGCGTAAAGTTAATGAACCTCACCCTGTAAAACTGCTGCTGGTTACGAAAACCGCAAACTCGTCGAAAAAGGGTAAATGCAAAGTTTGTTTTACAAACTACGAACTAGGCTACACAGACATGATAGCAGAGTACAGTTACGCTCTGAGAATAAATTATTATTGCAGCCACGGAGAGCTAGACAATTAAAGACTGTTGCGGATTGCAGGTTTTCCACAGCGCGCGGTCCGGAATAATGGAACAAGGTGCCTTTAAACATTCGACGGGAAGAAAGAACAAAAAAGTTAAAACTCTGCTCAAAAGCCATGTTTTAGGAAAAGATTTAAAATGCAAGTAATAACAATTGTTTTGAGATTTAGGGGGTTTTGAAACGACTATATCAGTAGTAAGACTACAGTATTGTTTCCGACCAGAAATAAACGGTCATGTATAAACTACCACGACACTTTATGAGTTATGAGGTGACTACGAATTGAAAGAGCTAAATGATATACATGGAAGTAGAGAAATACAACTCTTAAGGCTGATTTGATGCCGGTCAGTGTATCCTTAAAGGTTAGTTTTCATATGGTCGCCAACAATCACGGGTGGCAGCTAACTCACTGGCTAAAAAGTCTGTGATCACACGGAAACACATACTAGTGACCATGTCTGATCATTAGTTCTCGATTGTCCACGATCGACAGCAAGGAAAAGAAACTATGGTCTGATAAATTAAAGGCTTGTATCATACGATCACCAGTGATAGCAAGGATACTTAATTTAGCAAACTCTTATACAAGGGGTTTTAATGTAAAATACGGTAAAAACCCGCGTACAAGAACCTGCTAAATCACTAAGGCAATAAACATAAAGTTGGCCCTCATTACATAAGAACCTATTGCAGCCGTACATTTGAAATACGTTTTTTATATCAAAAAGTCAGTAGACAAAGAAATAAATCATGAACGCTTTATATTACTTATTATAATAAAGTTTCGATATAACGCGCGCTCTGATTGGTTGAAACAGCGTGCTTTATCAGAGTACAGATGCACAGAGTAGCTTGTGACGCCATTCTGCGCCCGCTGGCAAACTGAAAACCTTTCTTGCGCGCTTGCAAGCTATGAAAAAAAACTTGATTTCTTGCAATTAAAAGCCAGTTTCTTTACAAATATGAACAAAGCTATATTATAAAACAAATAAAAAAGCCAAAACCGTGCTTTGTTCTGTGTTATAATAAAGTTTCGATATAACGCGCGCTCCGATTGGTTGAAACAGCGTGCCTTATCAGAGTACAGATGCACGGAGTAGCCCGTGACGCCATTCTGCGCGCGCTGGCAAGCTGAAATCCTTTCTTGCGCGCGCTTGCAAGCTGTGAAAAAAACTTGATTTCTTGCAATTAAAAGCCAGTTTCTTTACAAATGTGAGCAAAGCTTTATTATAAAACAAATAAAAAAGCCAAAACCGTGCTTTGTTCTGTGATAAAGCACTCAAGGAAGTGACGAGAGCACTCAAGAAGTAGGGAGAAGCACTCGCCTGCGGCTCGTGTTCACCCTACACTTCTTTCGTGCTCTCGTCACTTGCTTGCGTGCTTTATCACAGAACAAAGCACGGTTTTGGCTTTTTTATTTGTTAATTATAATAAAGTTTCGATATAACGCGCGCTCTGATTGGTTGAAACAGCGTGCCTTATCAGAGTACAGATGCACGGAGTAGCCCGTGACGCCATTCTGCGCGCGATGGCAAGCTGAAATCCTTTCTTGCGCGCGCTTGCAAGCTATGAAAAAAACTTGATTTCTTGCAATTAAAAGCCAGTTTCTTTACAAATATGAGCAAAGCTATATTATAAAACAAATAAAAAAGCCAAAACCGTGCTTTGTTCTGTGATAAAGCACTCAAGGAAGTGACGAGAGCACTCAAGAAGTAGGGAGAAGCACTCGCCTGCGGCTCGTGTTCACCCTACACTTCTTTCGTGCTCTCGTCACTTCCTTGCGTGCTTTATCACAGAACAAAGCACGGTTTTGGCTTTTTTATTTGTTAAGCATATTAATTAAAACCATGTAAAACTGAAAATTATTGCACTATTACAAAGAACTGCACTATCTTTCTTCCCCCCCTTTTTTTTTAGTTTGGAGGGGGGGGGGAAGAAGAATTAAAAACTTCTGAGCAATTTCCATCGAAAAGGACAGAAGAGGGGTAAATAAAAAGAATAAGACATCGTGTTTTTTATACTCTTACGACTCGATCGCTGTGAAAGGATACTGTAAAAATACGGCATTACGAAATATATACCTGATTGAAATCACGTTGTCGTGTGAAAAGCATATATTATGAACAATAAGACACCTATTCTCAGGCACCGTGGAGATGATATAAACAGCGTATACCGAAATCTACTTTAAAACCTTCTTAGGAATGAGAATATCTTGAATATAAATATATAAAACTGAGTAGTAAGTTTGTCAGTGCTGTCTTCCCGGAATTCCATCTTGTTGCATCGTTCATGGTTTGCACCCGACAACGTTTTATCAATCAGGTGTATTTCGCTGTACAAGACTCGTCAGTCGAACCCCGTATTGAATTTCCTCAATCCCTTCACGTAAGCAGCCACGAATCATTGCATTTAATTACTTCACGTAAACAAAACTAAGAACCTTAAGGACTTAAAACCTAGGTATCAGATGCACAGTATCTCACACTGCTTTTTTTCCAACTGACCTTGACTCTGCAGATTGCAAGTTTTTCACAGACATCATGGTCGCAGATCGTACTGACTTTCCGCAAATATGAGACAAACCTACGATAAACAGACGTTAAGGTGTAGAGGCATGAATAAACAAATAAATAAATAAATAAATAAATAAAACGGCTGTTCGCAATACCTTACAGTGCTGTCCGCCATACCGTTTCCACGAGCACAAAATTTTAATTTAGTTTTTGACATATTTTTGACACCTTTTTCAGGGCTTACACGTCAACTGGCCGATAAAAATGAAAGAACTTTGAGAGGAAGGGTTGTCATATCTTACGTTTGTTCGCCCTCCGCGACCCCTGATTAATGGGTTAGCTTCTAAAGAAAATGTCTGTGGTGCTGACGGTGGAGAAGTGAACAAGAAATTTGGATTTATCTAATGAGCTGATCACGTAAATTACCATTGTCAGTTTACCTTATCAACTCAGTTGGTAGGGTGATTAGGATGAAACGGAAGCCATGAAAAAGTTTTCAAAAAGATGACAAAAGTTGTCACAAATAAAAAAAAAAAACGCTTTGTAAAAGTGGCAAAGGTGCGGCCCGTAGCGCTGTAACCCTGAAGGAAGCATGGACTAGTCACCACAAGTTTCGTTTCTGTGTACAATACCTTGAGCAAGTTGATTGCGTCCTTCATCTGCTGCGGCACATATAGAAAGTCGAAAGCGGCCTGGAACCCAGCCACTTGGCACAGTATCCAGAGACTGAGTCGCTCCCTTTGTGATCTCATCACTGATGCAGAACGAGTCGCAAGAGGCCTGAAAATGAGAAGAAGACAGATTACCGTACTCTAGTATAAAGGTCGCTGTTTATTTAAGTGGTTTAGTGGGTGGGGCGAGACCATGAATAGAACAGCTAAGGGCTCAGGGCAGATAAAAAAAAATGTCACAAGCATTTTACCTGAAACACATCCTTAGCCCACACTTTGAATGACTCCTCTTGGCCACACAGCTCGTCCCCTTCTCCCATCTTCAATACGGGCTCCCCGCCAAGTTCCCGGATGATCTTGTCAAGCGAACGCGCGAACGCACAGAAATTTGGGTAGGCTTTGGAACCCAGGCCGAATACGGAATATCTGAGGATTAAAAGTCATGCAAAAGGAAATAAAAAGAAGTTGGAACACTTTTTAATTCCTGTTAAAAAGTAGCAATCGACGGGTAGACAAAATTTGTCTTCGACTTTGCAAGGAAAGTTCTTAGGTTACTTACACAAACAGCACATTATGCATGCCCCAAAACGCCTGCAATTGTTCGCTTCGCAGCCCTCTATTCAAATACAACGTACCTGAGATTAGCCAGTGGTTGGCTGTCGTTCTTCACATCGATGCGCCTGTCTTTCTCCTTTTGAACCAACAGGCTGCCGATCAGATGCTGCAGTTTGTTTCCCGATCGTCCTCTGAATAATAAGTACACACAAACCTTACCTCCCTTTCGATTAAACGTATTGTTTGGAAACACGGTCAAGAAAACCTTCACCCAAAATAATCAGGGTCCCAAAGGGGCTCAAAACCCTGGAGCCCCAAAATTCTTCAGTGTGGTGCAGCCCGGCGAACAGAACCTTTCTTTACTTGGAGCCTAGAGAAAAATGCTGAGTCTGACTAAAAGGAGCCCTGGAGACGCTAGAAACTCGATTTTTCTGTTTTAGAACCCTGCATGATGCCCTCCTTTTTTAGCCTGACGCCCTAAAACCTTGAAACCCTGGAGCCCATTTGGCATCCTGACAAATGCGCAGGTCAGCGCAAGTTTTCGAAACGGAGTAACAAAGTTCTTAAGTTGCGCCTCCACCCTTGACAAGGTATCGTGACTTTGGAGTGAACAGTAGGGCCAAAGAGTTGCGTTTGGAAAACGTTTGGGTATTGAATAGAGTCCTCAACAACAGCCACGAAAGGTATTGAAGGACATTTGACAGTGTCTTTGACACATTTTGGAGGCGCGTCAAAGGTACATTAAACAGGCACCTTTTTTAAACAAGCAAAGCACAATTGACAGAACCTTTGCTACGCCTTTGCTATTTTCTGAGGCATCTTAACTTTGTTATCATCAATGTCGACCTTTGCCGTCTTGACGCCATGCAAAGGTACGTTGTGTGAGTTCAAATCCTTTCAAATTCCAAAAACGACGGTTAGTACTACGTTACATACCCGGTTAGTGGATGTCGGAGTTCGTAAAGATACCGAGCGAATCCCTGCAAAGAAACAAAGTACTTAAACTTTAAGAGCCTGGATCATGTTGTTGTAAAAACCTATGGCTAAGGGTGATATTTTAAATAGAGTATAGATAGGGTTAATAAAGCAAAGTCGGCGCGATTAGCCATGTTTCCTGGAACACGTTTGCAGGGATCCATATTAGCAGTCGTCAGGTCGTCCGAGACGACTATAAAGTCCTGCGGACAAGTATCAAAAATCACAAACTCGTCCGGTGGACGAATAAGTTTTAAAGAGCAAAATTTTTTCTTGAGTGTCCACCAGCCATTCAGTGATTCCGTACTGTAGTAAACAGAAGATTTATGTTCTGTAAACTTTCTTTCATTGCTCGAACGACACTTATGCGGTACTCTCAGAAGTGAAATGTTTGCAGGCTCAATTTTTTGTTCTTGACCACTGATGTACTGCAACAATGTGCAAATGACTCTCGCTCCTTGGCCGCATGTGAGTTTTGCAAAATGTGGCGAGACTTTGACAAAGTGTCGCCACCACCGTGGAAGGAAAAAAAATGGGATCTTCTGAGCAATGTTCTAAATGTGAACAAGAGCAACGAATGGCAGTAAAACAGGCCTTGCCTTAAGTACCTGGATGAAAGTTTGATCAAAATTGAAAGTTTGATCGAAAAGTAAATGCGCAAAGGAGATTTTAAACAGTGAACATTTGATATGCAAAGTAGATCTATCTTTTAAGGCCGTGTAGTTGAATTTGTAAACGGAAAGTGTTTGACAGGAGCCTTACTGCGGTGCTGCTACAGTAAAACAGTGAAAATAAAATGCAATCTTTTCGCTTACTTGTTGTTAACTTTACATTTTTGACTGAATTCTAATTATTACGTAATTTTGAATGGGCAAGTATAATTTTGTCAGGGCAAGTATCTTTTCTGACGTACTTGCCCGGCTGACGAGTTTGAAGAAAAGCTAATATGGATCCCTGCGTTTGGACGTTTGTGTTGCGCGTTTTATGCCATGAAAGATGGTTTGAACCATTGATTCCGTGGATGAAACTAGGAGCATGGCCAATTTCAGCTGAAAGCCATGTAGCAGAGTTTTCCTGTTTTGCGGTCTCCTTTTTCGTATTGCAAAACGAAAAGTGCAATTTTTCTATCTTGTTATTTATCGTGGAAATTCTGTAAGTTGAAGAATCAACTAGAGTTCCTCACGTTGTAAAATGTTAACTAAATATAATTAACCCTTTAAGCCTCACAGAGTCAGTATGCATTTTGTTGCGAGAACTTGCATAAAAATCAAGACATTTTATCTTTGATGATCATTTCCTTTATTCTCATGACTAGAATGTTTGGTCAAAAAGTGATACTGTAAGGAGAAATTAGATGCTTGTCACTACTGGGGCTTAAAGGGTTAACATAAGTTATTATGCGCTCACCTCTCCGTTCTCAGGTGGATCCCCATTACCAAACGTGCTGGTGACAATCAAAACAAGCTGTTCATTCTCAATGTCAGGATGTGAATATTCTTCCATGCACATAACCTGATAGAAAATAATCATATTATAAATATTCTCATCTTATATCTTCTCTAATGGTTCCTCGTACTCTTCACGTCTCTTTCGGAGAGGAAATTTAGTCCCCTGGCGCCCACGATCACGCGACACAGCGCACATCTCTGTTAGCCTAGCAACTCCATAGCAACCAAAGCCAGCGCCTTTGTTTACGATTCATGAGGGGAAAGGGCCCTTTTAGGAAAGACTACCCAAGGAAGTGGCTTTTTACAGTTATCTTTTCTCATTTGCATTACAGTGTATGTGAACGAGGATGCGAGGCAATTTTTCGGGTAGAAACTGCAAAATTGCCCAAAATTGCCGCACATCCACGTTTAAATACATTGTAATGCAAATGAGAAAAGTTAACCGTGAAAAGGGATGTTGAAGAGACTAGCGGTAATGCAGCTAAAAATAAATTTGAAAAGTGAAAAGACATCTTCTATTACGCAGTTAAGGAAAACAACACGTTTTAGTTTTGAAGACATGTTTCGGATGTTTCAACATCCATCATCAGTTCTACAGAACATAGCACGATTGCAACTATATATATAAGAAAATTATAACAAAAGGGTGTTGATTACAAAGTAAATGAAGACTTACTGCAGAAGACGCGAAAAAAAAATTAAATAAATACAAACTAACGGTGATAATGAGCGAAACCTTAAAATAAAAGTGTTAAGTTTAAATGCTTGAGTTGCTTATTCAGCGAGGGCCGCTAACATTCAATGTGTAAGGCTTCTTTTATCGTGAGTTGAAAAACTGTAGGGGCCGAGTCTAAGATGGAAAAGCAAGCCTCCGAACAGAGAGATCCCTGCAGGACTCAGAATCCTTCAAATGTTTGTAAATATGGGAGTTACGATCTGAAAATAATAAATGCTCCCGAACCCTAGTGGAAAAATGTCTGGCGGTCTCACCGACATAACAGGCGCCACAGCCTGCGCATGAAAATTTGTAAACCACAAGGGAACGCAGTGACTAGGGACTGCATCCTTGACAACAAACATGTTTTTCAACTTATAGGATGTAAAAACTAATCTGATATCTAAGTCCTTACAATATTTTTTTAGTAATAACCTTAATTCTGCTTTGGGTAGCGCGGGAAAATGGGCCGATGAAAGATAGAAACAACATAGAAAGCAACATAGTAACATCAAGTTTACTATGGAGAAGGAAGAGAACCATCATCTACCATTTTAGATGTTCTCATTGATAATGGCCAGTCTGAATTTCCTGTCACATCGGTGTTTCGCAAAAAGACCTACACAGGGCTTCTTACTAATTTCTTAGTTTTACACCCAGTTCTTACAAACTCGGCCTTATTCGCACACTTGTAGACAGGGCTTTTAAGATCAACAATAACTGGAAAGGTTTCAACAAAGACATAAATCAATTAACATCCATTCTTATGAAAAACTGTTTCCCTTGTGATATTATACAAAGGGTGGTAAATAATTATCTTTGTAAGTTTTTCAACCACGATAATTTACCCCGGGATGGGCAAACCAAAAAGGGCTCAACACTCTTTTTCAAACTACCTTTCATCGGCCCATTTTCCCCGCGCTACCCAACGCAGAATTAAGGTTATTACTAAAAAAATATTGTAAAGACTTAGATATCAGATCAGTTTTTACATCCTATAGTTGAAAAACATGTTTGTTGTCAAGGAGGCAGTCCCTATTCACTGCGTTCCCTTGTGGTTTACAAATTTTCATGCGCGTAGTGAACGTTAGTTCTTAAACTCTCGCTGGCCTGACGAAGATATCGAGAACTCTCCAATTTGTGGAATGCTTGCATCGGACAGAACTAGTTGTCGTTAACATTAAGTTATCGATAACAAATAGTTGTCGGCAACTAAATGTCTACTCTGTGGAGGCCCTTAGAGGTACACTTAAAATTGTTAAAAGTGTCCTTCCCGACAAGGAAAACTCGAGAGCAGCTTGGAATCAGTTTAGGTTTTCTTTCAGGTGAAGCCGAACGACTGGACGGGCTTTTCGTGATCCCAGCAAAAAAAGCCAAACGACTTCTTACCTTTGGGTCAAAAGCATGCGAAAAAAGTTCTCCAAGCATCTTAGCGTATCGCTCAGATTTCCCAGTTTCTGTTGCATAGAGGATCACAGCTTTCTGTCTTTTAGCCAGTGCTTTGCTCATCATGTTGGCTGTGAATTTTACTGCCCTAGAAGTGTAGTAAAATGCTACAATTTAAGTTTTAAATTATTGAGTGTTTTGTGTCTGATTATTTGTATAAAAACTTCATTTTGTTGAATTTTAAAGTCATATAGATTAGTAAGTCGAAAACGTGAGTAAGGTTTGCTAGCGGCGCTTTCTCATAAGCTTAATAACTTTAACTTAACTTTGATTGTGGGAACTAGCGCACGTAGAAGGATTGTCTACAAACATTCTCAAACCAATTCGCCTCGTTCCACCTCCAAAGAAGCAGAAAAAAATAAGCACGTTATTCACCGGCCTAGGTCGGTCCGTATAGGGAAAAACTGTGCCCTTGGTCTTGAGTACGGCCCAAGGCCTGAGGCCTTGGGCCGTACTCAAGATCTATAAACTGTCCCTTTTTAACCACGCAAGAAAAATAACCGCCCTAAACTGCCCCTTTTTAATTGCGCATGTAAAATAACCACCCTAAACTGTCCCTTTTAAAGCACGCATGTAAAATAACCACCCTAAACTGCGCCTTTTTTGACCACGCAAGAAAAATAACCACCCTAAACTGCCCCCTTTTAACCACGCATGAAAAATAACTACCCTAAACTGCCCCTTTTTAACCACACATGAAAAATAACCACCGTAAACTGCCCCCTTTTAACCATGCATTTAGAATATAACCACCCTAAACTGCCCCTTTTTAACCACGCAAGAAAGATAACCACCCTAAACTGCCCCCTTTTAACCACCCTAATAACCACCTAAAATTGCCCCATTTATAACCACCCTTATAACATAGAGGGCAAAATTACTGAATGCTGATTGGTTGAGACAGAGGGCATTTTTTCTTAATTTTCTTTCGAACGAGGGCAAAATTACTAATCTCTGATTGGCCAAGAGCCAAAACTACTCGCATTTGATTGGCTGAGCGCGAGAGCGAGCCATTTGCATTCTGTAGGCGTCTTGAAAAGAAAAACGGATTTTGAGTTGTTGAACACAAGGATCGCTTCAAAGTTTGACTTTTTACCGGGTTGGTTGGTAAAAATGGTATGGCAATCGGGTGTTTGCTTAAAGAGAAATTTCAAAAGGTGAACCTATATGTGTTACGGGAAACAGCAAATGGTTATTTGTTTTAAAACTACTGAAAACTTTGGAGCGACGTGGTCGATAATTTTTCCAGCGAGAGGAAGCGAGAGGAAGCTTCGCAACTCAGGTGAATAAAATTTACTTAGTTAATTGAGTTTTAAGTGTGTTTTGTCAATGAACTAGAATTGTATTTATCTCTTAAGATGTACATAATGGTCTGTCTTTCTTGTTCTGTGCGCTTAGCAACAGTTAAAGTGCTTGTTTGGTGAATTGTTTACGAGCGGGTACTTTTATTCTGAGGGCCGGCTGATTGTGTTCCAACGTGCATGGAAAGTTTTCCTAAAATTTTGCCCTCTGTGTTATAAACAAGTAATGGCATTGAGTCCTCGTACAATTAAGGATAAATTTCACTTATATTTTCAAAGTTTTCACAAATTGCCCTCGTCGCTGCGCGACTCGGGCAATTTTGTAAAAACTTTAAAAATACGCGTGAAAATTTATCCTTAATTCTACTCGGCCTCATGCGATTACATATACTAAACTGCCCCTTTTTAACCACGCAAGAAAAATAACCGCCCTAAACTGCCCCTTTTTAACCACGCATGTAAAATAACCACCCTAAACTGCGCCATTTTTAACCATCCTAATAGCCACCCAAAACTGCCTCTTTTTAACCATCCTAATAACCACCCTAAACTGCCCCCTTTTAACCACGCATGTAAAATAACCACTCTAAACTATCCCTTTTTACCCGTGCATGAAAAATAACCACCCTGTTGCTGTAAGCGTTGCTTTTCCCATCGACAACAGCTACACAAGTTTTCTTGGAATCACGCTAAACTATGGCCTAGTAAACCTGGCAAAATTCATCACGCGGCAGAAGTATTTCTCACAGGTTAGTAAGGAACAAGAGGTTTCGCATGTTAAGATTTAGAAGGCCTCCCGAATCCCAATCAGAACTCAAGCTTTAAACGCACGGCACTGACACTTAAAAACTCACTTAGCTACTTCCTTGAATGAAGCTTTCTTTTTCGCAGCACTGCCAGAGTCGTCTTTTTTAAATTTATGATGTTTCCAGGGATCGTCCTACATAAAACAAAGAGACGCAACGGTTAGCTCGTGGAATTCACATACGCCAGCTCTTCTCATTTTTTTGTGATGTCTGTCTTCCGAACCACGATAACCTAAACAAAAACCACCTGAGTGAGGGTCCTTTCTAGGATTTAGGGGTATGAGGAGTGAATGGCGCATGCCCTGCACCGAGGTCTGCATTTGTTCTAACCCTTTTATGGAGAAACGAAGGAGAATCGTACCTGGTATTCATAGCTTGGCTTTAAGCTATAATTAAGCATTTCCTGTGAAGACAAAAATAATCCCCAGATGGTTGTTAGTAGGTTTAGTACAGTTCTTGTTTTGATTATAGCTTACCTTTTAGTGATTGTAATTATAAGAAAAGCACATTATGTGGTGTTTCCTATAGCTATCTGGTCGAAAACTAAAGTCCAAAGAGAGCGAATATTCGAGTAAAAGATCGGACATGTTTAAAGTCAATTGCAATAAGAACAGAAGCGATAAAACAACAACAAACGGAGATCAAGCCGTCCAGCCACGCGTTCGCTGTCACTAACACAAGGTGTAAAAACAGACACCAGAGAAGTATAAGGCAAAATAAGAAACAAACGAAAAATGGTTAATTTACTTTTGTAGCTACTGCAAAGAATGACAGCGACTACGGATTTTATGACGCTTCCGAGGCTGGTGAAGATTAAAATTGACAAAGGACAAGAGAACAGGTATCAACTCACTGAACTATGTTTGTCACTGACCCATAGTTTCCTTTTTGATGGTACTAAGACGCTTCGACTAACTCTTAAGCCTTCACCAGTTTAAAGATCCCTTGATGTTGTTAAGCGTGATTTTACAGGAAGCCAGCCCATAAAGACCGCTACCTTGATTTTCATTCGCACCACCATTCATGCCACAAACGATCCGTGCATGGTTTACACGCTACTTCTTCGGGCAAGAAACATTCCTTCTACGAGTTAGGAAAAACGAGAGGAAACTCGACGAGTTAAAGCCGTACTTCGAGAAAACAATTACCCCTCGTCCTTTATCAATGACTGTAAAAAGGCCTTGGGTACCAAACCGACCAAACCCACTATAAATGGCTTTATAGTTCTTCGGTATCATGTCAGGGTGTCTCTGAAAGAAATGGTCGCTTATTGAAACAACAACAGATACAAGTTTCAGACAAGCCACAAACAACCATCGACAGTCTTTTTCCACGACCGAAGCAGCAGGATAAAATCGACTGTCAATGTTCTGGAGTAGTGTACAAAATCAGTTGCAGATAGTGCGGTTTTGTATACTACGGGCAAACCGAACGATCACTGAGGACGCGAGTTTCCGAGCACAAAAAGGCTGTCTTGATGTTCGATCCCAACTCTAAAGTTGCGAGCCATGTCCACGAATGTCATCATCAGATGGACTTTGACAATGTTAAAGTTGTCGGACATGACCCACATTACCACCAGCGGCTTTGTCTGGAAGCATCCTAACGCTGGGAATGATCACATAGTCATCCCAGAAGTCTATAAATGCTTAGCAGGCATTCAAGTTAAATTTACGCAAAGGAGCCATTCTTTGTACCACACGCATACAGCACGCGCTACGTTTCATTACTTTGAAATTTTAAATCAAGCGTAACAACATCAAGCGATCTTTAGATTGATGAAGGCTTAAGAGTTAGCCGAAACGTCTTAGTACCATCAAAAGAATAAACTGTGAGTCAGTGACAAACATTAACTTTTCTTCAACGATATCGTATAGCCGGCCTTTTGCTCGCGCATGAAAAGATGACTTGAGAAGGATTTTTGTACCGGAACGCCGCTGTCCCGCTCCTGTCTTTAACCAAATAGATTTTCGTGCGCTCCAAGAGTATTGTGAACAGGAAACTGGATGGGCAGGCCACACAACGGTTTCTACGGATTTGCTCAGGTAACAAACGTATCCACTAGAGTGAACAACTATATGCTGCTTTTGTCGTTTCTTTTCACATGTGCAGATACAATAATCGATCCGGTATAGTGTGAACACGACCTAAATAAACGTACCTGATGAAATACACCCGTGGCGCTGCCTGACATGGGAGGCACTATCCAGACCCAGTCTCCAGGACATCCACCGCGGAGTTTTACCTGTGAAGTTAGGATAAAAATAAAGCACTGAAAAAGAGCTTTGAAGTAGCTAAAAAAGTTCCTTTTCTAATGAGTGGTTTAAGAAGAAGTTACCGATTTTAATTACAATTGTTATCAAGTAAAAAATTGGTTCTATTTGTCAAATTGGTACTTTTGTACTCTTCAGGGGGACACAACAAGGAATTGAAAGAAAAAACCGAAGGAGGTTTCCAATATCATTTTAAGGCTGTTTGTATTCTATAGTTGAATATTTAAGGTACAGATACTTTTACGGAACGGAACGTTTATAACAGTCCTCGACTACCCATTATAACTGGAAGCTTACTTACAAAGAAAACTAAAGGAAGTTATCTACTTTCCGAATAAACCTCAGCCGGGCATTTTTCTCACTTCAAACGTCAATTACAGGTAAGTTTGGATCGCTCCAAGGCATCATTTTCCTTTGGTGTTGCCATTTTTAGTGAACAAGAAGAATAATTTTATGCAATGTTTAATTTGACAAATTAGTAGACCAAAGCCTCCTGAATATGTATTAGGTAACTAAGCAACTAGAACGTTGGCATCCCGTACGTAACGGGCGTCTACCGGAAGTCCTATGTTGCGCTTGTATAGCTAACTGGTCTGCCTCTTGCCAGTTGGCATTCTTAACCTTCTTATGTTTCATTTAAAATACTTGGTTGCAGTATTTGTACTGTTTATATAGGGCAACACTATACACACTAGATTACAGGTATTACCGGTAACTAGCTGTGTCACCCGATAGAAAGTTTGTTTTCTGTGTCACTTTTGGTAGTCTTGTCGTCATCAGGTAAAGCGACAGACGACAACTTGATCGTGGTGAGGAGCAAAGTTGCGCCAATTAAGACTTCTACTTGCCGACTAAAACGATTAGGACGTTAAAGTTTCTGTTGCTTAAGGTCTCTACTATGCGAAAATGATCCAATCACATTAGGTAAACTGCTTCAGAAGCTGATCACTTACCTCATTTTGCATGTGTTTCAAGAAAGACTCCGAAGTACTGTGGTGATCGGCAATGGTTACTCCAGCCTCCTGAAAAACAAAACACAATATACTCAGTTTATTCTAGAAATTGACTAATGAGGACTTAGTGAGCCCCGTTTGGCTATTGTAGAAGGCCTGTTCTCATGAAACGGGGCCCAAGATATCTGAACTTTTACCATTCATGCTAATTTCAATTTAACAGCAAAGTGGTGGTATAAGTCAAATTTGTAGTGGAAGTATTTCAGGTTTGTAGTGACAAAACTTCAAAATAGTTGGCAAATAATCATATTGAAAAAAGCTATTACATTGTCAAACCTCTCTGTGACAAGAACGTAGCATTCCCGACGAAATTATGTGTGGCATGTTTGACGCGCTAGTTCAATTTACAACTGACTTGTAGTTTTTTTCGTCCTTGTGCTAAGCACTTATTGCATGTTTTTGCTCCAACATCTGATTGGTTTTCACTCACTCAAGAGTAAATGCGCCTGTATAGCTCTATTTGGTAAGAAATGGGATCGCAGATTCGAATTCCGGTCGGACGAACTTTCAGGTCGAATCATGCTGGGTGTGCTCAAACACCTGCGTCAGATCTGATGAACATGGGTGGGTAGGCGGGAGGAGTTAAAACTGATTGATAGCGGCAGAGGACTGGAAGTACATACAGTAAGAGTGTATGAGTTTCAAACCTGGAAGCTGTATAGCACCGCCAGATTTATTTCCACCATAGCAAAATCCTTCCAGAGAGAAGAGTAACTCTTCGTGTCCAGCCCCATACGTTTCGCAACGGGCTGTGGGAGAAAATACCAGGAAACGACACTTCTTAACGAATTAACTTTGATGCTTGACTTTGCAGTTAGACGGCTTTAATTTGGTGACAAACTCACATTGTTTCAAAGGGTTTATTTTAACAACTCAACCGTAAGGGCCACCTTGTACAGAATAATAAACAGCACCACAGGAAAGTATTGCAGAAGAACTTTCATATAAGTGGTCGAACTGAAGGATTTCAATCACAGACTCAAACGTTGCGCCCACCAGCGCCACAGAAAAATACTGGTCAGTAGCATTCATGTTTACACCTTAGGATTTCGTCGAAAGACTCAGATTTAACGACATCATTGCCTTTGTTGCTGCGGTCAACTGGAACTTACCTCTAATAAATCATAACGGCCAGGATCGCCGAAATCACGTGCCCCGATTTCTGTGACCATATACCTGAAAAATGTTTGTATTAGCATATACAGGTTATTTTACCCAACCAAAATGCATAGTTCAAATTTGCTGTTTATAAACACCCTCTCCCTCCCCACGTTTCATTTTTCCGTACGATATAAACGCCCTCACAGAACATCAGTCGTAGATCTTTAAACAGAAAATTAGGAAATTTTAATAATGCAAGTAAAATGAGGAAAAAAATTAAAATGAGGAACAATTAGCAAATTGTCACAATGTTGTCGCTTAAATTATCGTTTCATTCTAATGTAAAGACCCGTAAATGGAAAACGTATCGTGATGATAATATTGCATGCAAAACTGGCCTCAACTTGTTCTTTAGTGGCTACTTCTAAAACGTCCTTTTAATAAAACACTTATGACCCTTCGCTGTCCAGTTACAAAAAATAATAATAAAAAAAAGAAGAGAAAACAACAAACGAAACAAACAAGCACTACGATAGCAAGAGACGATGAACTAAGAGAGTGAATCCCTGTGCCCTATGATAATTATTTGAAATTTATTAGTAGTTCGCACCCATGCTGCGAAGATTATTTTTATCTGTTGTTTCCATGTCAACAATCTAAAACTACATGACGTCATTCTAACTGACCAATGAGGTGTAGTCCGTTTAAAATAACCACGTAGTATGACACAGAACGAAAAATAGGTTTCAAATAATTTTCATCGGAAGAGGCCCATATGTGGGGGATTCACTCTCTTCCCTCATCCTCTCTTGACGATAGTCATCATGCGAGCTTGTGGCCATCTGCAATTTTCATCTTCACGTGTTTGGTCATGCTACTTAGTTCCCTCCCCTCCCCTCCCTCCCTACCCTTGCCGAAACTTCCAGTAACCGCTCGAGAGTTTGGTTAGTTTTCGACGATGGGTTAGATTTAAAACTTACCATCCATTGAATGGGCAGGCAGGAAATTCTACTCCTCCAACATCAAGCATCAAACAAGATACTGCGGGTAGCGCGTACCACCTCAAACCCATCTCTTCGAACCAAGGATATCTGGAGAATATGAAAATAATAAGTAGTCACATACTCGTAAACATACTGACTACAATTCACTTCGACTACATGTCAGGAGTTCTAAGAATTCGCTATTGAGAGACAAAGGCAGTTGGTGTGTTTTGTTATTCTTATCATGATGGATGAAACTGTAAAGAGAAATGAGAACTTGATTACTACTGGGGCTTACTTGGGGTGTTTCATTTCCACTTCCAGTACGATCTCCGGAGGAATCTCAAACCATTCAGGATCTCCGCCATGAGCTTGAAGAACTAAAGGCAGAATATCAAAATGGCCACCCTTGCCTTCCCAACCAAGTTGTTCACATATCTGTGAAAAAAGAAACAAATAAACTCCCTTGCTGTGGCATTTGCGTAAGGCGCACGTGTCGCAAAGACCTCGTCTCCGGGCTTTTCTTCCGTTAGCACTATCCGGTTTGAATTTTCATCGGGCTGAAACTTTCTTGATGCAATTGCAAGGGGCTGTTAAAAAAATCCGTCATATAATAGCACCCTTACGATTATTTTCCTGAGTCTGATAAAACAAAGTTTTTAAAGAAAATATGCAAAATACAAAATCCAAAAAGGTTCTTTATGCAAGACGTGCACTTTGCTACCCCGGCCTAGTTTACCAATTCAACTCAAAGAAATAACAAGCTAAGAATCCCAAAAAGCCAGGATTTAAACTCGGCTCTATGGAAAAACTACACCGGCCTGTGCTCAGAGCGGGACTTGTACCCGCGACCTCCGGATCTCTAGTCCAGCGCCCTGATGGCGTGTCGACGAACTCCCTTTCAAATTTTGTGAAAAAGAGACCCTACACAAAGTACTGACCCTCGGTGGGACCCACCAGCTGTTCTATATCAGCCTATATTTCCAATCTAGAGATGAGTGTTTACCTCAGTGAACTCTACGTTGCCGCGGTCTCCGATGACAGAGCCATCGGGTTGTTTGTAACCAGCGTAACGGATCAGCTGAGGGTTCCACACACGGAAGTCTTTGAAAGGAGCTTTCCTTTGAGGAAAGATGGTTATAGTGGACCTACGAAAAAAAAACGTTTGAAAAAGGTTTTGCATGGTTTCAGCAGACTATGCCGTCATGTGAGTGGTCCACGTATTTGCATGTATCCCCTGTAAAGCGTTTTAGATAAAGACCTTTACTGAACAATATTCATTACCATAGCTTCACGAAATACGAAACTCTAACAGGTTTATTTCAAATGGAATCAGATACACAAAACCTGCTTTTAGGTTTTCCTACCGCCGAAGTCTGAAATGAGTAAATTATAGAAGATTGAGATAAAGGAGTCCACAGTTTAAGCCAAAAGGATCGACTGCTGCCTGACTCTTTGGTAAAGAATAGTAAAATAAAAATTACAAGACCTGGCAAAAATGGAGGGAAGGGGTTCCAGATGCCTTGCTCCTCTTCAGTGGATTACGATAGTTGTGTGACTGTGTTTGAGTTATTACAAACCGATAAATCCATGTGTGTAAGCACTGAAGTAAGTACAACATAAGGGTACCTGAGGTTGCCTTTGTTTGTGCCGTACTTTATGTGTTTAACAAGCGTCTCAAACATTTCTGAGGGAGTGTTCACATCTCGGGCATCAAAAACCTGAAAGTGAAAAGTTGTTTGAGATCATGGAGTTGGCAGGCTCTTCATTATGTTGATTACCTGAGCTTTCTCTCGGACGCGGAGTTTTCGATGTTACCATGCTGGCTCGGATATGCCGTCGCTGAAGAGCTTGACCATCCCCCTACGTCTCCTCCTCCTCCTCCTCCTCCTCCTCCTCCTCCTCCTCCTACTTCCTTCCCCTCCTCCTCCTCCTCCTCCTCCTCCTCCTCCACCTATTCCTCCTCCTCCTCCTCCTCCTCCTCCTCCTCACCATCATCCTTCTCATCATCATCATCATCATCATCATCATCATCATCATCATCATCATCATCATCATCATCATCCTTCTCATCATCATCACCATCATCATCATCATCATCATCATCATCATCATCATCATCATCATCATCATCATCATCATCATCATCCTTCTCATCATCATCATCATCATCATCATCATCTAACATCATTATCATCACCGTCATCACATGAAGACGAGCTTAGTGGGTGGGGGGGGGGGGGGGGTTAACGATCTACCGTATCATGAGGTGCCTGGGGCCCCGTTAGCGGCGGCATACATGACCTACCGGTGTGTGGATTTGCTCTGATATTCAGCAACCCAGTCTCACAGTGGCTATCACTTGTTAATCTCGCAGCGCTCCAGACGAGTGTTAGCTGGGTGAAGGAAGTTTGGTCAAGGAGATGGCTACTCTAAACTTAAACCAGTTTATGGCAGTGTACAAGGAGGCATCTTTGGGTGTCGTCCCCTTTGTTATTGAAATGACGAAGTGACCAAGAAGATTAAAACTTTTTAAGACTGATCGTGAGGCATCTTTGTTAATGTTTTCGAAGTGTCCTTTTCCTTTCCACCGTTAGGCGAAACATAAATTAAAGATTATGGCCATTCAAATGAAAGCTATAAATTAATACTGTCCAGTGGTGCTTTTTGTTTGTTTGTTTCAAATTTCATAGGTGGAAATTTGAACGACATTTACTGAATTTGTACATAAGTAGTACTCTGACCATCTAAAGGGTTATCAAAACGGATCTGTTAACTAAGTCTTCTTTCTATGTCACCAGTGCTCAGGAAGCGCAATAATCAAGCTTACATGTAATTTATTCCACTGTATTCGTCCTATGCACCGTGGTGCGTTCCTCCAAGCCAATCGACTTCCAAATATCAGCTCCTTCTCCGTCAGGTCATAGGTTCCAGTCTCTTCAATGTCCTTCATTACCTCGGCCACACGCTGCTGATGGGCCGGACTGTTCTCGCTGAAAAAAAGAGAGAAAAAATTATGGGTAAGGGAAGTGTAGAAAAAACATTACAAATCGAAATTGAAGTACTCTACCGCAGAAATATCACTTGCTTTCCTGTTCAACAACTGTTTGGGGTGTTTCATCTTGCTAGGGGGAAAGGGATTACAAAGAAAAGCCCTTGTTACCAGCAAGTCAGTCAGTCAGTCAGTCAGTCAGTTGGTCAGTCAGTCGGTCAGTCAGTCAGTCAGTCAGTTGGTCAGTCAGTTGGTCAGTCAAAACGTTAGTCAAGTGTCAAGCCGTCTAGATAATTGGCGACACAAACAATAAAAGATAAGAATCTAGACATCAAATGGAGCTACTAATTACACATCTAACAACTAAATATACAGTATAAATTAAATTAGATTAGGGTGGGCCATTTCTGACTTCCTTCTTACAGCCTCTCCATCAAAGGAAGGCCTGGTACACAACCACTCATGTGTAAAACGAGTTTTATTGAAAGAGACTAAAGGCATGTCGGATGTGGCCTAATAGTTATTAGGTATAGCTATAAATTTATCTTCAGACGGTTAACATGGTTTGCATAGGGCAATATGGTTGTTAGTGCCATGCACTATTTAAACAATAGAGCTCTTCTGTCGAAGGCACTATCGTGTGATAGGTTGCCCGAGGAAATTTGATGTTTACAACAAATATTAGCCTGAGAACGTAGTTCAAGGGCTTATGTGAAGTTTGAACATCAAATTTCCGAGGGAACCTATCACACATAGGGCCTGAGACAGAAGGACTCTATTGTTTTTATTGTACAACGCTAAATTTTAAGAGAAAATTGCCAAAAACGGGCACTATGCGCTGATAGTCGCCCGCTGAGGAGAGACACTATTGCGTCACGTGATCGATTTCAACCAATGGGAGCACCCCAAAACTTCTGCATTGTACTATAATTAGACTATATAGTTTCATTGAATGATTGACCTATTGATCTGTGTATTGATTGATTTGATCGATAGATCAATTGATTAGTAGAGCTGCTACCACACTTACAGCTTCATGGATCCATAATACTGCTGTAAGAAGTCCTCGGCATGCACCTTGACCTCTTCTGCTTCCCTAGGTACCCCATAGTGCCTCTTAGGGAACCCGCCATAAGGGTTCATCAAGGAGCCTAAACAACGGCCCGCAGAGCAGTGTAAAGGCTGTAGAGAGAAACAGTAGCGTTGGCTCATGTTACAAATGCAACAGATCTAGGGCACATTTTGAGACTACTTTGGCAAGGTAGTTCTAGCTTTTGAGCCTGTGGATGAAGTGTGGCCATTCAAATGAAAACTATATTGAGCAATATCTACCTAGCTCCAGTGCTGTTTATTATGTTGTCGAGGTGGTTCTAACTTTGAGAATGTGGATAAAATCCTTAGTCTGACCATTCAAAGGAAAGCTACTGATCGAGTATTACTTTTCTTTGGTGCTGTACAAGGTCCTTTTAAGTTTTGAGTATGTGGATAAAACCCTAAAAAAACATTTAATTGCAACTTCTTTACACATCCGACATCACACATCTTTTCTTTACAAAAGGAATCAAACGTCAAGTGTCCAATTTCACCAATTTGAATAACTAACATGTGTATAACACATCTTTAACTAGAAGCTACATTTCACTAATTAATTTTAATCAACTTCCTCATCTTTGGAATCAATCCCTTAATTAATTGCATCATTATTACAAAAATAAACAGCATTTTGGTAGGTTTTCTTGATTTAATCAACGGTGTGGGTACCCATTGTTAAATCTGGATCATTAAAATGTGTAGCAAAGTTTCTCAAATTGTCTATAGGAAACAACACGTTGACAGAAATCAGGCTTGAACCGCCGACTTTCAGATCTAAAGTCAGCGGGCTTTCAAGCGCGCCTCTATACTAAAAAGCAATAACAGAACAGTACATCTTCTCAACTTACCTCTATCGCCTTTTGGTGAAGAGTATCCGTGGTGAACGTTTGATCCATGACGTGTTGTAGCTTGATAAACTTTGGCTGTTGGTAATTCGACGTAGCATTGGTAACTGGGCATTTATGGACGCCAGTTGTTTCGCTGCGGACCTCATTTTTGTTGTCTGAGTGATCAACCTGTCGTTCCTTTTCTGCACTTCCATTTAAAGCCGGCTTCTCTTTCTCCGATTTTTTGGTCACTTGTTTTTCTCCATTCACCTTTTCGCCTACGCTCGAAGAACCATCTGCAGGCGTTTCTGATTTCGTACTTGGCACTGCCTCTACCAGTTCTCTTTCCTTCGCTGCCAAATTCTCTTTCTCGGATTTTTTCGGTTCCTGCTTTTCTCCATTCATCTTTTCGTCCATGCCCGTGGTACCATCCACACGGATTTTTGGTTTCGTACTTCGCACCGTCTTCACAACTCCTTCCTTGTCGAACGCCGTCTCCAGATAAGCTTGAAACCCGTCTTGGGCGCGAATTTTTAACGCCACCGTCTCGCCAGCTGGAACTTTGTCAAGAATTTCCAAAGCCTTTACATATGGCACTTTTTCTAAAGACTTGCCATTAACTTCGAGAATAACGTCTCCTTCTTCAATGAAACCCGTCTCATGTGCCATGCTACCTTTCACAACGTGCGACACAGCGAGATACGGACTCGCGTTCCTGGCCAAAAAGCCCACTCCCCCTTGCTTGCGTTTGACAAGACTCACTGTTATTGTGCCTTCGTTTGAATCGCCGTCCATTTTGTCGAACTTTTTCACCGTTGATCGTACCTGAGAAAGACAAGAACAGACATTCGTCGAGAAAAAGCCAGGTCACGTCATTTTAGCTGCAATGTTTCCGAAACCAGACCGCGTAATTTATATTGATATCAAAACATCGAGCGTTGCGTTTTAGAAATATTTTCTCGTCGCCTAGCCTGACCATCACATGTCATACAAAGCTCTCCACATTTCACAGTTAATTAGCGCGATTTTGTTTAGTTGAATTTTTATCGGCCAAGACAAGCATCTCAGTTATGATCGCTTTTTGTCCGCAGACATTTTTCAGATTGTGATAAACACATTTTCATTATGACGGAGGTGATGATCTGGTAAGTCGTTTCTTGGACGAACGTTAAGTTCATGAATATTGAACATTTTGCGAGAATGGCGGCTGCAACTGAAAGTCAAAGATACCGGTCTTGGCACCAAGCAGGCAAGCCCTACTAAGAATGATGCTGCCCTGAAGGGTCTGTTTCTCTAGCACCAATTGCAGTGCTGCTCAAGTTTACTCCGTTCATTCTGCTGTCGGAAGCGAAATAAAGAAACAGTCCAGGGTGACACCTAGACCCTCATCTAGTTGGTTGTACACCCGAGGGTCAGTGGCAAACTGCCTGTCACCGGCTGTTTAAGCCAATTATTTTTAAATCCACTTGTCAAGAACAAACTCAGTAACGAAACCACAATACATGTGACAATTATTTTTAGAAGATCAATAAACTCACTTATTTAGTGATCGTCGTAAAACAGTCTTGTGCACTCCGTGATATGAAATAACATTTTACATGTGAAAGGAAATTCAGTTGTTAAATTAGCAATCTATAAAATTTTGTGTCTGCTGCTAATGTGCAATGCTTGTAATTACTATATATTTTGACTGGTCTGTCCTTCCGACGTCTGAAATCACGAGATTCACCAAATTTGAAACCACAGCTCGGACCAACACAAAGTGACTACCACCAGGATTAAACAACCGCAAAGAAAAACTTGTCTACGCCGAGAACATGGCAAAATAGCTTATTTCAAATGGCGTCGCACGATTGTGACTTAGACTTGGTGTTGTGCTGTTGTCTGTCCGCCGTGAAATGCAATTTTTTACTTGCACAAGCTTGAAGTTGACTCACTAAAACATGAAATAAAAGGAATAACAGCTTTTGGATATGGTTCCTCTAGGTTTAGGACCACCTATCAATGTAAATGTTTCGTCATCAGTCCCCCTCTTTTAATTTTGACTTTGTATAAGGTGATGGATTTTCAATTAGAGTGGACCCGATATAACGAAGTCCCCGTTATAGCCAACGATAAACTTCAGCTTGGCCAAAGTTACAGTAAAATGTGTGGAACAGAGCCCCAATATAACGAACCCGGTATAACAAAATCCCTAACATAAAGAACACAATCAAAAAGCCCAAACGTAAAATTTACGATTAAACCGAAAGCTGAGTGGTGCGGCATAACACTGTTTGATTTTAAGGCAAAATAATTATCAGCCGAACCCTGATATGACGAAGATTTTGGTGGTTTTCCCACAAATTCATTTTAACGAGATTTCGTTAACAATGAACCCCCGTTGTAACGAACACATTTTCCCAGTCACTCGGCGCTTCGTTTGCCGGGGTTCCACTGTATTCAATTATACTGAACACGGTAAAAATTATCCTCATGTAGTGGTCCCCCTATTCCCGCAACGCGAATGGATAAAAAAAATTGTCAATACAAACTGGACAGACGAATAACAAAAATTAAAGCAGATGCAAAGCTTCGCGCATGTGCATTAACGATTTCGCGTCACCTTTACGTTACATCTAGATCTGCCAACTAAAAAGAACAAGCTAGGGACCAAAAAGCCTTTCTAGGGGAGGCAGGGGATAAACGCGTACATGACGACGTTGACGAAGTGTCACAGAGTGACGTTTGAACCAAGCTTCGCTGGCCTGGTGCATGTACGTGGCATTCTCTTATTTATTTATTTATTTATTTATTTATTTATTTATTTAATTATTTATTTATTTGGCCAGGAGTGACCAGGATGACCAATATGGCCAGGAGCTTCCTTCACGTATGCTTTGATATTTTGGAATGCAAAGGCAAATTCTCAAAAGCGCTGAAAGCAAAGATAACTCAATTTAAGAGACAAACTAGCAGATAAACACCCAACGTTCCTAGCGAAAGGTGACTTTGATGTCTGTACCATCTGCCCAACGTAACCAAAATTCCACTTCCGTCCTCGTAATCCTGCACCTTATCCCCAAACTACCTGTTTTGTTCTATTCTGCGGAATATTTTTATCCAATTTAGTTGTATATTTGGTGGCCTTTTGATATATAACAACTTGAGGAAGGAAGTAAGCAAAATTTCGATGTTTTGCAGATAGTACCCCTTTAACTAAAAAAATTATTGCGCTCTGTCTCCAGCTTTCTGTGTATCTTCCGGTCGTTCATTCTATGCTATCCCATGAGACCTTTTCATTTTCACGTCCATCGGTGCTTAGATGTTTGCTTTTCACTGAATTTAAACTTAGATGTTTTCCGATTCTCTTTCATTTGTATTCAAACTATATTTCAGTTAAGAAAGATGGAATATTCAGTTTGTCACGAGCGTGGGACAAAGAAAAAATCTGAGTCCCAGACGGGAATCGAACCCACGGCCTCCCGTTTACCCGTCGGGCGCTCTAGCCACTGAGCTACTGGGAGACTTGTGGCGAGCGAGGTCATATTTACTGAGTTCGTTGTGACACGCGTTCTGCATACTGGTCAACTCAAGAATGGGTTATTTGTGTAACTTTTTGATCGTTCAGTAATTTCAACAGCTGAGCCGAGCTCTCTAATATTCTAATAATCTACATTTTTTATTGGTTTGGGAAAAGTAGCAAAATAAGAAAAATCAAGAACGTACACATGAAACAAACAAAGTAAAAAGAAATGTTTCATAACTCGAGATATTTCGTAGAAACCGCTTTTCATCTTTAAACTGAATTGATTTGTCTTTCGAATTAAAATACGTCTGAAAGACCTGCATTTTCTCCTCAACTAAATGAAATAAGACAAAACAAAAAACTTTTAATCAATCGAAAAACTATCATTATACACTTCCATATTTGGAAATTTTTTAACTGTCCATTAATTAGACCGATAATGTTATGAGACAAAGGAATTTTACCCTCAAAATGAGAAAAGAAAGTATTTAAAAACGTATATTCCATACGAGTAAATTAAGAGAAGAAATGAAAAATATCAAAACAAAAAACGTTAAAAGTATTCAAGACAAACCGTTTTTATTCTTTCAGTGAAATAACAGTAAATAAATTTTATTTCCTTATTGTGGTATTTCTTGATTATCCAGTAATTACAAAACCAAAGTAACTGGCGTTCTTCGTTGTCCCGAGCATTGAAATTAAAATAAAACAAGCGACGATTAAAAAGAGAAAGTTATTCGAACTAGACAAAATATAGCACTTGCATAACTTGAACATATCTATAGAATTATCCCTTTGTGAGACTTTCGTGGAAGGTCTTTTGGGTTAAAATAAGTGATCATAATTAAAGTGTTGCAAACCAACCAAGCAGGTTTTTTGGCTAGTTACAACAAATGACCACACATAACATAAAGATTCCCAATAAGTAGGCTAAAGTTTTTGAGGCTCGCATGTAAATAAAATCACGTTAATCTTTTTTTTTATCACGTTTAGCAGGAATTACAATGAAAATAACGAGGCCGACAAAGTCCTCCGTTGCTCTGGGCACTGAAATTATGTAAAATAAAACAACCGTCGATTAAAACGAGGAAGTGTCCCAAAACAGAGGATGTACAACACTGCCATGACTTCCACTGATATCTATTAAAACAGCTGTTTGTTCTGCTTTCATGAATGATCATGCTTGGCCTACCACCAGTTCCAGTTTCTTTTGGCTAATTTCAACGTAAGACCGCACAGAACATAAAGCCTTCAATTAGGCAAGCAACAATTTTTGAGATTCGCATGCACCTAAGATCACATTTTCTTTAAAGAACCTTTAGCAGAACTTGCAGCTTATTGGTGCAAAATATGATCACCAACATCGATCTTGGAGCAGGAGAAAACAAAAGTTATGTCTTATTCGTTACTCATAAGCGTTAAACGTTTCACCGATCACAACCCAAAATGTTAAATTGCAAAAACGAAAGAAGTAAATATTAAGAAGAGTGCACCTTACAGAAACTTACCATTTTTTCAGAATGATATTAGAACATCAAATTCCGAATTGTGGCTAAAACTAAAAGTAATGATGCCAGAACTTCAGAAATCCCACTCCTCGAATATTTATTTTAATGAATAATGAGCTGAAAAATTAAGTCCTCAAAATAAGTAATGCACGAAATTGGTTCGATTATCGACGATTAACACCGACAATACGCAGACATAGTAGATTTTCATGCATACAACTATAAAAACACACTACTCGTTTAACCCTTTCTCTAAAAGTGCTCAAACTGGAAATAAATTAAATTAAATCTTAGTTTGTAAGATCTCAAGAAACAAACAGTGACCACATTGACCAGAAAGTAAGCAAGAAAGTACGTTTCATTTAAAGTGGAAGATTAAGGCAGAAGATAAAGCAGCTGGTGAGGCTAGTCTGTAGAAGTAGAAAAGGCGGAAGACGTTTTTTCTTCAACTCTGTTGTTCTTAACCCTATCCAGACCAGTGAACAGGCCCCAAGGGACTTCAAACGTTTATGTCCTTTAGCTAAATATTTAAGAAAATACTCCAAATCAGGCGATTTCTCCTGAAACTTATCAGGCAACAATTCAAGATGACACGTCATTGTTGACGGGATGTGATTTTCCATAGCAACCACATTGTGACGGGCAAGTTTTTTTCAAACTTTTTATTTATTTATTTTTGTTTTAATTGGAAATTTTAAACTTTTTTGTTGCGACTTTTAAATTTTTATATCACATAAGCATTTATAATTGGTCTTGATTATGCTGTAGTCAACTTTGACGGTTTTCTGAAGTTTCGAAGAAAAAGGGTGAAATCCAAGATGGCGGCTGTTCCGTAATCATGACGTATTTCTACGTCATATGAGGTCATCATCTCCTTTTTCGCGAGCCAAAGAGAGCACCTTTGACCGTGCTATACACCCTCTAAGTTTCTTTGTCAGAGCCTTAATTCTCTTAAAGTTTTAGAAGGGTACGCGAATTAGTTGGTTAGCATTCACGACATTCGTTAGCACAGCGTCACTTTTGAAAGAACTTTTGTTTCGCAGAACATCTCCATCGAGAATTTTATTTTCACAGGAGATACATTGCAAGATCGGTAGGACAACCGCCATCTTGGATTTTGTGGAATTTTCTTTTCTTTCTTTCTTTCTTTCTGTCTTTCTTTTTTTTTTTTTGATAAGACATATACTACGAGATCGGTCGCACATCGCCAACTTGCATTTTTTTAAACTGAGAAAAAATGAATCGGCATATATAATGTACTGAAGTGCTCAAAATGCTTCACAGTGCGATTTCAAATAACATTTACGGCAAACAACATCAACGTCAATAACAACAACAATAACAACAAAGACGGCGCCTGTGACTTCCTAGTTTCAATATTTTTAGGGAAAAAAAAACGTGCTCGGTTATCAAGATCTCCAAGGTAAAAAGCTCATTCACTTTTGTGCACGAGTTCCTTCCAAAACTTAAAGCAATATTTAGAAGCGAAAGAAATTAACCTTATTACGAATCCTACCATAATTCAAACAAAGTGGAATCCCCAGCGAGCGAGGTCAGCAAAGTAATTTATATCATTATTTAATACGGATCTATATTTACCACTTGTAGAGTAATACAATAAATAATCATTCCTTTAAGAGGACCGTTTTTTCTAATAAGTTTACAACGACGTAAAGTTAACCTTTTCAGTCTCAGAGCCAGACGCGATTGCAACGTTTTATATATTGACCATTTAAATGAAAGCTATTCAGTAGTACCTCCCTGTGGTACTATCTATTATACTGTACAACATGGTTATGATTATTGAGCCTGTGAAGCAATTCTTTTAAGTGTGACCGTTCAAATGAAAACTGTTTCAAAATTATAAAAGCAAATAAAAGCAGTATTTTCCCATAGTACTATCAATTACGCTGTAAAAGGTTATTGTATAAAGAGCAGTGTCTTCCAGGGATCTTATTCGTTTATAGATTTTACCATAGCTTCTGATTTTCGCCAAGTATTAATTTAACCCTTTAATCCCTGATATAAAAATGCATATTCTCCTTACTTTTCTCATACATTTCTTATGGAACTAGAAAGGAGAATTTGTCTAAATATCAAGACATCTTATCATTGGTGACCACTTTCTTTACTCTCATGACTTGAATGTTTGAACAGGTATTGATAATGATAAGAGAAATTTCATTTTCGTCACTGTTAGGGCTTAAAGGGTTAAAGAAAAGTTTAACTTTGGTGGCATTCGTATAAGGAAAGGGTTAAACAAAAGATGAAATAAAATTATATCTCGGTGAGCTAAAGGGCTTATCCCTTTAAGCCCGAACAGTGACGAAAATGAAATTTCTCTTTGCTTTATCACTACCTGTTCAAACATTCAAGTGATGAGAATAAAGAAGGTGATCAGCAAGGATAAGATGTCTTGATATTTAGACAAATTCTCCTCACTAGTTCCTTAAGAAATGTATGGAAAACAGTAAGGAGAATATGCATTTATATATCAGGGCTTAAATTAACGGTTAAGGGACAATGAGATGGCGAACAGGTGTAATAGTCTTGACGTGACCCATGGCACGACCCGGTCGCTAAACTGAAATACTGAAAACCCTAAACCCCTGAATTCTTAAGAGCGCTCAAAAGTTCAGTTTAACCAAAATCACACATTTAAATGACGTACAACAAACCGCGCCACTAGAAGAAAATAAAGCTCTTACTTGAATGGCCCAACCTGCAGGATTTTGATTCCTCCACAAAAATTGAACAAGGCTTAGTTCTAATAGGATTAAAGGCTTACAATAAAATTACTATAAGAAACTAAAAAATTAAAAGGGTCGGGGTGAACATTTGTTTCAACTATTCACCATAGAGCCAAGGCCTCGTTCAAGTAGCATGGTTTTAACTCTTGAATCTGTGGACGAAATCCTCAAAGGTGTAGCCATTCAAATGAAAGCGTCTGAGCAGTAATTTCTTTCGGTTTTGTTTGTTTCTCAATGTTTTGCAAAATGAAATTTCCTTGTTGTTTTCGTTGTTTTCATCTTTAATCCAAAAGACGTTGATTTACATGGGTAAAATGATACGGAAAAAGTGAAAACAGAAATCAAAAGTTGTTTCCCCGTAGCAGCTGCCTATTCCGGTGACAGTTTTTCGATACTTTGACGCATATAAAACCAAAAATTGAAATGGCATATTTAAAAATCAACTTTTTGTTTTCTTTACATGACACACAATAAAACTCAAAAGAGAACAAAATGAAACAGAAATGGACGTCTCACTTACCAGTTTAACGGACTATCTAAGGCGAAAATTTGACGCGGGTTTTTCGTATTTAGAATTCACAATGTACCACTGCTTTTCCGACACCTGACAGCAGTGAAATAAGACAGACTCAGATTTATAGAAGCATCACGACTCGGTGACACGATTTACACAAAGCTAATTAAATTTTAACACTAGCTTTCGCGGGGGAAAACGAAAACAAATCGCGGTTAACCTGCCAAATAAATAAACCATCACAGAACTTATCACTTATGACACAATGATAACGATTCTACAAGAGAAAAGGTTTCTTCGCTTTAACTTTTCCCCGAAGGTGTTTTGAATTTCGGCGGTGCGAAGACGGAAAGCAAGAATTATTATTCCATGATTGTATTATTACCATCGTAAAAGTCTCGTTCCTTGTAACCTTAACTTATAACCTTATAACCTTAAGCCTTATTGCGTATTTCATTATTCTAAAACCCTACAGCTATTACATTATTTCACGGTCCCACAATTTTCATTATTCTTTCGTACTACGTCCTAGGAATAGAATTCCTGGAATTTTTCGATTTTTCTTGAGTTTAGACTTTTAGAACTCGCCAAAGTCTTATTTTTTCATTCCTTTTTTTAAAACCAATTTATTTAACACAGGGCATAATGGCTGCTATGCTTTGCCAAAATAATGTTTGTGCAGTGGAATTAAGGGGTCGATTTTATTTAAAAGGAAGCGCTTTCTTTGTAATTCATCACTTAACCTTTCACTCTAATGTGTATTCCTTTCAGTGGTACTGTTTATTATGATCTACAGGGTTTGTAGATGAGATCCTAAAGTGTGACCACACGAAAGCTACTGAGCAGTACTTTCTTGCGGTTTTGTTTTTTGTACTGTACAGTGTGATTCTAAATTTTGTCTGTGGGTGTCCATTCAAATAAGATATATTGAACAGTGCTTTCTCGCTCGGAGGTCGGTTAATTTTTGGTAATCTCTAATTTGGTAATTTGGCTTCCGGTGTAACAAGGGAGCTTTTACTAACATTTTTTCACCTTGACTGATTAAACACACGAATGAAATACTACTGGCGGAAGATGAAACCACAAAAGTAGAGCGATAAGAATTTCCATCTAACAGTTGATCTCTTTCCCGGCTGCTTAACCCAAATTTACATCTGCAAGTTTTATTATCTCTGTATTTATGCAATATTTACTTTTAAGCCAGAAATGGCAACAATTCAATACTCTTTCGGAAGAGATTCACTACACATTTGACTGAAACTGCAAATATTTGTTGAGGTGAAAATCTGCTGATTACAAAACTCTTTGTATAGTGTATTGCACGATTTTGCTTGATGGTCATTAAATCGACGCCCGAAACCGGAGAGAAATCTGATAAGCAATCAAGATAATTCATAACAGTGCCCTTGGAAAACACAGACACATAATACGTGTAGAAGCGATTACGTTTCATCCTTTTTGTCATCCTTCTTTTTGGACTTTGTCTAAGTTATAAATTCAAAACAAATCGGACATGGTTCGAGACTCGCGGCGAGTAATGTGTCAGAATTTTTGTTTCGTGTCAAAACGATTACCGCAAAACTGATAAAATGTGCTGGCCTGTTAATGATAGAAATTATGGAAGACATTTATAGATATAGTAGATATACCTTGAATGGAGCGTTTTCTTTCATCTCATGTTCCCTTGTCATAATTAGTTATCTGTTCTCCTTGCTTTCTTGAAAACCTGTTAGTTTGACTACAACCGATAATCCAGTATTTTGTTTTTAAGTAGCCAAAATTGATCGTGGAACAGAAAATCTGCTAGCCAGACCTAAGTTGTCACTAGTCTTTCGCTAGTTGGCTACCGTTACTGTCGATCCCTGACTTGTCAAATTTTGTTTATTGGTTTTATTAATGCTCGTAACACTGTAAATAGATCTTTTCCAATCGTATTTCTCTGCAGAGTGAATACATTATCCAATGTTTATCAAGCAATGACTTTGATCGAGTTGCCGGCCGAACAGCTGCGCCCTAGATCAAAGATGGCTTGACCCTCAGGATAGACGTATCAAGGTACAGATATCAAGTTCCCACAAGACAATACTTCATTGCTTCCTTCCTCATAATATTCAGAAATCATTCATTCAATCATTCTTGTTTGCGTGCTTCCATTCTTCTGCGTGCTGTTGCGTGCTTGCGTTCTTCGGCGTTCTCATGCGTGCTTTCCAAGCAACGCGGCGTGCTTGCGTTCTTCGGCGTTCTCTTGAGTGCTTTCCAAGCAACGTGAATTACTTGCGTGATTGAGTTCTTGCGTGCTTCTCAAGCACATGGTGTGCTCGCGTGCTTGCGAGCTTGCTTTCCTTCTTCATTGATTGCTTAGTTAAGGGGCGGACACACGATGCATCATTGCACGCAACATTGCACATTACGAAGTTGCAAGCAATGTTGCAGATGATGGACACACGGTGAAACAGTTGCGCGTGATGTTGCAGAAGTAGGAGCCGATTCTACTTCTGCAACAGTTGCAAGCAACGTTGCGCGTAACAATTTCAAGGGTGGACACACGGTGCAACATTGCGTGTGTCCAGGCCTTTACTCCTTTGCTTGCTCGCTTCCTTGCTTGGCTGCTGGCTTGTCTGCTTACTTTTTTACCACAAGGATTGGAACATTCTAGACAAATCGTCCTAAATTATCCTTAAAAATATTAAAAGGGAAAAACATTTTTCATTGCGGGGTACTTTTAAGTTTTTTATTTCAACGAAAATTATCTGAGCTTTATGCACTCCCACACAAGACCTAACAACAATTTCTTTTAGATGCAAAAGCTACCTATTAAAAAGTTAATTTAAAAAAAGAACTAATCCTTTAAAAACCAGATAATAAGGAATCTCAAACTGACAAGAGAAAGCTTAACTTTAAAAAACTTCAGTATCAAAAACGTGAACTTGCTAATTCACAGCTTCAAACCCTATCACATGCTATCTCCACTCCACATTAATACATTAATAAATTTCGGCTCAATACAGATTGTTGGCCATTGCCTACAGTCAAGTGTAGAACTTAATAATCGCCATTTTCGCTTAATTTCAACATCTAGAGAACGTACTGCCAATTTAATGTCCCCTGGAAAATTGAATTTGACAACAGCTAGAAGATACTCGCAAAAAAGCTAGTAATTGTATGTAAAAGATGCATTTTTCAGTGAGTCACACAGACATACTCGAAAACAAAAAGAAATCCGAGTTCTCTTAACGCACGTCGAACCTATGGCCTTCCCGATTACTAGTCTCGATGCCCTGCCACTGAGCTATAGGAGACTCGTGGGAGCTAGGCTTTCAAACTTTGTGATATCCTGTCTCTAAGTACTGTTTCGAATGGTTATAACAGTAAGAATATTTACAAAAATTCGAGCTAGGCCTGGCGCCTTGTACTGCTTTGTATGTCAGCAAAAACTCTAATAAGGAAAGCATTTTAGCCTTTTCCAAAATTTTGTAATCAACAGTTTTTCACTTTGGCACTAAGTGATTTAGTCATGGACGTAATCGCTTAAAACTGTTGTACCCTTCTATTGTAACTTTTAATTGATATGTATGCTTTAATCATAATTTAACGATGCTTATTGTGTAATGTAAAAAAGTGGGAAACAGGCAAGAAATACGTCGACCAATGATACATGGTTAACTCAAATTGTGGAATGCCCTGCTCAAAACCATGAAGGGTGCAACCTACTCTAGTACCTTTAAACCAATGATTGTGAAAACATCTTTCCAATGGATTCTAGCATTACTGTCAAATCAACTCAGCTTTGTGTACCAAAACTATAGCGTAGACATTTCTGAATTTCAATGGCTCGATCAATGTCAGTCCCTTTGTGCACACTTGCGTCGTTTGTTGTAGATACAAGAAACGTAGGTACGCAAACAGGAAAACCAACAAATAACCCCTGCACTATGTTACACTTCAGTGTTCTCGTTTGCCGGGGTTGCTAGCGTTCCCTTAAATGTTTTGGCTCACTTGTGGTTCAGCTGGGATGGCATGCGCCATTTCACATACTTAAACTTTTTGGGTCGTTAGTGATTCAGCTAGGGTGGTATGGTGAATTCATGTCTCGCATGACACGTCGAGTTCGGTAGAGTTCGTAGGTTCATTCTATACTTCTTTTCTTGAGGATAGTTATGCTCGGTTTTAGCTTGACTTGGACAAGGAAAGAGCATCAGGGACCCGTTTCTCGAAAGTCCCGGTAACTTTTCGGGCCCGGAACCGTCGTCGGAGACCCAGGGGCAGATAGTCGGGGTGAGAGTCAGATAAAACGGGCGAAATAGGTGCGAGCAGGAGCCTGGTGTGAGCGAAAGTTTACAAGTCGGGCTGGAACAGCCCCTGGGAGGATACCTTTAACGGACTAGTTCAAGAGCCCATTTGCGTTCTCGCTTCTGATTGAGCACAAATTTTGAGGCATTGTAATTTTTGTGCCCAATCAGTGATCAGCTTATTTCCCCGTTCCTTTCGTCACGTCTTATACAGAGTGTAATGTAATTTACTGTAATAATTTTGTTTTCTTGTGAATTTTGTTGTGAATAAATTGTGAATTGTGAAATTGGGAAAAGTGTAACTTTGCTAAATCTCGTATCCAGATCTCATGCACTCGTGCGTACTGAAATAAACTTTCTGTCTCGCTCGTTCGATAGTTCTACCATCGAAGAAAGTTTCAGTAAAGTGGAACCCACAAAGCCGAGAAATCGAGAAATTTGGCAAGGGTACTCAAGGAAAAAGAAAACAACGAGTATGAAAATCAGTTCGAGGTAGTGCGAAAAGTTCACACCTTACATGTGAACTTTTCATAATACCTCAACCTGATTTTCGTGCTTGTTTTCTTTTTTCTTGATCACCCTTGCCAAATTTCTCGATTTCTCGACCTTTTGGGTTCGCATATCACTAAAACTTTCTTCGATGGTAGGCCTATCGAACGAGCGACACAAAAAGTTGATTTCAGCACGCACGAGTGCATGAGATCTGGGTGTAATATTTAAGGTAGCAAGACGTCACGAAAGGAACGGGGCAATAAGCTGATCGCTGATTGGGCACAAAACAATACAAGCAATACCTCAAAATTTGTGCTCAATCAGAAGCAAGAACACAAATAGGCTCTTGAACTAGTCCGTTAAAGGTATCCTCCCAGGGGCTGTTCCCGCCCGTCTTGTAAACTTTCGCTCGCACCAGGCTTCTGCTCGCACCGATTTTGCCCGTTTTATCTGCCTCTCGCCCCGACTATCTGCCCCTGAGTCTCCGAGGACGGCCCGGAACTAATCAAAATCTATAGAATGGCTGGTGTGGATTTTAGCCCGCAAACCAGCTCGACTCGTTTCGTGAACTTACAATTTTACTGCTTAGCTTTAAAAACTACCAAAATTTGAATCTTTAAGGTAAACCATGCGCTCATAAAATAGCTTTCCGGGCCCGAAAAGTTATCGGGACTTTCGAGAAACAGGCCCCAGGACTCGGTTCTCCGGCGTATCGGTTTCGGTTTTTAGGGAGGCTCGCAACAATTTTCTGGCCTTGGGCTGTACCTTTTGAAATCACAATTTCGCATAGAAGACAAACTTCGATTTCCTTGATACTACACCATCTTTTTAACATACGACCATAGTTTATTTTTCATTGGTTTCCTAGAAACAGCTGTCACCATAGCAACAGTAATAAACAGCCCCGCATTTTAAAGAATGTCGACTATCTCGAAATCTAGTCAGACACTTGATGACGAAATTTGAAGTATTTAAACTATCCAACCTTCACAACTTGAATGCGAAATTAGAGAAAAATCTGTAGGACCGTTTTTAAGTAAATCATGATTCATTTTTTACGGGCTGATTTTGGTCATTCCTCTTTTCAGTTCAAAGATCTGACCTCGTCTTTTCAGTTCAAAGATCTTTTATGATAGCAAAACATTCTCAATGTACACTGAGCTTCCTAGGTGGCTGCAATTTTAAAATATTGATATTTAAAAACTGCTAAAATGAAGCACAAATAAGTCAAAAAGTTCGTAATTTGCATAAATACAGATGAGGTGCCCTTACAGATTTTTCTTTTAAATTGCGAGCCGTTAGAATGTTTTTCTTCTGTGGTGAAGGAAAGTGGATAAAGATTGGCCAATCAGAAATAATAGAATCACCCTTAGTGTTTATAAAAAAGCTAATTTTGACTCCAATCTTCAAGGAGGTGTTGAAAATCACACAAAACAACTACAGCTAAAACTACTGTGAATCATTAGGTTTCTTAGAAAAAGTAAGGAGAATAAAAATAAAATACAAAGCCGCATCAGTGCTTCTGATTAGTTCCCTACGATACAAATCAAATTTAATCGGCTTTCTTACATTTATTTTCTTCTGTCAAAAAGCATTTCCTCTAGTCTAGCCAATGTTGCTTGTTTTGGCAATTTAGAAATCCGCTTCAAACAAACACTTCACTGTCGATTCAGTCTTTTGTCAAGCTGACGATTTCCAACAAATTGTATTGTTTAAGTTCGACAGGGTAATGCAATATTTAGCTACCTTGTATTCTAAAACAAAACACCTTCACAGGTCTACACAGTGATGTTAATTTATGCAATTAAACTTACTAATGTCGACTCAAATTTGCCGAATAGAAAACATATAGAAAAATTCGCCTAAAGAGAAAACACATTGAAGGTCTCGAGTTAATTTTTAGGACTGTCTGAGTTTCTAGCAGTTGAAGGCTACTGTTTGACTTGTTTAACTATCACAGTTGACAAAGAAAATTGCCCAAGATCAAAATTAGAAAATCACCAAGTCCATGCTAATATATGGTCATATGCTCATCCATCTCTTAGAACTTGGATCCGCATTATAAAACTCACCTTAATAAAGAAAATACAAAAGAAATGCTAAATAAATATCTGTACATAGGGTACAGATTTAGACCTGATTCACAAACGTTTCTTTCGATTAACTTGCCTAAAATGATCAGTTAAAGTGCCCGTCAATCAATAAACATGACCATCTAGATGCGCCGAAAGCACTCGGCTCGAGTTTGTAAATCGGATACTACCAGCCTGTCCTTAATTCTGTGAATATGACTCACAAGTCCCAAAACTCCAACACCACTTGTGAAAAGTTCGCATACAAAATTCTCCTTTACTTTTAGAAGTTTTGTCGCGCCTAATCTTGTTTCAAACGCTTGTTTGCAGAAACGTAGAAATGAATACCCTATAATAAGTGAATATCTGAGGAGTATTATTATAATTATAAAAACTCTAACATGAACTTAGTGAATTTATTTTTCAACTCCCATTGACTTTTATGGATTACTAAGTTAGAACTAAGGTTTTATACTCTAAAAATATCAGAAATGCTTTTGCGGTTGACTGAAGTCTCGATTTAGTCGCCAGACAGAACCAGAAAGAAGGCAAAGATGTTACATCCAATGTAAATCTGAATATAGTCGAACCGTCACCCCTAGCCCATCAAATACATAAAAACATGGTTTTTTAAAAAACCAAAAGAAATCCGCTAACCTGTTTATGTGGAATATTTTTCTTTGAGTTTTGTCAGTGTTAAAACACGTTCGAGGCTTTTTCTCATGCACTGAATAATGGCGATGAGAGGAACGGCTGTAAAAACAAACTGAAACTGTTATTTGTCATATTTTGTAAGATAACAGAGGTTGATCAGTTCGAATTCTGTGGCTGAAAAACGTCAAGTCGCAGCTGAACGTTATAGGAAGCGGAATCATATCGCCCGAATTACCAAGATGTATCCAACCTTAGAATTCTCCCATATGCCCACTACATTTCCGTATTTTGCAATAATAATCAGCGCACGGATTACAAAATTGCGTTACCTGTAGAAAGGTGACTACTTTCATGTTATGACATCGTGAACTAAATATATAGCTCTATTTTTTCTGCTCAGCCCAAAATTGCTTCCATAAACCTACTAATGACGATCGAGAATAGGTGGGTTTTCGAGCTTTTTTCTAACTATTTGTCTCAAATCTGGCAACACGTTTACCGAATAGCTGACAGACAAACATTTTAACATATATTTACACAGCTCCGTTAAACTCTCATAGAACATGAGAAAGCGCCCTTCAGGCTTGCGGCCTGGGCCAGTCTAATAAAAATAACAAAAGGTTTAATAATGTCATATAAAGTGACATTAAATTTTAAAGGAACTGAAATATATAGCCATCATCGAAGTAGGGATAGGTTTGGGTTTTTTACACCAAGAGGTAACAGCCTTGAAATGAAAATGATTTTTTCCTTACTGTTCTCCTTACATTTCTTACGGAACTAGTAAGGAGAATTTGTCTAAATATCAAGACAGTTTATCCTGAGTGATCACTTTCTTTATTCTCATCTCTTAAATGTTTGAAGAAGTAGTGAAAAAGTAAAGAGAAATTTCATTTTCAAGGCTCAAAGTTTTACTCCGGTGCACGCGTGGAAAAGGAAAGCCAAATGTAGAGATCTTTCCCGTAATATGTTATGACATCGACTTGAAACTTGGGTACACAATAACAATCTTGCTTTAAGTTATGAATCATGGTAATGACTGGGCGACTGGGCGGCTTCCCTTAGGACAGGGATAAAGTACCACCTGCGATATTAATCTAGAACTAAGTAAATTTAAAAAGAAACTATCTAACCTATGTAATGGAATATAACAAATGAATAACCTTTTAAGAACGCAAACCCCGCATTATTATGTCGCATTGATTTTAACGAGGTCACATCCGGGTTAGAGACGGTTGGTTGAAAATTCAAAGCTACCCGCTTCGATGCACTTAAAAATTAATTAGTCTGTTTCATCAGTCTTGATCAATTTATTTCGTGCTGTCGAGTTTACTTTGTTTCAAAAGAGTCTGAGAATTGGTATTTAATTGCACTTAAATGTTTGTGGTATTTTGTCAGACGAAATAATCTGTGACTCGTATAAATCACTGACATGAAACTTGCTTTACTGACTTAGATCATAATCAAAGAACGAAGCAATTTGGGCTGAAACAAAAGTCAACTTTCTTACGTTTTTTTGATCCCTTTGAAACAAACAGGGAGACCCGCAATTTTGTTTTGCAAAGAGGTTGACTTCACTGCCTACACAGACCACAACACTGAGCTTGAAAACGCTAAACAAGAAGGAGTGGCTTAGCAATAAGCCTATTATGCATGGTTCAATTTTACCTGTTACCTTCCCCCCCCCCCCGGGCAACCCCCGGGACAAGTCCAGCCCTTCGGGCCCGGGGGTGGGGAATTGTTTGAAAAAATTTTGTCCCGGGGGTAGGGGGGCGGGGCAAGTCGAAAATAACTTCTCGTTTTTCTTGTGAAGCACGTCACTAGCTTATCACTTCTCAGTTGACACAATGGCGCCGGACCGCGTAGAGGAGACTGCCCATTTCCAGGGAAAATCTCTAGAATTTGTAGCAGACTGGTTGGAGAAGAACAATCTCTCGAAATTAAAATCTGTATTCAAAGGCACGTTTATTATAAATTGTTAAACGAAGGTGCGTTTGATGCGTACTCGAATGGATGGCGTTCATCACAAACATAGAAATATTTCTTCAGCGTATTTGTATGAAACAGATGCACGGCTTTATATTAAACAGAGATCTCAGTCCAGTGTTCTTGTGAAACAAGCTAAAAAAAACTCCTTTAAAATGCTGTCATCAACTTTCTCACCGGACCTCTTTACTCGCCAACCGAATGCCGGTGCGGTAAGACTTTTTTCTTCAGTTTTCTTTTTCAATGTAGTGTCCATGTTTTTTAATACTATGTAATATCCTTCGTTCAGTAAACTCTAGAAAAGCGTTTAAGTTCTTGTCAAAACGTCTGGTTGTGCCATTGTACACAAATCAATTTTGAACACAAAACACCGTATTTGTGGTCGATGAGGAGTCCCGGGGGTGGGGAATTGTCTCTTTCTGCGTGCCCGGGGGTGGGAAATAGACCGCCAAGTAAGAAAAAAATTGCAAATCCCCGGGGGTGTGCCCGGGAGGGGTGGTAACAGGTAGAATTGAACCCTGCATTATTCTCATTGGCAAGCTATTCTTTGTTCAAAACTGAAAAGAAAAAAATCCCCTTTAATCAAAATTGAAACACCCATTCTGTGAGAGTACTGTTGAAAGCTTTTAACTGAAGAGCCGAACTTAAGGATTTAAAGCACACTCACTGACAGTTAAAAGCACCTTGATAAAAATATTGAAATGAAGACCACAGGAAAATACTGTTAAAAGCTTTAAGGAACTTTAAGGATCCTACATACATTCTTGATAGCTGAAACAACCTTTTAAAGTAAAGAAAACTGCACCGCAAGAAAGTATTGCTCAATAGCCTCATTCATTAGTATGGCCATACCTCATTTTAGGATTTCTTCATCAAATTCAAATGTTAAAGCCAAGAGTGATTAATTAAGGAAACCTTTTAACTAAATGGTCAAACGTAAGGATTTTATCTGCAGACTCGAAAGGTTAGAACCACCTCTTCAAGCAAAATAATAGATTCACTCATTTGTATGTTGTATGGCCACAATTCATTTTAGGATTCCGTGCACAGATTTATACATCTTATTAGATGTTTCGGTGTGAAGTATCGCCGTATATTTTTACGAGTTGTGCTATATTTTGACGAGCCCACAGGGCGAGTCAAAATACAAACAACGAGTGAAAATATACGGGTATACTTCACACCGAAACATCTAATAAGAGATTTATTCTCCAACTTAACCTTTTTCAGTAACTTGAAAGAAAACTGCAAGTGTAACAGGATGAGCGCGCACAAGGTACTGTACAATAACCAACTGTACAATATTATCGTGGAATATTTGTAATCATTTCGCGCGCTTTCTTTGCAATAACTAATACAGTTGGATAATAAATAGGTTAAACCCACGATAGATGAGTCAGGAAAAGACTGCTATGGGATGTGGATGGGGAAGGGACAATCTCTAATAGCAACAATAAATTCTCCTGACTCGTCTCCATATAGTTGTAGTAACGTATGGTGGAAGAAGTGTATCGTGGCGATCAGTTTCTTCAGAGTCACGCCTCAGTAGTTATCTATGTGAATTGTTATCTTAAGTGAGACATTAACGCTGCTGATAAAGGCAAAAAGGGTTGGCTCAATTTCGCTTTAGCAAACGAAAACCGGTTGATAACCTGATTAAAAGCTGCTCTAATCATTGCAAAGGTTATTGAAACCTTCACCTTCCAAAGCGTTCCAAATTTGCAAGATTTTATCGAATTTTCTTCTACAAAGATAAAATAAAAGCAAATAGTATGACAGGAATACTCTGCTCGAGGGCTTTCATTTGAAAGGTTGCAGTTAAGGGTTCCAATTATCTACAGGCTCAAAAGCTAGAACCTCCTTTAACAGCATTGTAAACAGTACCATAAGAAAGTACTTTTTCAATGAGTTTTATTTGAATGGTCAGACTTTAGCCTTTACACCCAGACCCGAAAGTTAGAATCCCTTTCTGTAGCATAACAAACAGTACCAGAGGAAAGCCCTACTAATAATAATTGTTTTTATTTGAAAGGCTACACCTTAGGATTTCATCCACGGAAAAAAAAATAATGAACAGTACTACAGTAAAGTAAGTTACAACCTAATTCGTTTCCACAGACTCAAAAGTTAGAGCCCCCTTGTAAATAATAAGAAACCATACCACAACAAAGTACTCCTTAAAATCTCATTTCAATGCTATGCATGGCCAAATTTAAGGATTTAATCCACACACTAAAAAAGGAAGGCACCACTATAATTAACAGCACTACAGTAAAGAACTGCTTTTAAAATATCTTTCATTTGAATCGGGACAGACATAAGGAATTGACCCACGCACTCCAACGTTGCCACATTCCGATACGTCCCTATTCTGTTAAGGTTAAAGTCCTAGTTAGATTCGTTTGTAAGTCAACCGTTCTATCTGCGTAAAGAAATCACATGAAATGTCTCGAACTAAATGCAGGCTTTAGTCATACCTTAGCTGTATCGTTAATTAAACAAAACCAAGAAGGCCTTCAGCGAATTATGGAAAAAAGCATTGTGCACAGCTGATTTCCAATATATTTCAGACCCCCGAAGTAAGTCACGCTTTTTCAGCTTTTCCGGCCAACAAAAAGATCCTATTATGAATGTATTAGAGGCAGATGCAACACAATCTTGAGATGTAGCTAGTAGACCAGAAAAACGGTGCACTAATGAGAAAAATCGGATAAAAGACAACTTTAAAAGGTTTGAAATATTTTCGGGCGTCTCTGCGGGTGTATCAGTTTGATCAAACGGACTGAGTTGAAAAATTTATTTTATTGCTCGTTGTTTTGATTTCATTTTATTTGCTATGTCTGAAAAAAATATAAATCAGTACCGCCTGCGGACAAAAAAAACAACTTTTAATCCTCAAGTTGACATAAGCCAATCGTGTGACAAATTTCATTATATTACAAACAAGCGTTTACCCTTTCCTATAAAATTGGCTGGCAAAATTTTTTAGATGATTCCAAGTTTTGACCTGTTAATACTCCTTAACTAAAATGGCAAGTTTTTAAAGATTTAAAACCACTGGATTTTTTCAAAATACAAGTGATTTCCTGATTATTTGTTGGCAAAAGCAGTGTGCTATTGTTATGTTTAAACCCAAAGTGATATCACATTTTGCCATTTTCGTTTACGGCAACACCTTTGAAATCATACTGTTGAGCTTTGTCGGAACTTTATAATTTCTACAATGCCCTTATGAAAACGACGAAACCCAAAGAAAACAAATCACTTAAACTACAGTTACTGTTAAAAAAAACATTACCTTTCCTCCAAAGCGGAAAAACGGAGGACCTGTCTTGATCGCCGCTAATAAAGGAGGTTCTTGGCTCTCTTCAGGATTGTTCGCCTCTGAACTCAGCGACCTGGTCTTAAAATTCTCTTCGGATGCACCTGCAAAAATTTTCCAAACCAAGATTTCTTTTCACCCTATCAGAAATGGTCAGTTTTAATCAGATTTTTGCCTTCCGACCAAGAAAATGAAATATTCTAACCACTATGTTGATCAACCTTTTAGCGTTGATCAACTCTAAAAGGGAGAAAAAAATGAACCAACTCAAACAAAGCTTACAAATGAATTTGGTTCCGATACAAGATAGTTATGATAGAGTTCAAAAATTTTCCTCCCAAAAGATATTAAAACCCACTTTAAAGCAATTTTTACTACTTCTAAGCTTTTTGGTAGGAAGGGCTAATCAAATAACCAATTGCAAGTTAACTAAGTTTTTTTAACATAGAATGAAAATGATGTGAACTGCGAAAATACAAATGAAATGAAGATGTCACCATCGCCGCTGTAATCGCAATTTAAGCAGTTGAAAAAGATTTTGGGGGCTTCAGCGGGATTCGTAACTGTAATCTCTGCGTTCGCGCTGCAGTGCTCTACCAACTGAGCTACTAAGACCCATACATTTGGAGCAGGCCAATTTATTGAGTTCATCTTAACCCGTGAAAGGAATGAAACATAGAAAAACAATGATGTGAACTGCGGAAATACAAATGAAATGAAGATGTCATCATCGCAGCTGTCTTCGCAATTTAAGCAACTGTGAATTTATTTTCGGGCTTCAACGGGATTCTTGAGAACGGTTGCTAGTAGACCAGAAAAACGGTGCACTAATGAGAAAAATCGGCCTGAAGACAACTTTAATAGGTTTGAAATATTTTCAGGCGTTTCGGAGGGTGTATCAGTTTGAACAAACGGAGTAAGTTGAAAACTATATTTTTTACTGCTGGTTGTTTTTATTTTATTTCATTTGCTATGTCTGAAAACAAAAACAAACAAAAAAAAAACATCACTACCACCTGCCTAAAAAGTAAAAAAAAAACTTCTACCCTTGAGTTGACATAAACCAATCGTGCAAGTTAACTAAGTTTTTTAACATAGAATGTGAACTGCGGAAACGTAAATGAAATGAAGATGTCACCATTGCAGCTGTGATTGCAATTTAAGGTGATTCCATTCAATTGCGTTGCGCATCCTTTCTGCGCATCATTTTTTGCGTGATTAGCGCGCGGACAAGCGGGCGCAAGTTCGGAACTTGGTATGTTTGCTATGAAAACTGAGCTGTTCAGAGGAAGAAATGGTCGTTTTCTCCTAAGCTAGGACGGTGACCCCCATTTTTTAGTGCATGAATTTAAATGGAATACGGTTACGGCCTGAGCAATTTTAGTTAGATCTTAAAACTACGTTTTATTGGTTTTTAGTATAACTGCTCACGCCCCAGGGGTTCAAAAGTTGGATAGCGCTATCCATCGGATAAATCACTATCCAGTGGATAAGTGTTAGGGAAACCAATTGCGTTATCCACTGGACAGTGATTTATCCGGTGGATAGTGTTATCCAACTTTTGAACAACTGGGAGCAGGTGATTATAGAGAAGCGCGCGCACTGATTGGTCGAGGATTACGTCATATGTTGCTATAATCACCCCGCGCGAGGTAATTATAATACTGAAGCACTAATTTTCAAAATGGCCGCCGCGCGATTTTTGATGTTTCTGGAGAAAAGAAAAAAGAAAATGCATCTGCTCTGATGATCACCTGAGCAATTATACTAAAACAATTATTCTCCTCAGGCTCAGCGAATATTGTGGAGTAATCCCCTCGACATCGTCTCGGAGATTATTCCACAATATTCACTTCGCCTTCGGCGAATAATTGTTAAATAACAGCATTTCTAACATTGTAATATATTCAGGTCCTAAGTATCGTTTTAGTATCATTATACTATAGCTCTGTAATTCAGCTAGGTCAGCTGCAAACGGGTTTAATAAACGGTCTTTATTACTTATGTTAACTACCATATATCGCGATTTTAAGAAAAGTTAAAAGTTCTGCTTTGAGATATTTTTATTTCAATACCGAAAAGAACACATCTTTAGGTACAGCAAGGTATGTGCGCACGGAGCGAATCTTTAATTAACAAATAAAAAAGCCAAAGCCGTGCTTTGTTCTGTGATAAAGCACGCAAGGGAGTGACAAGAGCACGAAAGAAGTGTAGGGTGAACACGAGCCGCAGGCGAGTGCTTCTCCCTTCTTCTTAAGTGCTCTCGTCACTTCCTTGTGTGCTTTATCACAGAACAAAGCACGGTTTTGGCTTTTTTTTTATTTGTTTTATAATATAGCTTTGCTCACATTTGTAAAGAAATTGGCTTTAATTTGCCAGAAAACAAGTTTTAAATGTAAAGAAGATCCTCGCAGTTATTAACGCAACTTATGCAGTTGCGAAAAGAAAGCCTGAAAAAAATCAGGCTTGCCGGGATTTGAACCCTGACCTCTGCGATACCGGTGCAGCGCTCTAACCAATTGAGCTAACAAGCCAACTGGGAGCCTGATTTTTTCAGGCTTTCTTTTCGCAACTGCATAAGTTGCGTTAATAACTGCGAGGATCTTCTTTAGATTTAATTGTTCATTCCGCAGTTCAAATATATGAATTTCATATATTCATAATTTCATCTTCACCTTTCCCGGGTATATTACGAACCAATTTAATGACCAGCTCCCAGTTGGCTTGTTAGCTCAATTGGTCAGAGCGCTGCACAGGTATCGCAGAGGTCAGGGTTCGAATCCCGGCAAGCCTGATTTTTCCAGGCTTTCTTTTCGCAACTGCGTAAGTTGCGTTAATAACTGCGAGGATCTTCTTTACATTTAATTCTTCATTCCGCAGTTCAAATATATGAATTTCATATATTCATAATTTCAAAACAAGTTTTATTCATAGTTTGCAAGCGCGCGCAAGAAAGGTTTTCAGCTTGGCAGCGCGCCCAGAATGGCGACACCAGGGCGACACGGGTTACTCCGTGCATCTGTACTCTGATAAATCATGCTGTTTCAACCAATCAGAGCGCACGTTATATCGAAACTTTATTAAAATTTATTTTATAATCTTCATTCCTGTTCAACTAAAATAGTACACAAGGCAAGATGAATGTCTATTTTGTTGAACTGCTCCAATATTTCAATGCAAGCAATGACATTTTAAAGAAATTATAGTTCTCATTTCTGATTGCTAGGGTTTCTCAGGAAAACCTTGCGGGTCGAATATTTACCGTTAATGGCTATCCATGTTGTGCGAAAACGAGCACGGTGACCCTATTTTTTTATTGCATTTTTGAAATGTTATGATTACCATTTGGACCAAGTCTTAGAAAATTTTAAATATTCCTTCTATTTCGATGGAATCACCTCAAACTATTGCGAATTAAGCCCGAAAAAAAGATTTTCGGGGTTTCGCTTTAACGGGATTCTTTTCTTTGGGCTAACAATTACAGCTGCGATGGACACATCTTCATTTCATTACTTTTTACTTGTTTACCTGTTTACATCAACTTCTTGTATTGTAAATTGAATACAAAAAAGTTATAATAATAAACCATAGAGAAAAAAATAAATTCGTAGCCTGATTCGCTCTCTTTAATTAACTGCTTATTAATTAAGAGACAGAAAGAGAAAAAGTGAAAGAAACTTAATATTTTAAGAATAAAAGCACCATGTTTACGACGCACCATTCAACTATCTTTCTTATTCTTTACGAGATTAAGCCTTACATTCCCAGACATAAACCTTACATAATGTAATGCTTACCTTTGAAGCCGCGAACGAAATCCAAAAGTGTGACCATTCAAGTGAAAGCCATTGAGTAATACTTTCTAAAGGCGCTTTTCATTATTCTGTCGAAGGTGGTTCTAACTTTTGAGTGTGTGGATGAAATCCCAAAGTGTGACTATTCAAATGAAAGCTACTGAATAGTACGGTCCCGAGGAGGGGGGGAGAGGCGGGTAGTGGCTTATATGACCTATACGCGGACGTGCCTCTGGATAGGGTATGTTTTCTTTTTTGGCCTCTCAGGGTATGAAATTTTGTGTGAGTCTGTTCTAAACAGGGTCTGAACTTGTCCCAAGCAGGGTATGGTTACAGGATTGCTTTCGTCAATAATGGCTCACACAGTATTTTACAATCCCAGATCAGAGACGTTTGCTGGTCTTTAAAGCACTTTAAAAATGTGTAAAATAGTGTGGATTCTGTCATTTGTCCTATTTTAGGTAATTTTGTCGTAAACAGGGTAGGGGTTTCAGACGCTCAGTGGCCCACTACACCCAGACTTGGGTCAAGTGCCCCCCCCCCCCCCCCCACCCGGGAACACAGAACAGTGGTGTTGTTTATTATGTTGTACAAGGTGGTTCTAACGTTTGAGTCTGTGGATGAAATTCTAAAGTGTGACCATTCAAATGAAAGCTAGTGAGCAGTACTTTCCTGTTGTGCTGTTTATTATGCTGTACAAGGTGGCTCTAACTTTTGAGTCGGTTAAAGAAATTCTAAAGTGTGACCATTCAAATGAAAGCTACTGAGCAGTACTTTCCTGTGGTGCTGTTTATTGTGCCGTACAAGATGGTTCTAACTGTTAATTCTGTGGATGAAATCCTTAAGTGTGACCGTTCAAATGAAAGCTATTGAGCAGTGCTTTTCCAAAGTGATGTTTATAAAGCTGTACAAGGTGACTCTAACTTTTAATTCTGTCGATAAAATCTTTACGTGTGACCATTCAAATGAAAGTTATTAAGCAGTACTCTTCGATGGCACCACTTATCATGCTGTACAGGGTAGATGGAAATTTTGCGTCCGTGGATCATCATACATATAGTGTCATAAAATCTGATGAGAACTTAAGGCAGGCGTAAACTTTCAAACAGTGAAAGCTACTGAGCGGTACCCTACACTTATATGTCCTTACTATTGAGTCTGCGGACGAAGGCCCAAAATGTAATCATTCAACGTGTTCAAATGAAAGCTGCAGAGCAGTCCCTTGCTGTGATACTGTTTATTATGGTGTACGAGGTCGTTCCAACTTTGCGTCTGTGGATGAAATCCTTAAGTGTGACCATTCAAATGAAAGCTACTGAGCAGTACTTTCCTGTGGTGCTGTTTATTATGCTGTGCAAAATGGTTCTAAGTTTTGAGTCTGTGGATGAAATCCTAAAGTGTGACCACTCAAATGAAAGCTACTGGGCAATTGAACAAAGTGGTTTTAACTTTTAAGTCTTAAATGAAATTCCACAGTGCTACCAGTGTTCAAGTTAATGCTTTTGAGCAGTCCTTGTCAGTGGTGCTGTTATTTATGTCTTACAAAGTAGTTTTAACTTTTGAGCCTGTAAATGAACTCCTACAGCGTGAACACAGTGTCCACTCAATGAGAGCGCGGGAAAATTAATAGGTGGGCTTTAAGCAATCACCTTCTACTCCTTTTTTTTTCAAGGGGAATATTGAACGGGATCACAACTCAATCAATAGCATTTCAAAGTTACTTGAATCATAACAGCGCTTACCTTTCTCGGGACTGAAGCAGTTACCCTGTTGACTTAATGCGGCCTTTTGAAGACAGTACTTCAACTTCCAGTCGTCCTCTCTTCATACTTTTACTTTTCATCTTGCTTACATTACTTTTTTCAATATTCTGAACAGCTTGCTCGTCTTCATAGTACTTCACCAATAAAACCCTAGAAAAAAATATTGGTGAGTCAGTGTCACAATCTTTCCACAACGGAACGTTGCCGTCTTCTGAGTGTTTAATGAAGAGTGAAAGAGTGTAAACTGAAAAAAGGCAACAACGACAACAAGGAAAAAACTGCGATATCAAAAGCAACAACGCAAGCAACGGCTAACAAACCTTGCATTAGTACGAAATTGCCACAACTGACCAGCTTAAAGGGGTTGTATCACTGGGATTTTGCTCGCGTCTCGTCAAAACTTTGCTAAAATTATGATTAAAAGCCTTCACTCACACACAAAATTCTCCATGAACACCAGGAGGGAGATATCACGTGAATTTTTGCAAGGAATGCAAACCGTAATAAGTTTTTTCCAATTATATTTACAAGATACAAGCACAGAACTTGAAAACGTTCGCCGAACGTTGTCAAGTTCTAATCCGTTTTCATCCTGGCCATCCGTGGCCAAAGAAACTAATTAATAGTTTCATTGAATTTTCAGTATGGTGTCTTAACAAGAAATGGGCCACTATTTTTTCGGTTTTCATTGATGTAAATGTGATTATTGGCTTTTACAGGGCTACATACGCGAGCAAAATCCTCGTGATACTGCCACTTTAAGTTTTTTTTTCTTTTGGATTATCATTACTGTGCGGTAACGTTGTTTGGCTCTCACTTGTGCGACACGCACAAGCATAAGCACAAACTCAAGAAAAATGCATTCACTGTAGTGCTTACGCTTATTCTTGAAGCTGTTTCCCACTTGTGAGATACGAATAAGAGAAAGACGCGCTTCGGGCCTGTGTAGCCCACACAGCCGGAGCTTATCCCGGTTTCTGTAGCATGAAGCAACTGAGAGTATTGCTACTCCCCCCTGGATGGGATGCTAGTTCATCACAGGGTTACCCCCTGATTTGCAATGTAGGGAAATAAAATGTTGAAAAGTATTCAAAAGATTACAGGTCCTAATACCAATTAAAGAACAACAACAAGACTGCCCGCGGACGTGGGTGTGAGGGCAAAAAAAGTAAAACTGATTACTGGTGGAGAAAGCAAAGGCTAATGATGTTCGTATTTAAGGATATTTGCAGAGTTACAGCTTGCCATGCCTCATTGATTATCCGAAGGTACTTAAATTAGTAGGTACCTGATATGGCTATTGGAAATCTTGTGACTAACAGCTACTTAACTGAGCAGCTAAGTCATAGACATGTGACCATTAAAGGGGCATAGTCACGCTATTTTAGTTCATTTTAAAAATCAAAAATATGTCTTCGCATCAATGAACGCCCATGCACAAATAATGGTCTAGTTTTGTTACCAAAGACTAGCTATATGACTTCACTGAAACTATTTTCTGTCGTCTGTTGCTACGGATGGCACGGATGGAAATGGATTGAAATTGGAAAATATGAGGCTAAACTTTTTAAATTCTTTCAGAGTGTTGACATTAAATCGGATATTAAATGGTCATGGTTTGTTTTCTCTTAATGAAATTAAGTTAATATGTTTCTTAAATGTTCAAACACAATGTTGGGCATGGATAAAGTTAGCTACCGATAATTTTAGCAAAGTTTTGGTTAAAAAATCTGCGAAATCCGCGTGACTATGCCCCTTTCAGCAACACTTAAAATAGCTTTAGGATGCTTTGTCATGGAACTTTACCTCCAGACTTCACGTGCGCCCGTCGACAGAAGGTGGTCTAGATTTATATTGTTATAAACAATCAATAAATCAATCATTTTATTTTCCCTTTCCAGACTGACTGCAAGGAGTATTTTATATGTAATAAAGGTTAAAATAAGCTCGATCAGAAGATCCCGGCAAACCCTTTTTGCCTTCCACCCCAGAAACTACCGACACCGAGATCTTCCGACCGAACGGTCGCAGGAAAGTCCGATGCGCTTTTTTAATTAAAACACGCCTCCACAAGATGAAGAAAAAAGTATAAGCACCACAGAAATATAAGACACCAGCACAAAAAACGGGTTAAAGTTTCTTTTCCTTTGCTCATCTCACGCAGGCGCTGGTTCTTGCTGAATTTTTCCTGTGCCTGTGCTTATAGCATGAGGAAACCAAGTTTTACGGTTGTTTCATAAAATCGTGAAATGACACTCGGCAGCTGAGTTCGTGCGTATCTCGCTATGTGCTTATTCTTGCAGCTGAGCTTTTGCTTATATCACAGCTTGAACCAGGCTCAGTTTTTTGGCTGAAAAGGTGCGTTTTTCTGCTATTGGACAAAACTGCCTCACTAGGGGAGGGTGAAAGATGCCTAGTCATGTCCATTGGCCCCGGCGTGCCCTGGTAACGACATCAGATGAGCAAGGTCGCTTGACGTAATGATTACAAAGCAAAAGATGTCAAAGCCACTCTCCAAAGCAATTTACTTCACTTGTCTGAGGGGAAGGAAAGATCTCTGCTGGCGATGGATTTCTTAAAGTCTCGCATGAGAAGGATATTTTATCCACCTGGAACAACTCCACTGAAATGGAAACTCTTTTAAAATCTATTTTTCTCTCTGGTAAGTAGGATTCTGTCTTTGTTTTGTCCCCGGGTTTTGTCTCGTCGACCTGTGCGCGCTTTCAAGTCCCATCTATAAATTTAGCTCAGTGATGTTTTGCCTTGTTTGGGTTTGCGTGGAAGAATTTTGCGTGGCTGCGAACATTTGCTTCAAAAGTGCTGGGAAGTCCTACCATCTGGACGATTTTACAGATGTTCTGCCATTGTGTAAGTCCTGACAATTTCCCGTGGCTTTGATTTGCATGGAGGAAATTATGTAACACTTCACGAAGTGATCACTTAATTTCAGTTAGGCCCGGTTGTATCGGAATATGTCGTTCCATTTTACTGCATAAGTTTTATATTTCGTCCAAGCGGTTGATCTGTCCACAGAGTTCATGGCAGCTTGTATCGAAGAAGTCGGCTGCTCTCTTGTTTAGATCGAACATAAATAATTATGTTTGGAGGAGCGAAAGAAGGTGGGCTGGGGGCGGGGAATTAAAGAGAGAAAAAAATTTGGCTTACAAAGGCTGTAAATTCACACCCCTTATTCGTTCAAATGTGTGCTGTGCTAAATGAGGTAGATTTTTCACAATAACCTCAAAACCATATTTGAATGCAAACTGCCCTTTTTACTATGATTTTCAGTTGAGTGAGGCACAAGAGAAGTTTGGTCACATAGTTTAAACGTTAAAATTATCATGTTGTCAAGGGCAACTTGCTCCGTTTCCAAGAGAGACTGCATGAATTGATCACGTCATGTCATACAACAAAGCGATTCATTCAGTCTCCTTTGGAAACGGAGCAAGTTGCCCTTGACAACATAGTAATTTGAACATTAGAACTCTAGTTTGTGGCAAAACTTCTCTCATGCCTTACTCAACTGAAAATTGTGGTAAATCAAGTTTCATTAGTTTTAGTGCTGTCTTCCTCATGTTGGTAGCCTCCAACGCAGACATCCTTAGTGCTGGTCTCGCAATACATTCCTTTCCCATGTAATGCATGACATCATGTTGGTAGCAGAGTTCTAAACCACACATTTTAAATTTCCTGTAAGGCCCTTTGTATATGATCTCAGGCACCCAAGTCAACCCTCCCCCCCCCCCCCCGAGTTACCCTGGACGAGCTGACTTTTCACCTATTTCTCGGACAAATTCATTGAACTGTTTACATGAGGATCACTAACTTGTGTCAGGGAGGCGAGACAACTCGGGGGGTGGGTGCGAGTTGTCTCACCTTGGCAGGCAGGACAACTTTTTCTCACATAAAACACTTTGGCTCTCTTACCCGGGACGATTTTTGCATGCCCCTTGTCATGTAATGTCTAGTTTTGGGTTTAAAAATGACTAGCTCAGCACAATGTATATCATAGAAATAATATTTAAGCAAACAGAGGCTACAATGATTGAATCAATGAAAACATCGGAAGGAAAAAGACGTCCTGAGGTCATGAATATCAAAGTAAGATTTTGGAATGATGAAGTAGGGTCAACTTTAACTTGGTCAGCCAGGCCAACTTCTTATCATATAAACACTCGGTAGGGTTGTCTCGGGGGGAGGGTTGTCTTGGGTACCCAAGACCAATATAAATGAGGCCTAAGTGTCCCATGTCACATGGGATTTCTATACCATGCCCGGAATAGGATTGTCCTTCTCCCCTTTTTTTCTTATTACGCTTGAACAGAGTAATAACAAAATGATCTCACTGCACAAAAATTATTACCTAGTGCTGTACAAGGGCTCAAGAGAGAGTCTTTATAACGTTCTGCTGGGGTACAGTAGTACTAACGCTCTTTATGGAAGAGTGAAGTTTTTTAAAACGTTGGCAATATAGCCGTAATAACGTAATAAATACCGGCCAGACGATGATGAATACAAAGATGTTTAAGACGTTGGCAATATAGCCATAATAATGTAATAACATAATAAGTACCGGCCAGACGATGGTGAATACACCAAGATGTTTAGAACGGTGGAAGAATAGCTGTAATAACGTAATAAGTACCGGCCAGACGATGATAAATACACCAAGATGTTTAGAACGGTGGAAGAATAGCCGTAATAACGTAATAACGTAAACATGACACGGTGATTCCAAGCAGACATCAGTGATTATTTGCTTGTGTAGCACGCACTTGAGTTCAATATAGAGGATAATATCCTAGGTGCGTGGGGGTAACAGTGTGACCATTGATGTTTTCTTGATAATTCTTTCCTGATAATTATGTTCTTGGAAAAAATTAACTATTACCGTAATGCCCAATCTACCACTCCATTCAGAAACCCTGTTTCCCAAATGAACAGTGAAGGCAGGCAGACATATTTTTCTGCCTGCTTTCCCTCTCCTTAGATGCATTTTGTCTCACCCAAATACGTACTCCTCAAGTGCTCACGCACCCAAAAGTAGGCCTGCATGGCATACTAAACTGGATTAGTGATGTTATGCTACCATAACAAAAGAATACATAAAACATGCTCTCTGTGCTTCTTAAACAGTAGACTAAAACTTAAAAGAAAAAGTCAGAAGTGCCTACTGCTAACCCTTTGAGCCCTGATATGAAAATGCATATTCTCCTCACTGTTCTCTAAGCATTTCTTATGGAACTAGAAAGGAGAATTTGTCTAAATATCAAGAAATCTTATCCTTGGTGATCACTTCCTTTATTCTCATCACTTGAATGTTTGAACAAGTAGTGATGATGTAAAGAGAAATTTCAATTCCATCACTGATAGGGCTTAAAGTGCTAAACAGATGTATGTTTTGAGTGCTTATTGAAAAGAATATTAGTTAGGTCTGGTTTTAGTCTTAAGGTACAGTCTTTGTTTTACACAAGGCCACATTTTGCCATATTAAAGTTTGTTGTCTTCAGTTTAAATAATATTGATGGCTTATTATCAGATTTTTATAAGTTATTCGGTATTTTTTATTCCAAAAGTGTTCACAGTTTGTAATTTACTTTAAACAACTTAATTATAGTCCCAATCTTCTAGCCGTGCACAAGTGCACTGCTAATTGGGGAGACTGAAATCCAGATCAAATTGGAATTTGGAAATGTTGGTTTTTGAGGAGAGGGGAAAACTGGAGTACCCGGAGGAAAACCTCTCAGAGCAAGGATGAGAACCAACAACAAACACAACCCACATATATATGACACTGAGTCTGAGAATTGAACCCAGGCCATCTAAGTTAGCTCAGTGCTGAAAAAATATTTGAGTGATCAAATATGAGATCTATTTCGCAGAGGAACACCACCAACATGACTAATGCTAGTCGGCTCCCAGCTGAAATATTGTTTATCATTATGATGTAATTTTTTTCAAATCATTAATCAGAATGATTTTACTTATAACACATAAAATAAATAAACAGTTTATCTCTATTACATTCTACATGTAATTCCATACACACTAGTTAATGACGGGCAAAAAAAGTATACATATCTACTATTAGATGGTAGCTGTTGGATATTGTTTCGTGGGTTAAGTAAAACCATTTTATTTTGCAGTTTTGCAGTGCAATTTCCATTACCATTTTATTTCCATTCTTACCCGCGATGGTGAAGGTAAGGTTTTTCACTTCAGTCTTTCTATCCTCGGTGAATGCCCTATTTTATTCAAGGGAAAAATGTAAATAATCAAAATGAACTTCTAGATCTAAAAAATTTGGTAATTGAGAAGCACTAACCAATTTGCTATAAACTTTCATTCTACTTTTAAACTGTCATCTAATTTTCATCGCTGTTAAGTATACAGCCCTCTCAAAATGATTTGTAGTGACAGGCAAGTAATAGAAGTAGTAGGCTGTAAGGATTGTGTCTCCTTGCCTGCTAGGAGATCTCTACGGATGTCCATTGGGAAGAAAATGGCAAATAATAAAATTATTAGCTGTAGGCAGCAAAATTGCAAGCTGCCAGCAGTGTTACACTGGGCTGACTATGTATAAACATACAGATAGATAGATGTAGCTTTATTAAGAAGAAAAATCATTGCAGTCCCTGGGCCGGCAAACTTGTTTAATTTAAAAAATTTTTTTCCAGGATGTCAAGGAAGTGTTGACAATCAGTTATTTAATTAATAATAGTTAATTATACGTTGTTGGTCAGTCTAAACGCAACATTAACAAGAATTATTTTCTATTCAATTCAGTCACTGATGTGCTATGTAACTATATATATTATTTTTTAAATAAATTTTTCATGGTTATTTTATGGCAGAGTTTTGGGATATCAGATGAAGACACAGGTGAGAGGAATATTCTGCTTACAGCTTTTATTTAACAATATTATTTATTTAAGTAGCACTTCACCTATAAAGATTGAAAGTGAAAACAATAGGCCCGCGGCACCGGGAACCGTTGCAACGTTGCCCGCTGTTAACTACTAATTTAATTAGTAACAAAGTTTTCATTGGCCAAAGGAGCATTAGCGCGAAATTCAGACTTTCTCAGAAAAAAATCTTTATAGTGCGATTGCCGAGCCTAATTTAACACACGATATATGTTTTGAGGCAACAAGTAATACAGCGTAATTTCAGCAAAATTGTATGTGAGGAAAGCTACATCTTTGAATTCAACTCTTTGTATGTTCAAAATATCTATTGTTTTTTGTATTCGCGATGACAGAAATATCACTTACATGTAAGACCATTGGTTCATATGTTTGCAGAAAATCAGTCACCCGAATAGCGCGCGACTCCTCCTGCGCAAAACAAAACAATAACATACAACAGAATTAAAATGAAAATACAAGGTTTTCGATGACTTGTGGCGTTATATGCGCAAACGTTTGTCGTGTATTTTATGATATATTTACAAACTGTAAATGTTCATAAAAAATCTTCAAAAAATAAATCAGAAATCGCGTCCAGCGCATCAAAAAACTATCGCCTTCCAGTGTATCTGTTTGTCCATTTCCAAGCTGCAGGAAAGTCTTCACCAGAAATAATAGGTCTCTTTCTTCTAGCTTGTCAGTCTCCTTAAGCTTGCACGGACTCCTCTTACAGAACTGTAAGAGCATAAAAAGGCAACAGAAAGAACGATCAATTGTTCGTTGAAAGAAATGTTGACGCTTCACAAGCGATCAAGGTACACTTTCGCTTTGAATATTGCCAGGTCAGATATTTTCACACAGCATTTGACGTTCAACAGCTGTACATGTAAATGTTTTGCTGTTGTGACAAGTTTAAGAAAATTCCCTGTGGAGATAAAAGTCCTCTTTAAGTTTATCCCTGTTAACCATGCAAAGAATTTTAGCGTCACTTTCTGATACAGCTTCCCCATGTCACCTAAATGCAGGTGTTCTCAGCGTCTCGTGGGCATGCAGTCGATTTGCGGCCTTGAAATACAATTTTCCACTAAGTTAGGCGTACAGATGCCACACTACGAGATCTTCCAGCTCAAGATACTGAAAAACAAGTGGCCAAAAACAGAGAAGAGCCTCACCATGCTTTCAAGACACTTTTTCGATTCCCCGATACAAATTACTTTCACTGCGTACGTCACCGCCGACATGCCCTAAAATTCGAGATACGACGGCAAAGCCCTCGTAACTTTTTTCACGCACATACAAATTGACCGATAAACTGCCAAACAATAGATCGGCACATGATCGTTCCATACTTGAAGGCTACGAGCGTGCAATCGACAATTTTCGTAGAAAATACGAAGAGAAAGTAATTTCAACCAATCGAATTGTTGCATTTTAATTGAATAAGCCAAATATGATGCAGTCGCGTATGACATTCTTTGCATTCCGATGCCGATTTCTCTTTCTGTCTTAGGTGAAGCACTACTTAATAATTATTTACTTGCATCATTAAGTATTAGCGGACTCTTATATCACCCTACAGCTAATTGTATAAGCACTGAAAACATAATAGTTATTTTGACCTGCTCTTGAATAACTTTTAGTACGTTTTCTTTGGTTAGCCATTAATTTTAATTTTTATCACAATGAAGAGTGTTAATTAATATGTAGTTCAACTGTTTTCGCTGACAATTACTTCAGAATTACAATGAAGTTTTGTTCCTACAGTGCTCCGCTTTGTACCATTGCCAAATGGACAAAGTTTTTCATTGGTTTTTGATGATGTCTTGACATGTTGAATATTCAACATGTGGCCAGCATGGAACAAAGACAAATCTGAGTCCCCAAGGGGAATAGAACCCATGACCTTCCGTACACCAGTCGGGTGCTTTAACCAATGAGCTACTGGAAGACTTGTGGCAAGCGTAGGCCATATTTACTGAGTACGTGGTGGCACATGTCCTACAGGTGATAAATGAAGAAAGATGGTGAATTTTAAGCTCGGAGAAGAAAAATTAATAAGAAAAGATGGAATATTCAACATGTCATGAGCATGGGACAATCTCACCTGAAGGTGTTTGTGACAACTTTTTCACGCTTTCCATGTTAAATGGCCAACTGAAATGAAAAACTTGGGTAAGGGGGCAGAGTTGTTAAGTTTCATGCTTGTGCTTCCAATTCCTTCTTTCTATCTTGCATTAGATTGGCCACTGAAACAATCATTACATTGCCAAAAACTATAATCAAAACTTTGTCCAAGTGGCAGTAGTTTGGTGCCTATTAAGTTGTATTTGAGGTCATATTTTGAGGTCATTGAGATGGCTAAAAAGGTTAATACTAAGTTTTCTCAAGCCTTTTTGAAGCCCATGACTACCTGAGCTAAGCACAATTTCTGTATTAGCATTTAGTGACTAGGAGAATAAGAGTATACTACTCTCTTAACCCTGGATGGCTTGCAAGTCTCGGCAGGGTTAATCCCCAGCATTTATGCTGACCTTCCCTAAAGGTCCACTTGACTCCCATATCCAATAATACGCATCAGTTTATAATATAAGTACAGTAAGGTTTCTTGTCCAAGGAAACACGCCACCGTGCAGAGACCAGCCGTGAACTGCCCCCACCTCTTATGGGAGTGTGAAATTTTTGTTGCTAAATATTTAATTGTGTATAGCTAATAATTTGCACTGTTTATTTATTTACTTTTTTTATCTGTAGGTTACTATGCAGGTCTTGTGGCTTCCTCTATGTTTATTGGGCGTACTCTAGCATGGTTAGTGGGTGAATTATTTTTTATTGTAGCTGTAAAAATTAATTAGCCCCTCAAACATAATTATTTTACCATTTTGGGATGTCCTTCAGATTTCATACAACAACAAGCCTGTTGCCATTATGATTATGGGAGTCTCCCCTCCTGGGAGTGCCAGTAATTGAGGGTACACTGTAAAGTGTAAGCAATCTAAGAAATGCCCACCCTCTGATTTAATAAACGCCTCTTATCCAGTACACTGTAGAAGCCCCCTTAAATAGGTTTTAATATGGGGATGTCCCTTTTTAATAAAATGATGCCCCTTATCTAACAAATACCCCCTATCTAGTGATTGCCCCTTCCAAACAACCTCCTGCGTTAAGCAAACAATTCCAAGCAAACTGTTCTGGAGCTGAGCTGGTATCACTGAGTCTGATATTGACACAGCCATGCATGAATAAAGTGAAAAGTAAAGAACAAGGATTTGGTCAGTGTTATTGATATTGAGAGGTAATGTGTAACGTTTGATTTTTCACATTCATTGGGTAGCTCCCTTTATCTTTGGGAAGGTGGAAGTTTTGCTTTCTACTTGTATCATTTAACAAATTAAGTAATATGAAAGGCTTTTCTCTAATCAGTATTGCATAGCTAATAAGCTCCCCCATAAAACCTACCAAATTTAACAAATGCCCTGGTTAGTTATTACATCACTTACTGTACCCATACAAATCATATCTCATCCAGGTTTAAGAACTAAGTGCAATCGTACTATCTTGATCTTGTCGGCTATCAGAACTTATTCTCCATCTCAGTCTCAATCCACCGCTTAAGTGTCCCAAGATTTTGCAACATTCTAATGTTGTGTGCCTCAGGTACATGTGGTCAAATGAATGTTTAACTGTGGTATACACCATTTAACTTTTCAGCTATTTCTGGGGATGGCTTGCAGACAAAGTTGGTCGGCGGCCTGTCATCTTACTTTCCCTGTCACTTGCTTTAGTTGGCATGCTTGCTTTTGGACTGTCATTCTCTTTATATATGGCCATCTTTACAAGATTTTTTGTTGGACTGGCAAATGGTAAGACCATAATGTATGAGTTAACAAATAAACTGCATAACTAGAGGGCAAAGGGTTAATGTACTGTTTTGTATGTTTGTTACTGGAAAATTCAACATTGGCATGTATGAGTCAACTTTATAATTAAAAGGAATCTTAATTTGTGTCTGAGTCTAGCAAAGCAAATGCAGACACATCAAATTGAAAGCTCGTAGCAGAAGAAAGGGGTGGTGAATGGTAAATTCAAGACTTTGCAAGATGGCAAGACAATTGTTTCCTTGTGCGAGCCCTAGACCTTTTCGATTTTTAGAAGAACTTTTAAAGCTTTTTAGGTTAAACCTACTCCTCGAAGATTACAAATTGAGGTCTTGAAATTTATAATATAGAGTGATTTTACCAAAGCACATCGGAATTTTGAGGAGAAAGCTTCGTAAAACAATTGAGATCCAGAGACGACTTGGGTAAGTAAATCGAGACTCCGAGACTGGCTTGTCGAAAAGTTGAGACGTAGAGAGTTGCTCAAAAAACAAGACTGCAAGATGCTTACAATTCAGCCAAAATATTTTGCAAAATTTTGTGAGTATATACTCCCTTCAGCACCATGGAAAGCTTTTGACCATTAATTCAAATAAAAGTTTTCATGTCACTGATCTAATGATTCTAGATCAGATCAGATCTGTTAACGGACTCTCAAGTTCTTCCTTACAAAGCAAGGTCAATTTCCCTTTACCATGCATATTATTAAAACAATATTAAAATTAAGTTTAAGAAATAATTTCTTAAACTCTTGATATTGATTTTTACATTTACTAAAAGGAAAATTATTTTCTTGTCCAGAATAATATTCTAGCAGAAATACCACAAAATTAAAAAAATACTAGTACACTGTGTATTTACCAATGACTATAAAAAGTCAATCTTATTCTGCCTGGGCTTTTTTTGAGTTTCTGAGCCTGAAGGATCTCGAAAAGTTCTTGCGGTGAAGCTTGGCACGTTTGTAGCACATCATTAGCTTAACAGATTGGGCTTATGACATGTCTATTATGACGTGTTGTGACGTCACAATAACGTCACAAACCCGCCATTTTGAATTTGAGGTCGCCATCTTGAATCCCAAACCTGCAGTCATACAGCTGACAATGACGTCACCAAAAAATGTATGATTTTGTTCTAATACAAGAAACATACTTAGTCAAAACAAGCACACAAAAGTAAAAAAATATATATTTTCTTCTTACAAACAAAGGGGGAAAACCTGAAAAAAGACAGAAAATAGTCAAAATACACTTCTGAGTAGACGGTTGCTATGGAAACGTCAATCATCATAGACACGTCATTGACACAGGAAAATGTTCTCTGATAAATTTTAGGAAAAGTCACGAGATTTGGTGATTATTCGTCTAGCCATTTAAAAGTTATGATTTGTTAACGTTAGCGCGGGCACAATGTGCCCCCCCCCCCTCCCAGGCAGAATAGGGTTAAGAATGTCTTTAGAGCTCACTTTTCTTTTACTAAAAGGTAAGAATGTCTTTAGAGCTTGCTGTTCTTTTAATAAGAGTTTTCAAAGATAAATAAGGTGTGATGTAGAGAAGGATGTCCAATTAATTGCAACATTCGGCTTTGTAAAAATTAACTTCAAAGTTTGTCACAAGGGTATAACATAAAGGAAAAAATTTCTGCGTCCCCAGCGAGGGGACAAAGCTTAAGAAAAAACACTCCTATTGAAGCAGAGTGTAAATTAATTGAGAGGTATTTGCTGGTTTGTTTCAGGGTTAGTTGGAACATGCAAAGCAGTTGCTTCAGAAGCTTGTGATAATACTAATCAGGTATTTTGTTTACACTTATTTTTAAAATTACTCGTGAAGCACAGAACATTGAAATTAAATAATGTGTTTTAAGATCAAATGAAACACCCTTTGTTTTGTTATCCTTCATTTAATTCATGGGATCCTTTGAGGATGGACTGACTTTACCAGGATGAGCATAACAAAATTTAAGTAAGAACGTTATTAAGAGAGTTGAATTGAATAGGCCCATATTTTAGACTATCACAAAAGGTGGTGGATATAGCTGGATTTTTTGCATGGAGGTTATTTGATTAAAGAAACTGACACACGAACCTAGTTGTAACAAAATTATATTCACTTTATAATTGTAAAAGCCAAATTGACTGTTGGTATTTGAAACATTTTAAGGCTTTTGGGATGTCAGTGGTACTAACAGCATGGAATTTGGGACTCATTGTGGGACCTGCCGTAGGAGGTAGGTTTTCCTGCAGCCAAGTTTAAAGAACCTTCTATTTTATGTTTTTGAAGTTTTCACTTACATTCACATGACTTGTACTGTTTGAAGTGTAAAACTTCAAATGTTGGAGCTTAAAAATTTTTTTTCAACTTATAATAAACATTTTATTGACAAGTTTATTGTCAGCTTTAGTGTTATGTGTAAATAACTTGGCAGGAGTAAATCTAAATCTTACAAAATTGCAACCAAATGCATTGCAAATCGACTAGAGAAAGTTCTTCCGACTTTAATAAATAGTGATCAAACTGGATACGTTAAAAATCGCTTTATTGGAGAAAATATCCGCTTAATCTCCGATGTTATCGATGTGTACGAGAAACAAAATCTGCCTGGCATGCTTCTATTTATAGATTTCGAAAAAGCTTTTGATTCCCTCGAATGGAAGTTCTTATTTGAGGCTATTGACCTTATGAACTTTGGGCCAATGTTCCAGAACTGGATTCACGTCTTTTATTCTAACATCTCCAGCTGCGTACTTAATAATGGTTTTGCTTCGAATTTCTTCTCCCTTCATAGAGGAGTCAGGCAAGGGTGTCCCCTATCAGGGCTGCTATTTATCTTGGCTGTTGAAACGCTGGCCCAATCCATCAGGCAGAATAATAACATATGTGGCCTGAAACTTAATGACACTGAAATAAAACTAAGTCTGTATGCTGATGACATCACAGCCTTCATACTTAACGACTCTTCTGCGGACCACCTATTTAACCTCCTAAGTGAATTTGAAGAGTGTTCAGGTCTTAAAATAAACATTTCTAAAACAGAAGGAATGTGGCTTGGCAGCCTTAAACAAAACAAGGGCAAGCGATCCCCCTTTAGTATCTCGTGGCCAGAGAAATACGTAATTGCTCTCGGTGTTGCTTTCGCTTACGACCCGGCGGTTAGCTGCAGAATCAATTTCGAAGAAAAAATTGTATCACTGAAAAAGACTTTAAACCGGTGGTCAGCGAGAAATCTAACTTTAATAGGAAGGATATGCATTGTCAAGACTCTCGCCATCACCAAACTAGTCTATAACACATCTGTTCTCTCAGTTTCATCCAACATATGTAAACAAGTCAACGATATTTGCTTCAGGTTCGTATGGAAAATGAAGCCAGATAAAATTAAACGGCACACTCTTATTGGTCCTCTTGATAAAGGCGGTCTTAACATGGTTGACTTTGTTATGATGGATAAATCTCTTAAGGCTGCGTGGGCAAAGCGATTATGTGAAGCTGGAGATAGTAAATGGTGCGCTGCCTTCTCCTTGGCCACAACCCACCTCGGTGGCACTTTCCTTTTTGAATGTAACTTTGATATACATGACTTAAATCTGTCTTCAGAATTACCCTCCTTCTACAAAGAAATACTTTCGGCTTGGCAGGAGATACACTCCACAGACCCCTCATCTGCTGACGAATACGGAAATGAAATCATTTGGAACAACCGTTTTATTAGAATAGATGGAAAACCGATCTTTTTTCTGTCATGGTATCAAAAAGGTGTGATTAAAATACGCGACCTTCTGGTAGATGGTAGGTTCTTGTCCATAACCGAATTTCAAGATAAATATGGTCTAAAAGTAAATTTCTTAAAATATTACGGCCTCCTCTCTGCAATCCCTAGTGGGTGGAAAAACTCCCTTTTAAATCCTAAGCAAATACCCTCCAATATGGCTGTCAGAGATAACCTAACCCCCTCTAATGTCACTGCCAAAATTGCTCGCGAACTTTTTGTTTTGAAAGTTCTTAAATCCCCAAAAATAGAACTAGAACTAGTCGGAAAAAACTTATCCCCGAAAGCTATCTACCAATTGCCTTTTAAAGTCACAGTAGAAAACAAACTAAGATGTTTCCAATACAAAATCATTCATGGTATTCTTCCTACAAACAAACGCCTTTTTAAAATGGGACTGAAAACGTCACCTCACTGTGAGCGCTGCAACTTTCCCAACGAAACTTTGGTTCATCTTTTGTATGAATGCCCTATTACGCAAAGTTTTTGGCGTGAAATTGTTAATTGGTGGAATGAGAAACGATCGGAGAATCGTTCCTTAAGCGTGACGGATATTCTGTACAGCTATAAACCAGACTGTACTAAGTTTTACGCCTTAAACCATGTTCTAATCATCGCAAAATATCATATTTTCCAGGCTTGGTTGGATAATAGCCCCCCAAGCTTTGAAATGTTTCATCTCGTTCTCAAAGACAAGATCCTTTGTGAAAGCAGAATCGCTTTTAAAAACAACACCTTGTCGAAATTTAGATCAAAATGGACAACATTATGCGCTTTAGCCCCTCAAAATGGTTCCACATAGAATGTGCCACCTGCTTTTTTTTTTTTTTCCTATTTCTTTTTTTTCTTGTTTTCGTTAAAATTGTAATTAAATTAATCTGTTGTAAACTAACTCTGTACTTGTACTTATATGTAGTGAAACGGTGTAATTTTTTCTCTGTATTATCAATATTGTATCTGTTTTTTGTACGTCTTTTTTTTTTCCAACATTCAATATTGTAAAGTCTTATTTTCTTCAATAAAAAATTAAAAAAAAAAAAAAAAAAGGAGTAAATAAATCCTCAATCTGGTTTATTGAATTTTTAGCTTTCTCTTTGGTTTGCCCTACATGGAGTGGGGTATCCACTTCACTCAAAATTTTTTGCCATGAACCTTAAAGTTTGTCCACAAAGTATGGCAATATTACATCCACTGCTCGCTTAAACCTACTTTTATTAAAATTCAATATTTTTTCAGGATACCTGGCACAGCCTGCAGAAAAGTATCCCAATGTGTTTCCAAAAGGTTTGAATTTGTTTCTTATGAGTGTTGTGAAGGACATGTTGTTTGCATATAAAAATTTCACTCTTTCATCACAGCCAGTATTATAAAGTTCTTAGTATAAAGCAAGTGGACTATGCATGGTCAGCATAATCAAGTCTCAGCATCTCAGCTGGATATAAAAAAAGCAAGGGGCTGCCAGATTATTACCGTTAGTTAAATGTCCCCTGTTAGTGGGAGGATTTCCCCCTGCTAGACAAATTTGGCACGCTAATAAAGTTTATATTCTATTCTAGTTCTTTGCAGAACTTTACAGTGAGTTCAGTGATGTAAGTTATAATCAAGAATTAAAATCTGACATCTTGCTTGTTTCGCTTCAGGTTCCTTTTTCGACCAGTTTTCATTCTTGCTTCCGTGTCTGTTCAACTGTACAGTAATGATCATTGCAATTGTGTTGGACTACTTCTACTTGCAAGAGACTCTTGTCAAAAGGTAGCTATTATAATAACTGAGGGGCCTGTTGCAAAAAGGGGTGTAAACAGAAGTTTGGCCATTAAACCCAGATTGTTCCGAGTTACGTCTTCTTAAAAGAATTGGTCTATAGTGCCATTGTTACATCTAGCATGCCCAACATTTGAAAAAGGACCTTGTACATGGTTGCAAATTGATTTTGTTTGTTTGGGTTTAAATACAAAACAAAAGAAATCATGCTTCTCTCTATGAGTATGATAAAATCCAGCATATATACAAACTATCTCACCTAGTTTCAGGCGTGTAGCCTTGACGAAATCCAACGAATTTGGCTCGTCAAGTTGGCTACTTCGTGTCTTCTATTTTAGAAAATGGATGAGACCCTCGTGTTCCTGTAAATTATTCAAACTTACCGCGTTGTGGTATTTATTTTGCCACATGGGAATTTCGGTTCATGGAGAAATGAAATGACAATGGGTTTGAGTGTGGTTTTCATGTGCAATTTGTGTTGCAATGATTTATTGTTCCAACAATGATGAATGGTTAAAACCTGTGATTCCCAAATGGCAAATAAATCCCGGACTGCGGAAAGTTTGAATAATAAACAAGGAACCCGAGGGTTTCAGAGCATTATAACATGGAAGACGTGAAGTAGCCAACTTGACGAGCCGAATTCATTGGATTTCGTCAAGGTTACACGCTTGAAACTAGTTGAGCTCGTTTGTACATATGCTGGATTTTATCATACTTAGAAATAAGTGAAAACAATTCAGTAGTTTTTTCACAAGTCGAATAAACTTGAATATCTTCAGATTCACACGTTACACACTATTAACATGCTCTTCTTCATTTGCTTGTAGATTTTACTAGGAGTTTCCGATCGTTTCCGATTTTTCAGCAGTGTTTTAGGTGATATCAAGCTGTCAAAAAATATTTGCTATCCCAGCATTATGTTAGTGTTCTTGCATCAGCTAAGGCAATTACACAAACAAAATGTTTTGAAGCCAAAATTTAATAATCAACTGTACAGAAGTTTCTACCCAGCCGATTTTGTAGAAACTTGCTCACGGCATACCTTGAAGTCTAAGAAATTATCGAGCTTAATTAAAGAAAAATCTATCTCTGTTTAATGGAAATATTTGTATTTTCCTGAAAAGCGTTGTCTTGGAATAGCGCTTGTTTCTCGTAATCTTTGAACTTGTTTGCCCTAAAAATAAAAGTTTTGTAAAATTCGAACATTCTTTGTTTAGAATACCAAAGATCACTGAAATCGGTTAACACTTACTGCCGAAAATTCGATCTACAAAATGGGACCTCTGCGCTAATAAATAGCCGCGAGCCACCTTAAACGTTTTACCCACTCTTTAGAGTGTTTTTTATTATTTAGAGTGCATAATGCCATACCTTGGTCAATAATTGAGAACATTCAAAACATGTCCATCACAAGGTCAAAATTGTGTCCCCTGCTATCTATAATCATCATCAACAGCCCTTACACTTCTCAACAGTTCTTTTTCTAAATACTTGAATAAGTCTAAGAAGTTTAATCTTTGAAGCCCTGTAAGTATATATGAGATGTTAACAGTTAAGATGTACCTAAGGTATAGGAACAAATTTGATTTGAACTAAAAAGGCATTTCTTTATACCTTTCTCCATAAATGCTGATCAGGTTATGAGTTTTGAAATACTCTAAGCAATGGGCAGAAAGTTTGTATACATTTTATTTGTTTATTTATTTATTTATTTCAATTAATTAATATTTAAAAATTATATTTGCCTTTGAGTGGGGATCAAATCAAATCAAATTAGGCTAAACTGCATGATTTGAAGGTTAAACTCATTTGACAATGCAATAACTTTTTTTGTTACAGTGAACGCGAGTCGTCTGCAAGTGAGCTACCCATGCAAAGCACAGCTTCTTCAGACAACCAGGACGATTCCAATAAGCAACTGTTACAGGAGGGTTCTGAGAAAAGTTCTTGTATAGAAAATGCCAGTTCCCAAGAAAAGGAAGAGCTCGAAATAATTATCAGAGGTGATGAAGACAAAAAGGTGACAGAAAATTGGCAAAGCTGTTGTTGTTGTTGTTGCTGCAGTAAAAGCTTCGGATGCTGTAAATTCCTTCGAAACAGCAAACTTGCAGTTTTACTCAGGTAATCCACAACTGGTGCTATTGGGAGTTTAACCCTTCTGATGGACAGTAATTGTCCATAAGAAGGGTTTAACTCTCTACTATCATTTAGTAATACAGACATCTCTCTATTGCAAACACTTTTAATGAACAAATTTTTTTACCCTTACCTACTTTTTACAAAAATTAATATGGACACTCATTAATTAGACTGTCCTAATTTATCATTATCATTAATGTTGTCACTATAATTATTAATTTAGTCCCACACTTGCTTAAGTTCAAATAAACCTTCCTGGTACCAAAACCAGGGTCCTTTTTTCATATAATAATTATTATTTTACTTAAATTGGGGTTTATCTTTGTTGTTACTCTTGTTTTCCTATACATTATTGATATATAAAATACCTTTTTTCTTATTTTCAGTGAAGAGTCAAATAAATAATATGTAAAATTCACATGAGGTGCATTTTTTAGCCGATGACATCATGTCAGTGACATCATAGGCTAATGCTATAACCTGAAAAAATTGATGCTAGATGTAGTGGATGTCTTTCTTCTGTGAGGTGGGGGGGGGGTACCCTGTGAGATGCTGGGTAGTTGCCACGGGGACACTGAAACCCTTACCTTATCAGCACTTCCTCTGGGCTTTGAAGTGTTTGCATTGCTTCTCAGTCCAGGGAGGGGGGGGCGTGGGGAGACCCAATACATGTACAAACACATGAGCCTTTTTTGTTTCCCAAAATAGATTTTTATCATGGGAGTTTACTACCAGCACACATGCATTTAGAAATGTAAACAAAAGCCATGCTTTGCGCTAAGCAAAAAGACAAAAATTATTATAGCCGACTTGGATACAAAGCAAGCAATTGCAGGAGAAATAAAAACAGTAATAAAACTATCTCAGTCATGTTTGTAAATGCTAGTTTTAAATGATTTCGAACAAAAATGTTGTGGATACAGGAACACGATACATTTGATGCTGACTCTGAGAAATGTAAACAAAGTAATATGTGTTACGTTGCATGTCATGCAAATCATGCAGAACATCCAAAAATCCTATCAAAAGTTGACCTTCATGAGCTCTGAAAACGTATTGGATATTTACAGCCTTCATTTTATTTCTGATGTAAAATTGTTAAAATTGTTCATCAGACCGCAAATTTAAGTAATGCTTGTTTTTGTTATGTTGTCTTTGAAGTAATTTTAATGCCACGTAGTCACGCTGCTCGTTACCCAGTCTTATGTTGGTTAACCACAAGTTTATTCTTTATGGGGAGGGGTGGAGAGGTTGATGGGTTAGGGTGGGACCAAATGGAGGTGTAAAACCCAGAGGTTGTCATGTTGAATTTCATCACATTGTGAAACAAAACATCATTGCGTGCCTAGTATGTTTGTTAATTAATCAGATGTTTCTTTTATTGGCAGGAGCCAATGTAAATGCCACTCTATGTTTGTCTGTAATTATGTTGTTGTTATCCAATTTTCAGAAGTCGTAGTGTGATTCTTGCCATTGCCACATACTGTATGCTCTCCCTTGTAATCATTGGTTATGATGAGCTTTTTTCACTGTGGGCTGCCACTGAACCTCACCTTGGTAAGCTTGGTGGTGCAGAAATGGAACTGTACAATTTAGTGTCAATTTAGTTACAGTTTAAGATACAGTATCAGATAAAACTGAAAAAAAAATCCTAGAAACTTTTCAAAACATGCCAGCTTAAAACTCTCTGTGATTATGACTAAGAATGAGTGAAATAATGAGTGAATTTTTAAGTTATGCAATTTGATGTGACTTCTAACATACTTCCCTGGCAGTTCATTTCAAAACCAATAATTATTATTTTCAATTAATTGATGAAAGTAAAATCTAGGATTCCCCCCAACTGGGTTAAGAGTGAGCTGCATTCGTTATTGCAAGGAACAACTTCACTGATTCATACAATATATAAAGTCAGAAAATGCCTCTTAATCTTTTTGGCAAATTAATTTAACGCTTCAACCATCAAGCTTCCCTTTGCTTGGAAATTTCACATTTTCAAATAACTAGCCTCATCCTGTGTAATGTTCAGCCCGGGGGTGGGGGTACTCAGGTATATTATTGACAGAGAAGTGCATTTGAAATTATAGCTTCCTAGGCCATTTTTTGGGTTAGAAATATTCCGGTGGACTTTTTTGGGGTAGAGAGATTTTAGTAGGACTTTTTTTAAGCCCAATAAAAAGCATGGGTACCTAAGGTTGCTCAATTTTATGTCAAAGAATTGCATCAGTTCATTTTCAAACTCAGAGGAATTTTTTCAGTGTACATTCTGGGCCGTTGACTTTTTTGGGTTCATTTTTAGCCTGATGGGACTCTTCTGGGGAATAAAAATTTGGCTTCATTTGCACCTCCCCATCATTAATATGCCTGTGTCCCCCCCTCCCCCCACCAAACCTGGGTGTCCACTATCAGTTTTTTACACCAACAAAAAGTGAGATAAAATACTGTTAGTTTCTCTTACCTGATGTCTTGTTTACAAATTTCAGGTGGGCTTGGATTTTCCACTGACCAAATAGGCACTGCATTACTGTGTGTTGCAGCTCCAATCCTTTTTCTCCAAGTATGGCTATACCCTAAGGTATAATTTGAAACATCCTTGTATATAACTTTTTAAAACTATTTTTTAAAGGCTGGTTTTTGTGCTATGATTCGTTGGCCCAATTCATCTACCCAACAGTATCAGAGTGCACATTGTGCATGTATTTTGACACCCAATTCACCACCAATTTGTGGAAAAGAAATCTGTCTGATTCAGAAAATCTGTTGCACTGCATCAGATATTTTTCAAGTCAGGCTAACATTCTCAAAGAAGCTGTCAAGTCGATCAAAAGTCATAGAGTCAGATGTCAAAATGTATGTATGATTCACGCTCCGATACTGCCGGGCCGATGAATTGGAAAGGCCAGGAGCTGACAAATCGTAGCGGGTAAACACGTGAGATTCACACCCCGATAATGTCAGGCCAACATACCGGACCAAAAAATCGTAGCATATAAACGAGCCTTTAGTTAAAGTAAGTACCGGTAAGCTTGGATTGCTATCACTTTAGTGATGGGCATTACTAACCACAGGAATGGAAAAACAAAAACTTAGATTTATCAACTGAGTTGATAAGGTAAACTAATTAGCCACTGTCGTGTTGGCTGGTATGATTCACCCTGAGAAAGGGCTAATGCAGGGAACTGATCAACTTTTGAATTTCTTCCCCATGGTCATTTTACCTTATTAATTCAGTTGGTAAATCCATTTTTTGTGTTTCAGTTCCCCACTGATGTATCACCACAGTTACTTCTGAAGCTAACCTCTTTATTCACAGGAATGGGAAGTACTAGAATGAACCATAATGGTACTGCAATGGGATGGTAATTAAAGAATATACTGGAAAGACACTGTAATGAAATTCAACAGAATGGAACAATGCCGAATGGGAAAGGTCTCATTCTAGTTCATTTGTACCATTCAATTTCTTTTAATATTTCCAGTTCATACGAGTGACATTCCAACCCTCATTCTGTTTCATTCTGGTGTTTAGTAATGGGCAGGGGTGGGTGGGTACTCCCATATACAAGCTATGGGTGTGTGCCATGGTAAAGGGTATAGTTTTCAAGCAGTTTAGTCTGGGATTGGGTATGAAAATCAGAGAGTTAATTTGGTGTAGAACTGGGAATCACTTATTGGGAAACTTATCAAAATTTAGTCTAGAATAGGGATTGACACTTGGCAAGTCTGGGACATGGTAGGGATTTGGTGTCTACTCTAGAATAAGGTTGCAAAATGTAGCTGAGCGTGGTCTAGTGTAGGGTAAGGGTCTCTGAGTCCCAAAAATTTAGAGAGTACCCTGCCCCCAGGAGTAATGCCCCCCCTCAGGAATGCACTATAGGTAGCTTATACTTATGAAACTCCTGGATTCAGACCATTGACTATGTAAAATGTGTATTAAGAGATGCTTGAATTAATTTTGTTTTTTTAGTTTGAAAGAAGAGTTGGAGCCATAAGGGTAAGCTTATTGTGATATACATTACTTAATTGTGTGAAGTTCACATTCAATCAGCTTTTAAGTGAAACAAAGAGTTGAGAAAAAAAAAAGTAACAATTTCTGAGTCCCAAATGTCATATAGAGGCATCAAAGTCAAGTGATATGCCCTAATCTCTTGCATCATGGTGTTTCCTTAGCTGAGAAAGTTTATGTTCCACACTGTGTCCCTCCACCCAAGTGTAATACAATATTGACCCTGCTGAATGAGTCCCTTTAAGGGTAAACTACAATAAGTCACAGCATGTTGCGAGAGGAAGATGAACGAAACAAACAACAGGACTACTTCCATGAAATTGTGGCAGGGAATTTTACTTTCAGTACGGTGTAGCGTCAAAAGTTTATAAAGTCAAGCGAAAAATTTTTCTATTAAGCAACCGAAGATCACTATGCAAAATGCCAATGGGGACATGTTTACCCCAGAAACTGAGACATCAACGTTTCGAAATTCAGATGGCAGACATGTATTCACTACCTAAAAGGGCCTTTCTGATGGCTACCCTGTTCATATGGCCATTTTTATGATTGGGCACTTTATTTTGGTTGTAAAAAGAGCTCATGCAGTCAACTTCTCTAGTGAGACCTCATTACTCTGGTCATCCCATGCCCTATGTAACACTGGGTGCAAAAAGGATTTGTGATGATATATCTTGGTGGGGGTCCCACTGTATTACAAGCAAACTGTAAGTGAATCATAACGAAATGCTTGGAGTAAACCCTGCAAATGGACTAGCATCCCATCCAGCTGCAGGAAAGTAGGGGGCAGGGATGGGTGGGGAGTGATACTGCAAGTTGTCGAATGCCACAGAAACTGGGTGAATCACTCAGGCAGTTGTGAGTTACTTACAGATTGTATAATAAAACTAAAAGCTTTCGAAGGATTTAACTACATCCACCAGTTTTTCATACAAGAATCCAAATGTCTCAAGCAAATAAATATTCAAGGCTTTCAATAAAAATTGAAGTAGGCAGCTGGTTTGAGTAGAGTAACCGACTATATCAACTAGGGGTTTGAAACAATCTTCCTTTAATTACTTTAATTTAGGGCAAAAAGTAGCCGACTTTTTTGAGCGAAATAGCCGACGCTTTTCGTCGGCCGTCGGTGCTTATTGAAAGCACTGAATATTATATAATAAGTTACAATTTTTTAAATAAAAATAGAGCTGGTTTATATTTTCCAATGTTTGCATTATTGTTGTTCAATACAGGTCTTTCAATTTTCAAGTGTTGTTTTAGGAGTAACAATACTATCCTTGTCTGCAATTAACACCTTCTACAACAAGTAAGTTGTAAAATTTGGAGATTTGGTTCACTCTGTGAACATCTCTACCTTCCAGTCCCTGCTACTTAGATTATTTTCATTGTTCTATTCCAACATGGTATTGACTAACCAGTCATATTAAGATTGTATGGCACCGCATTATCCATTTTGGTCACAGTCACTTAGAGAAGTTCCAACCATAGTGATCTGACATACAGTAGGAAAATTTGTAGGAGGTAGTCACCCAAGGAAAATAAGTAAACTGCCTTCTATTAAAGCTAACATTGATCTGCATGACTATAAATTAAATAAAATATTCTTGTTTCCAATATTCTAACCAATGTATAAATCTGGTATCTTAATTTGTTTTCAGATCTACTATTCTTTGGCCGCTGTTAATAGGTATTCTTCTGCCTATGAAATTAAGCACTGGTTGTGCTTTCAGCTCGACAGCAATCTTTACTAACAATTCAGTGGCCATTGGCATGTTGGGCTCTGTTAATGGACTTGCAATGACAGCTGCTTCATTATCCAGGTATAAAACTTCTTAACAATATTTTGGGCAATTCTTTTGCAAACAGGTAATTTAAAAAAAAGTGAATGAAACCTTGCATTAGAAAAATCAACCTTAGAGCACAATGGCAATGACTGGAACACTTAGTTTTCTAGTCATTGCATTTGCCATTGTGCTCTAAGGGTTTCCTATTAAGTAAAACAAAATTACTTCACACTGTCTCTCTCCACCTAAGTATACAAATGGGGAACTTCTGACAACCACTTGGGACAACCTTAACCCTTTGAGCCCTGATATAAAAATGCATATTCTCATTACTGATCTCCATACATTTCTTATGAAACTAGAAAGGAGAATTTGTCTAAATATCAAGACATCCTATCCTGAGTGATCACTTCCTTTATTCTTGTCACTTGAATATTCAAACAAGTAGTGATCATGTAAAGAGAAATTTCATTTTCATCAAGGCTTAGGGCATAAAGGGTTAAGCTAATAAAATGATGGTGGTGGCAACCCTGTTACGGACTAGCATCCCATCTTGAGGGTATAGGGGTAACGGTAATAAGCTGCTGTTCTGTGGGTGCCCTGTGGCTTAAGTGTAAGGTGAAGTTGCACACAAGCCACAGGCACACATGGTTGCAGCTTAACCCAGTGTCTGAACCACGAAGCAAATGACGGTATTGTATAGTTCCAGAAAATATCATACTCCCCCAATGGAAGGTTTTTGTTTTACACCCACCCCCCCCCCCCCCTTTTGGCATTGTACTCGTCTAAAATTTTGGCTTTTAATACCCCCTTCCCCTAGGAATTTCCGATGACCTATCATGGGGTGGCTATGGATTTTTTCTAGAACTACACATTGCCACACCCCCGAGGATGGGATGCTAGTCCACTGCAGGGTTTAACCCCAGCATTATGTCGCAAGTACACTTTACCCATTTATACACCTTGGTGATGCTGAGTAATAGTCCAGCTGTTACTGGTAACCCCCCAAAATGGCAAAATCGTTCACTTTTTGATAAAAGCGTGAAACTTGGTGGGATGATAGACTTATATGTGCTGATCATTTTCTGATATAGGGCCAGCGGGAAAACACCTGTTTAAGAGGATAAGCTGGCGTGGCCAAATGCACATGATATCAGCCAGCATGAAAACGAGGCTAGATAGCAAACACCTTGTTGCCGCTGTGTCTTTCTACTTTTTATGCACAAGTGTTTTGGCATACATAAGAGACAAGTCATGAACACCTTTATGGCGCAGAATGTATATTAAAGCGAGTCACATGACCTGTCACGTGACCACAAAAAAGGCAAATTTCAATAGAAAGCAGACCTATTGTAAGCCATAATTGAAAACGATCAAATGCTTAATATCAATCAGCTTTCGGAAGCAATACTCTTCTAGATATTAGCATTTTAACCCAAAACAAGCCTTTCTCATATTAACTATTCAGAACGGACGCTTTCTTATTTTCTGGGACCGGGAAAGGTCGGGAGAGGGGGCGCCGATTCTGCCTCCTTCTTAACTCCAAAAATATTCAAGATATGACAACGACACTTAGGCGGCGTTTACATGAGTGATTTCGTCCCGGGATGAAAGCCATCCCGGGATGACTTTCATCTCGGTGTCTGGTCATTTAACTGTAAGCGTTTACATGATTCGGAGCTGAAATGTGTTCGCCCCGGGATGATTTCAACCCGGTCTTCAGCACCGGGATGAAAATTCATCCCGGGACAAAAACTTCATGTAAACACGATTCTTTTTCTCGTCCCGGGGCGAGACAACCTCTTTCTGAGCCTCACTACATTTGCCTATAGCGGTGAATGACCGTTCTGCGCATATTCCATTTACGGCACGTGGAAGCCATTTTGGGCCATCATCGCGCACAATGAGTTCAGCTAAGGAAAGGTAGGTAAAAACGTTATTTAATTTATATTTTTTAACAGCCTTTTTCTTTACATGTTTACTCGTTATATTAGCAATCATCTCGTTCGGTAAAATTGTCAACTTCCTTTGTCGAACGTTAAGTTTAACACGCAAGGTTACATTGTTTAATATAACTTGAGCTTTGTCAAAGGTCAGTATAAGCTTAGCAATATTAAAAGCAATAGTTGTTTACTTATGTTGAATGAAAGCGAATGTATCTCTATCTTAAGAACTTCAAGACAGTGAATCATCCAATTAAGAGTTAAGTCTTGAGAACAAAGGCATATTTTGAACGACGGAAAATCGCCTTGCATCAATTATGTGCTGTCATAAGACTGCACAGTTTACCTATGAGAAAACTTGCATGGCAGTAAAAACCCAGCAAATGTAATTAAAGAGGAGCAAATCAAATTAAAATTATGTGATGAGAAATAAATGCAGGCACATCTCACCCTTTTTCCCAGACTGAATGATGTTCTTTTGAGACCTGTATAATATTTAACTTCCAAAACACTTTTTGTGTATTAAACTCATGTCTTTCTTGGTAATGTTTTCCGCTACAACTTTTGTCCTTGAGGAAAACATTAGGTGACATCAACCAACCATAGTATGGTTTAATAATGTATTGACATTGAAGACATTCAGGGACTAATTGCTTGTTATGTCCAATGGCTGGGGTGGTGAGAGGGGGGGGGGGGGGGAACAGTGGTTGTCTATGGAAATTGTACCTCCCAGAAAAATTTGCAAAGAAAAATCTTTACCTGTCCCTGCAGTTATCATTTCAAAAATACATCCCATCTCCCCTTGAAAAGGCTTATTCCCATAATTACTTAAACTACCCCTCCCCCTCTTTTGGTTTTCCATCTGGGCATTTTGTGGAGTCTTGCCTCTCTTAGCATTTTGCTTACATGTTTATGAATTTACTCACTTACATCAAAGAACTCAGGGACTTAAGCAACAAATTGCTGTGGACAGATAGAAAACCCGGACTGGCACTGTACAAATTTCTGATAGATAGATAGATTAAAGTACAATGATTTAGTTCGAGAACACAATTAAAAAACACCAAGGAGGAAATTGAAAGTCTGTAGGTTAAACATTTCCTTATGGGCTCCTACAGATCCCGATGACTGATGACTGTTTTTGCCTTTTCAAGATAAGTTCTGGTACTTATCATAAAATAATGATAGCATCCATGTTAATGACATTTTGCCATCTTTGAAAACAACTGCTTATGCAAGCTCAGGTGACGTGATACAAAAGTCATCAATTTTCTGCCGAAAAGAAATGCTGGGGGCAAAATATTGCAATTGCAGGCAATCAAACACATACACTCGAGTCAATTTTTATGTGATATGTGAATAGGTCAAACAGGACAAAACTTTGTCACCCCACTTTTGTTTTAAAATCACACGGGAAAAATGTACCCTTCCCCCCCTTTTAGTGTGTACAAAAAGTACACACCCCACTTCCAAATGATTTTGAAAATTGTCCCCTCCCTTCTAAAACTATGCCTTCCCGTCCCTGTGACATAGTAGACGATTGGTCCCTTAAAGATCGTAAGAAAAACTAGTTACAGCAGTACAAACCTGTGTATAGTGGGGTACATTTTGGGATGAGGAATTCAACATGTTTAGTAGAGTGGTTTAAATGTCGAAAGTAATTCACTTTTGCTTTGGTTTTGCTCTACTACCGTCAGTGACTGGTTAAAATTGCTCGTGACATTTTCTAAACCAATCAGATTTAAAACTGAAACCGATCAGGCCCCAGTTGTTCAAAAGTTGGATAGTGCTATCCACCAGATAAATCTCTATCCAGTGGATAACGCAATTGGTTTCCCTACTTCTTATCCACTGGATAGTGATTTATCCGGTGGATAGCGCTATCCAACTTTTGAACAACTGGGGCCAGAACTTGCTTGCGTGTGTTCTCCTGCACTTGATGCTAGTTACTTGTAGTTTCTTCGATTTTTGATTGGTTTATTGTGTGTTTTGTTGAATCCTGTTGAATCTTGTTGTGATTGTAACTTTGGTTTGGCCTTATGACACTCAACTGATGAACACTCCATGATGGTTAGATTACAAGAAAAATGATTAGGATGCCGAAAGTACTTCTGGAATGCTCGGAAATTCTTGAGCATTAAAGAGCCAGCGTCACCCAAAGTGCTTTGCGCGCTTGTGTTTTTGTTTTGAAGTTTGGCTGTCGCGTTTGCCGGACGTTTCGCAAATTATACCGTGCCGCACTGGCCTTTCAGCAAGCTGATATTTACAGTAGTAGCCTCTGAAAATAGTAATATCTTCATCACTAGATGTTACCAGAGAAAACAACTCTAGATCTGACTTTGTAGTCAACGCGTATGGAGCTTTGACAACAACCGATCGACTGATCGATCGATCGATCGATCGATCTCGATGGACGTAAAACCAAACCAGAGTAGCCACTTCCACTCGATATAAAAATAATAAGACAAAAACAAGTAGTAAGAATATTGACGTCTTCACCGCTAGATGTCACTGGAGAAAACTACTCTAAGATCTGACTTTGCATTCAATGCGTATACATGGAACTATTACAGTCCGATCGATTGATTACGCGATCAATCCCATCGACCGATGTCTAATGGACGCAAAACCAGAATAGCCACTTACACTTTTTGTAAAAATAAAACATAAACAGACAGTGAACACAAGGAATAATTAAGCAAAACAGCACAAGCTCATGACCATAAGCATTATTTTGGAGCAAGCCCATAGCTACTGTTATTTTGTAGTAAATTAACGTTCCTACTGTTTTCATTCGGCAGCGAATGTAGCACTATTTCGGCAAACACAGTGTCAGTACTATTGCTGAAACCCGTAGATGTTTTTCTTTCTCTCCGCTACTGATACACGGACTCCTTCAGCCGTACAACTTTGGCAGAGCCCGGAAGACTCGGCCTTCGCCTCAACTTTCCTGAACCCTACGAGGCATCCAATTTAAAGATCTCCTTCTCCACCGCGAAAACACTTCAGAATTCAGAAATATACAACGAAATTGATACGGCGACACTTTAATGTTAAGACAAAATTCACACTAGTGCTTTAGGATCGCTAACAGCAGCGATGGAAGAAGATACAAATCAGACTTCACGACAGTCAAGAAAATGGCGTATTTTTCATATATGAAAAATGTACCTCGGCGCGGAAAGCACTCTGGGTGACACTGTCTCTTTAAGGTTGGAGATGAAGGAAGTTAAATTTTAAAGGAAAGTAGAATTTAAAAGGAGAGAGAGGATGCAGTTTTTTTTTTAATTTTTCAACTATTATTTGTCTAACAGTCTTGAGAATCCATCATCAAGTGCAACCTCAAAAAAGCCAGGAAAGAGGGTGAAAACGAAACAAGTTAATCGGTGGAAATGGACCAATGGAATGACTGAGAAGTTAATCGAATGTGTTTATGAATACAAGACCAAAAAGGACTTTGAGTGCAAAGACATGGAGAGCGACCTTGTGCAGTTTTACTCAGATATTAGGCTGATGATGAGCCGAATTTATCCTGTAGAAAATTTTGGACCTGAGAAGGAAACGTCATTGGAAGGAGCTGAAGACATGGACCCCAATGAATATCTTGCATTGAAGACCAGATATGAGAAAGACATGCAGCAAATAAAAACTGGTTATGAGCGCATTAAGGAAAAAGTTCGGGCAATAAGGCAAAAGTATCGAAATTGTGTTAACGAGGGAACACGTTCTGGGAGTGGCAGAATAATTCAAGGTCAGTGGGAGACACTCACTAAAATTTGGGGTGGCTCTCCTGCTGTCACCAAAGTCAGTAACTGTGTAACCTCAGATAGCTTGTTAACGGTGGCAGACATGTCCCAAATTGAGAATGATGATATGGAATAAATTTCCCATGTTGACACAGCGTCTACAACAGAGTCCCGTGGAGTATCTCCTGCAACTGTAAATGGAACTAGTGCTGAGGAGTGGGATGATAGCATGGACAATGATACTTCCCCACCAATTAAAAAACAAAAACTTTCCAGCACAGCAAAATTTGTGGACAATAAAAGGGTCAAATTGGAAAAAAATTTATCAGCAAATCAGAGGGACCAGGTACTGATTGGACTGGCACGTGATGAGCTTGGATTAAAGGAAAGTACAGTTAAAGAATTAGCAGCTTCAACAAGAATGATGGAAAGGTCTATGCAGTCAATAGCTACCTCAATTGAATCACTAGGGTCATCATTAGGCACAGGATTAGCACTGCTTGCTAGGGCACTGGCACAACCATCTACTTCCCGGCAAAATTACAACAATACTTTTCAGATGATGGCACCAAGTGCTGCTACTCACACAGTTGAAGATACACGTTTTTCTACTGCAGGAATGTCAGGACATGACTGGGAAAGCCATTATTCATATCAAAATTTGTAGACTCTGTATTTGTACACTATGTAAAATAGCATACAGAGTGTTGTTTCAGTTTATGGCTGAACTTATTATAATGACTTTTACTATCAGTAAGTCACTGAAAGTACACGTTCAGATTCAACACAAGTTACATCCTAATCTTGAAGTTTTCTATTCAAGCTGTTGTTGTTGTTGTTATTAGCACTGTCATCTTTAACTTGAGGTTATCACATGCAGAGCAAAACATTGCTAGTGAAAAATTTTTCTGTTTACAGCTAAATGTACATGGAAAGCCAACGAGCTTTAAAATGTGCTTGCAAGTGAATAAAGTTTGTTCTGTTAAGAACACAACTTGAAATGCCATTTGGAGGCTCATTACAGTTAATACTAAGAATCCTCCCTCACTGCCATGTCATTTTTTAATTTATTTATAATCTCAATGAATATTTACTTTGAATAATTTTGGATCTCTCGTTGTTAGTTTGTGCTATTTGGGAGTAATTCATCCAAATTCCAAGTGCCAGCTTGTTAATTACAGGTTACCTTGGCAATAGTTAAGACTGTCAACAGACCCTTAAACTGAGTACCAGAAGTTCCTTGAAAATTTTGGTGCTGTTGCAGACAATAACCTTATTTCTGAGAGTTGTAACAGCTATCCTCTACTAAGGTCTTATGTTTTTAAGTAATCCTTGGGATGGCTTTGGTAATGGTATCCTACTCTGCTTGTTGGCATGTTGACTAGTTACATGGAGATCCTAAAAATATTCTCTGCCTATAATAGCACTACCACCTACTTGGGGATGTGGTGTGATAAAATTTGTCAAAACAAAAGAGATCAGGGCTGTTGCTTGACACCTTCCAATTTCAGTTGTTTTAATTCTCTCTTGAGTTAACGTTATAGGTGAGGTAGAAACAAGAAACAATGATGAAAGATGTACCTTTCAGTCGGTGACACAGGGATGCTCGAAAAAATTCGAGTTCTCCCAACAGGAGTCGAACCTATGACCTCCCCGTTACTAGAACGGATGCTCTAACACTAAACTACAGGAGACTTGTGGAAGTGAGGTCATTAAACTAGGTTCACATGATAAACATCCTGCATACCACGTTTTACTGAATGTTAATGTGTGGCTGTTGCATAATGAAAGAAATGTGATGGTTGGTTTTTTCTATTACAACCTTTACAAAGAATACAAATTAGTGTAACAAAACGGAATGTAGGTAATCAGTGTTACTTGACACAACAGTGAGTCTCTTGACAGAGCTTTGCAGTAGATTAAACCTGGGAAGGATGGGGTGGGGTACTCAGTAAAGTCTTGTAAGGAGAGGCTCAGCCCCAAGGTTCAAAACCTTACCCATTAAAATAATTTTGACTGAAAGCGTACACTTTTCATATACCTTGAGAAAAGATTGAACGTTTTTTGTCAGAAATAGGCTACAGACAGTAGATTATTGTGGGCTTCTAGTTGTTCAAAAGGCTCCAAGCTTTTGTAAACTTTTTAGCGCTGTAATTTCATCTCGGATTTAGCTACTATCCCTTTTAGTTTAAGGTGTATTTTGGCAACCATTTTAAATACTAAAACAAATTTCCTTATTCTTTTGTAATGGGAAGCACAAAAAATCATTCCTTTTGGGAAGAGCCTCCCCCTTCAGGAGACCACAGAGTACCCCTCCCACTGGAAATGCACCACCTGGAGATCATGTAGGAATCATGCATCATGCTATCTGTTTGTTAGGATTCACTACAGATACTCTGCAAAATATGCAGTGAAAATTTCTCTTGTCATGATGCCCTTTGCTGAATTGTAAGTGTACATTCGATCAAAGACTGCATGATGCTCACAGTTTTGATTTCTCCTTTCAGAAATGATTTGACTGGAAACAAGCTCTTCATTTATATGTGCCTTTCTTAACTCACAATAGTTGTGGAGAACAAAACATGCATAAATAACTCCTGGCACGTGATCTATATTTACATCTAGGGGGCGGTTTAAAATTCGCCAGCGCGCCTTGAGACGACCGTAGGCACGCTCTATTTGGTTTCTAGTAGATCGTAACATTTCGTTAAATACTACTTCCTCATTTGTTGAACAGTGAGTGTACTCCTTCATCAAATTTGGCAAAAGGGGATATGCCGGGTCTCCTAACAGAACAGGTGGCACTGGAAAACGCCCTGGGATCAATTCTCTGTAGACTGCAGGCAACAATTTCTCTTGAAACTTTCTGTTCACATCACTGTTCGCAAATACACGAGCATCATGAACGCTACCCGGCCAGGAAACATCTACGTCTGTGAAAAGTCCCTTCTCATTGCAGATTGCTTGAACATTCAATGAATACTTCATTTTATAGCAAAAGTAATCATGAGGATTTCCAGTTGGTTGTTTGATAGGAATATGAGTACCATCTATACAACCCACAACCTGAGGAAAACCAAATTTAGCTTCAAAAGTGGAAGTTACATGCTCTATTTCGTCCTTGGTGCTTGGAAATTTGATGAGCTCAGGCCCCAACACTACGTTTATGGCATTACACACTCGGTGAATAGTTACTGACAGCGTGCTATTTGCTATCCCGAACAAATTGGCGGTCATCCTCAGCGAACCTTGATCTTTTAAGTAATAAAGGGTCATTCCGATCTTCTTTTCTATTGGGATAGTGTCCTTTCGAAAGGATTCAGAATCTGGGCTAAGGTAAATCGTAATTTGTCGACCAACGCCATGAAATCTTCTCTTGACATACGTAAGTTATCTTTCCATTCGCTTTCGTCCAGTTCTCCGTTGATTAAATTATTCCACCAGGCAGCTGTTCTCCCTGGATTCACCCATCTTTGACGCTTCCTCCGCCATGCTCGCAGTCTGAACAGTCGGTGTCGCCTTGATGTTACGTTTGTCTCCATCACCAGATTATAGAGAAAAGCCGCTTGCTGTTGCTGTTGCATATACAGCTGCATTTGGAGAACAGAATATATCTCAAGAAGCAGAGCGGCTGAGCTCACCAACACATTCAAGCTTGCTAATAGTAACACTAACTTTCTGCGTCCGAGCGCCATGTTTGTTTGTATGATGACAACTGCTGACCCAAAACACCTAGGTAGCGATCAGGGGAATAACTGCTGACCAAAAACACCTAGGTAGCCGTCGCGATTTGATTTTCGCCCCGGGATGAAATTGTCTACCTTTCATCCCGGGGTGAAATCACCCATGTAAACGAAAAGGAATCTCATTCCGGGATGAATTCACTCCGGGATGAAACTCATCCCGGCTCTCATGTAAACGCCGCCTTAGAGGGTCTATACTGCGTCCGACAGCATTTCCTTTGAGGTCCGCAACTTGAGTTGGTGATGTATATTACGTAAGATTTACGTCATGTTCTCATATAGCAGCCTTCTTGGATCCACCATCTTGGATGTCTTGATTTTTTCCAAAACCACAAAAAAGCTCCAACACTGACCAAAAATAATCAAATCAATGAATGAACACAAAAATTATCTAATACGTTAAAGTTCCTTCAATCAAGTTACAATTTTCCATTGAAAAGGGGAAAATTCAGAATTCTGAAAAAAAAAATTCCTGTGAAAAAGTGGTTGCCATAATAACATCAAACTTGATGGGCCAAGACTTGCTATGCCAAATTGTTCCAAGAAAATTTTAGGAAAAGTTTAGTGGCCTCGGCTTGCTTATTGAAAAGTCAGAAACGTCCAAAGTCCGTTGGGTAGAATCCCCCCCCCCCACCCCCTTCCCTTTCGGTCTGAATAGGGTTAATTCACCACAACTAAAAAGCTCGCTTTTTCAAAGTCACTTGTATCTTGCCTAAGATATCAGTTATGCATCAAAGAAAATACATGATAAAAATGTCAGTTGGTTGCTTCTAAGGGACTCCTTTACAATTTAGCTTGGGTGTCTGATACCATGTAATGTGATTGGCAATAACTACACAAATGCAGATAGTCAAATCAGTGATAAGTAGTAATGCTTGAATAGTGAACATTGTTTACAGCCTCACTGAAAGGAGCTATAAATCTTCCTCTTGACAATGTCCACAAAGTGCAGTACATGCTACACTTGCATTGAGCGGCACGCCCATTGTTTCAGCCACAGTGAAGAGTGAATGACTTCATAGCAGGATTCTTGTGGTTAAGGTAAGACTCTACAAACTGGTTTCCACTCTTCCTCTTCTCTTTTTAAACCCAATCTCGAGGACATAAAAGGTTTACTTAGGGAATTAAAGCACTCCCCCATACTTTCCCGACCTGGTACATTGCTCCTTTTGTGTGATCTGCTAGGGCCACTATTGTTGGTAGTGTTTTCCAAAGTTATTTGACCCTTTCAAAAAGAGCTGTTGTCTGGCTTCGTTCACTGTACTTGTTCTGCTCTAAAGATTAGTATGACAAATCCTCCGATGAGTTGCGTGTACTCCTCAGGTATCCACTCTGGAAAGGAAGACAAGTCAGCCTAGGCATCGGTAATCTGATCAAAGACATTCCATGTGGTCCATGACCTCTTCCGGAGAAGGAGCCCTTGTCGCAACCTGTAAGGGCATGCAGCATAGGAAGTGGTTTGGCTTTTTAAGGACACAGCTGAGCGGCGATATTATAGATTGCCAGCTACCTGAATTGTTTTCCAGTGCCGGAAGCAATCCACAGCTCATTAGCATCAAAGTCGGCCATTTTGGCGACCGCAAGAACGACATCTGTATCAATGGTTCTTATCATGACTTTTTGAGGCACGGAAATGTGCGGTATGAGGTGTGTGTCATCTTCTTCGTGGGAGCATTCTTCCATGCCAACTCTTCTTGGTGAGTTTAGGACCTGCTTCTTGAAGACCTTCTCTCATTCTACCTGTTCAAATCCAAAGATTTAATCCGTGGACGCTTTTTGCGCTCAACAGAAACTGGTAGGTTTGCTTCGCGTCGACTTTGACAAGCAATTATGACTCAAGATTGAAAATAAGGCGCAGTCGTTGATTTGGCAAAATTTGAGAAGAGGTCCAAACTTATCATAACTGCAGTGATAAATTAGAACGAGCTTCCACTGTTTGGTAGTCCCATGGAGAAGATTTTTAAAAAGCAGTGTCAAGTATGTGGAACAACTGAAGCATCCCCTCAAAGGGACGTGACCACAATCAATGTTGTAGTGCAAATGATGTCGTCTGGGACAGACAGCACATTTCAGGAGTCTGCTGTCAATGCCATATATCACGAGAGGGCTTCAGCCAGTAAAGAGAGTGGACGTTATCTGGGATGTGTAACGCCAGGATAGTCTGAAGGCGACTACCAAGAGAAGAGTGGTCGTATTGCACATACAAGAGTACCACCATCTCCCCAAATTCCACGAAAATAGACAAAGAATACCATACAGAATTTCTCCACTTTCTGGCAAAACAAGTGGTGTCGTATCACATGAAAGGAAAGGATGGTCCTGAAAAAACAATTCAGCTATGTGACAATGAATTCATGAAATTGCCGCTCATCTGGGTCCACAAAAAGCCAAAGCACTTCCTATGCTGCATGCCCTTACAGGTTGCGACAAGGGCTCCTTCTTCTCCGGAAGAGGTAAACGGACCACATGGAATGTCTTTGGTCAGATTACTAATGTCTTGGCTGACTTGTCATCTATTCCAGAGACCATACCTGGGGAGTGCATGTGACTCATTGAAAGCTTTGTAATTACCTCTTTACCGCAGAGCAAGTACAGCTAGGGCAGTGAATGAAGGCATACAAAATAGCTCTATTTGAAAGGGTCAACTACAGTAGTAACAGACCACACAGAAGGAGCGACGTAACAGGCTAGACATGCCTGGCAGAGTGCTTTAATTCCCAAAGTAAACTTTTCCATTTCCTCGAAATAGGGTTGGAAAATAGATGAGGGAGAGCGGAAACGAGTGTGGACAGTTTACCACAAGCACAAGAATCCTGCTTTGAAGCCGTACACTGTGGTTGCAACAAAGGGTGTGCCGCTCAATCAAATGTCGGAAGGAAAGTTCAACCTGCACCTCACGATGCACGGTCTAATAGTGGCGAACATTGTCAAGAGGAAGATTAATAGCTCTGTTCATTGTGGCTGTAAGCGATGTTCGCTACACAAACATTACTACTTATTGTTGATTTGACTGCCTGCATTTGTGTATTTATTGCCGATCACATTACGTGGTGTCAGTCACTCAACTGGCTTAAATTGATCATGTATTTTCTCTGATGTATAACTGATGTCCAAGACAAGATACGAGCGAGCTTTTTCGTCCTGATAAATTAGCTACGAGAAAGGGTTGTTTTGAGTTAAAATGCTAATATTTAGAGGAATATTCTTTCCGATAGCTGACGGATATTAAACATTTGATCGTTTTCAATTACGGCTTACAATAGGTTAGGCTCAGTCTCCAGCCGTGAGTGTCTCGATGTGCCCGCGATTCTCGCCACCTTCACGGCTGGGCGCACGGGTTTGGTTGCATGTCCGTGATGTCATTACAATTTTTATAATTATGCAGACAATCCACACGTCATTTGCTTATATTATATCTATTTTTTTTTATCGTCTTGAAAAAAAAGCGAAATGTGAAAACTATGCCTGAAACGTCCTCCTAAAAGTGTGAAATTTCAAGAGAAAGACGAAATCCCGCTAAATTATGTCGCGCATTCTGCCCCGCAAATTTCAGGGGCTTGTCTCTTATTGGTCAGTCTAAACAATAACCAAACCCGTGCGCCCAGCCGTGAAGGTGGCGAGAATCGCGGGCGCATCAAGACACTCACGGTTGGAGACTGAGCCTAACAATAGGTCTGCTTTCTATTGAAATTTGCCTTTTTTGGTCACGTGACAGGTCATGTGACTCACTTTAATACACATTCTGCGCCATAAAGGTGGTCATGACTTGTCTCTTATATATGCCAAAACACTTGTGCATAAAAAGAACAAAAACACAGCGGCAACAAGGTGTTTGCTATGTAGCCTCGTTTTCATGGTGGCTGATATCATGTGCATTTGGCCATGCCCGCTTATCCTCTTAAACAGGTGTTTTGCCGCTGGCCCTATATCAGAAAATGATCAACACATATAAGTCTATCATCCCACCAAGTTTCTTGCTTTTATCAAAAAGTGAACAATTTTTGGCTTGACAGCTGCACTATAAAGCTTCTTGTCTAAGGAAACAATACAACTGATGCAGAAACCACACCTCAAACCATCAACCTTCAGATCTGAAGTCCAACATGCTAACCATTACATCACTGTGCCCCCATATAGCTTTTGAGTGTGACTTTTACCTCATTAATGGCTCTCCAAGTTTGAGTATCTAGCAAGTGATGGTCTCTTGTCCTGTGCTTTGCTTTCAGGGCCTTGGCACCAGTGATTACTGGAAGTGCTTTTGCATGGTCAATCAGCGAGGGCTTCAAGCTTGGATTCCCATTAGATGAGCACTTTGCTTTTGTTATATTAACCTTTGTGTGTGTGCTGTGCATTCTCATGGCCTGTGCACTTCCTGAGGGACTGAACAGAAGACGTATAGAAGCAGCCAAGAGTATGGCTTCTGTACATGATCTGTGAACTGCATAAGAGCAACACAGCACAATTAACATACATGGTCAACAAGCTATGCCATGACAAAGGCACTGGTATCTGTGCAGTCAAACCTTCTGTAAGTGAACACCACTCTCGAGTGATGCATTATGAGAAAATTAGGATTTGAGGAAGTCAGGAGTGTTTGATCCTCCATAATTTGATGTTTTTCTATGAAAATTATTTTGGTAATGCTAATAAGCTCTAAACCAGCTTTCATTCTCAGCACCCTGTGGCAGTTTATGTAGTTCAAACTTTGATTCCGCAGACGAATCCTTTAGAGTGACCATTCAAATGAAAGCTATTGCATGAGCTGTCATTTCCTGAGGTGCTGTGTATTATACTGTACAAGGTGGAAGTAACTTTTGAGTCTGCAGATGAAATCCCCAAGTGAGACCATATAAATGAAAGCTGTTAAGCAGTGCTTTGCTGTGGTCCTGTTTATGATACATGTACAAATTTCACTTGTTAAAAACTAAAAGGACTCAAACCAGTGCACCACAGGAATTTACCTTTCAGTGGCTTTCATAGCAACATTTACATTTTGAGGATTTCAAGACAGAAGGATTGACTTAACAAAGAAAAGGGCTATAGGAGACTGTATACACATGAGACCAGAGTATTAACTCTGTTGCATGGTTCAGTTGTTGTCATGGTAACTAGCAAGTGCCCACATTTTACAGAAGGATGTAATATTACTCCTAATGCACCGAGAGAAAATGTCAAAACAAACCTAGAATCGGGTGTCTGTGCTGATTTAAGAGAGGTACCCCACTAAAGGTGGCACAGTTCCACGCTTGATTTCAAAGGAATGTGTGCTGGAACCATGGTTCCAGAAAATATCCATAGCCCCACCACAGAGGGTCACTGGAAATTCCAAGGAGGAGGGGGTCTTAAAGGCCAAAATTTTTAAAGGAAAGCATGAGCTTTAAACTGGAATTTCCACAGGGGTAGGGAGTTCAAACCAAAAAAATCCTCCATGGGGGGAATATGGATGTTTTCTGGAACAATGCAATGGCGAGAATTATGATTCACCTGTCATGTTTTCTCGTGGTCACAAAATAAACAGATGATACATTGTGTAATTTAGGTATAAAAGAATTATACAGAGGAATTACTAACTTCCCAACATGTAAACATGCAGTTACAAACGACTGGAAGATCTGCAAATTTCCAGCGCCATTTAGTTATTATGCGTGAATCATGGCAGGCAAATTATACCCCACACATAGCAGTGAAATCAGCTGTAACTGTTTTGTTTTTTGAAAAGGTGTGCAAGAGAAAACTGATTATTAAGTAAGAACCTTTTCAATATGTCTAGCCTACAAGTTTGGCAGTGCTTTAAACAAAAACAAAAAACAAAAACAAAAAAAAAAGTCATTTTTATGCGTGTTTGCAGATAAGCTACTGATGAACTATGCTATTTTCATATTTATTTAAATTTCAATTATTATATAAAATTATTGTTATGCTAATGGTGATTAATACTAAATATATTTTAATACTAATTAAATGATATTTAGTACCAATTATATGCAGACCAGACCTAAAAGATGACCTAAATTATGATACATAATTAGCCTCTTACACTATCTTATACATCTATTTAGGGTAGAAAGAGGTATTTTTGTAAGCGGTTTTGATACATGTTTACATGAGAGCATCTGGAATGCTGCTAAACTATTTTTGGCAAATATTTCTTGTAAGTGTTGATGTTTTAAGCAAAGAAAAATGGTCAGTCAACCAAGAATTATCATTGGCAATGAGTTTTAAAATTATAATTTATTGGTATTTATTGGGGACCTAATGGATTGTATTTTGATTCATTCTAAGAAAAATAAAAAGCTCGTTAAAAAAATGCTGTAATTTTGAGTCAATTTCTGCTCTTTCTTTGAACTCAAATGACAATTGTGTTTTATTCTGCTGTCGTAGTTACAGTGGCTTCTAGCAGACCCTTGGAAAATGAAACAGACAAACTGGATTGAAATCCATCAATCTCTAGAATGCATCCTTTTGATCCCATTGAACTAAAGTTCTTAGGTGCCTAGCCTGACACCTGCTATAAACCAATTGATAACCAAAGAGTAAAATTCAACCCTTGGATGTTGAAGGGAAGGGGCAGGGGATACAAACCAAACTTCCTGAATCCCATACCCTTTTATCCCAGTTCCCAACCCTTTTTGTTTTCTGCCTCTTTGCCTTTTTTCAATTGCAAAATGTTATGCAGTGTTGTGTAATTTTTCCCTATTTTCCCCACTGCCCACCTCGACGATCCCACTTTCTGCCCTCCCTTTCCCTGCTTCCCATCCCACTTGGTAGACGGTACCTCACAGTTCAGCATGTCATTGAAAGGCACAGTTAAGATACATCTTATGATCCTGTGGCACTCACTGGTTGTTTCTTGGTTGTGTTGTGGCCTCTTAATAACTGTTTCCTGCATAGCACATTGGATATGTGGGAGTACACCCAGGAGAAGGGTGGGGGGCATTTTCTATAGTGGGCTACATGGGGAGGCTCCAACCCAAAGAGGTGCCTTTTTTGGGCATGCAACAAGGGCTTGTAGTATACAAAAGGGTAGGGAAATTTGCTGTTTTAAGATGTTCAAGGGTCATCAAAATTCATTTCAAATGGAAGGAGATAGCAGCTTATTCTAAGCGCCAAAAAATGTTTCCAAAGTTTTGAAAGAAATCGCAACGTAAAATATGCAAAAGCTTGGATCCCTTGAGCAATTTAAACTTCACAGTGATCCTCTGTTTTGGCTTATTTTTCAGGCATAAAAAGGTGCACTTTTTCGAACCTCGGGAAGAAGTCTTCCAGTATAACTCTTTATTGAGTATCCCCCCTCCCCAGATTACTGCATCACATTTTAAATCAAACTACCTCAACAAATTCCTATCTGTATCACCTAAACCTGACCTCCACAGCCATTGTATTATCTTGTTCAAGGAGAAATTCTAGGCAAATTCTAGTTAGTGTCTTCCATAACCCACCAGGGGTTGGCTGAGTAAATCCAAGTTAGTATCTACCATTACCCTTTTAGAAAAATTTAAGAGTTGGTGTCGAGCATTACCGTGTGGGGAAGTTCTTACTTCTGGGGAAATCCAAATTAATTTATAATTAGTTACTCTTTGCCATAACCCTCTTGGGTAGTTCTGGGAGATCCTCAAATTCTGAACAAAAGTTATAGTTAGCGTATGCCGTATTTAACGATTAAGAGGGAATGATGGAATAGCAGCATGGTTGCTCATGTTTCCTGTCGTCCGTTTCCCAAGGAATGCGCCGAGTACGTTGGACGCCATCTTGTTTTCGTAGAATGTAAACAAGCAAGAAAATGCAGTTTTCGTTTGGGAATCGAACGTGAAGTGATCTGAAATATCCCCCTAAAGAACGCAATTTCTTTTCGATTTTTATTCACGAAATCGAACTGTAAGCTTAGCTTTTAAGGAGGGAATAATAATGAATCTAGGATCGGAAGAAAGATCAAACGGTCTCAGATCGTCGCTCTTCTGACAAGTAGTTTGGCAGGAATCCTATAAACACTTTTCAGCGGCCGAAATTGGTAGGCAGTAATGAAAACATAATAATTGCGTTGTTTTCAACCAATATCAAGCATAACAACAAACAACAGCTAAAAATAATGTAAGCTTACCGTACGATCTAGTAGCTCCCCGGAAAACCATGTGCGCGCGAGGGTTCGCGTGACGCACGCAAATTTCCCGCCATTTGGAAAAATACGAGCCCGCAATAACCAACTTTCCAGGCGGATGCGTAGAAGAAGATGCGCAATGCTACATTACGCAATTTTGAAAAAGAAGGTAGCGCGAAATAATTTTTCTTCGTCAACTATTTGAAAGCCGGCTCGTTGAATCTTGTCATATCTCGACCATCCTGTCGCGAAGAGTACACAATGAGCAACGAAACGGTACTTTTGTGTTTAGTGCGTATCTCTTTATTTTTATTTTTAATTTCTGCAGCCTTGATACTCAACAATTTTATCTGCTAAACAGGCACCCGACGATGCAGATCATCCCGCCAGTCCTGAAATTCATTTTGAACCAATCGTCAACCTTCCGAAAGTGGAAGTAAAATCACTTGAGGAAAACGAGGAGGCAGTCTTGAAATTGTAAGTTAATTTTCTTTCCCCCCAAAATACTAACTTTTAATAGTCCGTCCACTAAAATGCTATCATTTTTCGTTATGAGCTAATTGCCATCGCCATTTGTCAAATTATTCCTTACAGGCGTGCAAAGCTTTTCCGATTTGAAACCAGCGGCGAAGAAAACGAGTGGAAAGAAAGAGGAGTTGGAGAAGTGAAGATCTTGAAAAATAGCGATAAAGGAAAATACAGAGTTCTTATGAGAAGAGACAAGACGCTCAAGATCTGTGCAAACCATTACAGTAAGTTTTCATAATTAGTATTAATATTATTGACAAAATATTGTGCTGACTCGTGTCCTTCATCATCATTATCAACTCTGATTTTGAATTTAAAACTTAATCTACAGTTAACTTCCTGCCCAAAGGACTGCAATAGGTTTCCGTATGCCCAAAATTTCTCGAGTGGTGACACAGTGTTCGGATCGAACCATCGAGGTTTTGTTTGTATAGCTGTTTTCGTTGAGCTTTATTGACCTCATACAAGACTAAAGCAATCATTTCTCTGACTCCTGAAATAACAGCTTGTCTCATTTTCAAAGCTTTCAGCCCCTCTGTTCTGGCCAATATGTACTTGACAGGGTTTTTTTTTTATAAAATTGACAGCCAACAAGGAGTGTCAGAGTGGGTTATGATTTAATGGGGGATGGCTGTTTTGTCACATTGACAATTCTAGCATCGTGGGAAATAAGCAATGTACATTCAGGTGATAAGGGGTGATATGGTGTCTTAATGTTAACTTCTTTCATGGAAAAAATGAGCCCTGTGAGGAAAAATTGAATGTATTTTGACATTGGGGCTGAAAGGACTATGCATGTACAGTTCCCTAGTAACAAGCCGTGAGAGCTTGTGTAAGAGTAGAACTGGTAACTTTGATTCTGGGTGCTTTCCATTATGCCAAACCGACTGGTCAAAGACTAGTGGAACTAATCAAGGGAAAATGGAATGACATTGTTCGATAGAAGCATTCCATTATTTTATGTTTCCACCGAAATTTCCAGAAATTTTAGCATGTGGGAAAGCACCCTGTAACAGACAAGGGTGCTTCAAAAATGCATTTCTATGTATCCTGCTCTGAAAGAGGAACTGATAGGTAAATGGGCTGGAAAATTACATGCATGTTTGAGAAACAGATCCAAGGTTCATTATGATAATTTTTGTGCACTAGAGAAGCACAAACATCTCACTTGGAGTGTCACCTGATTACTAAGTATATCAATGTGTCAGCCTTCGTAGTGAAAGTTTGACCCTCTTTCAATGCAGGTCTCACTGGGACTGAAATTAAGCTCTTTGGAATCTGAAATTTTCATCTGGATGAGATCTTGAGGTTTATTTTGAATTTTTATTTTGAAAAATGAAGTGAAGTACAGTTTTTTAAGTGACCTTCTCCATTAAGGGTTCCACTACTGTGGCTGTGTTACTTGCAGTTGTTTCATGTAGAAATCTGATGGTAACACTAAAAAACTTTGTTTGAAATGTAACACTAATTTTTCCCTCATTGTAGTCACGAAAGACATGAATTTACAGCCAAACTGTGGGAGTGACAGAGCGTGGGTTTGGAAGGCGGCCGACTTTGCTGATGAAGCAATCAAAACGGAGACCCTGGCTATCAGATTTGCAAATGCAGAAAGTGAGTATTTAATTATCTGAACTTACTAATTTCTGAAGGGTTATTTTGAACTTGTAGAATGGCACAAGCAAAGGCATTCACACAAACATATTATTGCTACTGCTGCAGGTGTATTTTATGTCTAACAGGTCCAAAGAACAACATTGTAAAATTGACATACATTGTATTCTTGGTTGCTTTTGTCACTGAAAGCAGATTGTTGTTCCTCTTCATCCCATAATGGACAAAGGTAGCCCATAATAGATTGTTAATATAGCCCTTGTTCGTTCTTTCCCCCTGATACTGATCTTCTAGTTTTGAAAGGCAGTCTGTCTGCCAGGCGGTTTGTGGTCTATCAGGCTTCTCTATCCCTGGGGATTTCAAAGTAATACGTGACAGCCTAAGTTCCCCTCATCCTTTCTTAAGGTGATTCCCGGGAAAAAGAATCTGTGAGTCACAGATTTGTAATGAAACTTGGCACAAATATTCAAAATGTCATGTAGGTTCTAAAATTGTGTACATGTACAATGTCGCAACAAACAGTTAGGTAATCCTAACAAAATAATACTGGGGGGTAACCCTGTCATGAACGACCTCCCATTCAGGGCCTCAGGAGTGATAATGCTCCTAGTCCCGACAGGGTTATTTTGCCAAACGCCGAATCCATACAATTCTTATAATGATCAACTGCCCACCCACAACAGTAACTAAAAGCTAACCATCGTAGAATCAGTGCTTAACCCTAAATACTGTAGATGAGTCTTTAACCATTAGTACTATATTGGGCATTCAACGTTCAGCATTAAGCAAAACACCCCTGGAGTCCTAGTCCCTTGATGCAGAGGAGACCATATCTATCATATCTAATCAGTGGCCTTGATACTCATGGCACTCAAGACTTCTACAGGTTCTTCTCCATATCTGGTGAACTTACACAGGCAAAAATTGATGTTTTCAATCTCCAACTTCTTACAGTCACTGAACTGATAAAGACTTTTTGACTTTACCATTTACAGATGCGAAGAAATTTAAAGATGCATTTCTGGAGTGCCAAGGAAAGATAGACGAGACAACAGAGGAACAGGAGAGCAACAAGCTTGCAAAAGAACTTGAGGGGCTTAAGGTCAAGGAAAGTAGTGAGGAAGATTCAAAAGAGAACGAGCCCGAAAACAAAGATAATGAAACCAGTAGCAAGGATAGTGAAGCAAAGGAGTCAGAGCCTACAAAAACAGCTGAGTCTGAAGATAAAGAGGAACCAAATTCAGAAGATGCACCAGAAAAATAAATGTTTAGTATAGAGGACTGTTAGTACTGTAGGCGGCAACCAGCAAAATACACTTTAACACTGGAACTTTAAAATCTTAGCAATCTGCGACATGTTTGCCAAAGCTCTTCCTAAAAGTCATTTTTTGGGACTCCTGCACAAAGACTTGATTCTACTATGCTGCGAAACTACTATGAACTGTGACAGCTACTATGATTGGTATTCTGTAAGTGTTTAGAATCACTCAGACCAGCAGCTCTTTTGTCTTGTAGCAGGTATACTTGACAGTGGAAAGATATGTTACCTTGATTGCTGTGAAATCAAGCTACCCCTTGAGGAATTGAATGTGAACAAGATTTAATTTCTCCCTCATATGAATAACTATTAGTATCAGCTAATAGACGATGTAAAGTGCAATCACTTTGCAGTTTAACCCTTTAAGCCCTAACAGTGACGAAAACATCATCGCTACTTGTTCAAACCTTCAAGTGGTGAGAATAAAGGAAGTGATCACCAAGAATAAGATGTCTTGATATTTAGACAAATTCTTCTTACTAGTTTCCTAAGAAATGTATGGAGAACAGTAAGGAGAATCTGCATTTTTACATCAGGGCTTAAAGGGTTAAAAGCCATCGTCTTCGTCATCATCATCGTCATCACCGAGACTGTCGAACCAACATCAAAAGTATGACGTGAACTTTGAACTTGAAAACCTGACTAACAAATGGATTTTTTCGGCAATTAGCACTAAACGGATGGTGCAAGCAAAGTGAGTCAAACATTACCAATCAGAGCACACAAACACGACCCTTTTTATCTGTTGAAATGAAGGTTTCTTTAACTAAACTTTTCTGTTTTCTTGGACTTAGCTACAGTGATTGACATTAGTGAAAGTCGCAACCGTAAGTTGGGTCATCAAACTTCAAAGTTTACATGTTATTGGACATGCAGTAGAAAGAAAAAACTTTGTTATGCTTGCAGAAACAGGCTGTTTTCTCTCTTTTTCTTTTCTCTTGTTTTTGAATTGACGACCTCTGGCCAAGATAGGCCTTTGTGACTCAAGCATTTCGCTGAAGTTTTTTGTACCAAAAAAGATTTTTTCAACCTTAGAACTCATTTGGACTCAAACCAAATTTGTACCTTTTCACTGCATTTGAAATTTAAGGAGTATCATTATTTTTACTAACAATACTTATTTACTAGGCATCAGTATTTACTATTAGTAATAGTATTTGTAATATTTAGTACTATCATTGCCAGTATGAATTTTTCTCGACAAGGCTTTTGTCATCAAGAATGGAAAGTTAAGAAATGCAACCAATGGCTTACAGAGATGGAAAAGTGTAGATGCCAAGGTATAATTTTTCATCCTTATGTACACTACACTCTCCTAACTAAATTTAGCTGCCTTTCATTTCTTCACATGTACAGTTCTGTAATATGTAATTTGTTTTGTTCAAGTTCTGTAAATTGTAGCTTGGTAGGAGGATTTTTAACTTTTTCATTTTTCTTCAAACATTAGTCATATTTTTGGGATTCAACAGTCAATTATTTGAAAAGTTTAATTTTATTGTCATTGTCTGGCTTAATTTTTAAGGTATGGACGTTATGCCAAACACTGATATTTAATATGCAAAATAAAATTTAGCAGTTAGAATTGTTTGTTGTCAAGAGAGGCGCTGTGTTGTGTACTAAGGCCTGCTGCGCATACAAGGCAGGTTTGCATATAAAGCCAGTGTGATACAAGCTTTAGCACAAGTACACATGTAGTCTCCAATGTAGCCATAAGTTAGATGACAACTGAATAACAGCTGTGAGGGAGACTCGCAGACATGCAGTCGACTGATTTTGCAACAAAAGTCACCCTCGGGACTTGCTCTAACTAGGACGTGAAGTGTGCACTAACATGAAATGAAGCCAGGGAACCATCACCCCCTTGGAGTGGTGTCTGCATTACAGAGAGAGCAGTGCACTGTACAAGTAAAAGAAAAGGACATCTTAACTATTCCTAGCCTCCTCTGCTTTCAACTCAAAATAGCAGAAGCCTGCAAAGAGATAGGTTGTCCAAAGAGCCAGAAAGACTGGAAGGGGTGTGGGGAGAGGGTGTCCAAAAAATTTTGGAGCTTGGCCAGCCTTTCCTCAATTTCTCCTTCCCACACCGAGGGGCGCATTGGGGCCCATTAGAAACCGAAAAACCGGCCAAAATTTTCACCAAAACCGAAAAAACTCCGAGAATAATGATCAAAGCCCCATATTCGTGATTTTCAATCCCTCAACGCTTGATACAACAGCGAAAAATTGGCCTTAGGGACCATTCAATGCCCCTGTTACACTGCTTGCAGCGCGAATTTGATGGGCATTCTCTCGAAGAAAATTTTTGCAATGTTCAACCAAAGCGATCGCTTCTTCCATTGTCTCCGTCTCATATGAAGGTGAAACTTTTGTAACTCGTGATGAACTCAAGAAGGTTCGTACAATGCGCCAATTGCTCGCAAGAACCGAATAACCGCTTTTTTGTTCATAAAAACCGAAACCCGAATGTCAGAGAAGGAAAAACCGAAAACCGCAGTGGATACCAAAACAGAAAAACCGGGTATTTTGAGTGCAAAAACCGAAAAACCGATCTCAAAAGTGACCAAAACCGCAAAACCTAATGTCCCCCTCCACACCATCTCCAGGTTTTTCCCTAAATCAGGGCGACACGGAAAGCCCTACAATATTTAGAACAAAAATTCAGGTTTGACAACGGCACTCTTAATCCCGACAGTATCCACGAATGCTTTTCACTCAACTAATCCTTTGGTTTTCCACCAATGGTGTAGCTCCACTGTTCTACCTATAAACCACACACAACCCACAATTTCTTGATTATTTAGCTTGCTCTGACAAAGGGCTAACTTTCAAAATGTGGGCTTTCCATTATTTCTTTATGGTGGCCTATTTACCTTATCAACACAGTTGATAAATCCAAATGTTCGTGTTTTACCTCCCTATTAAAGTACCATGACAGTTTCTTGAAAAAAAGAACCCCTTTATTCACAGAGGAGTACAGCCGTTTAAAAAAATTCCGCTCTTCATTAAGAATTTCTTTTGGATCAGTGATTCTGATACCGCTGCTGTTTATCAAGGAAGATTTAATTTTTCTAAATTAAGGAAATATTTGTTGTCCTTTTCTCCGTGCTTGTACCAACGCGCTCTACTCCTTATTATATCCAAAAGTGCCTGGAAACAGTGAACTTTGACCCTCAACTTCGCCAGTGGATTCACGTTTTTTATCATAACATCTCCAGCTGTGTTTTGAACAATGGCCACGCGTCGGAACCCTTTTTCCTTGAAAGAGGTGCTCGACGGGAGTGACAGGGGTGTCCGCTATCGGGTTTATTGTTCGTTCTAGCCATCGAGTTGCTCGCGCAACAGATAAGGCGCTCTAAAACGTTTGAAGGGATTGAAATTGAGCACAACGGACTTCAAAATCGGAAATGTTATGGCTTGGCTCTTGGCGCCATAGGAAAGACAAAATTTTAAATCTTCTTCTTAGCGATGAACCAGTTTACGCGTTAGGTGTACACTTTTCGTATGACCGCGAAGCGGCTCTGAAGAAGAACTTCTGGGATAAAATAATTCGATTGGAGAAACTGTTAAATATATGGTCTCAAAGGGACATCTCCATTTACGGCAAAATTAACTTAGTGAAATCCCTCGCGCTCTCCAAACTTGTATTTAATTTATCTGTAGTGTAATGGAAACACCAAAACTATTTGCTAATGAAGTAAACAAAATCACGTTAGATTTTATATGGAATCATAAACCACCCAAGATAAAATACTCAACACTTGTTAAAACCAAAAAAGAGGGAGGCTTAGAGATGACAGACTTTTCCCTATTTGACAAAGCTTTAAAGTTAAATTGGGTTAAACAACTTTGGTCAAACCCAGATGCTCCTTGGCAATGCATCCCAAAGTCTCTTCTTACCAACGTTGGAGGGCTAGATATTTTCAAATGTAATTACGACATCAACAAACTTAACCTAAGCAAACACCTTCCCGGTTTTTATCGTGTGATAATCGCGTACTGGCAAGATTTAATAGCTGACATTCCAAGGAACAGAAACGACGTCCTTGAACAAATTATCTGGAATAATATGTTTATTACGTTTGATAAGAAATCGATATACTACCCGCAGTGGCGGCAAGTAGGAATTCTGAAGATTAAGGACCTCTTCGACACCCAACAAAACTGTTTTCCACCCTTTGACGCTTTTATTAACAAATTCAAGGTAAAATGCAATTATCTACAATGCTATGGCCTTGTCAGCTCTATCCCTCGAAGCTGGAAAAAACTCCTCTCATACCGACTGTGAGCAACGTTCCACTCCCCAAATTATAATAGAAGAAATGACCTGCAAAAGAATTTATACTAAGCTACTGTCTCCGCCAACTTGTGAGAAGAAACTCTTAACTCTTGGTTACCGAAAAGATGATTTGAGCAAGTTGTATCTTCTGCCCTTTGAGGTGACTAAGGAAGTAAAGCTATCGATGTTCCAGTACAAAATTATTCGTAATATTCTGTGCGCCAAAGAGTTTATTATTTAAAATAAGAAAAGAAGACTCCCCAAGCTGTCCCTCTTGTCAAGCGGATCACACCATTATGAACCTGTTCACTGAATGCACACAAGCTATTTTGTTCTGGAAAGAGTTTCTGGATTGGTCCTCGCGCGTTGTGAATTCAAGGCTACTCCTCTCGAAAAATGAAATCATGTTTGGCATCATTAAGGCCGCGGGTGACAAGCTGCTCATGAACAAATTTATAAGGCAAAATTTTGGTGGAGGTCTTACGCTAAAAACATTATATCTTGAACGTTCGGGAGTCGATTCCGTTGAAACTTAACAGAGAGCTTGGGCAATGGTGGAAGTGCAACAAGGTTGTTTTGGTTTGATAGATGGCGCTTCTTTGCGATGCTATGGGCACTCAAAGTTAAGATTTTGTAAAACGGCACTCCGTGTCCAAGTTTTCTCCTCGTGGAGAAGACAACACTTCTTGATTTTACCACTCATTGATCAGTTAAAACCTCTATTGTGTTACAACAGAAGCCGATTATAGGATTTCGAGTTCCATTGAAAGTTGTAAGCTTTTAAATGAGCAAAATCGTCTTTGTTTAAATTTGAAGCCTTCGATATTTTGTTAAAAAGAATGTTTGAAAAAAAGGCTTCTGTTGTGACAATCTACAATACACCTAGTTCGTCTACCTGTTGTGTCTGTTCGGGAAATTCTATAGCTGCACTGTATTCTTGGACACAAAATTGGTGGTTTTAGGGCTTTCGAAGGCTTACCGAATAAACACGAATGTTTAAAGTAAGATTATGCTTATTATGGAAATTAAATTCAAGTAGCTATTGTTCACTGTCCAGAAAAGAACAATACGTTACAATTTAGAGATCGCAAATTTTTGGATTGAAGTTTATAAGCGTTTCCCAAGCTCTTTGTTAGCTATAAGGAGTATAATTGTAGTTTTTGTTTTGTTTTGTTGCAAAACTTCTAAAAAGTTTCTATTAACGTTGGAACGTAAAAAAAGCCGGACTTCGACAGTTTTTTTATTTAAAAATGGATAAAAGACACAACTCCGTAGCACACGATTTAACGCACGTGCAATTATTGATTCAGAAACTAAAAGTTTTACTGAAGAGCCTATCATGAATATTTCGCGCAATGTCGCTACCATTCGTCGCACTTCGTGCATACGCTTTAAATAAATAAATACTGATGATTCAGTTTCTCACCCGCAGCCTTAACAAGGATTCGACACTCTGTTTAGCCCTCAATCATTTAATTATTATAGCAAAATATTTTCTTTATGTAAATGCCCTTAACATCTCTTCCACGTCCAGCCGTGTAAAGGAATTTGAAAAAAAAAATGGTCTCGTTTTCTTCATATTTAAATACTTTTTCCTAATTTGCGCAGCCATTTATCATAGCTCAGTATAACTTATTCTAAAATATATTTTGTTCAATGTTTTCTTTGTTTCGAATAATCTGATAGTTATAAATTGTAAATCTATAAATTGTAAGTTGTAAATCGTTTTGTCGCGTGTACGTTAGTTCTGTATTGTAGCAAAGTTGTTAATATCCTAATAATTATAAAATGTAAATATGTAAATCGTAACCAACTTCTGTTATAGACGTAAGTTTTGTAATGTAATTAAGTGTGAATTGCAAGCAATAAGAAAAAATCTTTATTCACAGAGCCCCTTATAACAGGTTTGCCTGTGGTCCAGTTTCACGTTTAACCAGATTGCAGAATAAAGAGACTACAGACACATTAAATGTGTCAATCCAAGTGAAACTTGAACTCGAACTTTAAATCCAGATTCAACGTGTCATGACTCCTCAATCTGAAGTTCTCAGTACAGTGAATCTGTATTAAGCAGACACCCTTGGGACCCTCCCTGGAGTCCGCTTAATACGGGGTGTCCTCTTCATGCAGGTTCCGATAAATCGCAAAGCAATAGTCAATTATTGACCTCATATCTCCACCTTTATTTACCTGCGAACTTGACATGCTTTATCGCAAACCTTTCGCAACTGGCCGTTCCAGGTAGAATTACAGACTAAATTACCTGGAAAACACACTCTCCGGAGCAGGAAGCAATGCCATAATCTCACAAAAATACCTTCTGGAAACACTTTAAACGTCCACTTAAGAGGTTTCTCATAACAAAATCGCCGAATACAGGTTTATTTAATAGTAAACTATTATAACTTAAAATTTAGGGACTTAAGCTGACATCTGCTTAATAAAGGGTGTCCGCTTAATAACGGGTCCGCTTCATACAGGTTTCACTGTAAAACATTCCCAAACACCAACAGGTAGATGATGGATCTTATAACAATGCACAAAGTTGTAAATTACGTTGTGAATATTTTTTCTTCAGACAAAAGACTAAATCTGTAAAATTATGTTTGTTTATTTCATTTCTCTTTATAAGGATGTTGGGCATTTTATTGAGCATGAATTTGCTTAGAGATGTGTGCAAAGCTGACTCCAAAATCTCCTAGAACCTTTGAGCCAATACTGACACATACTGTCTTGTTTAACAAAAAGGCCTATCACAACCAATGAAACTGAAAAAAGTTTTTTATTTCTTCCATTGTAGGTCCAGTTTGTTGTGCCACTTGGTAAAGACATCAGTAGACAATTGTCTGATCTCACTTCACTTCATAGAAAGTAGCCGCTCCTTCTGATATTTATACTCTGCAAGGAAAATAAATAAATTTAATATTGAAACTGTATTCTACATAGTGGATTCCACAGAAGGTTACTTGTCACTGCTAATAATGCTTTGACTTGAGGTGCTGTAACGTAACGTAACTTTCCTTGCAACTTACAACACAATGCTACAGGTAATGAGAACATTGCAGACAAGTTCTGAAATATATTACAAGCACAGGGAGGTACTCAGTAAAGGGGGAGAGGCTCTGCTTCAAGGTTAAAACTCACACCCTTACATAATTATTGTTAAATAATTTTTATACCTACATACCTAGAACAAAAATATTGTCACAAAACTCACTCTATCACCGAGCTTGTGTCCGCTTGCCTCTCCATACTGTAACGTGGTAGGCTATTTTGCAACTTGTCTCATAGGGCTCTCAGCAGCATTGTATTGCAAGTTGAAAGATATTAAATATTTTCCATATTTACAAATTTTATTCACTTAAATTCTCCTGATACTTTAAACTGTGCACCCAAAATTTTTAGCTGTGTGCTAACGTTACAGCTGTGCACTGACCAGAAATTGCAAAATAGTCGCTCAAATGCCTCCAAAGATAAAAAAGAACTTTGAGCCCTAATTCAGCACTAGTACTCCAATGCCAAAAGGTTAGCAATGATCAGAACTGATTTTAAACGTTCTACTTACTTTTTAACTACTTGAACAACATCTTCATCTTGCAAGAGGTGTTCTTTGCCGACTTTCTGTGGGCTGAATTTTACTGATGAGCCCCAGACTAAGGCACTGTGAACAATAAATAAAAATCAACAAATAACACAAAAAACATGTGACAGTTCTAATCTGATGAGTAGTGGAAATCCTTACTGCTTGAATTCCTTCATGATGCTCTTATGGAGAGAGTTGCAGAAGTCCTCCACAGTTGATTGCCCATTTTTTAGTACAACTGGTGCCTCGTAATCTGGTAGCTGGCCTTTTGGTTTTGTGTATCTAACAAAGAAAATAAAATTGTTAAACTCAGGCCTCCTTTAAGCAATAGACCATTTCCGAATCATCTTGTGTCTCTTTTTCAAAGCGAGGCCTCGTGCAAAACCTTTCATATGAAAATGAGTTTTATCTGCATGTGAATGAAAACTCATTTTCATGTGAAAGACTATGTACCACGATTCGCTTTGAAAAATAGGTACCAGACAACTCGGAAATGGCCTATTTTCATAATTTCTACATTGCTTGCAGACACCAGAAGTTTACAAGCATCAATGGAAAATAACTGGTAATAATGTTCTGTTGTAAGTCTGTGATTGCCAAGTTCTATCATCAAGTAGCTGATGCCTAACCCTGCCCCATCCCTGAACAACAGTTTGAGTTCTGAATACTATACTTTGATTTATTGCAGTAAGTTTCTCTAAAACGTTTGGTTTGTTGTCAACAAACCAATGAAAATTCATTTTAATGTAAACAGACACTTAGGCTACACTACACTACATATCAACAATCAATTCCTGTAACTCACATTCTGACAAGATTGAGGTATTCCCACATCTTTTCCAACAAGTCATCAAAGTTCCATTTGTGATGAGCTGATAAAGGAACTGCATGTGGAATTTTGTACACTAAATCTAATTCTTCAATTGATATTTGATCGATTTTGTTCAGGATGTAGATGCACGGAATGTAGACCCTGTGTTATAAAAGAAAAAGGTTCAGCGTTCAGTCAAAAATAGATCAAGAACTGATAGATAGCCCACCAAGTTTCTGAATCAGAGTGTGTTTACATGTAGGAACTTGACTCAGGTGGGTGGCTTACCACCTCAAATGAACACAACCCAGCTTTATGACAGCCACAGAAAAGTATCATGTGTGGGAAAATCAACACCTACATGTTATTTAATCTGCTCACAAAAGATTCATCTGTACTCCATTCTGCAGGAAATAACTCTTGACAATGTAAATATCTGACAGATTTTTCCAAACCATTTACCTGTTTCCTTCAATAACATCAATGAGGTCATCTGCATTAGCGTCATATCTCAGGGTGATATCAGCATTAGCAATGCGGTATTCGCTTAAGATGGACCTCACTGAATCAATGTCCAACTCTGATTGGGTACACTACAACAAACAAGAGTAAGTACTGTGAGTGAATACTGGTCTGACTTGTAGTGGGGAGAAGTCTCTACAAGCCTAGTGACTGACAGCTGCTAGAGACAAAATGACAAGGAGCATAAAGTTCTACTCCCCAGAGAATCACAGGGTCCCCCCCCCCAGCATTTTATGATGTTTCCCTAACAGTTCACTGATTGTAGCAGCATGCACGACTTTATGGAGGAGCCGCCAAAATTTGGAGGCCTTGGATTTTTTTCAAAGGTACTACCAAACAATGAACTCTTCGGACTTTTTTCTTCAAAGGGAGCCAACTAAATTTGAGGGTTTGGATTCCTGCCACCCTTTTGGGGGAGGGGGGGGGGTGTGCAAATAAAAAATGGAACATCTTCAGAGCTCAAAGCATCTGACAGGTATGCAGAAGGTCATGGGTTCAACTCCCATCACTGAGCACTGACTCAAAATCTTTTCTTTCTTGTCCCATGCTCATGACAAACTGAATACAGCTGACAAATGTCAAGTTAGATACTAAACAATAAAGATGGCATATTCACTTTGTCACGACTATGGGACAAAGAAAGCATCTGAGTCCTCAACTGTTGTATTTACTGAGTTCATGGTGACACAGGTCCTGCATACTGCTAGGATCTGCAATGTTGAAAGCACTGTCACGACTATGGGACAAAGAAAAAATCTGAGTCCTCAACTGTTGTATTTACTGAGTTCATGGTGACACAGGTCCTGCATACTGCTAGGATCTGCAATGTTGAAAGCACTGTGTGTGATAATAGAGAAAAAAAGATGGCAAATTTTGAGCTTGGAAAAAGATGAGAAAGATGGAATACTAAAGTTCATCATTAACATGGGACAAAGAAAAAATTTGGGTCCCTCATGGGAATTGAACCCATGACCTCCCATACACCAGTTGAGTGCTCTGACCACTGGGCTACTGGGAGACTTGTGGCGAGCGAAGTCATATTTACTTGGCTTGTAACAGTTATAAGCAGTTGTGAACTAATAGTTAATAAATAATATCCATATACTTACTGTAGTTTGGAGATTAATGCCTCCTTTCTCTTTCTTTCTGAATGTTATATTTGGTGGTTCCTTGTTAAGCCTGATAAAGAGTGGATAATTTATTTTAAACGATGTTTGTATTTATCAAACAAAAAGAACAACACTCTCACACACATTAAAAACACAAATACATTACAAACACCAAACAAGCCCCATTCTGAACACTGAAACTACAAAGTCTCTCTGACATAAACAAAGGAATTTAAAATTTAATATTAATTCTATAAGTTTACTGATGCTTGTCTACATTTAATGTAGACAATGATCAGTAAACTTATAATTACGGGTACCTTATTCCAAACCCTTCCAGTTCATGTTCAATGAGTCTTTTGTGCCCCAGAGGCTTCAGAACATCAAGTACTATGAAGATCAAACTGCAGGTCCTTGCAACTGGTTTAAAAAAGACAAAATTGAAATAAGAAATGTTTGATCAGATCGACTATAGGGAGAAATAATACTCCTACTTTCCTTATGCTAATTAAAAGATCAAAGTTACATTCCAGTCATGCAGGCAGTCTGTGCTTGACTTTACTCTTTTCCTTATCTTTAGAGACAAGGCAGTTACAGTGTCAACACAAACAAAGGCTACCCCAACAAAAATTTGGAGAAAAATTTTAAATTATCCAGTCAGAGATCAAGATCAAAACAACGAAATGGCTACAATTGTACTTGACAAGTTCATATTCTGAAATGCAAAATGTGATCAGAACCTTTGATATCCATAAAAATTTGTCTACAATTTTGTCTGGTGGCCTTGGTTCATGACACAGTAACTGAGAGACCTTAAAAACCTTTGCGCCTGCAAGACTCGATTTCACAGGACTATGATCAACAGCGGTGGTGAAACATGTAGTATCTAGCCACCACATTTCAATCTACAGTAGTCAACCACTCTAATTGCATTTATTATTTTCTCTTTTCCGGAATTCTTCTGGGGTTAAAAAATAATGATTTTGAACCTACGTTTCTGCTAGTTTAATTGGCCTTCTTAAAATAAAAGTCAATATCAATGATGGACTGACGTTCTTTGCTTCGTAACCACACCTTGAGACACTTTGTGACGGTTATGTGAAGACATCAAAAGTCATGGTAAAATGTGTGGGAAAATACACTAAAGACACATCAGGAAAATTTAACAGCTGCGACATACCACCAACAATGTATGGAAAAAACATGGTCTTTTTCACGGTCAAAAAAGGTATTTAGGATGGGTTTCCATGTCTCAAGGTGGTCAAATTGTTAAGGACTCTCATCCCACAGTGTTTTTCACTCTAGTATCAGAGAAAGCAAACAAACAAATCATGCTATCTTCACCTACCTGCGATCACCTGTCGTCCTCTTCCTTTTCCATCCTTGGCACCCTCAATAATCCCTGGTAAATCAAGCAGTTGTACTTTGGCTCCTTTGTAGCGGATCACTCCTGGTACTGTAGTCAGTGTGGTGAATTCATATGAGGCTACCTCAGAGTACACACCAGCAAGGTTGGTCAATAGTGTTGACTTTCCAACAGAGGGAAATCCTGTCCAAAGAAAAACAGTGCTTAGTATGTAGTCAATTGTCCACTGTATACTTCACAAATTAATATTTGCCTCCCAAAAATAAGTGGGGAGGAGAGGGGAGGTGTACACCCACTCCCCTGAAATAAACTGGATAGCGAGGTTCACTGTTGACAAACAGTCTTTTTGTTATTCAAATGTGCCAACCATTGAAACAAAAGAACTCTTTGTTTTAGCAGCCAATAGACCTCTAGTTGGCACATCAACATGAACAGGTGATGTAACGAGGAACATCGCTATTTTAAGTAGTTTCAATTACTTCTAAAGTACAAGTCAGAGCTAGTCAAAAAGATGTCTCTCTGAGAATTGCTTTATACACGTTATCAGCTAATCCTACTGCACTGTACAAACCCAGGTTTTCAAAACATGATTTGTCAGATGTAATTTGTCCATCATAATTTGGCTATAATCAAACAATAATGAGGGAAATTTGTCTGTAAATGAGTTCAGAGTAAATACTTAAGGTTGAATCTTACTTACCAACAAAACCAATTCGTGCATCACCAGTCTTTGCAACATCAAAACCTGTGAAAACAGTGCTACTCATATGAGAAATGTACAGTTATTAACAACCACCAAAAAGGCTTTATCCAAGCAAGTCCCATCTTTTCTGGCTTACAGGGGTTTCAATAACTTTTGAAATAGGCATCAGAGCTAGCCACAGTAGGGGGTGTTTTGAGACAATTCTCATAATCATTAAAGTGAAAATTCAGACAAAGCAGGTGGCAGTTTGAGTTGACATACATCCCTCTACACCGCCGGTAGCTACCTTCTGATGAAACCACTAAGCTTAGCCTCAAGTACCACTATTTTTTTCTGTATTGTTGTCACTATTAGTTATAGTTTAATTTAGTTATAGACCCATTTATCCCAAATTATTCATAAGAATTAATCAACTACCTATTTATTTATTAATTTACATCGGTTGTAATGCAATTTAGCTTTACCGATTAAATATACAGATACAGAGATCCATGCATAAGAACAGAGCACAGCTCAGTGACAATCATTTTATTGTTTCATAACAAGTTAATTACTGGTACTTTTTTATTATGCTTCTTACATATCAACAAAAAACAATAACAGTCAATACCCCGTCATTTTCATCTAAGTGTGGACACGTGATGGAAAAACATGTCCTAACTCGGTGTCAAAGTGGCATGTTTGGCCGCCAAACCTTTCAAGTTTGAAGGCTGTTAGAGCATGTTTCGCTAAAATAGCAGGAGTCAAGAAAGCGAAGAACACCTAGAAAATGTAGATTTTAGATTTGTTTGTGCGATATTTGGGAATGTTAACAGGCACATGAGAAAACATGTTCACCTTTTTCGAATATTTATGCAAATTTTGGCATAAAAACCCGATCACGCACGTAGGAATGCAAGTTTAACGGCTGTCAAACTTCAAATGTTTGGTGGCCAAACATGCCACGTTTGATATCTAATTAAAACATGTTTTTTCTTCACGTGTCCACGCTTAGATGAAAACAACGGTAATAAGCAATTTGAAACAAGTGATCATGAGCCTCAGATCAAGAATACAAACATTTTATTTCCTCGATTAGTCATCGATTTAATTAACAGCCCTTTTTACAGTTACCTTTTCTTATTTGCATCACAGTGTTTTTGAACGTGGATGTGAGGCAATTTCGGGCAACTTTTCACTTTTTGCCCAAAATTGCCTCACATCCACGTTCAAATACATTGTATTGCAAATGAGACAAGTTAACTACGAAAAGGTCTATTGACATCTATTTTATAAACTACTCTGATCGATTTTTATCGATCTTCCACTGATTGCCTGCTAATTGAGTTCTTATAAAGCAGGCCAGTTTACGTTTACTATATGTACATTACGCTACCCCATACCAAATTAGGTATATAAACTCCTCAAAGACGACCATAAACGTTACATCCTTTCACTAACCCTCTCCTTGCACTCCTCCTCCGCCTTTTGGTGTGATTAGTTCTCGTCGTAACTTCGCCAACCGTGCTTTTAACAATCCAAGATGGTGTGCTGTAGCCTTGTTCTTCTGCGTTCGGGCCATCTAAAGACAAGCAAATTTATCCGATAAGGCGACTTAGCCGACAGAAATTGGTAGTAAAACGAAGAATACATACCTCGCCTTCGATTTCGGCGATCTTTTCAAGGATACCCATGATGAAAAAAGGAAAAATTGAAGAGAAAATACGACGACTACGTCGAAATCCGTCGAAATACAACTGGACTTTCTTCACACGTGAGCCTGTTGCATCACCCGCTGACCAAAATTGTTAGAGTTCAGTCCCTCGCTCCCTCGCTATTTCGCGATTCCCGCGCAAATACCACAATTTCGGCATTTTTTTTTTAATTTTACGTAGTAAATGGAATATAAATTCGTATAGTCATTTCTCAATCACAAATTCAGTGACCCTTCCGAATTATTTTTTAAAAAATTGCAAGCTAAAAAAGATGACCTAATTTGGTATCATCAGGAGCCTTGCTTTGTCACGGAACATTTGCAGTATGAATCACTGTTCCCCTTTCTTCCATTTACAGACATGATTCCTAATGAGTTATATCAATCGCACTCCCAATTCTTTGAGATATATAAATTGCAAATGTGCAATATATGAATTGCAAAATAAAATAAATGAGTGTAAAACAAACTCAGTTCTGATCTTAAGGATGCCAAAGCTCGCTAACGCAGAATCATTCAAACCTTAAATATTCGATGACACACGTAATGTTTGATACCAAATTAGGTTTTGTTTTTTCCTGACGTTGACGCGATAACATAAAAACAACGACAAAAGAGCGACAACTTGATTTTGCGAATTTATATAGCAACTTCCTAAGAAATGCTATTACCATATAAAAGAATTATATTAAAAAAGAGAGAATAAAGAGCGTAAAAATGCCATGTTTAATACCAATTTAGGTCGTCTTTTATCGTGACGTGACCACGCTTAAAAAAAGACAACGGTTACAATTTTAGCTTAAAATAAATTTCGCTAATTCAGCAAATTCCTACTGAGCTTTTATATTACGTCCATATGAAAGAATTGTATTAAAACAAGAAAACAAATTATGTTTAGAAAAAGAAAAAAAGAAAATATCTTTGGGTCTAGATAAGCCTTTACCATCCATAAAGGAGATTCCAGCCAATGTAAAGTTCTATTTGACTCAGATTTGCACAAATTTGCAAGAAGCTACTCGTTCACTTGTCCCTGGATACATGTTCCTTCGTGTTCTGAACTGAGAAAATCGCCTATTATTTCGTGTTCCAGTGGTTAAACGTCGTATAATAAACCATTTTCTTCTCAAAAACTGTTAAAATCCTTAAAATGAATCGCAAATGTGGGATATCTCAATCGCAAACTGGTACAATATATGTTAGCTTGAAATTGCTTTTTTTCTTTTATTTCCTTTCTTAGTATGGAGAAGATTTTCTAATTATTTATAAATAGTTATTATTTTAGTTAAAACATCCTTAATCGGTCCCACAGTTCGCATAAGAGTTGCAGTTTCCTGCTGATCTCACCAATAAATTTGCTGTTAGGAAGTAGCTTTAAGTTTAGGCCACGCATTACGTTTCGGCGACGCCCTAGATGCACGTACCGTTTGTAATAAAAGAGAACATCCAGGAAACGTGGTTTAAAAGTCATTTCTGCTACCTTCCTACGATCACAGGATCCGCTACCCGCTATGTTCAATACCTACATCAGTTACTTTTGATACAAGTCGTCAACCAAAGTAAGTCTAAATTTTCGTTAGGTACTGTCTAGCTATTTTAAGGGATTATAAAGTTAGACTGTAGGCTGAGCGCCCTCTGGTTTTTCACAAAAAATACCGTTAGTCAGAGTATTTTTTGTAGCAATTGAGTAGTTTTTACTTTTTAAACTATGATTGTGAAGCGCCTTAGAGCTCAGTTTAGGATAGGGCTCTATAGAAATGTTTATTTTGCGTAGTGAAAGTGTTTTATTGTTTTTGAGGTGCGTTCTAAAAGGCAAGTGAAATAAAACGGTAATTGAAATTAAGAAAGTGTTCAACTTTTTGACCTATTTCTTTGCAGAAATTTTCGGAAGAATATCTATGAATGTGAGTTATGTTTGCTACTTTGTTACGGTCAAAGGATCTGCTGCCTGTTACGTTCGCCATCAACGTACATCTGTTACTTTTGGTGTGAGTCGTCAATCAAGGTAAGATAGTTATATTTTCTTTTGTTTCTGGTTATTTTACGAAATTATAAGGTCAGATTGGAAGCTGTGCGAGCTCTGATTGTCTAAAAAGCCATATAACTATTCTGATCTGTTCAGTCGGGGAAAAGAATAGGTTCCAAAAGACCACAATAACCATCTCTTTTGATTCTTTTCTAGTCCTGCTTACGCCACCAAAATGCCGATTCAGTATCTTTATTACTAGTTTTAACTAAAACGGTATGTCAATGAGTTTGATGCCGCGGGTAACTTTGATCCTATACTGATTCTCTCTTGTCGGTATGAATTGACAAAATTTTTTTCACGATTGGCCGTTCCAGATGCATTTTCAGTTATTTCAGTAGACATAGATTTTGATTTTTGCCTAAGGCTACCCCAACCTTTTCTTCAAACTTAGCGATCGAATTAGCCTCCCCCTTCCAACTTTAAAAAATATTTTCAACGGTCCTTGGATACAAGACTCCCTTTTAATTCTGAGCTGAGCTAAATAGTTTGCATGGTGTGTTATTCGTGTTACAATAGGCTTGGATAAATTCTGCTCATAAAATGGCTTATTCTGCCTGCCAGCAGTGCTGGCAAAAATCGCTTATTCTGCTCGAAATTCTGCTTGGACACCCTTATTCTGCTCGAATTCTGCTCGAAACCCGGAAATTTTTCGGCCCTTCGGGCCTTATGTATTTTCCCAAATATGGAAGGGAGTCTGGCCCTAACCCCTAAATACTAATTAGATATTCATTATGCGTAGCAAAATTGTAATTCATCTTTCTTTATATCACTATTTATAATACTAGACGAAACAGTGAATCATGTGAGTGCGTTTTAGCTAATAATCACCTTAATCACAAGGTATTTTTCATTTTTTTTGTATTTAGTTTTCAATTTTTCTTACAACTGCTATGCATATCATTAGTGTCACTGATTTTTCCGTTATTCTGCTTAAATTCTGCTCGAAAATGCCTTATTCTGCTGGCAGAATGCTTGCCTCAAAAATCGCTTATTCTGCTCGAAATTCTGCCGGCAGGATTTATCCAAGACTAGTTACAATAGTTACCTTCCTGTAGTAAACCATTTTCTATCTACTGAAAACGTGAAGCAACAGACAACAAGGCCTGGTAGCTAATTCCTTCTAACTTGGACAAAGAAAGTATCTAATTTCATAACTTTGGAAATCACAGCAAATGTAACATTATCTTCCAAAACTTTTCAGTAATTTGACGTTTATGTCTGACACCACGCTGGATCCAAGTAGTAATATTCTGGTAATGGAAAGAGGAAACCTGGGAACGAGCCGTTTCACTGTTTGCGCGCGCTGTCCAATAAACTCCAATTTTGACGTCAAACAATCACTTCGCTTTTTTTGCGAAAAGAACAAGTTAGGAAATTCTTGCGAGCAGAAAAAAGTTGTCTTACTTGATGAGCATCAAAAGATTCCTTGGCAGATTGGCCTTTCAGTGTTTTGATTAACACTGATTTTCCCGCTAAGTACTCAATAGAAAGGTAAGATATGCTCCAATAATAAGAAAATTTTAGCTTTTCTTAACACTCGAAAAGTGTCAAAGAGATATAATTTCCTCTTCATCCTTTCTCTTCTGACATCAAAAGCAAACCTTTAAAACCTTTCGACTTTTCTATCGTTACTAGTAAAAGTAACATGCGTCCAAGAATTTCTTTCGGCGCTGGCATGTTTTAAAAGTTTTGTTTATTTTAGGACAGACTAAACAACATAACGTTGGCATGGTTACCTCGAAAGAAGTTCCGTGCGTGCGAGTTTCATTAGGAGTACGCGCGCTTCCCTATTCCGGATGCATTTTCAGTCACTTCATCTGATAAAATTTTCTTCCAAAACTTGTCAATACTTTGATGTTTATATTTGACACCAAGCCTGGATTCTTGGGAGACTACAGGTAGTAATATTTTGGGAATGGAAAGAGGAAACCTGGGAACGAGTCACCTGCCTCTTTGCGCGCGCTGTGTAGTAAATTCCAATTTTGACGTCAAACAATCACTTGGCTCTTCTTCGCAAAAAAAACAGGTCGGGTGCTTCTTGCAACAGGAAAAAGTCGCGTTTTGAGCACTAAAAAACTCCTCAAGCATCCCGCATTTTAGGCGTTTTAGCTAAAACTGACTTTCACTCTAAGTACTCAACGGCAAGGTAAGTTACGCTCGACTTATAAGAAAATTTAAGCTTTTTCTAACAATCGTGAAAGTTTCAAACAAGCATTACGGAGGAAATTACTTTTTCTGTCTTTATTCCGCGATCAAAAGTAAGCGTTTTTTGTAACTACATACTTTTCCATCATCACTAGCGAAAGTAACAAAAAGGGAATTTAATACATCGAAATTTTTTTTAGCAATGACATTTTTTACAAACTTTGTTTAATTTTTAATTATGAAAACCTAAATAACATTTGGTTGGCATGGTTACTTTAAAAACAGTTTCGCGCGAGCGTTTCATTAGGAACACGTGCACTTCAACGGTCGATTATGGGCAAAGTGTCGGATATTATCCATCGAACATTTAAATTTGGATTGAGGGTGCCCCTTGGTTATGTTTTCCGAATTTTTTAAACACTAAAAAGGTTTAACTCAAGAGGGCCGAATGTAGAACGTTATTAAGGGGCCATTTTTTTCCATTTTATATCTTATCAGTAAACCACCTAAAGAGTCGTCTTGAAATTTGCAAATCACAAATTTAATGACGTTTGCGAAATCTAGTGCCTCTTTGTAATCTAAACCGGAGCAAATTATTGATAACGCTCTTTCTTGGACACGTTCTAGTTCACGCTGCAAGCACATGAGCAGTGAGTAATGGTAAACGGGCACTGCATAAGTTAAGATAGATCTAATGCATGTGATATAAAAAAGAACTAGATCTTTGCAAGGGAGCTTTGCCCTTTTTAACTGTACAAGAAAATATAACCGTTTCGAAGCCTTCTTAACTATATCATTAATGTGTTCGTTCCATGAAAAGTTACAGGTTACTGTTACACCAGTTTCGCGCTTTGGACAACTTCTAGTTCTTGTCCATTTACAAGGATGAGCTGAAATTCCTGCTGGTTTCTAGCGAATGAGATTCTTAGTTCCTTGCACTTGTCACTATTCAGCTTTACTCGGTTGTCAGAGGACCACTGAGCTACGCGATCTGCTAACTGCTGTGCGTATCATCTGTGAGTATCATCAACATACTTCCATAGCTGGGCATTTAAGTTATGGCTGAGATTTAAGGTGATTCCATTCAATTGCATTGCGCATCCTTTCTGCGCATCAATTTTTGCGAGATTAGCGCGCACACGAGCGCGCGCGCGTTCGAAACTTGGTAGGTTTTCTATGAAAACTGGGCTGTTGAGAGAAATGAGTTGTCGTTTTCTCCAAAACGAACTCGGTGACCCCTCTTTTTTTATTCCATTTATTTGAAGAAAACACGACTCTGCATGATATATCCAAATTTTAAAAATTTTTCATTATTCAAGTTTCAAATATTCTGATTAATTCATTATTACAATCTGATTTTAGGCATTTCACTGGAAGCGTGCATGTGCTCGATTTGCTTATTATTTCATTACTTTTATTTTTAAGGCAACTTTAAGGCCTTTTACTGTAACATTGTTTTGCTATCACAAGAATAATGCTTATATTTTATTGCTAGTGATAACTTTCTTAAAGTAGTGGGTGTCTCTGGTACAAGGAAAGGCGTTTTAATAATTTTTTTTAAGCTTTATTGACAATTTATTAAGGGTTACAACAAAGATAATACAAATTTACAAAGTGACAAAAGTAACATAAAGGGGAAAAAACTATTTAAACTAATTCTAACCAAAAAGTGAAGAAAAAAAGAAAAAAAACAGCAAGCAAGCAAGCAATTAGGAGGAAAAAGCAGACGAAAAGCAACTAGCAAAGGCTATACATATTGTCATTTTTTTTTCTTTTTCCTTGGGTAAAGGCACACAGGTTTTCATAACTGTAGAGAAAGTATAGTATATTTGATTAAGTTTTGGAGACTCAAATCTAAAGATTTATATAGGGCAGAAAGGGTTCCCATTTCTTTTGGACAGTAGAGGCATTGTTTTCTATTTCATAAATGTGTTTAAAATAAAGCAAGAAATTATTCAAAAAAGGGGGGTGCTCTTTTAATCGACATAGCCAGATATAGTACTTGGCAGTTAGACAACAGAAATTGATTTGGAGCTTGTGTTTAGAGCTGTCTGGCCTCAGACCCAAAGCCGTGTTTATGTGCAAGTAATTGTTTTCGCTCAAAGAAAATTGACAAGATTTTAACCATTTGAAAAGACTATCCCAAAATTCTTTTGTGTTTTTGCATCTCCAGAAAAGGTGTATCAAATTTTCTATTTCCTTATGACAGAAAGTGCACTTATCATCATCTCTAAGTCCAACTTTTTTTTAAAAAAGAGTTAGTTGGTAACTGGCGATGTAACAATTTGAAGTTGAACGTGATAAGTTTAGTGCTCTTTGTACGTTTAAAAGACGTTTGATAAGCGACTTTCCAATTAATACTTTCATTTAAAGGAAGGTTGATATCTTTGTGCCACTTTTCTTGACATGCAGTTGGCCTTTCACTTTTTTTTGACACTATTTCCTGATAGATAAATTTTGATGGTTTTTGACTCATTAGAAATTTTAAGAAGCAATTTTCATACTGACGTTGGGTCCTGGTGTTTTGCCTTCGTAAATGATTTACTGCTGAGATTATTCGAAAGAAAGTTAAAGGTCGAGTTTGCAAGTCATATTTATTCTGGAAAGCGGTAAGGGAGAGGAAATTGGAGGATTCATCCATTAAATGCTTAACTTGTGTAATACCCTTGAGGAGCCAGTCATTATAAAAAACCGGCTTATTCTGAACTCTTACCAGGGAATTTTGCCACAAAGGTGACAACAAAAGGTGTTCGTCAGATACTATTGTTTCCTGAAAAAAAAACTTCTGACCAGATTTCTAGTATTTCTTTTACAAAGGGGTCTGATATTGTTAAGTTGTTTATATCTTTTTTGTTAAGGTTTCCCTTTAATATTGCTTCGCCTCCATATTGTACAAGATCTGAGTCAAAAAGTCGCTTCCATTTACTATGGTTTTCAGGGTCCAGATATTTTTGGATCCATGTAGCTTTGAGAGATTTATTAAAGGAAGCAATATCAATCATTTTTAGCCCTCCTTCTGGATAATCATTAATCATTACTTTTCGTTTGATTTTGTCTCCCTTATCATTCCATAAAAGCTTGTAGAACATTGTGTTGATTTCTTTAATCGCTTCGTGGTTAGTTTGCAAAGATGAAAATATGTATACTAATTGAGATGTAACCAGGCTCTTTAGAACTGTTATTTTCCCCAATAGGGTAAGTCTACGAAAATTCCAGCACCCTAAGATCGATCTAATTTTTTCAATTTTTTCTTTGTAATTTAAAGATATTATTATATTGGGGTCCGTTGAGAGCCAAACACCTAAAGCCTTAACTTTTTTCTTTGGCCATTTGAAATCTTTTTCTGGGAGAAGTTTGAAGTCACAATCTTTTTTAGAGCCTATCCATAGAGCTTCTGTCTTTTTAATGTTGAGTCTGAGGCCCGATACATTACCAAAAGTTTCTATTAAAACCAAAGATTCTAAACAGGATTCTTTGGAACCGTCAAGGATGAGTGTCGTGTCGTCTGCATATTGGCTTAACTTGAATTCATTGCTGTTTATTTCTATACCTTTGATCTTCTGTTTTTTTCGAATGGCTTCCGCAAGTACTTCTACGGGTAGAATAAATAGATATGGCGACAAAGGGCAGCCTTGCCTAACTCCTCGGCTAAGTTTGAAGAAATTGCTCGCCCATCCGTTATTTAAGATACAGCTTTCAATATTGCAATAAAAGAGTTTAATCCAATTTAACAGCGAGGGCCCGAAACCGAAATTTTAATATTGCTGTCGATAGCCAGCAAGGTACCTATATACTACAGCCCTGTAGCGTGAAATCAGACACGGTGACCCACTCTTTTTATTTTAGTTTTTCGATGTACTAGGTGTAATTAATAACTGTGCGAAGTTTCAACAAATTCTCATTACAACTTCTTTTTCGATGGAATCACCTTAAATCATTTATTAAAACAAGGAAAAGCCACGGTCCCAGCTTTGTTCCCTGGGGCACGCCTGAGGGTACTGAGCCCCACTCAGAAAAACACCCATCAGCAAGTTTGATTTGCTGTGAACGATCGGTCAAAAAAATTAATGATCCAATTAATTATACTAGTTGGCAAAACTAGCTTACAAAGCTTGTCTAGGAGAATTTTGTGATCAGTTAAGTCAAATGCTTTGCGGTAGTCAAATAGAATAGTTCTCACAGTGGTGCCGTTGCCATCCGTTTCTTTTGCCCAGCAGTGAACTATGTGTAATAAAGCTTGTGTAGTCGATGTGACTTGGGAACCGCGCCGTATTGTTGAGGATCAAGAACTTTGAGAACCGCTGGTTTGACATAATCAGATACAACACAGTCCTCGGCGCCTTTGGACAAACAAGCTGTTAAGGAGATGCGCCTGAGATCTTTTTTAAGGTCCTTCACTGGTTTCTTCTTTGGTAATGGTGATACATTTGCCAGCTTCCATATACGAGGAAGACGCTGCTCGTGGAAGGAGGCGTTGACGATCTTGCTTAATGGAAAGGCGAGAAGTTCGGCATACTCCTTCAGCAGCCAGTTCGGGATCTCATCGGGACCGCATGTCTTAGATGGATTTAGCTTCACCAGCAACTTATAAATGCGCATCTCAGATACTTCAATGAGTTCCGGGGAATCCTCGTCCACGGTTAGCTGAGCCAGTGGTTGGGGTAGCCTTTTCTCCTCCAAGGGGTCTAGGCAGGCTTCACTGATCACATCAGCCAGCTCTTTCGCTGAAAGATTTTCAACGCCATCTGCTTGTATTTGACTTGTTACATTCCCTGGGAAGCACTGTGCACCACACAGCCACTTCACTTCTTTCCACCGCACCTTCGGGTCAACTTTAGACTTGTAAAATGTAGCTTTACATGTCTTTCTTTCACGGTTTACAACGTTCCTGTAAAACGTGTACTGCGGGGACTCAGCGCTGTTCCTGTGGAAAGTCTTTTGTCTTTTCAGAATTAGTGATTTCAGATGTTGTGTCATCCAAGAAACATCGGATGTATTAATTCGAATTTTCTAACTGGCATCAGCAGGTCGAGACCTGTGCGTATAAACTCATGGAAAACGTTTAACAGATCCTCGCAGTTTTCAATAGAGGAAAACAGCATGGACCAGTTCACACCGCTGAGATACCTTCCCAGTTCAGCTCTTCGACTCGCCTGCCTGTCACGTTTTAGCACAACCTTTGTGGAACAGAGGCTGTTGTCCCCACCTTTGGTTCAGCTGTAACAGTGTTATGCAGATGCAGATCAGTCAAGACCAAGTCAAGGATTGCATTTCCCCTGGTTGGTTTCTTCACGATTTGTTTAACACGAAAATGTTTCCTGATTGATTTGACGTCCAGACGATTGAAATCCCCTGCCACAATAAGGGCGCAATTAGGGTATCTTGACTCAGCCAGTAAGAGGGATTGAAATAGATGATCTCGCATAGAATCGTTTTCAGCCCCTGTCCAGTGAGGGTGATAGACTACTACAACAATAAGGGAAGAGAAACCCCTTGGCAGGCGGTTCGGTTGCAGCTGCACCCATAGGATTTCGTGGTCGGCGTCACACGGAAGTTCTTCAACCTGTTTATATCTAAAACTGCCATCTTTGATATAAAGACACACCCCGCCGTGATCCAGTTCAGTTCCATTTATCAGTTCAAAGGACAGCGTCGTCCCGGTCAATTGCAGCTTGAGATACGTTTGGCAACGCAGAAGGTTCAACTAAAAATTGAACTAGAGTGCTTCTGAAGGTATTGTAGAAAGTCAGTTTTATATCGTTTGAAATCGCTCCATTCGTTTGTAAGCGCGGCGTGTTGGGAAACACATCGGTTGGGAAACTTAACAGAATAAGCGCGCGAAACCTACGGCAAGAAAAATTGTATTCAAGCGGGAAATGAACTCTTTTATTGTGATTTGTAAAAAGCATTTCCAACTCGCACTACTTTTTCAGATGTGCAATATAAAAATCGCAAATAAGCGATAACTTAATTGCAAAAGTGCTATTACTATCAGTTTGGAAACGCTTTTTTTCCTTTTCTCGCATTGAAAGAGTTGGGAGGATTTTCTTGTACGTAGTTACATACAGTTGTAATTATTTTAGTCAAAACATGCTTATTCAGTATTACAGTTCGCATAGGAATTTGATGTTTCATGTGTATCGCACGGATAATTTACCACAAGGAAGTATTTTATGGCGTGGCTCAATATACCTGCAGCGTTTTTTGACCAATTTTTTCCGTAGAGTTTTTGGTCGAGCTCGACGTTACCTCGACTGGCCTGTTTAGTACATATGACGATTTTTAATTCCTGTTTTGTTGTGTTGAGGTGAGTTGTGTTGTGTTGTGTTGTGTTGTGTTGCATTGTGTTGCGATCCGTTGTGTTGTGTCTGTTGTGTTGCGTTGTGTTGCGATCCGTTGTGTTGTGCTGTGTTGCGATCCGTTGTGTTGTGTTGTGTGGCATTGTGTTGCGATCCGTTGTGTTGTGTCTGTTGTGTTGCGTTGTGTTGCGATCCGTTGTGTTGTGTTGTGTTGTGTTGCGATCCGTTGCGTTGTGTTGCGTCTGCGTTCTGTTGCGATTCATTGTGTTGTGTCTGCTGTGTTGTGTTGCGTTGCGTTGTGTTGTTTACAAGTTCAGCAGTTCTAGTATTCCGTCTATGTTGAAGTTGTTCAAGTAGACAAACTCGGCCAACCCCACTCACTGGCAGACAATCTCCACACCAGAGAACTAGACAAACGCAACCACCCTTGACAAATTTGATAAACTCAACAATCTTCACTTACATTAAGACAGTACGAATCCCACAACGCGACGAACTCGACAAACTTAACAAACCTCACTTATTTTAAGACAGTACAAACTCGACAACTCGACCAACTCGACAAAATCGACAATTCTTCACGCGCTGAGGCAGACTAAAACTTTGCATCTCGACGCAAGTCAACGCAGCTCCTTACCAAATAGACAAACTCAATAATGCTCACTTTCTTTAAGACAGTAAGAACCACACAACTCGACATACCCAACAAACTGCACTCACTCGCAGACCAAATCTCCCCATCTCGACAAAACTCGACAAACAAAAAAAGCCTTACTATATCGATCAACAATCCTTATATACTATAAGACAGTACGAACCCCACAACGCGAACCAACTAGACAAACTCGACCGACCGGTAAAACATCTCGACGAATTGACAAAGTCGACAAATTTCACCGAACACTGTGAACTCGGCGAAACAATCAACTCAAAAAAATCCACCGACTCTACTAGCAATTTTTTTCAGACGATCTTAACTCTTTCACTATTTTTTTTAATCTGCGAAGTCAGCCAACTCAACAGTGTATTCTTCCGAAACATTAAATTTTCAACCCTGTAAACTTTGTTTCCTTTACTCAAAAAGTAGACCAATTTTTTTGCAATTGAACTATATAGTATTTATTAACTTTTTGGGTAAAGGGGTGCCTTGTTAAAGCTCGCAGTATACTTAGAGGGGATCTGTCACCGTTCTTTTCATGTCCAGTTTTCGGTTGAAGAATGTTGTGAAACATATGTCATATACCTTTTCTCGTATACTGAAATGCTCCTAGAACGTTATTAACAGAAAGGTTTTTCAAAGGGAGAACAAACCATACTCAGTTTCTGGCGATTTTTTCCCAAGAAACTAAGGAGAAACTTGAAAACATTCGCCTAATGTTTAGAAGTTGCAATCCCTTTCCATTCCAGCGATCTGCTGCCAAACGCACTACTTACCGTAATTATAGTTTCATTAACATTAAAGATTCAGAGTACTGCTAGGGTAATTTTAAACTAAACTGAACCAATACTTTGGGGTTTTCTCTGGTTGCAAGTCGTCGAGTTGGTCGAACCGTTGTCGAATTGGTCGAGCTGATCGAACCGTTGTACGTCCTTCTAGTAGTTGCGTCGAGTCGTACAACGAAGGTATAAGAAAACTGAGAAATTTTAAGCCAACAAACTAAACTAACAAATAAGAGACAGATCACAACACAACACAAGACAACGCAGTACAAGAAACACAACATAACGCAACACAACCAGTCGTGGTAACGTTGAGCTCGACCAAAAACTCCAAGAAAAATTGGTCAAAAAACGCTGCATATTTGTGGCTCAGGTGTAGAATTCCCGAAACAAGAAAAGTTATATAGTGGTGGAATGTATCTATCATCGCCTGCCTTACGCAATCTGCATATCGTCACCGCAAGGAAAGTTGTTTTAAGTTTAAAGTTGCGGAAATGTATATATATCACTCAGTGTTCCTCACAAGGGAAGTTGTTCTAGAGTTGCCGTTAGGTAGATCCTTAAGTTATTTCGTGTTGTGTTGAATACTATAAAAGTTAGACCTCCTCCTTTTTTACGACACGAATCGAGGCCCAAGCCTTAATTCTCCTGCACGCAGAATGTATATACCAACAAGTGTTTATCACAAAGAAAGTTGTTTTAAAGTTGTGGAAGTTATATATCATGCGTTCAACACAAAGAAAAGCTTCAATATAGCTGCGCAACGTATATAAAATCAAGTGTACATTGCAAAGACAGTTATTTTGAGGTTGCGGAATGTATATATCATCATGTGCTCATCACAAGCAGAGCTGTTTTAGAGTTGCGGAATGTATACATCATCATGTGTTCACCAAAAGGAAAGTTGTTTTAAACTTGCAGAATAAATATCGTCATGTTTTCATCACAAGGAATGTTGTTTAAAAGTTGCGGAATATATATAAATCGTCATGTGTTTATCACAAGGAAAGTTGTTTTAGAGTTGCGCAATGTATATATCATCATGTGTTCACCAAAAGGAAAGTTGTTTTATAGTTCGGAATATATATGTCATCATGTGTTTATCACAAGCAGAGTTCTTTTAAAGTTGCGGAAAGTACATATCATCAGTGTTCATTACAAGGCTACGCAATGTATATATCATTATGTGCTTATAAGAAGGAAAGATGTTTTGGAGCTGCGCGATGTATATATCATCAAGTGTTCATCACAAGGAGAGATGTTTTGAAGTTGCAAAATGTATATATCATCATGTGTTCATCACAAGGAAAGTTGTTTTAAAGCTGTGCAATATATATATCATCACATGTTTATCACAAGGAAAGATGTTTTAAAGTTGCGAAATGTATATATCATCATGTGCTCATCACAAGGAAAGATTTTTTTAAAGTTGCGCAATGTATATCTCATCATGTGTTCATCACAAAGAAAGATGTTTCAAAGTTGTGGAATGTTTATATCATCAAGTGTTCATCACAAGGAAAGTTGTTTCAAGTTGCACATATATAAATCATCAAGTCTTCCTCGTAACGAAAGTTGTCTTATAGTTGTGAAATGTAGATATCATCACATGCTAATCACAAAGAAAGATGGTTAAAAGTTGAGGAATGTATAGATCATCATGTGTTCCTCACAAGGAAAGATGTTTTAAAGTTGTGCAATGTATATATCATCATGTGATCATTGCAATAAAAGCTGTTTAAAATTTGCGGAATGTATATATACTATCATTCGTTTATCACAAGGAAAGTCGTTTTAAAGTTGCGGAATGTATATATTATCTTGTGTTTCTCACAAGGAAAGTTGTTTAAACGTTGCGGAATGTATATACATCATCAAGTGTTCATCACAAGGAAAGATGTTTTAAAGTTGCAGAATGTATTATTATATATCATCAAGTGTTCATCACAAGGAAAAATGTTTCAAGTTGCGCAATGTATATGGCATCATGTGTTCATCACAAGGAAATATGTTCCAAAGCTGTGCAATGTATATATCATTATGTGCTTATGAAGAGGAGAATTTTTTTAGAGCTGCGCAATGTATATATCATAAAGTGTTCATCACAAGGAGAGATGTTTTAAAGTTGCGCAATGTATATATTATCATGTGCTCATCACAAGGAAAGTTGTTTAAAGTTGCGCAATGTATAAATCACCAAGTTTTCCTCGCAAGGAAAGTTGTTTTAAAGTTGTGGAATGTAGATATCATCGCGTGGTAATCGCAAGGAAAGGTATTTCGTGTTGCGCAATGCCTAAATCATCAAGTGTTCCTTGCAGGGAAAGTTGTTTTAAAGTTGTGGAATGTATATATCATCAAGTATTCATCTCAAGGAAAGTTGTTTTTAAGTTCTGGAATGTATATATCATCATGTATTCATTACAAGGAAAGTTGTTTTCAAGTTGCGGAGTGTATATATCATCATGGGTGTATCACAAGGGAAGCTGTTTTGAAGTTGCGGAATGTATATATCATCAAGTGTTCCTCGCAAGAAAAGCTGATTTTAAGTTGTGGAATGTATGTATCATCAAGTGTTCATCGCAAGGAAATTTTTTTTTTAAATTGCGGAATGTATGAGTCATCAATCAAGTGTTCACCGCAAGGAAAGTTGTTTTAAAGTTATAGAATGTATACTGATATTATCAAGTGTTCTTCGTAAGGGAAGTTGCTCTAGAGTTGCTCAATGTGTAAATCATCATGTGTTCATCGCAAGGAAAGTTGTTAAAAGCTGCGGAATGAAGTGTTCATTGCAAGGAAAGTTGTTTTAAAGTTGTGCAATGTATTAGATATATCATCAAGTGTTTATCACAAGGAAAGTTGTTTAAAGTTGTGCAATGTGTATATCATCAAGTGTTTCTCACAAGGAAAGTTGTTTAAAGTTGCGCTATGTATGTTTATATCATCATGTATTCATTACAAGGAAAGCTGTTTTCAAGTTGCGGAATGTATATATTGTCAAGTGTTCCTCCAAGGAAAGTTCTTTTAAAGTTGCGGAATGTATATATCATCATGGGTGTATCAGAAGGGAAGTTGTTTTGAAGTTGCGAGATGTATGTATTATCAAGTTTTCCTCGAAAGAAAATTTGTTGTTAAGTTATGGAATGTATATATCATGAAGTGTTCATCGCAAGGAAACATTTTTTAAATTTGCGGAATGTATGAGTCAGCAGTTAAGTGTTCACCGCAAGGAAAATTGTGTTAAAGTTGTAAAATGTATAGTGACATCATCAAGTGTTCTTCGCTAGGGAAGTTGCTTTAGAGTTGCTCAATGTATAAACCATCATGTGTTCATCGCAAGGAAAGTTGTTAAAAGCTGCGCAATGACTGGCGGGTGTTCATTGCAAGGAAAGTTGTTTTAAAGTTGGAGAATGTATATATATCATCATGTGTTTATCACACAGAAAGATGTTTTAAAGCTGCGGAATGTCTGTATCATCATGTGTTTATCACAAGGAAACATGTTTTAAAGTTGCGGAATGTATACATCCTCATGTGTTTGTCACAAGGAAAGATGTTTTAAAGTTGCACATTGTATATATCATCATGTGTTTATCACACGGAAAGATGTTTTAAAGTTGCACAATGTATATATCATCATGTGTTCGTCAAAAGGAAAGATGTTTTAAAGTTACGGAATGTTTATATCATCTTGTGCTCATCACAAAGAAAGATGTTTTAAAGTTGCGCAATGCATATATCAACATATGCTCATCACAAGGAAAGATGTTTTAGAGTTGCCTAATGTATATATCATCAAGAGCTCATCACAAGGAAAGATGTTTTAAAGTTGCACAATGTATATATCATCATGTGTTCATCACAAGGAAGGATGTTTTAAAGTTGCGCAATGTATATATCATCATGTGCTCATCACAAGGAAAGATGTTTTAAAGTTGTGCAATGTATATATCATCTTGTGCTCATCACAAGGAAAGATGTTTTAAAGTTGTGCAAAGTATATATCATCATGCGTTCATCACAAGGAAGGATGTTTTGAAGATGCGGAATGTCTATATCATCATGTGCTCATCACAAAGAAAGATGTTTTAAAGTTGCGCCGCAAGGTATATATCGTCTTGTGCTCATCACAAAGAAAGATGTTTTAAAGTTGCGCAATGTATATATCATCATATGCTCGTCACAAAGAAAGATGTTTTAAAGTTGTGCAATGTATATATATCAAGTGCTCATCACAAGGAAAGATGTTTTAAAGTTGCGAAATGTGTATATCATCATGTGCTCATCACAAGGAATGATGTTTTAAAGTTGTGCAATGTATATATCATCATGTATTCATTACAAGGAAAGTTGTTTTCAAGTTCCGGAGTGTATATATCATCATTGGTGTATCACAAGGGAAGCTGTTTTGAAGTTGCGGGATGTATATATTATCAAGTGTTCCTCCCAAGAAAAGCTGTTTTTAAGTTGTGGAATGTATATATCATCAAGTGTTCATCGCAAGGAAAATTTTTTTTAAATTGCGGAATGTATGAGTCATCAATCAAGTGTTCACCGCAAGGAAAGTTGTTTTAAAGTTGCGCAATGTATATATCATCTTGTGCTCATTACAAGGAAAGATGTTTTAAAGTTGCAGAATGTATATATTAACATGTGCTCATCACAAGGAAAGATGTTTTAAAGTTGTGCAGTGTATACATCATCATGTGTTCATCGCAAGGAAGGATGTTTTGTAGATGCGGAATGTCTATATCATCATGTGCTCATCACAAAGAAAGATGTTTTAAAGTTGCAAAATGTATATATCATCTTGTGCTCATCACAAAGAAAGATGTTTTAAAGTTGCCTAATGTATATATCATCTTGTGCTCATCACAAGGAAAGATGTTTTAAAGTTGCACAATGTATATATCATCATGTGTTCATCACAAGGAAGGATGTTTTAAAGTTGTGCATGTATATATCATCATGGGCTTATCACAAGGAAAGATGTTTTAAAGTTCTGCAATGTATCTATCATCTTGTGCTCATCACAAGGAAAGATGTTTTAAAGTGGTGCAAAGTATATATCATCATGTGTTCATCACAAGAGAGGATGTTTTGAAGATGTGGAATGTCTATATCATCATGTGCTCATCACAAGGAAAGATGTTTTAAAGTTGCACAATGTATATATCATCTTGTGCTGATCACAAAGAAAGATGTTTTAAAGTTGCGCAATGTATATATCATCATGTGCTCATCACAAGGAAAGATGTTTTAAAGTGGCAAAATGTATATATCATCTTGTGCTCATCACAAAGAAAGATGTTTTAAAGTTGCGCAATGTATCTATCATCTTGTGCTGATCACAAAGAAAGATGTTTTAAAGTTGCGCAATGTATATATCATCATGTGCTCATCACAAGGAAAGATGTTTTAAAGTTGCAAAATGTATATATCATCTTGTGCTCATCACAAAGAAAGATGTTTTAAAGTTGCGCAATGTATATATCATCTTGTGCTGATCACAAAGAAAGATGTTTTAAAGTTGCGCAATGTATATATCATCATGTGCTCATCACAAGGAAAGATGTTTTAAAGTTGCAAAATGTATATATCATCTTGTGCTGATCACAAAGAAAGATGTTTTAAAGTTGTGCAATGTATATATCATTTTGTGCTGATCACAAAGAAAGATGTTTTAAAGTTGCGCAATGTATATATCATCATGTGCTCATCACAAGGAAAGATGTTTTAAAGTTGCAAAATGTATATGTCATCTTGTGCTCATCACAAAGAAAGATGTTTTAAAGTTGCCTAATGTATATATCATCTTGTGCTCATCACAAGGAAAGATGTTTTATAGTTGCACAATGTATATATCATCATGTGTTCATCACAAGGAAGGATGTTTTAAAGTTGTGCATGTATATATCATCATGGGCTTATCACAAGGAAAGATGTTTTAAAGTTCTGCAATGTATCTATCATCTTGTGCTCATCACAAGGAAAGATGTTTTAAAGTGGTGCAAAGTATATATCATCATGTGTTCATCACAAGAGAGGATGTTTTGAAGATGTGGAATGTCTATATCATCATGTGCTCATCACAAGGAAAGATGTTTTAAAGTTGCGCAATGTATATATCATCTCGTGCTGATCACAAAGAAAGATGTTTTAAAGTTGCGCAATGTATATATCATCATGTGCTCATCACAAGGAAAGATGTTTTAAAGTTGCAAAATGTATATATCATCTTGTGCTCATCACAAAGAAAGATGTTTTAAAGTTGCGCAATGTATCTATCATCTTGTGCTCATCACAAAGAAAGATGTTTTAAAGTTGCCCAATGTATATATCATCATTTGCTCATCACAAGGAAAGATGTTTAAAGTTGCGCAATCTATATATACATCAAGTGTTCATCAGAAAGAAAGTTGTTTTAAAGTTGGGGAATGTATATGTCATCATGTGCTCATCACAAAGAAAGATGTTTTAAAGTTGCGCAATGTAGATATCATCTTGTGCTATCACAAGGAAATTAAGATGTTTTAAAGTTGCGCAATGTATATATCATCAAGTGTTCATCACAAGGAATGATGTTTTAAAGTTGTGCAATGTATATATATCAAGTGTTCATCACAAGGAAAGCTGTTTTAAAGTTGTGCAATGTATATATCATCTTGTTGTCATTACAAGGAAAGATGTTTTAAAGTTGCACAATGTATATATCATCATGTGCTCATCACAAGGAAAGATGTTTTAAAGTTGCGCAATGTATATATCATCATTTGGTCATCACAAGGAAAGATATTTTAAAGTTGCGCAATGTATATATATCAAGTGTTCATCACAGGGAAAGTTGTTTTAAAGTTGGGGAATGTATATGTCAGCAAGTGTTTATCACACGGAAAGTTGTCTTAAAGTTGCACAATGTATATATCACCATGTGCCTATTACAAGGAAAGATGTTTTAAAGTTGCGAAATGTATATATCATCATGTGCTCATCACAAGGAAAGATGTTTTAAAGTTGCGCAATGTATATATCATCATGTGCTCATAACAAGGAAAGATGTTTTAAAGTTGCGAAATGTATATATCATGATGTGCTCATCACAATGACAAGGTGATTTAAAGTTGCGCAATGTGCAGATCATCAAGTGTTCATCACAAGGAAAGTTGTTTTAAAGTTGGGGAATGTATATATCAGCAAGTGGTTATGACACGGAAAGTTGTCTTGAAGTTGCACAATGTATATATCATCATGTGCTCATCACAAGGAAAGATGTGTTAAAGTTGCGAAATGTATATATCATCATGTGCTCATCACAAGGAAAGACGTGTTATAGCTGCCCAATATATATATCATCATTTGCTCATCACAAGAAAAGATGTTTTAAAGTTGTGTAATGTATATGTATCAAGTGTTCATCACAAGGAAAGATGTTTTAAAGTTGCGCAATTTATATATCATCATGCGCTCATTACAAGGAAAGACGTCTTAAAGTTGTAGAATGTATATATCATCATGTGTTGATCACAAGGAAAGATGTTTTAAAGTTGCGCAATGTATATATCATCATTGCTCATCACAAGGAAAGATTTTTTAAAGTTGTGCAATGTATATATCATCATGTGTTCATCACAAGGAAAGATGTTTTAAAGTTACGGAATGTATATATCATCAAGTGCTCATCACAAGGAAAGATGTTTTAGAGTTGCAGAATGTATATATCATCAAGTGTTCAGCACACGGAAAGTTGTCTTAAATTTGTACAATGTATTTATCATCATATGCTCATGACAAGGGAAGATGTTTTAAAATTGCGGAATGTATATATCATCAAGAGTTCACCGCAAGGAAAGTTGTTTTAAAGGTGTAGAATGTATACTAATATCATGAGCTGTTTTTTGCAAGGGAAGTTGCTTTAGAGTTGCTCAATGTATAAGTCATCATGTATTTATCGCAAGGAAAGTTGTTGAAAGCTGCGCACTGAATGAAGTGTTTATTGCAAGGAAAGCTGTTTTATTGTTGTAGAATGTATATATCATCAAGTGTTCATTGCAAGGAAAGTTGTTCAAAGTTGGGCAATGTATATATCATCAGGTGTTTTTCGCATGGAAAGTTGTTTAAAGTTTTGCAATGTATAAGTAAAGTTGTGGAATGTATACTGAAGTCATGCAGCGTTCCTCGCAAAGAAACTTGTTTCAAGGTTGCGGAAGGTATGTATCATCACGTGCACATCGCAAGGAAAGATGTTATTAAGTTGCGGAATGTATGTATCGTCAAGTTTGTTTGAGAAGGAAAGGTGTTTTACAGTTGTGCAATGTATATATTATCAAGTGTTCATCACAAAAAAAGTTGTTTTAAAGTTGCGGAATGTATATGTCATCATGGGTTCATCATGATGTGATGTGGTCGCTTGAGCTGTAGATCGCGACGTTTCGACTGCTGAGGTTGACGTGTTACGCATCACCATATATATCACGATGGTCGGCTGTGATAGGTGGGATTCAATCCTCATTGAGGATCGAAACCCACCAATCACAGCCGACCATCGTGTTCGTTTCAAGGGAAAGTTGTTTTAGAGTTGAAAAATGTATATATGTGTTCATCGTAAGAAAAGTTGTTTTAAGGTCAGGAAATGCAAAGATCATCAAACGTCCATCACAAGGTATGTTTTCTTAGAGCTGTGGAATGAATATATCGTCATAGGTTTATCGCAAGGAAATTTGTTTTTAAGCTTAAGAATGTATATATGATCATGTGTTTATCATAAGGACTCGTTTAAAAACCGCCCTGTGCCCCAACCAGTGTTTTAAAAATTTACCATTAACACGTGATATCTGACCAGGACATTTTTTGGTGCAAGCAGAATGGGGGAACTACAAACATTGGGATTTATCAACTGAGTGCGTAAGGCAAATTGGCCGCCGCAATGAGATTTAAAAGCTTTCGTTTCGAGCGTTGGCCAATCGCGAGACGAATCACCCGTCAGAGCAAATGAATTGGTACTCTAATGCTCGAAATGTCAGCTTTTGAATTTCTTTATTGTGGCCATTTTACATTATGAACTCAGTGTACGGATTTTTTTTACACTTCGCTCCACACCGACGGAACACTACACTTTCTTGAAAAACCAACACCTTTATTTAAAATGTTTCCTTTGTCGTACACACGTCCTTACCGGGAAGGAAAGAAAAATACTATAATCTTGGTAGTGTAATTGTTGATCTAAGTGTAATGCCTTCCCTCCTAAAAGTATTCCTGTTTGTCTACGTAACTAAGGGCGTGCTGTAGACAGGTTTGCGATTTCCTGTAAGCTTTGCCAAGGCCTTCTTGAACATTGAGTTCAAGGGCAATTTCTTCGCAAACACTCAAGTTTATCTCGTAGTGGATTGGCCAATCGTTATCTACTTTCTTGCGCAAAATGGTTCCCTTGTCTCAGCTGTTTCTCTTTTGAATTCTTTCAACTCTATCTTCTTCTGGCACCATCTGGTCTTTCTTAAGTTGGGGTCGCAAACAAATTTACAGAACAGCATAAAAGAAACTTGATTGTAGCTAGTAGTCGATTACAATCAGTGGAGAAGTTATAGAAGCTGACAGTCGCTGCAATAAAGAAGCTTTCCTCTAGCTGAGTCTCGGTACATCTCGTCAAGCTAAGCGAGTGCTCAACACTATGTACAAAAGCAGAATTACGTTTGGAAAGTTCATACTTCTTTTCAAAGAATTGAGTCTATTCTGGAAATTACAGTTTGCGCAAATCAAACTAGTCGAAAAGACCTCCAACCGAAATTTCCGGACTGTCCAGGTGTCTTCTTTAATCGTTGTTAACATGAGATACTCTCACATCAAAGTGTAGGAATGCAATTATTGAAACAAAAAGTAGAAAGACCTATATACAACTAAATCGATATCTATTTACAAATGAGTGCTTACGTTGTAAAACGCTCTGTCTTTACTCTTCATTTGGAAGATATACAATGGTGTCCTCGCTTGCGTAAATGGTAAACAAAGAGAAGGAATGGGAAAACGAAGAGTTGGCCAACTAGTCCTTGTCGCGTGGGTGACACAATAAGTATGAGCTATTATACGACGTAAGTACGATTACCGTTTCTCGAAAGCCCTGAGACTTTTCAGTTCGATTTCGGGCACGATAATTCACACTGTACTTGGAAACAAAGTTTCTAAGCATCAACCTTTGCTAGCTTTCTTTTCTACGTTTCTAATATTTCTTATCTTGAAGGCATGTTATAATAACCGTTTTGTAGGATGAGTCATTCATATTTTTATAAACGGGCTTTTCGGGGATTTCGAGAAACGCGCACCTTCTCCAGAAAAACCGTTGACTCGGGTTTGACCTTTGGTCACACCTGGGTCAACAGGTTGAGCAAGTGTTGATGTGACTCATTGCCAGACCCTTCCGACTATGAGGGACCAGTGGCCCTGGGGACAAGAATGGAACTGGTCGGTGCTTGGCTGCATATTTCATGTGGCCAAAAGAATTAATTAGCACGTATGTAGAAATATTGATACCAATTTAGTGTTCACTGAAAAGCACGATTTTGTTATAATAAGGTTTTTGTGGGTTATCTTCTAGAAATAACTGCGTAGCAATTACACCTTACTTCTTTTCCAATATTGTAAGTAATATTGAAGGCAACCATTATCCAATACATTTCTCTTATATACATGAATATTTATCTTTTTACTGCTCTAACGAATTGTAAGGTAGTTGAACATGTAATTCAATTCGCATTTCTCTTCTGCGCGGTGCAAAAAAAGTCGTGGAACTACTGTTCAATCGATGCCATTTTTAACAGAAGACATTTTTGTCCAGTTTCTCCATAGACACCGTTAATCTGTCATTTCAGATCGAGTCCACGTGTCCTGAGGCGAGGGCCTCCCCTTTCCAACGTCGGTGACCACTTCGCTCTTTGCCTGCGGGCTCACAACTTTTCCCGGGCGTGTTTCGCTCATTTTCTCTGTGTGCTCGATTAGTGACAAGCAGACAAAAGCCCAGTTGAACAGGTATTGAGCAGGTAACGAGCCGTGCTTAGCCACCGCTCCTTGAGGCACATCTGCAAAATACAAACACGACAACAGTCAGTACAGTGGCATATCCAGCGCTTTGTGTAAGTTGGGGCCTTGGTCCGGTTTTTCTTGAAATTCCCGATAACCAACTGGGCACGAAAGACGGCGCGAAAACTATTTTACATGCCCAAAATTCTTCCATAGAGACTCGATTTTTCTTGATTTGAAATCTAAATTAAAAAAATTTTTATAATTATATTCTCGCCAATGACTACCACCAATTGCAAAAAAAAAAACAAAAAAAAAAACGATGGATTGAAAAACACTCCTCGGGCCCGAGAAGTTATTGGAAGTTTCGAGAAAACGGGTTCCTAGAGTGAGATAAAGGGGAGGGGGAGGGAAAAATTGAAGAAGTTATATTTCCGGACAGAAGGGGAGTTGTCCTCTGCAGTATATAGATGTTTCTTGTGGTGCTGTTTGTTACATGTATGCCGTACAAAGTGGTTCTAACTTTGAGACTGTGGATGAAGTCCTAAATTGTGACCATTCACAAAAACAAGGCATTGCATTTCTGTGGTACTGTTTGGACTTCATAACTAATTGTCTAAGTTGCAATTTTTTTCTGCTTTGAACGTGGTAGCTCTCAGGGTTAAAAGAGAACATTTCGAATACTTACTTTGAAGTTTTGCTGCCAATGATTTTGCGTCAACTTTTCGTGCATTACTCTTAGCCGTGGGATCATAGGATGTCATTAGCCGCACTAAATCAGCATTCACCAGCTGTTTGCACGTGCTCCACTCGTTAAATCGCTCATTATTTAGCTGACCCGCGTAGAATATTCCAAGCACAGCCTTCAGAATGTCGTGGATCACTTTAGGCGGGTCTTTGTAGCTCTTGATCTCAGCAAAGGCTCTGCGGATTGCAATCAGTGACGATTAATGTAGAACTAAATGAATCAATTGTACTAAAAGCAAAATTTTTATCAACCCAGATAAAAAGACACCAAAGTGACAAGCTGAGTGACTGAATCATTAGCCATGGTTACACCACCCTAAGTGAACATGATTTCCCCAGTATAAATTTAAAATAGCTGGGTTTTTATTTACCTGGGTAATTAAGTTTACATGTACCCAATGAACTCATGGGGGGGGGGGGGGGGGAATTTTAGCTGGGTAACTAGCGGGAGAAAAAATGGACAATCGAGACATCTTTTTCTTTGAGAATCGTATAAGAAGACTAGGAAACCGCCCCAGCGGATACGCTGCCAAATCCTTGGTCTCTTGCATTTGCATACTTAAACTTTACTTAATCTCGAATTAACAGAGTAGCTTAAGAAAGCTAATTTCTCCGAGAACAAAAACAAAACTGTGACACAAAACAATATTAAAACGCATTAACTAAAAAAAAATTACTGCATCAAAACGTGGAATGCTCTAATTTTAAGACATTGTGTACGATAACTCAAGTTCATTTTTGCCCTCAGATCTGTCTATCAACGGTTTAGTGTATTTCAGACAAAATACCTGTGGAACGATAAACATACTCTAACTCGATAGAGTAAGAGACCTCACCCTCTAGTTAATTTCCTTCGTTTGTAAAATTTAACTTCTCTTTCGCATTAATTTCCTTTACTCTTAACGATTTTTCTCTGCAATTTCGCTAAATTAATGTCAAATACCTTAACAAACACAATCGTTCATTTTATAATAAGGCAACAAGTACCTGGCGTCGAGTCTCCCCACATTCTCTCTTAGATCCAAAAGCATCAGTCGGTCAAACAGCACGTCAATGCGAGCGTCTTCATACTCCTTTTCAACCTCTTAAGAGTCAAACAATGAGGCAGAGATTAATTACAAAACAAGGGAACACAGGTTAAGTCATTCATGGTTATAAGACCTGCACCTCTCTCATCAGCCGTCAACGCTGTCTTATTTTGGTTCAAAAGGCTTCGGGATTGAAAGATTTATTGACTAAGCTTTTCTACCAAGAAAGTACAGATTGGAAATAAGAGATTAGAAAGTTGTCTTCGAGCCCACTAGCATACAGTGGAATCCCGATATAACGAAGAGTTTCATTAAGGACATACGGCCATTGAAAGCTTATTATTTTAATCCAAGTTAAGTTTCTGGATTGTGCTCGTTATTCCAGAGTTTCTGTTCCATAAATTTTACTGGTAACTTTGGACGGGCTGACCAGGTACCTCCGTTATAATTGGGACTTCGTTACAAACCATCCAGAGAGTATTCTAGCGTTCCATTTAGTGGGCAGTAGTTCAGCTTGAGTACTTTTACCCCTTGGCTGTAAAGATGCACCATGACGTCTTGTGGGATAAACTTGCGCAATCTGCGCTAAACCTTCTCTTTCCTTGGTTGTTTTGAAACATGAGTCTTAACAGTAAACATGCGATCTCGAACAACTCTATGAATCTTAAGAGTGTCTGTAGTTTCTACATCGCAGTAATCTGGCTTAAAATCGTATTCGTGTTTATACCGGGAAAAGAACTCTAACTCACCCAACACAATGTTTTTCTCGGCTGCACCTGTGGTGATCTCTCTTGCTACCTCCCTGTGTGCAATGGCCAGTAGTCTAAGCATGCGCTGTATTTCCCTGTTCTCATGCGGCGGAAGCTCCTTGAGTTCACCAATACTAATGTCCACTACAGCAACAGCTCTCCCCTCCCCATCCCTGAGGGGAAAGGCCATGTGCCGCTCCCCGTAAGCATCTGCCGTGATGGTTTCTGAACTCTCTACACACTTGAACAAATAGTCCCTGAAATAACAGTAAAACGCTTGCTTGATGGATGGACACATGCATTCAGTACATGTTTGTACTGATTTCGTAAACTCGTGGACACAATTTCCGTAGCCTGCATGGCAGGCACTTGAGCATTATAGGGCATACGGTGTTGGGGAACGCGAGATCGAAGGCTCGAGGATACCGCAAGCTCCTCGCGCCTCCGGTCGCGCGTTCCCCAACATCGCGCGCCCCATAATACTGAAGCGCCTGGCACGCAGGCTAAATTTCCGATGAAAACTAAACCGGAAAAAAGGCATCTTAAATCTAATATTTAGATTACATCAATACAAAAAGGAAGGAGAATCATTATTCATAATCTATTTAGATTTAAGATGCATTTTTTTCGTTTTAGTTTTCATGGTATATTTTCTCTAGTTTTCGGCTGGTAAAGGTTTTTGTGGACAATGCCTTATTATAGGAAGTTAACGCTCCATGAGATTAACGCTACCTTTTTTAAAAAGGATAATCTATTTAAGTCGCTTTAATCGTGTTATTTTCTGCGATCTTAATCAAGTGGAGTGTTTATTTGCGTGACGTTAATTTCTATCACTTGGACCCCCAATTCTAAGAATTCTGTCCTTACGTTTGCTTGGTGTATTAAAATTTTCTAACACAATGAGTATAATATTTCAAGTTCATTTTCGCCTTCAGAATTGTCTCTCAACGCACGGTTTAGTGTATTTCTGACAAAATTCGTTTGCAACGATCCATATACACTTGCAGGGTTCGACATCTCCACTCGCCCGGTCGCCCGAGGCGAGTAAAAATCAAGCGGGGCTAGTAAATATTGTGCGTTCGGTAGTCCGTGGGCGAGCAGAATCTTGCGGAATTTTTTTTTAATATACCCTAAAAACTCACTGGAACACACTGGAACCACATTATGAAGTTGTTATTATTCTTGCTGGAAACTGTTCTAAAACAAAACAACCTCAGAACCATGGTGTATTTCACTAAGTAGTTCGCACATCCATCGCGAGTGTTTCACTGCACGTACTTGAAATGGTAACCACACAACCTCCGGCTTTTATCACCAGGTTACTAAGTTAGGCAAGATAGTGCGTGTCTTGCAGCTGTGTTGTCATTTATGCTCGTCGCTTTTAACTAAACTGGGATTTAAGTTGGCACAAAAAGCCTCTAAAAGTATCCTTAAAGCTACAAGGTTTGTTAAAATTCAAACATTTCGTAAGCTAAGTTTCAGACTTGTTTTACCTAACTCTCGTAAACGTTACATTTCTCACTCGATCGTTGAGATAAATATAATCAGAATTTTGTTCCTTCAACTTGTTTTACAACAATGGGCTTAAAGCTTGCAGCAAATACACAGCTGTCGCTCAGCTATTAAGGTCCTTCACAGTCTTTAGCTCTATTGCCAGGGTCTAGATGATATGGGTGAAGAAAGACATTGGTAAGAAACCTGGGCGACTGAATTGTGCCTTGGGCTAGTAGATTTTTGAAGCTCACTTGCCCGGTGGCTAGTGACTCAACTTAACAGATGTCGAACCCTGCACTTGCTCGATATAATACGAGACCTCTCACTCGCGACATTTTCCTTCATTAGGAAATTTTTCTATTTCGCATTAATTTTCTTTATTCTAAACTATTTCCCCTTTCAATTCACGTTAATTTAAGTCATGCTAATATTTTTTTTATAGACACCAGCATTAGTTTCACGTAATTAGGTAGTCTGAATAACTAAGTAGAGATAGGTGATTTGAAATAGGATCACATGTGTGAACGTACCCTATAGGTTGACAACATTTTAGACTAATCTTACCTGAACTCTTTTTTGGGGGGAGGGGTGGGGGGGGGGGGACAAAATTCCATGTGATGAGTAGGCTCTACTCTCCTCAAAAATAATCAAAGAGCTTCTTTCACAGATTTTTAGAAGACCACTGTGGGGGCAGGAACCTCTAGAGGGTGGAGACGGGGACGGGAGGCGGGATTCCCAAGGTGGCCGGGAAAGTGGGAGAAATAAGAAAAAAAATACAAAACATTGTGTAAGATTTTGTAATGGAAAAGCGCAAAGAGGAGGGAACCGGGATTAGGGTATGAGAGGCGGGAAGTTTGCACCCCTGTGCCTGCCACCCGCTCGCAGAATAGAAGCTGTCCTGAATTTGTTCTCACCTGAACAGGTTGTCTCTTCTGTCCAGTCTCGGTGGGTTTGTGTAGTGCTGACTCACCCCCTTATGAGCCAAGGTCATCATTCGACGAAGAACTAAACCGTCAGTTGGCTAAGAACAAACAGTTTGGTCAGATAAATAGTAAACAATACAAAAAGTAAACTACATTGGCAACCTCAAGGATCACGATAAGATAGACGCAAGGAATCATTCAGGGATTAACCATTAATTCTTTACTCTTGGCCTGTCGGATACCAATGATCTTGTGCTAAATACGCTGTATTTCCAATACATCTTTTTAGCGTAGTAAGGTAATAGTGAAAATAGGTGAACCCTTTGAGTCCTGGCATCACTATACAAATTCTCCTTACCGGTCTCGTACATTTCATTGAGTAGTTAATTAGGAAACGACTCATCTGTGGTGATCACTTATTAATTCTCATGAGCTGTATGTACTATAATGCGCTGATACGACGAGGAGAAATTTGGTGCTGATCACCGTATTACAACTCACTCTCACCTTCAATCCGGGCTCCACCAGGTACACATTCACATTCTGTACATTAGGACTGCGACGCAGAATCCATGAAACCGCTGACTCAGCGACTCTAAGGGTCTTGCGGCGGATATCCACAAACTGGATAGCCTGACTAAGAGCCTTGGCCACGCCTTGGAAGAAACTAATCTCATGTGTGATAAACACGGCTTTGTGCGGATCTGCTACCGTGTCTATTCCAAGGATTCCAATAACTCGTCGCTCGTGATCTTTGAGAGGCAGAGCAATGAATGAACCGTCCCCACCCTGAAAATGGTGAATTCATCCCTTCAGTTTTGATATTGATTTATGGATTTTTCTCACTTATGGCTACACATTAAGTCTGGCGAACCAGACTCGAACCCAGTCGCTTCTCTTGTCCGCGCTGTGGTTTATGGATAGGATTTTATGAGTTCGCGGTGCATCAAGGGAAGGATGGAAGAAAATTGCAAAAGGTTTTTCGCGCATTGGTCGCCTTCCCATATTCCAATACAAAAGGAATAAATAAGTGGCGACTGGGTACGAGTCTGCTGGCGAACATCAAGGCGGTATTTTCCCAAATGAAACTCAAACAGTGTTTTCTGTACTGAGGTTGCTTGCTCGGTTGTCTTCGTATCAGTAGGTGGAAGTAAACAGCTCAAGTATGGTGATCAATGGTGTATAAGAAAGGGCAGTTTCAAAATAGAATGGGTATAGCTAATCTAGATAAAACAGTTAAACAGAAAAGAGGTGAAAAATGAAACTTATAAGACGTGACAAGTGCACAAAAACAGGAAAAAACACAACAGCGCAGTTGAGGGATAAACTGTAACAAGTACTCATGCACGCACACATGGAAATTATCACTGGAGCCAAACGACAATTGGTTTTGTTTTCAAATCTGATTGGCTGAGAAGCTCATTGGAAATTCTGAGGGGAGGGGGCCCCAAAAGTCAAAATTTTTTAAAGGAAAGCATGGCGCCAAACTGGAATTTCTTGATTAATGGGGGAAAGATCAAACCATAGTTAGTTAGCTAACTATGATCAAACCAAACAACATTCCATGGGGGGGGGGGGGGGGGGGATGCCATTTTCAAAAACAGCACATGACATTTAAAGTTTACTCTGGTTGAATAGAACTTTTTTCAGCATTAAACCGTGAAAGCCACTACATCATTACCTCCTCTCTCCGGTAGGGATTCCACATCATTGTACCCGCGTGAGTTGATACTTTAGGCACATGAATTGGTTTGCCAGTGTCTAAAACATTCCAGCTAATTGCCTTCATGTCCCTGTACAACACTTTACCCAGCACATGCGGAATGTCATCCATAGTACATGACACATAGCGTAATATTGTTTCCCCGCGGTAGAGTAGGCCTGGGTCATCATTGTTTTCAAGCATGCTAACTGAAGAACTTATAATCTTTCCTTTCCCATGCTCCTCTGCGTCTTTGTTAAGGACATGGTACACCGCGCGGTAGACTGGATCGAGCTGTGCACCACCAGTCTGGGCGGCGGCATCAATCATTGTCATCCATCGTTTTCGTGCATCACCACGCTTGCGCTCTTCAAAAGACCGCTGAAAAAATGATCATAAAGACCGAGTCAGGAAAATGACTCCAGCTTCCTACTTCAATTTGTCTTGTAGTGGAGAAACGAGTAATAGAATATATAGACTGCTTGCAGTCCGTTTCTCTCTCGTTTGTCTTTTGAACAAACGCTTGACGACACGCTGGAGACGAAATTAGACGAGAACGGCGAGAAGGATTGGGACAAGAAGAGACCAGTCGCCCTAGTCTTCCCTCGTTTGGCCGCCACTTTTTGCAAACCCGCTTGCTTGGGATTAAATACTCGACGGACATTTAAAGAAAAGACGGACTGCAAGCAGTCTATACAATATAAGGTCTTATTCACTGTCATACCACGGGAGAAATCGCTCATTACAGGGAACCAAGTTTCGTCTTCTTTTTTTACCCAATGCTCAGCTTTTCCTAATTTTTGGAAGAGGTAGATACCTCCCTTGACGTTTTCAGATTTGTCTGAATTTGACTTGTAACTACCCCGTGATTTTCCGACATGCTCATTCTTCTCTTTGTGAAAGAAAATGACACTGTATTTAAGTACAAATATTTCACCATTCCGCTGGTAAATTTCAAATCGTATGATACCTTACATGTAATATAGGAAAAAAAGCTTGTTTTTACTCAGGTATTTGAAATTAATGCGACTTAAATTAGTGTGAATTGAAGGAACAAAAGTAGTTTAGAATAAAGGAAATCAACGCGAAAGGAAAGATAAAATTTCAAATTTAAGGAAATTAACGTAAGTGTGCAGGTCACGTATGTTTTATCGAGGAAGAGTATGTTGATTATTGCAAGGCATTTTGTCTGAAACACACTAAACTGTAGATCGAGAGACTATTTTGGGAGCGAGAATGAACTTGAATTGTCGTACATAACGTGTTAAAAGAATGGAATATGGCAAGAAAGAAAACTCTTGGGATTGTTATGCGTTTCTGGGAAACTCCCCACCTACTCCTCCCTTAACCCAACATTAATTGGTCCTGCATGACCAGCCAAGGACAGAATTTGGGGTCAAATGATAGATAACTAAACTTGTCTCAAACAATCTCCTAACAAGGCAGGAAAAGTTAGTTACGTTCATTTTAACCCTTTTACTCCAAGAGTGCCTAAAATAAAAATTCAAGACAAATCCCCAATTTCATTTTGTAAAATACTTAGATATATTTAGTACCATGTGAAAGTAATGCTGAAAAGGTTTCATTTGAATGGTCACACCATAGAATTTCATCCACAGACTCAAAAGTTAGAACCACCTTGACTGTCTCCATAACTGACTCTGGGATTGGAAGGGTTCAAAAATCCTCACCTCAACACTTTTCGTAAGGAAGTCGATGAGTGACTCAAACATGTCCTCATCAGAAAAGGTCTTGACAATGGCGTCAATACACTCACGGAACGTGCGCTTGTTAAGGGTGTTGTCCACTCGACCGAATACTTCCAGAGCTGAAAGAGAAGGAAATTAAATGAAAACAGAAGGTCACATTGAGATAACTAGTATATCTCATAGTACAACGCTAAATTTTGGCGTGCTCCCATTGGTGGAAATCGATCAAGTGACGCAATAATGTCTCTCCTCAGCGGGCGCCTATCAGCGCATAGTGCCCGTTTTTGGCAATTTTCCTTTTTGCGCTCAAACTTTCGAGCTGTACAAGAAAAACGATAGAGTCCTTCTGTCTCATGCCTTATGTGTGATAGGTTCCCTCGGAAATTTGATGTTCAAACTTCATGTTAGCCCTCGAACTACGTTCTAGGGTTAATATTTGTTGTGAACATCAAATTTCCTCGAGCAACCTATCACACAATAGCCTGCGTAGCAGGCGTAAACGGGGAAGGGGAAGGGGAGCGGGAGAAAAATGGGGTTCTGCGAGCTAGGGACGAGGGAACGCCTGCTACAAAGACCCCCATTTTTTCATCTCCGCCCACCGATTTTTATGTAATCCAATTAAGTTAACTGTCAATGCAACCACCAATCAGAAACAGGCGCGCGCTTTTTTGCATGACTGACTTCACGCAGGAATTCAATGAAGCGTCTAAAAATAAAGTTAGGATGGGAATTCTTTTTCAAATCAAAGGGCATTTTATGTAATTGAACAACACTCAACGGCGCTTATTTTCGAAATGAGAGACACAAAGCTTTTCACAATAAAAAGATGTATTAAGATAAACTCCCCTTTGCTTCTGAAAACCAAACGCGTTCAATTTTCGCTTCTAGGAAAGGTAAGCTTATTTTAAAACACGCAAGCGAAGAGCTGCGATACATTTTGAACGGCATTAAATTGACCGAACTGCACGTTTTTCAAAAGTTACGCGAAAGCCATAATATGAAGAAACGGGCAATTATAAAAATACATATTTCAATACAAATTTACAATAAAAAATGTACTTTACTTTACCGTGGATTCCCTACAAAGTCAATAGCTTGAGTGATGTCTTACAACGGCAGATATTTCTTTAAAACAACCATCTGTTCTCAAAGAACAATTTCTTCGCTTATAGTGTTGAGCATTTCTTAGGGCTTCTTCCGATTTATAGTTCTCAAAAGGGGGTGTCTGTAAAACCCGGAACACATCCGGAACACCCCGGAACACCCCGGAACACCCCCGGAACACCCCGGAACACCCCCGGAACACCCCGGAACACCCCCGGAACACCACCGGAACAGCCCGGAACAGCCCGGAACAGCCCGGAACAACCCCGGAACACCCCTGGAACATCCCATAATACCCCCGAACATCCCATAACGCCCCGGAATACCCTCAATACAGCCAGGAACACTCTTGAGCACCAAAAATTCTGGTCAGCGGTCAGACCGCTCACGCATAGACTGACCCGAGAACCTCCGAAGATTAACGAAGATTTCCGAATTTTTCCGAAGACCTTTGCGGATCACCCAAAGACAAAATGACAAAAATAAAATAAAAAATAACAGTGGTTCCTTTAGATCGACAAAGATTTGATTTTGAATATTTCAATTCAATTATTGAAGTTGTTGTAACTCATGCGAGATTTGCATTATAACTCTCGACAAACCGATACGACGTCTATAAGTAAAATTCTGGGGGTGGGCATCCCGAATAATAATTCAATTCACCATATAACACGTCACGGTCGCGATAACTTACTCTTGGGCATTGCGTGACAGATTTTGCACGCAAAACAAAACAGATTTTGCAGGCTGTTAAACGTCTATAGGATTTCCTTTTCAATTTATGTAGCTAGTACTACCACATTTTCTCAATAAGTGCCCCACTTGCTGTTATGGTACGAACTGGGCAAAGAAACACCGCCGCTCCTTCTAAAGACCAATTAGAAAAATGTTTGAATAGTTTTGAGAAGTAAGTTGTAACTTAAGGTTTATCGCAACGTATAAAGTTGGCTTATTGAGGGAGCACACGAACTTTGCAAAGTTCAAGGAAATCTGATATGTACTCTCATCATTGATATTTTCCTTTTTTCGTTTACTGAATTTTTCTCTTAAAGTCTAACTAGATATTGTGAAAGTAAATAAAATACTTGTTCCTTTTCTCGCTATAAGAGTGTAAACTCGTTCGATCCTTTTGCTCCCGGGTTACGTTGTGACATCCTACATTACAGACATTATAAGCCCTCGGATACCTCTACAAAATTATAGTGAGTACTTTTTTGCAGGCGCACATTTCTCCTACTCATTTATCTTCCGAGCTACGCTCTTTTGTTAACCGAAAATATATGCAGGCCTAACTGCAAAAACGTTGTCATTCAAATATGACAAGAGAAAGCTGCAAGATGGGAATTTATTAGACATGGAAAAACGTTCTCGGATTTTAACATTCCTGAAGCACTCATGCACTACGGTATGATACTTCAAATTAATATGAACTGACGTTTTTTTAAATGAGGTGTATATATTCACTGTATATTAGCGTAACGAACCGGCGGCCAAACATTTCCATGCACCTGTGGAAATAAAACGGTGACGATCGTGTGACCTCGGAATAATAACCTAATAGCATTGCGTGACACTATATCATTTGGCTTTGTTATGTCCTTGAGGTCACACCTGTTTTTTGAACGTGATAATGCAAATCTCGCACGAGAAAAATCATTGCAGAATTAACAGTTCAACTGTCACATTTTCATATCACTGAAAATCGTAAGTTATTGATATGAAGGTCACGCGCATGATATATTTTGCCATTAATTATTTATAATGATTGTTTCGCTGTTCTTAAAAGCTTCGAAAATATTCCAAGCATTCCTGAAATGCTCGGAAATCTCAGGCTGATCCGCAAAAGTCTTATGAAGAATTGGGAATCTTCAGAGGTCTTCGGCTTAGTCAATTCGTGAGCAGCCTGACCGCTGACCACTATTTTTTGTGTTCCGGGGGTGTTCCTTGCTGTTTCGAGGGTGTTCCGGGGTATTATGGGATGTTCCAGGGGTGTTCCGGGGTTGTTCCGGGCTGTTCCGGGGTGTTCCAGGGGTGTTCCGGGGATGTTCCGGGGTGTTCCGGGGGTGTTCCGGGGTGTTCCGGGGTGTTCCGGGGTGTTCCGGGTTTTACAGACACCCCTCAAAAGGCGAGTGTTCATTCCGATAACGGGATATTTACACTGCCTTGAAATTCACGCGTGAAACGGTGCAATGCTTGTTTAAAATCTTCTCTGACGATGACAAAATCTTTTCTTTCTAGGACTTTATCCCGTTGGCAAAACCGCTAAAACATCTCTTCCCTTCAGGAGAGCTCTAAACTGCCGTTTCTCGCTAATTAAGATAATTTCGCTACCAAGTTGAAATCTTCTAACAGCACGTCCTCGTCAAATTACGTGATTCTCGTGGGACTTCTTGTCAAAAATTAACCAATCAGAATTTTGCGGCCGCTGGCGGCCGCAGAAATGAAAACATAGGGGTCTTTGTAGCAGGCGTTCCCTCGTCCCTAGCCCCCAGTCCCCCATTTTTCTCCCGTGTCCTTGCTCCCCTTCCCCTTCCCCGTTTTCGCCTGCTACGCAGGCTAATCACACGACAGTGCCTTCGACAGAGGAACTCTATTGGGTTTTCAACTGAGTGTCGACGGGAATTCTCCTTTGCTTTTGGTTTTGCTTTAACTTGTTCTGTGATTGGTTTAAAAAACTCGCACCCTTTTCTCAATCAATTTGAAGTAAAACCAATTATATCTTTGCTGCACGCGTCTTCCCGCGCTTAGCGCTGGTCACGTGTTTTTGCTTCGAGGTCTGATTGGCTTATTGTGTTGTTTAAGCCTGCTGTGACTGGCCGGAGTGTTTTACGACACTCAAAAGAAGAGTTAGCTTGCCACCAGTCTCCCTGTTTAGCTCACTGGTTAGAACAACAAACTAGCATCCGAAGGGTCAATGGTTCTCCTCTTGTCGAGACTGTGTACAATTCATTTACTACGTGACCAAAAATGGATACTAATTACTAATCATTCGATTCGATGTAACTTGTGTCGATTGTTGTTTTATTCCTGAATTTGAGAAGAATGGACACAAGAAGTACGGAATAGTCCATGTGACATTTCAATAGCTAGGAATTATTCCTGGTGATCACTCGCTAAGGATTTTAAGCAAGTTGACAGCAAAAAAGAGGGCCCAAAAGCTAAGCTTCTTGTCATCAATTTTTGTGCCACCCTACCACACCAACTGTCTTCTGCTTTGGCGCATTGTGAAGGGACTGGCATGTTATACTCCCTGCTATGGTTTCGTCAATCCATTTCTTCCATCGTTCCTTATCCTCGCACCGTTCTTCAGTTTTAAGACCCATCCCACCCGTCAAAACTAGTCTGGGATTTCAAACAATAAACTTCAACAAACACCAAAAGCCATTATTGTTTAATCGCATTTGAACTTAGTTGTATCGCCTCGCTCATTACGAGTCCCCCATAGCTTAGCATAGGAGACGTCTGCACGCAGGCTACCATAGCTCAGTGGTTAGAGCATCCAACCGGCACCAGGAAGCTCATAGATTCGACTCCCGTTGGGAGGATTCCCGTTGAGTATTTGACTTGAGAGCGCAATTTCATTTCTTTGCAATTTTATCTATTACCTGCTTTGAAGGTGTCAATTCCATCAGAGCGCCACTTGTTCAACACAACTTGTATCTCATCGAGCTCAAGGTACCCGGAAGCATTCACATCCCACAGCTCATACAACACATCCACTTGATGCCGCCTCTTGGCAGAGCGAGCATCTCTACGAGCCTAAAATGCAATAGAGAGGCTTGTTACGGTTTCTAAAGAGACTTCTGCGCTCTTAGAGCAGTTTTCAATTGAGTGTCAAAAGCAATGTTTTGTTTGCTTTGGTTTTGCTTTATAACGCTCTCTAATTGGTTGAAAAAACTCGCGCCACTTTCTTAACCAATCAAACGTAAAACCCAAACTAATCGTGACTTGCTCGCACGCGTTTTCCCGCGCTAAACGCTAATAACTTTGTATTTGTATCGATTTCTGATTGGTTCATTTTGTGTTTTGTTGCTGTTGTGATTGGTTACAGCAACTACGTCAAACGTCGATTACTGGAACCCTGATTATTCGAACTTTTCTCTGTGATCCCAATTTACGTGTGAACTTTTATAAGTGACACGATCAATGGTGGCAACATCCTTGAGCAGAAAAACGCACAAGTTTGTTCGTTGAAAAAAGCTTTCTTTACAATCTTTTACTCCTTGTTCCCAAGTGAAAACGGACTGAGAACCAAAAGATGAAATCTTGAAATCATATGGTTATTTTTGCTGACGTTTGCAAATGCATTTTCATCTAAAAATAATGAGATAATTGCTGATCTAAATAAATCTTGGGTGATGATGAATTCAGTTTGCAGGTGGAGTTATCTCAAAAAAAATATGCATTCTTCTCGATTATCCGGTGTATTTTTGGTGGTCCCAACTTGTCTGGATAAACGATGCTTCACTATGGTGAGAAACCTTAGATTATTCAAGTTTGAGTTGCATAAGGCCAATAGACCCCTCCACGGTTTTTTCAACTTTTCACATGGACCAGTTAGCGTAAATCCATCGACACCGCTGGAGAGAGCAACTTAAAATCAGTAACGTTGCCAAGTTTGAGAGTTATAGGATGAAAACTAACAAAGCTATGGCTCCGTAAAGTCGCAAAATTTTGTAGACATTTGTATGGTGGGGGGCAAGTTTGTGCCCCCCCCCCCCCCCCCACCATACAAGGGTCTGTAAACTTTCCCGACTTTGCAGAGCTATATCTTCGCTCATTTGTGACATATCACTCTCAAACTCGACACGTTTACTACTTTTAAGGCGCTCTTTCTAGCAGTGTCGATGAATTTTCGCTAACTTGTCCTTGTCAAACGTGGAAAAAACCGTAGAAGGGTTTACTGAAGCAACTTGGTTGGTGCTCTCCACCCAAAACTGAAGTTAATCTGATCTGCCACCAGAAAAACCAAGGAGAGAGGGAATGTTTGTTGTGACTTGCCACATCCATCATGGAGGGAAAAATTGTTCCTTCCTTTCACACACCTTGTTCATCCTTGCTATTCGTTCTTCATCTGTTTCCACATACGCTGCTCTTACAAAACGCACAAGGTTATCAAACACTTGCCTGCAATAATAGAAACATTTGAATCATTACATGAAGTTAAAGCATGCATGTTTTGACTGAGGGCGTTAGAAACTGTATCAATGTGAGTGCTTTAGTCTTGTGTATTTTAATCTGTCAAGAATCAAACAGTTAGCCTGGAACAAAGCCCATGCAAATCTTAACCTTGCTTATGTGTAAACCCTTTGGTTGTAGGATTTCATCCGACTATCCTGATAGAAATACTCCCACGTAACCAGTCGACTTTACCCCTGATGAAGGCAGTAAGCAGTCAAAACGTAACAATTTACACGATTTTAAGTGAGTGCTTTGTGAGCCAAATAACGATACATTAATTTATTATCACTGCAACTATCAAAATGACCAATAACCACCTTTTTTTACATTTTGTGCATACCGAAGGCATGAAATTGACACAAACTTTTCGTGAGTGCTTGAGGTTTTCCTGACTGGCTACTCAGTGGGAAGGACACGGGGTTTAAACTTCTCACTTCCCGTACGCTTTAATCTTGCTCTATTTTTTTGGCTCCCACCTTTTTGCGCCTTTTTGATTGCAAAATATTGTGCAATGTTGCGTTATGTTTCCCTATTTGAATCCCGCTTCCCGCTTCCCGCTTCCCGCTTCCCGCTTCCCGCTTCCCGCTTCCCGCTTCCCGCTTCCCGCTTCCCGCTTCCCGCCCCGTCTTTTCCCACCTCCTGTACACCTTCCCTCCGTCGCCCAGGCTATCACCTCCTGCCCGCCTCCACTACTTAGAGTTAAAACAGAAAGAGTTTCATTACTGTACTTTTGAGCTGATTTGTGGTTCAAAACTTACTTGATTGGAGTATCTCCGAGAAATTTCTCCAGCAGATGAATAAACTGTGGCTGGTTCAGAGAGTTCTCATCAAATGCCGATCCTTCAGTCACTGACTTAGGTCTCGGCAGAGTGCTGGCTGACGTTTCAGTGTCTTCTTGATCTGACATCTGATCGTCAACTAAAAAGATAGCAAAAAAGAATCAAACAAGTGACACAGAGAGTAGCATTTGCCCCAGTTGATATTTAACTCTCAGTTAACCCTTTAAGCCCCAATAGTGACAAGCATCTAATTTCTCCTTACAGCATCATTACTTGATCAAACATACAGGTCATGAGAGTTCACGAAATGATCGCTAAAGCTGAGGTGTCTATATGTGTAAGCAAATTCTCCTAACTAGGACCACGAGAAAATAATATATGGAAAACAGTGAGGAGAACATTTGTCTTGATACTGGGGCTTAAAGGGTTAAATCTGCTCCATGCCAAATCAGTGTTCCAGGGATATCTGTGTCACTTAAGTAATATGAGTGCCAATCCAGTTCAAACTGTCATGGGTGTGATAGGAACTATTCATTTTTTCATGATCACTTTAGTTAACCCTTTCACTCCCAGAGTCAGTTATCGAGACATTAAAGGTGATTCTAACTTTTGAGTCTGTGGATGAAATCCTATGGTGTGACCATTCAAATGAAACCTCTTCAGCAGAACTTTCACATGGTACTATTTATATTTTAGTATTTACAAAATAAAATTTGGGATTCATCTTAAATTTTGATTTTAGGAACTCTTGGGAGTGAAAGGGTTAAAAGTGGACAGGGCTCATGAGCTCTTTAGCTCTTCATTTGTGACAAAACCAATTAAAATGACAACATGTATCACATACTTTCATCAGGAATGGATTCCAACAGTTTTCTGTCTTCCTCTTCATCGTCAATCAGTTGCTTCTTGATTTTCTCTTTCTCATCTTCTTTATCTTCTTTGTCTTCTTTCACTTCACCTTGTTCCAAACCTTTCTCATCTGAAATGAATTGCAATTCATAAATGAGTAGCTTTTTCCATGGAGGTGTGATGGTGATTTAGTCCATTGTGCAGTTCCAAAAAATATCCATAACCACCCCATGGAAGGTCACTGCAAATTTAGAGGGGTGGGGGTCAGGGGGTCTCAAAAGCCAACACTTTTAAGGGAAAGTGTGAAGCTAAACTAGAATTTCCAGTGGGGTGGGGTGGTGGTCTCAAACAAAGAGCCTTCCATGGGGAGGGGGGTATGGATATTTTCTAGAAAGCACGTTGGAAAAATATGACTTGATGTTCGGTGGATCAAAGCTGCCATCTTGTTCTGTTCTGGCAAACTGTTAAACCTAACAAAATGTTGGGGTGACCCCATGATGGAATAACATCCCATCTCAAGGGAGGAGGAGGGAGTAAGCCAGAGTAGTTACTTTGTGCTTTCGAAACCAGAACTTAGTGCCAGCACTGGGAACCCACCAGGCTTGTTTGGTTCACTGGATTGTAGATATTAGCTTTACCTGTAAATTCCCCTCATTCTCCTCTCAAGCTCTACACAAAAATTAATTTGTAGAGAACATGTCAAGTCTACAGTTTTTGCACAAAATTTTGGATTTATCAACTGAGTTGATAAGAGATTGAAAGCTGATGTTTTTAGCGCTAGCCCTTCCTTCGCATTTCTCTGAAAATGCTGGTCTTCGAATAGCACTTGTATCTCTTTAAATCATTGAATTTGTTCGCCCTAAAACGAAAAGTTTTGTAAAATTCGAACATTCTTTGTTTAGAATGCCAAAAATCACTGAAATTGGTTAACGCTTACTTGCAGAAAATTTGATTCACAAAATGGAGCCTCTGCGCTAATAAATAGCCACGAGCCACCTTAAGAAGCAGTCTTTAAGAAACATATCTTGTTGCATGTCGACCTGCATGTTTGTTAAGAATACAACACACACCTTTCTTTTGATTGGCTTCTCCTTCTTCGGCTTGATTCTGAGCATCTTCCACATTTTCATCTTTCTCTCCTGATTTAGGTTCTTGTGGTATTTCTTCTCCTTCTGTTGGTTCTGGTGCAGTTCCTTCCTCTGTAGCTTTTTCTTCCTGTTCCCCAGCTGTTTCTTCCTGCGGTTTGTCCTCTGGCTTGGCTTGGTCTGCTTGTGTTTTCTGTGCAGCATCTGTCTCTGTTTCATCATCTTGCTTCAAATTCAGTTCTTCATCTTCCTCGCTGGTTTCTTCAATCTCCAAAACAGGCCCTATGCACAGAAACACGGAAGAATGTATCTGATTATTGAGTTTATTTAGGCAAAGTCAAAGTATTTTTTCATTTCCATTACAAAAGAATTCCATGACCAATAGCACCATGGCAAGAATTGCCCAGTAATTTTCATGAATATTAACCAACTCTGGAATCTCTGCAGATTCCAAACAGAGAACCATATTGAATAGTGAGAGCATAAGAAACAGCACCTCGGGAAATCTGAAGTTACTTTTCAGCTATCATATGAATGGTCACAATAGTTGGGACTGCAGGCACAAAAGTCAGAACCACCTTGTACAGCATAATATGCAGTATCACAGATCGGACGGCTCAATAGCCATAGCTATTACTTGAATGGTCACAGTCTTAAGGATTTCATCCACTGAGTCTTAAAGTCAGAAACAACTTGTAGCACAGAAAAAACACCACCTCTGAAATGTTCTTCCCAATAGTTTTTTTAATGGCCACCTTAGCAGCTGGGTACATGTAGTTGGAGCAGATTTATGAGACACCTCTAGACTCTCAAAATAAAAAAAGTTCATTTGGTTTAAAGTTACACATTTGTCTATTTGTCTATGGGACAAACAAGACACAAAAGGATTGCCTTGTGTGGTTCTACCCTTGTTTTCAATGACTAAGTTAACATCTCTATATGCACTGTAAGTTTTATGCCCTGGAAAATCTTTCAAATGGTTGACATGTCATTAGGGAACAAACCCACTGAAAAATGATTTTTCAAACACACTGGAATTTCATTTTCCCCAATCAAACATTGAAATAATTAATACTTGCTAATCCCAAAACTAATGAACATTAAACAGTTGATGCCAAGAAAACCTAGTTTAGGGCTTTCAGGCCTGTGATTTCTCAGTACATCACTTACACTTCCTTGGGTTCTGTAGAGCATTCCTTATAGCTTCAACTGCATTGTCGTAAAACAAGCAAAGAATATCCAAAATCCGTTTTCTGTCTAAGAGACCAGCCTAAAGTGAGATCAATAAAGAAAGAATGGTTACCCACATCACAAACAGAAATTTGCAATTACATGAGAGTCATTTTACTTAACAAATGAAACAATAGCCAACAATTATTGTTTAAAAGTCAAAGTTGAACAAAAGAAAACAGTGGAATTAGTGTGTAATAGTGCATAACGGTTTAGTATCTATATTACGTGTTATATATAAAATCCCTCCAACAGAAGAGAGGACAGACAACTGAGTTTTAATGTTGTGACTGGCTGTAGTTTCTTATTAAGGTAGGTGGATCAGGGAGGAATTTTGGTTGGCACTGTTGCACAAAAAAGCCCTTGTATTTCATAAAGATGACAAGTGCTTCAATGAACTTTGATAGTCATTTCCCAAGCAGAAAGCTGGTGATGATGAAAAGAGATTCTGCCAAAAACTGATTAATATAGAAATAAGTCAATCTCATGAAGGTAAGATTACCTTCATGAGATTGACTTATTTCTATAGCTGTCACTAGCTGGTACTTACATTCTTCATATCACAGCTCAAGAAAAGGTTCCTTAGGGTAAGTCTGCAAGAACAAACAATGCGTGTTACAAATTATTAGGGCTGATATGGCACATTTGAATAACATGCCAGCTTTAAAGTTCAAGACTTAAACAATGCTTACATTTCTCACTGCCATCATTTATCATAGAATATCTTGAGCCTTGAAGTTTAGAGATGATGCAAGTTCTTGAATGGTACATGTTTATTTTCTCCCTACAGATGGTTATTGGAAATTGCAAGGGGGAAGGGGTCTCAAATGCCAAAGTTTTAAATCAAAACTAAATTGAAAGTAAATCAGAATTTCTAGAGGGGTAGGGCAGTCCCAACCGAAAAAAAAAAATCTTCCTTGGGAGGGAGAGGGATATTTCCTTGAACCAGACAATAACTATACTGTCCTTTTACTGGGGGGGGGGGAGGAACAGGGGGTTTAAACCTCCCGCTACCTGTACCCTTTAATCCTGGTTTCCGCCCTGTACTTGTTGGCTTCCGCCTCTTTGCATTTTTTCATTTGCAAAATATTGTGCAATGTTGCATAATTTTTCCCTTTTTCTCCCCTCCCACTTTCTGCGCCCTTGGGAATCCCACTTCCCGCCCCCTCTTCTCCCATCTCCTTTACACCTCCCCCCCTTTTCTCCCAGTCTCCCGCCCCCCCCTGTCCCCCTCCACACTTCATATGCTTAATTCAAAGTACATTTTGTCAACCGCTTCTCACCTCATCGCTTCCTTGACAGTTGCAGTCCTATAATGTGCAGCACAACGTGACAAGTGTTCAACAAATGCATTGAAAGCTTCTTTGGACAGATTACCAGCATAAGGTCGAATATACTACAAACAACAGAGAAGTCCATACAGACACAATTCAAGCGTTAAAAAAATCAATATGCATTCAGGGACACATCAGACTTTAAATTTTAGCTCTCTTTAATTTCTCCAGCAAAATACAAAAGTCAGAGCTGAATAGAGTTGCAAATTGAATGCCCATGGACCGCTAATTCCCCACCAGAAGTAAGGCCCCCTAATGCCACATTTTCAGGCCTTCAGAGGGGGGAACATTGTGTTCCTGTCCGCTGTCTGAATTCCAAAACTTGTTATGTCCCAATTTCGAGCACTTAGTGTGTCCCTGTTACAACTTCTCAGCAACAGTCTTGTTTCGCATCACCATAATTTTATTTCCTTCACATCGCCATCTCAATGCTGTGTTGCTTGAAATAATTTACCACAAAAGGGCCTCCCTTGTAGATTTGCTGCCTACTTTTTTTCAAACTGATAACAATATAGGAAGAATAATTGCATGGACTTAAAATCCAATTGGAAGAGCTTTGAAACCTTTTCTTTGCATTTCATATTGTTACAGTACTGTACACATGAACAGTGTATGTTCAGGAAATATTTACTTGCAGTTTGAAGTAGCACAAATACTTATGTAGATGACATTAATTAGCCTCAAAAACATCTCCCTGATAGATCAAACTAAAAGAAACGATGACATAAATCTAAAGATAAAAGAGCCATCGCTCATCTCAAGTTCTTACTTCTTTAAACTGCTGCATATTGACCATTTTGCCAGAAGAATCTGTTGGCTCAAGGGGAATGAGGAAGGCTGCACCTGTTCATATAAAGAAATAGCAGATGACTTTGCTCAACAATTGCCTGGTTTTAACACACAGATATTGATAATGTCAACCAGTAAAAATAATAGCTAGATCGTCAGCATAGCAAAAAACAAGTACAACGTATTTGTGTTCTACTACAACCTTGAACGAAACTGTTGAGTCACTTCAAAATGGGTGAGAACTTTGAACATGAAAATCGCTTACAACCACCACGCCATCTACCCTTATCAATGTTGCTTTGCCATCAAAAAACCCTGATGAATTATCAGTCCTTCCAGACATGTGTTGGTGTTTGGTGGGGATTAGCAGCATTTTGGCATTCTGAGATCGATCTTGTCTGTCTTTCCACGAAGGAAAAATTATTGAGAAATGTGAGTGGTAGCTGTGTTTGTCATAATTCGGTAAATTGTGATCGTCCGAGTGAGTGTAGCCCTGAGAAGGACTGTTTGAGGTGACATTGACTGACATTTCAACAACCTGAGCGGAAGTCATCATCAGAGTCAAGTGAACTGTGAATCGTCAGTAGATGTTATAAGTCTCTGGTCGTTGTCCTGATTGGTTGCAATCTCGTGATGTTATTGGTCGTCTGTCAGTTAAGCCGTGATGTTATTGGCTGTGAAGACTGTTAAATGTGATTGGTGTGTTTCAGTCCGTCTTTTGTTAGTCAAATGTCCATTGGTCTATTGTTAGTCAAATAAGTCAGTTTGTCTATTGTTTGTCTGTCTTGTTATTGTCAGCAATGAGTCATTTGTAAGGTGAAGGTAGCTGTTGGCAATGGTTCAGTGGTGTTTGTTTTAAGTTAGTAAATGAGCTTTCCAGAGTGATTCGTTGATAGTAGTCCGTACTGTAGGTAACGCATTCAGCAGAGTCCCAATCGATTCTGTGGTTTGTTTTTAAATGGTGCTCAGCAATATGATTGTTGATATCACCATTTCTAGTTGCTCGTTTGTGTTCAGTCAGTCGGATGCTCAAATTCCTGCCGATCTCACAAATATAAGTGGCCTGGCAGTCACAGCATTTGATCTTATAAACTGCTCCCTGTCTGTTGCTCTGTTCGTCTTAGTCTTTAACGTTCGTCAGTAGCTGTCGTAAAGTAGTGATAGGTTTGTGAGCAATGCGGATGCTGCAGGGTTGTAGGATTCGTGTGATAGTTTGATGTAAGGTATGGTTGCAGTAGTGACAGGTGTCGCGTTAGTGGACTCTGCTGAATGCATTACCTATGGTACGGACTACTATCAACGAATCACTCTGGAAAGCTGGTTTACTAACTTAGAACAAACACCACTGAATCGTTGCCAACAGCTCCCTGCACCTTACAAACAACTGATTGCTGACAATAACAAGACAGACAAACAATAGACAAACCGACTTATTTGACTAACAATAGACCAACAGACATTTGACTAACAAAAGATGGATCGAAACGCACCAATTATGTTTAACAGTCTTCACAGCCAATAACACCACGGCTTAACTGACAGATGACCAATAACATCACCAGATTGTCAACCAATCAGGACAAAGACCAGAGACTTATAACATCTACTGACTATTCACAGTTCACTTGACTCTGATGATGACTTCCGCTCAGGTTGTCGAAATGTCAGTCAATGTCACCTGAAACAGTCCTTCTCAGGACTACACTCACTCGGACATCACAATTTACCGAAATACGATATGATTCCTGGGCTCAAACCATTTACAGTTGTGTTTGTCTCAAGTAATTCTGTCTACTCCAACAAACTGACTGAACAACATGGTGTCAGTCCCTTGAGCTAATGATGTTCCCAACCACCCATGGCTGGAAGTTTTGAGAGTTCAATCACTGGCTTAAATTAAGTTTAGTTCCCACAATTAAACAGCTAAGAACTGACCTACAATATTAAATTTTATGAAAAACAATTAAGTCATGCATCCAATTCAAAATTTGTTTTATGCCACTAGAGTGCCATTTGACCAGTCCAAAACATATTGAAAATCCATCTACCTTTCCTGATTTCTTCTGGAAGATTTGCAACAACTTCTTCTTCAAATGATCTAAGTACATTTTGAACCTGAATAAGAAAACAATCAATTACAAAATAGAAAGTGTGTCAGTGTGTAGGAATAGCTAAAAAAAAATCTGTTGTTTGTCTGAAATTGTTGAGGCCTCGCCCCATTAGGGGGGGGGGTGGGATGTGCATGTCCCCCGTAAATTTGTGTGTCGCTCATTTTTAGCCTCATAAATTTGTGGCCCTTGGATTCAAGTCAGCTTGGAACCAGGAGTAGGGGTACTAGCACATACAAGTTATGCTGCTGTATAGGTACCATTATTTACCTTCCTGGTTTGTGATTGTCTCTTAGTCTGAGATAGGGTACACTAGCCACTCTAAAAGCTGCAATAACAGATGTTTTTTTTTCTTTTAAATAATGAGCAGAAAACAAGTGGTACTCTCCCACCTCCCCCTCCAGATTTGAATTTGTTGTCTTAATTGATGACATTGTTTAAATTAGTCACATTTAGCACAATAATCATTAGCTGTACACTGCAAGCAGAGTCAAGTCATCAATCTTCCTCATCCTCGTGATTTACAAGGAAGATTGAAGGGATGGACATTCATCTTGCAGGGTAAATTTTCTGGGATGAACACTTACAACTGACAGTGGAAGCACTCCATTCCAATCAGCCGTCCACTCAGGAAACTGCTCCTCTACTGCAATGGAACGGCGACGGTTCTCCATGTTCTTTTGATGTTCCTCCTTCTCTCGCGCTTCCCTTCTTTTCTTAGCATCAGCCTTGAGCTTAGCCAATTTGTTATCCTCCATAGAAAACACCTCTTTTTTGAGGTCCTCTACCACTTTGCGGATGCCTTTTGCATAAGGTGACGCTTCTGCAAAATTACTATACTTTGGATTGTTCCTCATTAAAAATTGAGCAAGGTAGTTGACGGGATTGAAAGTTGGACAGAACCCCTCAGAATCAGCAAGTCCTCTTTTCTCGACTTCATTCAGCAATTTCTCAATGCCCAAAATTAAAGTTGGCATAAGATTTTCCACCAAATATATTCGTACATCTGAAGTTATGTTGTTATCGTTGAGCCAGTCCTTAGCCAGAATGTCCAGAGGTACTGTTCTAGCGACAAGCCGTGTAAGTTCTTTAGACTCAGCATCGCGCTTCTTTCTCTCAGCTTTCACTTCCATAAGCCTCTTAGTGATATTTTTCTCCACGTTTCCGCGCCATCGATTTATAGCGCTTCGTGTGAAAGCTCTTACGATTGGAGATGCCATTCCATTCCTTTCGATCATTTGATGATAAGTAACATCAGAAATTGATAAACTTCTCGACCTCCCTCTTTCCATCTGATCGGGGGACATGCTGTCTGGACGAATAGCATCTAACACCTCTTGATCGAGAGCGGGATCATCTTGGACCTGATCCACAGATCCGAGATCTTCCACTTCAAATTCGATTTCTGTCGCATTAAACGGCTCTTTTGATAATGCTACCGTCGCAGCCATAATTTCCAACCGAGCCTTAATTGGAATCTAATTGAAACGCCTAATAAAGTTTTAGAACAGCGGGTATATTAGTAGAGTTTCTACAGCTCGCGATTGTTGTGACTTCAAACATGGCGGAAAAAGAACAGTAGTTGTCAGTTTCTATGACAACGACTTTACTAATTACCATGCCACCTGCTGCTCGATTTGTAAAATATCGCCTGGGCTATTTTTGCACCAAGTCACGAAAATTAACATGTAGACATTTGCGTGGTCATTGCTGAGGGTGTTTTTATTCAGTTTCGCTTTAAAGACAAGGATATGTGATTTGCAAAGGACTTTTAATTCATCACAAGCTATCACAGATCGTATCGCAGTTTGAATACCACAAGCTGGGGGATTCAGTGTACGTTTTTGAAACTTTGCGGTTTGTTGTGTCGAGTTGGGCGTGCAGCAATCGAAGGTTCGGTTTGTTATTTTTTGGGATTATTCGAGTTTCGCAAAGAAGGTGCGATCAATTACAGTAAGTGTTAAACAATGTCGTCCGCGGATTGTTGTTGTGCGATGTGGCAGTCACCTATTCAGGGGGCTCTTAGACCAGCCGTTTGGCTTCCAGGAATAAGGAATCTTCACAGTAAAAAGGAGACGTGAGTATCAAAACTTTTTACACCTTATTAAGTGTAATCAAATACGAATTCTCGTAATTGTCCATCTGGACCTGAAAAGGCACAGTACTACAGGAAAGCACCTATCGGTATAGTGGCAGTCACTCGTTTAATTTCATCTACACGTCCTATAGGAGTTTTGCATGGTTTACTTGAAGTTTTTCATTGCCAGGGAAATGTTTGATATGTCTTATATTTATTTAGCTATATATATTGAAAAGAAGGAGGGTCTGTTTTTGTAATTTCCCTTTTTCAGATCCTTTAGGAAATCTAGAACATCAGACGTTAAATCCAGAAGAATTATATATACCATTCATGTACAGCTGTAGAGTTAGTTTATCTTGAAAGTTTTCCTAAGTAACATAAGTTTCTTTTAATGTACACTTGTTTAAGACTTATAGGAAAGGTTTAACCTTTTTGTTACAAATTCTAAAATTGATTCCTGCAACATTTACTCTCAAAATTATAGAATTAATAAAAGACCAATTTACATTTGAATATTGTATTAACATTGACGTGTCATTTGAATTTTCTAGAATTAAAATTTCATTCAAACTGATTGAATCATGGAGCAAAATTGTAGTTTTTTTCTTATAAACGAAAGGTTATTGAGCTAATATGTTTATAAACCTTTAAATTCGTGTCATTTATTGAATTGATAGCAACAGGATTAAATTTGAAATACTTTTTAAAAAATCATACATATTTTTATATTTTGCAGGATTAAACCATTAGCTCAATCTCATATCATATGATTTCCAGCCAGACATTTTTGACAGGGAAATGGGAAAAATTGTTTCAACAATGAATTATTGATCTCAAATTGTTGGCACCTACATCAGAATCTTTAGAAAAACCAGGAATTATTCATCCATTTAGCCATAATTTAATTTAATGCTGACACAGCTTAGATGATCCATGATTTATTGAGGTTTTAAAAACCATTGAACCTTTAAATACATAATATCTTATGCCACAAGTAGACTATGGCTTGACTGACTATAAAGACGAGCAGATCAATATTATATTTATATTGATTAAAATAAAAATGACTAAATATCTTTCAATAAAATATATTGAATACATTTATAAAACAGATGTCAATATTTTAACAAATGCCGTAGTTTTTTTAAGGATATCATTTTCATGAAACACAGACTCACTGGCTGATGTAAGAGTACTACAGTAAATTAAAAAGTTGGGAAGCAAAACATTTATTTAATAATTAATCACTTAAATCACCTTTAGTGATTTGATTACAAATAAATTATTTACAAATGTGTGACAAAAATAGTGTACAAAATTAATTAAATTATCAGACTGAGTATAGCCATTGTACTAACATATGAACAAATGAATGTGCCTGCCACTAGCTATTATTGCCCAAGAGAAACTTTTACAAGTTTTTTTTTAATGCTATAATGCTAAAATTATGATGACTACAATTTCATTCCTTACCAATATTCTATTTGGTCCACAGTTGGATTATACCAGAAGCCACTCCTGACGTTTGTTTAGAAAACCTGATAGCAGCTGTAGCTAAACTAAGTGAAACTGAGAAAATGCACATCAATAAGGTGGGTCTGCCTTCATACACCCATTTTTTCATTGATCTAACTATCCCAGTGCTATTTAATTATAAAGTTAAACTGTTCTCACCAGCACCAACTTGGCATATGTTATGCTTGTGACTTCAGAGAAAATATTTGACTTCCTTATGGTGGTCAATTTACCCATGAACTCCTCAAATGTGTGGTTCCAGAAAATATCCATACCTCCCCCACGGATGTTTTTTTTACTTTGAAGCCCCTGCCCCACCCCCCCCCCCCCCAACTCCTTTAGGAAATTGCAGTTTAGGCTCATACTTTTCTTTTAAGAATTTGGCCTTTGAGACCCCCTGACCCTCTTGGAATTTCCATTGACCATCCGTGGGGAGGGTAGGGATATTTTCTGGAACAACACAGTATTGCCTACCATTTTATGCAATTATGCTCACAAAATATGGGGAGTTCCAATCACTTTTTCCTGAGTTTTGGAATGTGCTATGGCTTTTGTTGTAGGAAATCAAAGGGAGATTTATGTTATAATTTGGCATCTTTTTTTCTTTTTAAAGGTTCGACCCAATAAAAATTTTGTTCAGATCTTTAGTTTTACCCAAGCTGACTGGCTGGATGTTGTGGAAATAGAATTTCAACCAGGACAGGAGAGGGGCACACTCGGAAAGGTAATGACAGCTAGAAGCATGAAACTGTCAAACCTAATAAAAGCTCTTTAAATGTGGTTTTCTGTACTGTTAATTATTCTGGTTTATTCGTATTATGATTTAAATAATGTGTCCTCCTTCTAATAGTTGAAGTGACCCCCCTTTTTTACCCAAATAATAAATTATTATTGCTTTTGCAGGCATATTCATTTTCTACTGGACTTTTACCTCTGATGATTCCATTTGCCTTTCTACTAAACATGGTAAGAGCATACTTTCTGTTCAAATATTCAGAATTTCTTTTTTTAAGATAAGCTTTTAACCAAAACCCATCCTCATCACTAACATGGTTATTGCCGTTAAGCTTCTATAATCTCCCTAAAATTTTCTGCAGCTTAGAGCTTCAGCTAAAGAACTTGAACAAAGCAACTTACCTTATGGTCCTTTTGACAGAATATTTGAGTAAGGTTTAATATATTATATTAAACCTTACTCAAATATTCTGTCAAAAGGACCTTATCATGATCATATTGAAACAAAACAACCTTAGGAAACAAAAAATAACAGATTTCCTTGTTGGTTGCCCCTATTCTCCGGCCCCTAGGAAGAAGGGGGTTACTCATTTTGCCAACATTTTTAGTACTTAGAGTTAGCTGATATATCTCTTTTAGTATCTCTAAATTTGTGACCATTTAGCATACTAAAAGAACAAATTTCCCTACCCTAAGCTTTAAAATAATGCAAGGTCAAAAAAGGCACCCCTTTTGGGCAGAGCCTTCCCCTATAGCCCACCATAAGGAGTACCCCCTTAAACCCCACACTCCTGCTTCCTTGTCCCACGGCTTATCTGTTTATTGTTTCTCATTCAACTGATGACATGAATAACTCTTGACTTATTTACAGGTCTTTTTCTTTGTTCCATTCTATGATAATGGTTTCAACAAGATGAGATTGAAGAGGATACGGGACAATATGAAGCTCAATATTGAAGTAGTGAATTTGGATTAGTTATAAAATTGTTAATAAAACTTAACTTTTAGTCTAAACTTAAGTTACGTCTAGTAGCTGTAGCATAGGATAATTTATGTTGGTTAGCCAGTGTGGATAAAATTTAAATGAGCTGAGATTAATAGTTAACCTTAAAGTGTTGCTGCTCATATGGTTTTCATTTTATGGTTAGACTAGCAGTGATCGTAGATTACTGCAACAGATTTCAGATTGAAGGCTTTGATGTACTATTTTTAAGCAAGTAAGTTAAAAAACAGACAGAAAATTAATTGCAAGATATTCCCCAGGGTGGTACTCTGTAAGTTTTTGTGTGGGGCATACATCTGCCGCTGGGCCTCTTAGATCGTGACCACTGTACTATTCTAGACTAAACTGGGGGAGAACCATACTCTTCACAATGGCACATACCCATTAATCACTTACACATGGGATTACCCCCTAATCCGGAGATATTCTTGCCTAAATGAAGTTGTTCTGATACTCACTTAGAAACCTGTAATTAATTGAGGCATATCAGTATGCATGCTACTATAAAAAGAGAAGTTGTCTGATCTAATAATAAAAATTCAGCCCAGTTCTAATACTCATGGAGGTTGACTGGGCAAAAGTGACTAGGATTTTCCTTGACATAGTTAGAAGAGGTTTTACTGACGCTTGTCCTGACCAATAGTTTGAAAACATGGAAAGCAAATAGTTATCGGTTGTAATAAGAGCCAAGTTGCCATGGTAGCTACATGTCTCTGAGTGTTTTTATGTAATGCCTTAAAAGAGTGTGTGAGCTATTTGAAGTTGTCAGTGCTAAATATTTCACAGGATAAATGAATTGCAGACGATGGATCAACCTGTGGAACAGGAATTAGACCATTGATAACCAGTAGTAGTTTAACTCTGATGAGTTGACAGAAAATAAAGAGATACGTGTGTTCTGTGTGGAGACGTGCATAAATACAGGTGATTTGTGAGGCGTTCTTTGGTTAAATTCACGGGCACATGAATACGTCGGGTACGAATTTCAGAGTAAATTCTCTCGATTTAAAACAAAGCTCTGCCTGTCTTCTGCGCCTCAAGATATTGATTGCTCTGGCAGATCTCGACCTCCGCGTAGCAAGCGCTTATTTCATCCAGCTAAGGCACCTCAAGTCACTTAGCTGTCACAATAGTATTGTTATCTGTGCTCCGTTCTGTGAAGAATGCCATCACAAGATGAAAATGTTAGAAGTGTCGGGTACATTGCCATTACGTGCTCTGGTTAACTTGTAGCCACTTGTGGGCAGTATGGCCACGTGGGTAGCGAACATTATCCGTTGATCTAACAAAGGGTAACGCCCACATCCCACAAGTGTTATACTTTGTATTCTAAAAGTACGGCGACCTCTTGTCCTAATACTTCTTGAAAACACGGCTTAAAGCTTTCCAGCGCTTCTGTTCTTCCTTTCCTCTCTTCTTTCCTTCTCTCTCTTTTAGTGTAACATCTGTGCTACCCCCACCCCCATCCAAGGACTTGGCAAATTTTTCATACATCAGTACATAGTTAATAAAAGAATCTGATTATGAAGCTCGGCAAAGTCTTTTGTTTTAGGTTTTTGTTACCGTTTTTAGCCTTGACCGTGCACAAACAACAATAGGTTTGAATTTTGCATGAGCAACAAACCAATAGAAATGTCGCTGTTAAGTTATTCAGCCATAGTGTGCGAACGTAAAACAAAAGATTGTGCACGGTCGTAGAACTTTCAACATAAATTGCAGCACCTTTGTTTTGGCCTTTGAAACTTGCAAGGTTTCATTACCAGTCCCTCGAGTAACTATGATCAGTACAGTCTATTTTCTCTCCTAAAAAGTTTACTGTGGAGTGAAGTCTATGTAAGTCGACTAGGTAGTGTTTCGTGACCTTGTGTCGCAATTTTGTTACACGGTTGTGGGACCCCGGATGCGGGACAGATTATAAACGTTGCTACTGTCAGGTGTGTCAGGTTTTAGGTGTGTCTCTGACACAATGCATACATCGATGTCGTTCATATTCAAATCGGCTTCGAGTGCAATAACCGCTCTAACCCGATTTTTAGTTTTGGCGAGACTACATATGTTCGTAAATAAGAATTTCGGCACAGCAAAATCCGTGCTAGACTCTCGCGCAATGGGAGAAACCTGACGAGTGACTGGTATCAAGTTCGCCTGAGATGGACCCCTATAAAGGCGGCGAGTGGTCCTGCCAATGCCTTGAATCACAGGAATGGATTTATTCAGTGTAACGGCCAAATTGTCGAATAAATTCGACCGAATCTCGCTACGCTTTAGTCCTCCTCGGGATCCTCGATACTTAAACAAGCCTAGCGATTTCAGACTTTGGATGACTGCCGGAGCGGACTTGAGTGTTAACGATTTTCTGAGTCCCAATAGGCCCCTTCTTGTATGCTTGATCAAATCGCTGTTTTCAGTTCTTGTCAGTTCGTGCCCGTATCGGTTTCACTGTTCGGACCTGGGTTCGCCTCCACATCCATACAGATACAGAGATTTATGCAGATTGTACGTCCCTTGGACGCAACGACCAGTAGACCATGCTTCGACCACAATTTGTTGCGACACGCACACAATTTGTTGCCTCGTGTAACATGCCCCGAAATAAACCCAAAGTTTCTCGCAATTTTTTGTTGCTGCAGTCGTTGCGATAAGTAGAAGTCTGTTTTCTTTTCAAAACGATCCTCTCAACGCTGCATCGAATTTTTAAAACGCTCCAGTGCGTACGTACAGTACAGACAGCGTGGTCAGCATATCAAACTACAAGATCTACAGACGGGACAGAAATTGGTTTGGTCTGGATATCAGGAGCAAAGGCGGAATTGCTATTTACGTGCGAAGTAACCTAGATGTTATTGATGTCTACAGATCTAAACTTTACGAACTTTACGATTACCCTCGGGACATCGGATGCTTGTTTGTGGTGTTTATCATCCGCCAAAATACAATTTATACAAAGAACTTGATTTAATGAGCTACATAATTGAACTTGCAGATAATGCCTTAGACCCCCATCCGGACACGGTCATTGTCTGTGGTGGCGATGTTAACAAAATGGATCTCAACCAATTGCAGCAATTATCGGGTTGGTATGCGCTTGTTAATTTTCCAACAAGAGGGAAATCGTGCTTAGATAACGTTTTAACCAATCGCAAAGACCTCTTTGGCAACTGTTATCCTTTGGATATGCAAATCAAGACTGACCATTTTGGGGTTATCTTGACAGCGGGATCTAAGCTTAAACCTATTCGCACCAGGGTCTTAATTCGGGATCGCCGCGCACATCGGAAGATTGCACTCTATCAAGCTCTCGAGAATGAAAATTGGAATCAAGTTCTGTCTGCTAACCATCCGGATCAAGCGGTCGAGAAACTAGAAGCCGTTATTCATAGGCATCTGAATAACTGTATGCCGCAGCGAACGGTATCTATGTCTACGCGGGATCCACACTGGATGTCTCCATTGGTCAAATCCATGCTTAAGACGAAAGCTAAGGTTTCCATCTCCAATACCGAACGCTTACAGCATCTGAATAGACGCATTTCCCAACTTATAAGTGAGAACAGGACACATCTATTGGCTAATCCGATAGGCAGCCAGAAATGGTGGAAGGAAGTCGATTCTCGATCGCAGCAACGCACAGCTGCCGGCAGTGTTGCTCTGGACAGCGAGAGATTAGAGCAGTTAAACGACTACTTCGGATCTCTGTGTACCGACGACAGCTATATCGAGCCACTCCCTGTAACTATTGATGATAGTGTACAAGTACCGGAAATCAGTGAATTGCAAGTCTGGCAGTCTTTATGCAAGTAAAACGGACTGCCGTCGGTCCCGATAACATCCCTTTTTGGATCTGGAAGGACCTCGCTGACATTTTCACCCCTGTCGTCACAAAGGTGTGGAACCTCTGCCTCCTCACCCAGTCCTGGCCTCGATCATGGAAAAGAGCGAATGTTTATCCACTCCCTAAAGTTGAACTTCCTATAGAAGACAAAGACTATCGAGGAATTAGCATAACACCTGTCATAGCGCGTGCGTTTGAAAAGGCAATTTACAGGAACCATGCGAAAGACATCGTGGAACAGAATCTCAGCTCAAGCCAATTCGCATATAGGGACGGAGGAAATTGTACAGACGCTTTGCTAGCTATTCAGCACACTGTATACAGCTACTTAGATCAACCTGACTGCAAAGCTGTGCGTCTTTTTATTATATATTTTAGTAAGGCTTTTGACTCTGTCAAACACTCCCTACTATATGAAAAACTGAAAAACCTTCCACTGAACCCCTATGTTATCAATCTCTATCTAGATTTTGTAAAACACAGGCAACAAAGAGTCGTCCAGAATACATTTTCAGGGCTTTGGAAAGAGGTCAATCAAGGCATTACTCAGGGTAGTGTCAGCGGCCCCTACCTATTTAATATTTTTCTAAACGACCTCGAGATTAAAAATGGCTCTACAACTTGTTTGTATAAATATGCGGACGACTCCACCATAATTGCACCGGTGTGGAGGGATACAGACTGTTCAAACGAGTTAGTAATGCAGTTCTTAGAATGGTCAAAAAACAACTGTATGACCTGTAATCCTAGTAAATGTAAAGAACTTGCCTTTGTGAAAAAAGGCAATGCACAAATCTTTGAGAGAGTAGCTGGAATACCTCAGGTAACTTGTTCTGCTGGGTGTTACTTTCCAGTCTGACACCCGATTTAACACTCATGTAACCTGCGATCAGGCTCTATTTTCGTTTCGCTCGGTGAAACATTCAGGCGGGACGGGCGAAACGAAAAATAAAGCCTGATACAATTCTTCTACGGAACGCCTGCCGCCCACTTTTTTGATTGATTGACATTCAACAAATCAGCCAATCAAAATTTCTTCTGCTTGCACGATCCTCGGTATGCAAATTTCCCATAACGGCAATTCGCAAAAAGTCACGCAAATGTCGGCAAAATAAGAAAATCATAGGCTACGATGTATCTTCTAGGCACAAGCACTCAAATTTACACGATTGCTAACTTGAAGGTTCCGGTATTGTACATGGTTGCTCTGTCTGAGCTGAAACTGAATGAAAATTCAAAACACGACGAGGTGGTCATGTACCAAAATATGCTGCATGCTTGAATCCTTTCCCATTTCAGGTGATATCCGGAAATATTCTCTTCGCATTTGTCACCGATTTTCTGCGTAAAAAACCTTGGGCAATTAAGAGAAATACCTTCAGTTTCATTCTTTAGAATAAAGATATAAATAAAACCGTTTATAAACAAAGGAGTATGTTGTAATTTAATTTAGTTCCAGAAGTGATAAATATTTGAGATCAGCAGCGAATTTTATCTCTAAACAGCAGCGAATTTTAAAATGAAGAACATTTATTATAAAACTAGTCAGATCCTTTGATGTCAATGTCAGAGATCAATAAAACGACATAGGTATGAATAAACTGAAAATCGTTATTGCGACTTGATTGCGGCTCTCGCCAAACATCAGTTTACCGTTAAGTTTATAATTACCGAATTCGCAATTATCGGTTGACTTCTTGCTCATTCTTGGCGAAATATACTTGATCGTCTGCTGTTCGTTTTGTTTCGTAAAACGCGGAAACAACCACTACTCTGTTCATGTTATCAATACCAGCTGACAGCCGTCAAATGCAAATTCCGAGACACGATGCGATAAAACGGAATGAATACTTCACTGTTGCTGTACTTCTCTGCTCCAGGTGAGAGACAGCTTGTGTCAAACCGAACGCCATTCTCAGGAGAGAAAGAAATGGTGACAATTCTCCTAGAACGACGAGAACTTATTAGAGCAACACATTTTACTTCGGCAGACTTGTTCCTTGGTTGTTCCTTGGGGATTGCGGTGAAATCGAGTCTCCTAGACAATTTACTTCCGTTGACAGCTCCATTGTTAAAGGGCCAATCAGATTGCGAGATTCCCGCGGCCAAAATTTGGCCGCCGACACGAACTCCTGTGAGAGATTGTATCAGGCCCCGTACTTACGGTGGCCCACAACTGTCACGGCAAAATCTTTTTCGTCACGGCAAAATCATTTTGGCCACGGCAAAATCATTTTCGTCACGGCAAAATCATTTTCGTCACGGCAAAATCATTTTGACCACGGCAAAATCATTTTGACCACGGCAAAATCATTTTCGTCACGGCAAAATCATTTTCGTCACTGCAAAATCATTTTCAACCGCGGCAAAATCATTTTCAACTAAGGTAAATATATTTTGTACTCATGCCGGACCTCTGTTCGCAAGGTATGGCAGTTAATCAACTACGGACAACAGTTTCGTGACTCGTAGAAGATGTTTTACGCAAACTGTGGAGTGCCTCTGAATGCGGGTTAAAAATGTTGACGGGCCTGCACGACTCCTGCGTTCGTAGAAGAAATTCTAAGGCCCTCATAGCTTAGCTCTAACTAGTAGGTCTTGAAGGGATTTCCCTTTTCGATATGAGATCATGGGAGGCTCCTTAAAGACTTTTTTCACCTGTGGTTGGTTCTGTATAAGCTGCCATTTCCCCATCAGAATTTTCTTTAGGCTAGGTAATGCTGGGTGGTATTGTGTGACAAAGGGTAGTATTTTCTTACGTGCAGCCTTGTTCTTCTGTTCTAGTTTAGTTTTTCTCACGGAGAATTTTACTTCTAAGAGGTGTTTTGTTTTATTACACCTGTTGGATATCCTCTACACTTAGGCGTGGTTTAAAGTTTTTGGTGTTTTCCTCAAATGTTTCCTTTGTGTTTGCCCGTCAAGGATAGATTTCTTGTGAAATGTCTCACCCTTGTACACTTTCGTGTCCAAGAATGTAATCTCTGTTTCTGATATTTCAGCCGTAAATTCGATTGTTGGGTGAAAGCAATTTGCCTTTCCTAGGAATTCTTCAATTTTTTCTGTGCTGTGTCCCACAAGGAGAACACGTCGTCAATGTATCTTTTCCAGACTAGCGGTTTTTGAGGGTCCACAATAGGTTTGGCGGGATGCGGGATTTGGCTAATTTTTGTGGCGATATTCGGGATGGGAGCTGAAAACAGGAGCGGGAAGCAGGAATTTCATTTGAGAGCGCGAGTGGGATTTTGTGTTTTTGAGGAGTCGGGACGCGAGAATCGCAAGGGGAAAGTAGCGGGATAAGGTATTTTAATTTTTACGAGACTGCATGATTTGACCGTCGCAGGCTGATACAAATGGATCGTTTGTGGATGATGATGATGATGATGATGATGATGATGATAAACTTTATTAATGTGTCAAGGCCACATAGCCTGGGAAAATCCCATACTAATTTGGGGACACAATTAATAGATATTAAAAATATGTAGAAAGAAAATTTATAATACTTAGAGCTATATAAAATATTTATGATAGTCAGATATTAAAAATATTTATAAAGAGAATTTAAAATACTTAAAGCTATATAAAATAATGATGATGAGCAGATATTAAAAATATGTAAAAAGAGAATTAAAAATACTTAAAACTGTATAAAATAATTATGAGGAGCAGAGGGAACAGCCCTTGCAGCCATCATCTATGAGCAGACTAATATCGTATTTGCGTATCTGTTTCCTAAAAATATTTAAAGTTTTAGCTGATCTTATGTCTGGGGATAATTTTCCCCACAGTTTTGGTCCAAGATAACGCAAAGAATGTTTACCATATGTAACCGTATTGAAACTTGGTGTGGAAAAGTCTGACTGTCTTAAAGAGTAAGAGGAATTATGATTATTAAAAATATTACAAATATAAGTAGGACATAGTCTGTTCCTCACTCTGTACATTAAGATGCAAATATCCTGCAAACGCCTGTTCATAAGTGTTGGTAACTCAGCTCTTTTGAGTAATTGTGAATAGCTTGAAATCTTGTCTCTATAAACCGCCCTCAATCCTCTTTCTTGCAGCCTTTCTAGTTTTCGCGCGTCACTAGATCTACAAAAGTGCCAAACTAAATGACAGTACGTAAGGTACGGTAAGATTGCTGATTTAAATAGAACTAGCTTAGCCTTTGTTGGAATTAAGTTTCTGAGTCTCATGATAACGCCGATCCTTTGACTTGCCTTCTTACAGATTGAGCTTATATGATCTGTGAAGTTAAGTTTGGAGTCAATTGCAACACCCAGGAGATTGAGACTTTCTACTGATTTGATTTCCTCATTGTTCACACAAATTGCATGTGCCGCGCTGTTATCCTGACTGTAGCCAATGTTCATAGTTTGATATTTTTTGAGGTTTCCAGCAAGAAGGTTTTGATCATACCATTTAGTAGCAGTGCGCGCACTGTCCCTTAGCTTGGATGTTACACTGGATTGGTTACAACCAGTATGGTAGATTTGATGATCGTCTGCGTACATCGATAAGTTTGTCGTTACACAGTATGACAGGTCGTTCTGGAAGATGTTCCATAGCAACGGGCCTAGGGCAGAGCCCTGGGGGCAACCACGGCTGACGGTCCTGTGTGAGCTAACGTGATTTCCTAATTTCACACGGTACTTCCGGTTAGACAAATAGCTGTTTAGAAGTTGTACTGTGCTGTCCTGGAAACCATATGCTTTGAGCTTGCTCAGAAGCAATGGCGGATGTAGCGAGTCAAAAGCCTTTGACATGTCGGTCGATAGAATGCTCACAGCCAGTTTATTGTCTCTCGCCTTTCTCCATCCCTCCACTAAGTTAATCAGAGTTGTTTCACAACTCTTACTTTACGGTAAGCAGACGAGTATTCATACATGTGACTGTCAAAGCCCGCAGTAAGTTGCGTGCCAACTAGCTGCTCAAATACTTTATCCACACATGGTAAAACAGTTATGGGCCGGTAGTTTTCTTTAGAATACTTATCATCCTTTTTGTGAACAGGAGTCCAATCCCCATGCTTCCAGTCACTTGGCCATACACTGTTATATATGCATGAATTAAAGAGGTCAGTAAGTGGTTGAGATAGTTCTTTAGCTCCGATTTTCATGACTTTTGCCGGGATACCGTCGCAGCCAGTAGCCTTGTTAGTGTTGAGCGACTCTAAAGCAACTAGGACTTGTCCTTGCGTAACAGGTTTCACATTAGGGGTCAGTGACCAGTTCTCACTTTCTTGTTTAATTCTCTGGATACTAGGATGGTCTTTAAAATCGTCCATTGATTTGAGCAGTGCACTGTTTCCACCAATCCCATCCGCTATTGTGGCAAAGTAGTCTACCACTTCGGCCACTTGTTTTTGATCTTTAACAACGGTTCCATGAACACTTAGCTGAATCTCCGCATTTTTTGAGCAGTCCTTTGCACTTAGAAAAGGCTTAAAAGTTTTGAAAAAGTCTCTTGGTTTAGTCTTGAGGTCTTCCGCCTTTTTTCTCCAATAGTCCTTTATCGCAATCCTTCTCTGCTTTGTCACTTCATTTCTTGCCTTTCGCCTACGCTCCCAATTTTCTTGTGTTTTGTTTTTCAAGTATTTTGACGTAGCCTTTCGCTTCGCTCTAATTGCGCTGTTCCATTTGGAAGTCATGTAAGGAAACATCTTTGTCCCGCACTCTCATGCTTTTGACAGGTGCTAGTTCATCCAATATGTCATTCATTAGTAAATTCCATGCGTGTGCCTGATCATCAACTTCATCAAACAATTGTCCAATGTGCCAGGGGGCCGTCGACAGGTGTTGTTTGAATACATCAGGTTCAAAATTTTTGAAACTTCTGAAAGTAATTACTTTGGGCTTGTTTGAATTGAAGTGTCAGCTTTCAAGTGATGCATTGATCAAGGAAGAGTAGCCTTAATGACAAGCTATTATGAGTCCTTTTGTGTTAATTTCGGAAAGAGATATCAGGCACATGTGGTTTTGCATTTCTTAGTCTTGTCTGCGTTCTTAACTTTTCTGACCCTTTCCATTGAGCGTTTGTTGGAGCAGGTATGATCAGCTTTGGTTAGTCCAGCCAGTATGGCAACACCGGCGGACGGTAATGTAACCTTACGGCGGTCGCCAAAAACGAGGTATTTGGCATCGTAAATTTTGTTGCTATATATTATGCAGAGTGCGAGCAAGAATGCCTTCGTTCAAAAAAAAAAAAAAACATTTCCGAGCAGAAATTTACTGGAAGCAAGTAATATAGAGACGCAGAAAGCTTTGAAATAAACTGTGAGTTAAGTGAGTCCACTTTTACAAATGTTTTGTTACATTTTATTTTTGCAGACCCCATAACTGGACCGATTTTGCATGACCTTTGGGCCCCTAGCCCTGTCTAAGGACACAATCCGTTTAGATACAGCTGGGCCTGTAGAGAAACAATGTGGAGAACTTTTGTGTCTAAGGAAACGCCGACCTTCAGATCAAAACCACATCGCCCTTACCACCCCACAACTTGAATAACTACCGGCTTCATTTACATACTCAGTAGGTTGTCTTCCAGAGAAAAGCAGGGCCGAGAATAGGCAGAATATCATAGCAAACAATCTTTGACAATTGTTACCTTCCATTTGTACCTGGACAAAAAAGGTAAAACGGATCTAAAACAGAAACGAAAACACTCGTTACGGTCATTAGTGGCTCGAAGTGGCGATATTTTTAAATGATATCGAGACCATCGACCATAAAAACGTGTTTACTTTTATCCATTGTGTAAAGGTATGTGAGGTTTTCATCATGAAAGTAGAAAACTATTTAAAAAATTAGGCGGGATCGGGATTTTGACGTAAAGAAGGGCGGGATGGCGGGATTAACAGGAAAAAAAGGCGGGATGACGGGATCTGAGAACCCTATTGTGGACCCTCGTTTTTTACTGCTCTGTCTAAGTATTTGTCTCTCTATTTTGGCCATGAAGATATTAGCAATAGCTACGGCCATTTTCGTTCCCATGGCAGTTCCATGGGTTTGTAGATAATCGCTCCCGTTAAAGCGGAACGAGTTTTCTTGTAAGATTAGACTGAGCATTTCTCTTAAATGCCTCGTAGGTATGGGGGGGGGGGGGGGGGGAGAGGGGTTCGATGTAGAATGCTTCGTATGCTTGGCATACGGTGGTAATTCCTTCCTCTTGAGGTATGTTAGAATAGAGGGTAGTAACGTCCATGGAGGCAAGAATCACGTTCTTAGGCAATTTCGTCTTCTCAACGAAGTTAATGAAGTCTGTCTAATCTTTTAGATACGAATCTGTTTTTGTGCTATAGGCTGAATGAGTCGGTCAACAAATGACGATAACCGCTCTGTAGGGCCATCACACCCCGATATTATAGTTCTCCCGACAGGCGTCGGCTTGTGAATCTTTGATAGTGTGTAAAAAACTGGAATTCGCGGAGGATTTGGCGTAAGGGAAGGCCATTTACCCGTCATTTCGTCAATGTGGTTTCCTTGCAGGAGCGATTTTATCACTGAACTGATTTACTTTCTTGGCTGTGGTTTCAACCATAGGTTCTTCTAGGGGTCGGTAGTTATTTATATCACCTAGTAGAACTTGACCCTCGTTGATTTTGTCTGCTCATAACGCTAGGTAACGCTCCGCATTGCCTAGCCTAAAGAAAATTCTGATGGGAAAATGGCACCTTTTACAAAACTAACCACAGGTGAAAAAAATCTTTAAGGAGCCTCCCATCATCTCATATTGAAAAGGGAAATCCCTTCAAGACCCACTAGTTAGAGCTAAGCTATGATGGCTTAAGAATTTCTTCTACGAACGCGGGAGTCGTGTAGGCCCGTCAACATTATTTAAAACCAGAAACCACATTAAGTCGTTTAACAAACGATCAGAGGTCAAATTAAACTGAGAATAGCAAACAGTGCGAGCCACAAGAATCCACCAGTTATCAGAAAATTGATCAGATATGACCTCGAGAACAAAGTGTTAAAAATACGACGCCTAAGTTGTAACGGCTCAATTGACCATTTGAAAATCCTCCAACCAAACCCACTACAAAAGCACAAGAAGCAAAATTGGTCAAAAGACCGAGATAAGGCGCGGCGTACAAAGACGTGAAGTGGGAGTCGCGCAGGCCTTCCAACCCCATTTTATAACTGGAACAGAGGTCACGTGCGTACAAAATATATTTACTTTGGTTGAAAATGATTTTGCCGCGGTTGACAGTGATTTTGCCGTGACGAAAATGATTTAGCCGTGGTTAAAATGATTTTGCCGTTACGAAAATGATTTTGCCGTTGCGAAAATGATTTTGCCGTGACGAAAATGATTTTGCCGTGACAAAAATGATTTTGCCGTGGAATGATTTTGCCGTGGCCAAAATGATTTTGCCGTGACGAAAATGATTTTGCCGTGGCCAAATTGATTTTGCCGCGGTTGAAAATGATTTTGCCGTGACGAAAATGATTTTGCCGTAGCCAAAATGATTTTGCCGTGGCCAAAATGATTTTGCCGTGACGAAAAAGATTTTGCCGTGACAGTTGTGGGCCACCGGAGGCCCTATTTTAGCGAGCGACCAACGTAAGAGAATATGAGAGCGCTGCAAGTTGGATTTAACCCTTTCTAGATAGCTCTCTAAAGCAACTTATTGCTGCCAGTTTGATTTAACGAGGAAAGGATGTGACTCATTATCTTTCCGTAAAATATGTACTGAAGACGCATTCGCGCTATGCACTGTACTGTTCTGTAGCTCTATGCACGCACTGTGTACTGTACTGTAGGCGCATTCACCTTGCAAAATGATCAAAGTCCAGGAACAGGTCTGACTCCTTTTATCAGTGGGAAGAGGTCACCTCAATGTTTTACATTTGGTGTTAAAGGTATTGTACTGTATTATAAAAGTCACTCAAAAACTCTGAGATAAAAATTAATATATTTGTTCAAAGTTTCTTTCACAGATCCTTAACCTTTTATAATTTGATTTATAATGAAGGCCTACTTTAAACCCCATCCACACACCAAAAAAAATTTCATGCAGAA